>CM055972.1:48790000-49990000 GCA_029531755.1 Holothuria leucospilota
ATTTTTGCCATCTTTCCCCATTTTTACTGTACCTTCTTCTCCCTTACCACTTCCTTGTTGCATTGATTTCATATTCAAAATTTGAATAGACCAAATAGAGCAATTAGGAGTTTTTGTCTATCCCAGTATCATTATAGATGTCACTTCAAGGCTTCATGTTCGACTATCAGTTATTTTAAAATTCCTTCAACTAGGGTTTCAAAGTGTGGATTGGTTTTGCTTCCGGTTTCGTTTCCCTGTCGGCCTCCACACCTATGTCTTTCATCTTCCGAGGAAATGAGGCATGATCACCCTGTTACATCCCTCTTAGGGTCGTTATACCCCTTTTGTAGCTCCGCAGGGGTAGTCTCGAATGTGAACTGGGGTTTTGCATGTTTGTGCATATACATAGACTTACACATCTGCCATTAAGTAGCGTATGCATAGGGGTTTTCGACAAAGCGGTGCCCTCAACTACCAAACCTTGGCTTTCACTAGCCTGTGACCCTTTCCGGTACGATTTCGTAAAATTCAGCTTCTTCAAACTTGTAGCCCCCCCCCCCCCCCCCGGTTATGTGAGTATGCAATACGAACTGACAGGGGTAAGGTAGTCCGAGAGAGTATAATTCAAAGGAATCAAGCCAATTTCCCCAAATGTTTTTCAGTGGTATTCCAACTATTTCAATGTTGTTAGTTTTCTATGTTACATTGAGTTTCTACGTTTCATTTTCGCAATATGTTCATATTGAGACAATTACAATACCCAGAGAGTGACGGGTACAGACATAGAAAATCACCAGACCATGACCTTAGTCAATGCGAACAAAGTAGCCTTGGGACAAGCCAGTTATTCTTTCTTTCATACAATGACATTCTGTCATAGTCGCACTGTACTGTAAAAATTTTATTCTCTTGCATAATATAACATTCTAATGTGAAATACATTTTGCGTCTCGGTTCCCTAACAGGTGAATGAGACGGGAGTTTGAGGAGGGCAATTTTAAAATGTCGTTTGCAGGACACTTTCTCCCATCTCTTAGGGCTAATTCTTCTCATGATTGACAGTCAATATCATATTGAAAACTTTTAGAACATACAGTCTTGTCTTCCTTGTGACATGTGCATAGACCAATGCTTCTTACCCCATGTAGGCAGCAGTATAGAGAAATGTTTGTTTTGAACCCTTTGATGTTTTTCTTTAGTACGTTGTCTTTTATCAAACGTATCGAGGAGCAGCTATATGAAAATGTCGCCTTCAAGACACTAGCGCCTAACTCACAGGGCAAAGTTGTTGTCATGATAGTTTGTTTATAAGGGGTGATTTCAAGCCAAACAAACCTCTGCCACTTGCGAAACGTCTTGCAACAGGCCAATGCTCCCCTCCCTCAACTTAGGCAAGAACCTAAAATGATTCGAATCTTGTTTATTTCTCGTTTGCACGGTGTCTCATATCAAACGGATGGTATCAGCGGCGTATTATTTTAATATCACTCTGTAGCGTATACAACCGACGTGCACGTCCTTGATTATATTGATGTACAAAACATCATTTTCAAATTTTACAAACTTAGCAACGTTTGATGATTTCTATATCATTTTTAGAGACTTTATTAAACGTTTGTAGCCAGGGGATAGATTTGATATATGAAAGTGGGAGGCAAACCGGTGCGGATTGCCAAGGGCGCCGAAGGCGCCTCGAGAAGGCAAACCGGACGTGGGGTCCAGGGGCCCACCTCAGGGCCCCTGGTGGGATTCAGGAGCAAAGCCTCGGTGGGGGTCCAGTGGGCGAAGTACCCTTAAGCTCTTGGGTATTTACGAAATTGTAGGCATTAAAATGATGATTTTAGCTTCAAATGCAAATGACTCTGGGTGGGCACTTAACAAACCAGAAAAATCACATTCTGACTTTTTTCAGTTATTACCCGGTATGATTAACAATCGGCCGGGATCGATAATACAGAGCGTCTGAGGAGGAGGGCAGGATGGATTATAATGAGGGTTTTGCGGGGCTTTGGTACAGTATTTGACAGAATGGGAGACCTAGTACTCAGAGCGGATGCTCGAGAAGCGAGCTGAAAAGTGGCATTCTTAAGAGTATTCAGCGATATTAGTAATAGAGAAGCCAAGAAAAGTATCCTCAGGGACGGAGCGCTTGCCCCCTCCCTCTTTCTTTGCTAAACGCCTGCCCATATTACTGTACCAGAAATGGTACTTTCCATGCCTTACAACTCGCATCTAAACAATTTTAAAATGTGGGTAAATTTTTACAGATCGATGTGGTTAAAATTTGGCTTTTAAAAATTTCTGGAGAGGGGAAACTGCCCCTCCGCCGCGTACGACCATGGGACATTAAAAGTTACAATGATAATGGAATGGCTGTACGAAGCTATGACAAGCAAGATGTTCCACGGGGAGTAATCCCGAATCCTGAAACAATATTGAAAACGAGTGTGAGCGAAACAGCGTTGTTTGACACATTTAGTTGTAGTCTCTTTTTTTTTATTTTTGAACGCAGTAATGTTCATCACATAAAAAAATCCTCCTCCTTTCCCCAGTCGTCTGTTCTTACCATAGCAGGATATATGAACCTATGTCCTGCTCTATGATTCTTTCTTTCATGATTCATTTTTGTCGATGGCCTTGGGCAAGTGCCCCATAAGGTTTTATTACTGTGAAAAATAATGTAGTGTCCATTTTGAAGATGACAGAGTATATGATATTTTAAAAAGATCAATGATATGTTTTTGTGGGTAGCTTTAACATGTACGTAACCATGGACGTCGGGCCTTTAAAGTGCCAGGTAAGTAACTTTTATTGAAGACTGCATCTTGCATCTTCATTGCAGGTCCCCGGAGTAATTTGAGAAAAGGAAAGCGCTATTTGCGATTCCCCAGGTTCTGAGGGCCTCAATATCATAATTAGCACAATGAAACCTTCAAGTTTCAGTATTTTTCTCAAATATGTCAGCCTTCACTTACCGTTTGAAAATCTCATGGGGACAACGAGTCCCCCTCCCCGCAGACTACGGCCTTGAATACAAAGTCCATCATGGACAGCAGTTCCACAGTGTACATGTTGTTTACACAAGTATTTCTCATGAATTTTTAATCAGCCGTGACCAGAAAAGGAAACTTCTAACATGAATAACAGTTTGATCAGCGAGTGTGATAAATGTAAGATAAATTGAAAATTGAGGATTTGTGAGTTCGAAGTACTACAAACATAAGCGGGAATACGTGGGAAAGGGGTCACTCCAACCACTTTTTTCCAGAGCATTTAATGAGGCTATAAGCTTCGGGCTATAAGATTTTTCTCCATCCCCGACCCCGAGTTGGGAACATCCGAAATGTATGAACTTTAATCCTCACAAACGAACTGATTTCTTAATTCCTGAGACAATTGCTGATTTAAAATATTTAGCAGACTGTGACGTCACTTTTCGTTTTTCTGTAACTGCGTAATTTCAGTTTTCTTCACGAGGTTTTTCATCGTTTCACTTGACATCACAATAAATCATCGTCAATTTTACTACCTTCGTGCCAATATAATGAACATTTTATACAGACAGGCACACTAGTGCATTTCGTGAAGTATAGACTACAAATTTTTAAGAAATATTTTTTTACGTAACAGTTAAAGAGTGGTTTCACCGTCATATTCATACGCACAGGAAGTAGGTTTGGACGGAAGTTGAGAAGAGATAACCCATGACTGTTAAAAAATAACAGAAAACATACTCTACTATTAGGGTAGCAGTTGCTATTAGCAAGGAGGGGTTAGGATAAAACATGGTATTGATAATCAAGAAAAATTAATGGACAAAGCAGTAAGTTTGAAAATGATTTCCACCATGGAACGTAAAGTGTTCCATCCCTGATAAAATAATCTCACTATTTCGCAACTCTCAACAATTTTCGACTTATGACCACACTTTAAGTCCCTAGCAAAATTTGAAATATCGGGAAGATGCATGTATATATTGCATGTTTAAGCAACTGACTCTTGAGAAGGTTCGATTGTAGGCTTTATATGACAGGCCGACAAATTATTCGTCAGCAAAATGTATGAAACAGTTATATTGTTCGGAAAAGGTGTTCCTTCTATTTTCCAACAGAGGAAATTTTATGAAGACGTTTCAGTCTTCTGTCATTAGGTCATACAAGTACATTGTTTGTGTGTTATATGTAGCTAAAAGAAGTTTCTCTCCTTGAGATGTTTCTACTACAGTAACAACATATTCATCTTCATCCAACTTTCTCGTTGTTAATACCTGACTGCCATCATGATTGTACTGAACAATGCAACACTGGGAAGAGCTCTTCCACAGCACGTAGACGAACCCATTCTTGTCACTGCATACACTGGTGGGTCCAAACTTATTTCCCTCTAGATTTGGTTTCATGAATTCACCCACCAGCTTACTCTCCAACCCGTCCATTGTAGTTACATAACATTTCTTTCCGGCATGATTACATACAAGTAGATGACCGTCACTGGCGGTTATATCTAGTGGCCATTTAATCATCTCTGGAAGTGTCAGGATGTGAAGGTAATTCAGCTGATCATCAAACACATACAAATCTCTGGCGCCATTACCCCCCACCAAGATGTGATTGTTCACAGGATCAGTAGCTACACACGTTACATTCTGATTTTTCAACCAGCTGTTGATGACGTCACTGATGTTCTTCTTGATGTATGAACCATCACGTACATCATACAAACCAATTTCGTTTGGTTCACATACTGATGCCACCTTATGTTGTGACAGGAATTTACAGTACCGGGCCGGCCAAAACTTCTCTGTGTTCAGTATCTTCTCCTTTAGCATCCTACCATTCATATCGATCACAATGATGAATGATGTCAGTCCATCTGATGTGACTCCTGATATGACAATGTTACCATCACCAATACTTGTCATACCGAAAACATACCGATATGGATCATTAATAGTTATCTTCTTATCAAATTTTTCTGATATTTTCGTAACATTTGGTCTTCCAAAGGAATATTGTTTATAATTGACTGTGACGTCAGTCAATGTCGTCAGTTCTGGAAAGTCCTTTTTAAAATCTTTCATTAGATTTGTAGCTGCTGTACACATATCAGGGATACACTGTACGACCGGCCAGTCATTGTCAGAAGCAAGAATACTGGAAGACATTACGTTTAAGGTTTCAAATCTCTTTTTTATGTTATCAAAATGTTCCGACATTGTTTGAATAGTTTTCATATTCTCATTCAGTTGTTTTTCTAGTGACTCCAATAATTCATTCTTATCTCTTTCAAAGCGTTCACGTTGATCACGTAACTTAGCTAGTTCCTTTTCTAAAGAACTTTCTCGAGCCTTAAAGATATCGTTTAACTCAAGTTTCTTTACCCTAAAGATATCTTTATACTTTTTCTTTGCTCCTTGTATTTCATGTTCCATTTCTGTCTGCAAGGAATCAAATATTTTCTTTTCTGTATTTTGTTTTTCCTGCTCCACTTGTTGTCTCTTCCCTTCAGTATCTCGGATTTTCGTCATTATTTTCTGATCCTTCTCATAATGCATTTTTATCATTTTTTCTTTTTCAATACTTGCAATCAAAATTAACCTTACTTTCGCCTGTTTCGGTGTTATTTCATTTTTGTCCTTGTCAATCCCTTGGAGAGCTTTAAGGTTTTGGGTAAGCTCTTTTCTTTTCAACTGAGCCAGTGCTGTTACTTCATAAAGGCTGTGTCCTTTGTGTTTACCATACGTACATGCCATGCAAATTGGCAGGTTCACACAAGTTTCACAGCATAGTTTCGCTATTTCTTCAAGATGGATGTGACACCGCGGCGCATGTCGAATTGAGGCCAACTTCTCTTTTGTAATGTTTTTCGCCTCAATATCTTCCAGAGACAGAGTATGCTTTTGATGGTCCTTCAACAGTTTATTTGTGACATGAAAATTATGACAATCCTTACACAAGAAGTCGTTACACTTAAAGCAATATGCTGCAACTCTGAGATGTTTTGAGCAACTGTAACATTCCCGTATTTCATCACTTTTAAGTGACTGTTGAATTTGCACATACTCAACAAGATTTTTCGAATAAAAGTCTGTTTTGAATCCGTCAACTCCATTTACTGGTATTTGAGTTTCTTGTCTACATTCGGGACATTTAATGACGTCATAAGTTCCTTGTATTATTGAATTCAAACAATCTTTGCAGTATCGATGGAGACACGGCAATAGTTTCGGTTCCTTAAGTTGTTCCAGACAAACAGAACAGAGGCAAAACTTGTCGTCTATATCTTTCCACCGGGATGAAGTCGCCATGTTTATTCGACGTTACAGATTTGTCTATGAACATGAAATGAGAGTTCTCTCATTAAAATTTGAAAAGTCATCTACAACGATGCGAGAAAAGAACGTTTTTAGAAGCCCTTAACGAGGTTATCGAATGTGTGGGTGGGGTCTACGTACCATCTGAATGGAACTCGAGATAGAAAGGAGTTCTTTCGAATAAATTTAGGAATGTTCACTTCACCCTCGGGTAGAGAGTAATGAGGAGAAAGGGACCTTTTCCCTTCTGAGAAAATTTTGCTTTCAAAAGACGGCTGAGATGAATATTACTGTAATAATTTTTGTTTTCTCAAGTATCGTCATGACCAAGATTAACAAGTCTCCTTTTGTTTCGTCATGCCTCTGTGCCAGGGGTGGGGAACCTTTTTCCCTTGACGGACTGTTTTTATAGTGATAATCTACTCGCGGGCCACAGAGAGCGAGGGCGCAACAATCTTTCCCCATAGGGCATAGGACAAGGGGCCCGCAAACAGGCACTGGTGGGTCTGGACTGGAAAAGCCCTGGAAATGGGGACGTAGCCCCCGGGAGCTCTGGAGCTTGTACAAATTTGTAGGTAATAGAATGCTGCGTAACAACCAGAAGCACAAGGATTTTACACCTGGTTTTATGTCTAACGAAACAGTGTTACATTGTGAGTACAAGGCTTAGTGGCATTGTTTCGCAGCAGTTTTATGTGAAATATTCGAGAAGTAGGATCAACGATAGGCACATAAGGCTAAAAGATTAGTATCATCGATAACTTCTCAGGTGATTCTAAATTTACATTTATGAATTGCCTTACGGGCTGGATAAGATGGTCTTGCGGGCCGCATACGGCCCGCGGGCCGGAGGTTCCCCACCCGTGCTCTATGCAGACAGTCATATGTAATGTAGTTACCACGGCTAGCGCTATACGTCTTTTCATGAACACACTCCCAATCTCGCTCTTGAACAGGACCTAGCATTACGTTCCTATGCTATACACTCCATTTATGGTCCCTTACCAGGGGCGGCGCCAGGATATATTGATGGGGGAAATCATAAGATGAGTGATCGCCGTCCTGAGGGAGGGGTCTGAACTGAGGGGAAAATTTTTTGTTAATTTAAGGTTGCTTAGATGCAAAATGGTGCTATCTTTGTGATTTTTTTTAACTGATCATATACATGGGCGTCACGAAGGGGAGGGGGGTCGGGGTGAGCAAACGACCCTCTTTTAGCTTTTTTTACAGGAACGTTTAAAGGATGTACCAAAGATCGAAACAGGTTTCTTCCGCCATTGCAAAGTAATTATTTCTTTTAATATGTTAAATGATTAATTTAGCTTCAAATACATATCCATTACTCTGTATACGTATCAAACCGAGTGACGGGTCAATCTTTATTCTAAATCTCATCCAACTTCTGTTCTTCTTCCAATTTTTGCTTAGCTTTTTCAATTTTTACATTTCCATTACCTATTTTAATGGAATAAATGACAGGTACAGTATTTTCTAGGTCTTGAAGGAGAAAGATTGAAAGTAAAAAAGAAGTAAATTGGTAAAATCACATTGTGAACAAACTTACTGTTCTGTTCTATTACTATTCTGTTCTATATTAAAGCCTGATAACATAAGCAGTTAAGAGACGCTATTCATTACAGATGTGAATGGTTTTCTTAAATTTCTTTGCATTGCAGAGTTCAGTTTGCTTAAAACTGTTGTACGATTTGTTACTTGAGGTTAGCTATTTTATCTCCTTAATCTTGAATATTCATGGAATTATATTCCAAGAGCTTCCGAGGGTTTTGTCCATGGGTTTTGCCTCTGGATTCTACCAGTTGGTTTCCTTGACCGAGCCCATGGGTCCCATGATAGGCCCCATTGTAAAAGGAAAATGTTCTGGTGCCATTGTCATTTTAAGACCTAAAACAACTTTTTCTTTGATCACATACATGGGTTCACGTTTTACTCTTATATGGAATCATACTTTTGGCATTATCAAACTAGCAAAATTGACGATCATTTCACCGCATTATAGGCATTTGAAATGTCTACTTCCTCAGGGCTTCCAGGGGCCCTTAAGCGGGTCCCTGGACCCCACGCCGTAGTGTTCGCTCTATACGCGCGAGCGGCATTGCCGCTAACTTGAACGCGGGGCTAACTTCCCCTTCTTCACACAAAATACGACCCCCCTTTTAAAATGTCTGGTGACGCCCATGCGGAACAAAGCGTCCGGGACTACTTTCAATTGGGGGCTCGAAGTTCAAACATGTTTTCCAGAGGAATAGAAACTTTTAGCCCGTAAACAGACAACTTCTGCACGAAGTAGGGGATCTGCAGCCCTAATTGTCCCGTACACTTAACCAGTGAAACTTGAGGGGGTTTATTTTTTTCAGGCTCTTCGCGCTCAACGTTTACACTTGTATGACTTATACAGATTGTCGGTTTTCTTAATGGAATGTACATTTCAAAAAAATGCTCACTTTTCCTTTTCCTTTTTTGTACTGTCCCTCCTTTCCTCTAACAATTTTCACGCTGCTTTTATCTCTTGCTCAAATTTTGCACAGGCCTAATATGAGATACGGTAGTGACTGGGCCACTTGCGATTGCAAAGGCGTGAGGGTAAGCTAGCTGAAGGAAAACAGGGTCCACAGACTGAGACCCTTGGGGCAGTTCATGTCCAAGCGGAGCACCAAGTGGCATGCCTATTGGCAGAGGACATCCTGGTGGATCCTTCCTTTTTCATCTTTGAATGAATGCCATCCTGGCGGAGGGTTTTGAGGGGAGGGGGTTAATGTAAGGTCTGGCTTAGGGTGAAATATGGGGCTATAGTTGGCAAATCTTTGAACTGATCATACCTTTATATATAACAATTGTCATTATTTAGTGATATTCTTTCTATTTTGGGCTGGTTGTCAGGCAAGGGGTATACTATCTAAGAGAAGAGGACGACACTCTTACTCTTTGAGAAATATTTGTCGATATGGGAGGTGGCTTGCAAAATGGTGCTACCTTTGGCAAAGCCTCGTAAAGCGTTGAACTGATTATATGTTCAGGAATCCTCATTAATTAGAGGGGTTTTTTTCTATTTTGGTAGGGTGTAATTGAAGGGAATGTTATCCAAGGGGAGGGATAACACTTCTACTCTTCGAAAAATGTTCTTGTTTATAGATTACCTAGCTCCAAAATGGTGTTATCTTTGATAAAGCTTTGGAATGATTACATGATTTGAAATTTTACTTATCTTCTTATTTACTGGATTTTTTGGCTGTTGCATGGCACCCCTTCTAGGCTGGCAGCCAGTGCGAGCTGCTCCCTCTTAATATGTCACTGAACCAGTTTATCATGTAGGCGGACGAGGGTTTCTTTGTCAGGAAGAGAAACCCACACAAGAACGCCTCCGTGGGAGGCATCGTTATATGCGATTTCCCCGGTTGATTGGACCTTGATATGATATAAATAGGACAGTGAAAATTTCAGCATTTCAGTATTTCTTTCCAAAGTATAGCCCCACTATCACTTACGGTTAGGAAACTCAGGCGGCAGTTGCCCCTTCCCTCTCCCTCCACAGGCTACGACCCTGAACCTACACATCTGTCATTTTAAGTACTGATTAAATAGCTTATGCACAGAAATACATATTTTCGCGATTTGTGATACCGGTACTGATGTCATAATCAATGGCACACCCTGTCCGCCCATCTGGTTATAAGGCTATATACAATCCCTGATATGTAATTCTTTCCAGGGACATTTCGTAACTTTTGATGCAGCCGCTTGAAATATTCAGTCTGCCTCTAGCTGTTTGTAACGACGGCTAACAGGAAGTCAACAGGAACAGTAACAGGAAGCTTGAGAATGCCATACAAAGGGGTAAGTGGTAACTGTCTCTTTCATTTTGCACGTGAGGCTTTCAAGAGTTTCCAACGATTTGGATTCTGTTAGTTTACTGTACAAACTTGACCACTTATAATTTACTTTGAGACAATTAAACCTATTTGCATACATTCTCGCACAGGTGCAAGTATAGCAGTTCACCAGGCCGTGACCTAAATCAATGCAAATATAACCCTGATTTACACGTCAATTGCCCCGGCTATCTTCAATAGCACAGCATTCCAGAACATTACAAAATAAATTTTACTTCTCATTCCTCTCTAAGGCAAATGAGGCGGTGGTCAGGGGTGGAGCAATTTCAAAATATCATTTTCACGTTACTCGCGCTTAACTTTTCGGGGAAACTTCTTTAAGTTACTATGAGTGTACGCCAAAACACCTGCACCAGGACAGTCCGTGTAAGGAAGAGGGGTACCATGAAAGGGCGTCAGTGGCGCCGGCACGGGGGGGGGCATGGGAGGCGCATGCCCCCCAATCAATTTCAGACAATAATTTTTGAAAATTTTAAAATGATTCCAAAAGGCGTTTAAGCTATAGATTTCTGTATGGGGTAGGGTGAGGTGTGTTTTCAACCGAGTGATGGATCTATTGTAACCATTTTCTGTCACAAATGGTTCTCAAACTATCAGAATTATCGCGAATCCTTTTCAAAATTTTCGCGCACTCCGCGCTCTTCAAACCTTACCTCAATATTGTCCTAATTATCAATAATTTCGGGTAGCAACTCCCTCAGAGGCACAGCAACAAAAGCTGAAAGCTGTTTACGAATTCTCAGGTAAACTCGGACTGGCTTTGTGATTGGCAAATAGGTTTGGTGGGGAATTGAAAGTGTCTCGATGCAGAGCATGAATGCGGGTTTTGTCATGGTCATCTTATTTAATGAAAAATTTCGGCGCCCATGCGTCACGGTTTTCACTCCAACTCATGACTATTTTAAGGTTATAACACATGCAACTATTCTGATCACAACACTTTTCCGAAAAACAGAAGTACGTCCCCACAATCTGTAGGGGCCTATGTGATCTTTCAGTCTAATTTGTAGCATGATGTGGAAGGTTGAAAGTGCGTATATTTGCCGTTATACATTTTTCAAAAATTCTTACCGACCTTAGGGCGCAGCCTCTACCGGTATAGATGGTGATCGTTAATACACTTACGACGTATAAAACATTCTGAAACGCGCCTTTTAGTCCTTAAATTTTGCTTTACCTATCAGGGGGTCTAATATAGTAATATTACTTCCCTGCACCTATACTCTCACTTTCTCATTCCCCATTGGAAGATGTTGGTCTGGATTTTCGTTCAAACTTAGTAAAAATACCATTGTTGTAACGTGCTCGGCATCATACTCTATAGTATCACTTGGATGTCAGGTAATATCACTTGAAATATCATATCAGTACCCCATTTTATATAATTAATCCAAAGCTTCCAGGAGGCACTATACAGGTATCTGTCAGTATTAGATACCCATTTATAATGCACAATGAGACAAAGGAAAATTTTCGTAATAGTCCAAGAATGTTTCTGTGGACTCCACCCACGTATTTTGTCGTACAAACTTTCCCCGAATAGAAGGCATTAAAGCCTTGCCAAAAGGGGGGCTTAGGGAGGTTTGTTGACAACATACCCTTCTCTAAGACAACACACTCTCCTCTTTCACCTAACCAAAAACTACAATCCACTGAATTATGCCATTTTCCAACCATGTATGATCAGTTCCAAAATATCCTGAAGACAGCACCATTTTGCATCTAAGCAACCTTAAATTAACAAAAATTTCTCAAAGGGGAGGGGGACACCCCCTCCCCTAAGACCCCTCCCTCAGGACGGTACCTTTATGTAGTGACAAAAAGGATTCCACACTGCTGTATACCATCGCAGGGGACGCACACTCTCATCTTTCTCCTAACAAAAAATTAGAATTCACTAAATAAGGATATTTTCCAGTCATATATGATCACTTCCAAAAATACTCCAAAGATAGCACCATTTTGCATCTAGGCAACCTTAAATTAACAAAAATTTCTCAAAGGGGAGGGGGACACCCCTCCCCTTAGACCCCTCCCCCAGAACGACACCTTTATGTAGTGACAAAAAGGTGTACAATCGCAGGTCGCACAAAAATGGTACAATTTAAGCAGACTTTGGGGAAAACTGAGGTAGCACTATGACATCATCTGTTACGCCCCCCAATCACCAAACCCTAGCGGCGCCACTGAAGGGCGTGACCTATTCCCTTTCACGAATCCAATCGGCTAAATTCTGCACTAGTCATCAAAATGAAGGGAAGGGGAGAGGAAAAGGAGGGAAGGAGAGAGGAAAAGAGGAAAGAGAAAGAAGGGAAAGAAAGATAAAGGAAGGGAAAGAAAGAAGAGAAGAGAGGGAAAAGTGAAAAAACGACGGAAAACAGGCGTTCGCGCGGGCTTGTGTGAAAGGGGAGTCACGGAGGAGAATTAGAACGTATGTAGGCTGTAGACAACTCGTGTTGTAATATTTGAAACATAAACATATTCGTTCGGTGGAACTGTACTGCACCTTATACTCTTCTCAGACATGCCAAAAGTTGTTCATGGCAGTGTTATATTGTGTTTCCGTGAAACGACAAAATTTTACATCGGTCGGCAAAATGAAGGAAAGGTGGGGAAAGGGGAGTAAATGCAAAGAAACAATTAAGGAAGGCAAAACGAATAGATTGGCAGCCAAGTATGGTTTGAGGGGGGATTGAGTTACCCCTTTCTACCATACTGGCGTCTGAATTTAGTAATTGAACTACTTCAGGGTATCGGTGAAACGTTTGCACATGCGCACGAAACACGGAAAATTCCCTTACCTATAATGGCAATTTCCCTTCTTTTTGTGATGATACAGTGGCGTAGAAGGTCTCCACAAGTGAACGTAAGAGGACTATAATTATCGTTCCCATGCTCTAAACGCCTGAGCGCGTTAGAGGGAGCGGAATTTTTTGCACGAAGCGAGAGGTCCATGGGCTGGTATGGTCCACTACCACCTTCATGGGCTCCATTGGGAAATCTCTTGTAGGGTCTCAGGCATTGATAAAATAGAGACACTAGCATGGGGGTTGAAACTGACCTCCTCATGACATTGAGAGCACACAAAGCTCTATGCAGACAATATGTTCATCGCCAAAGCAGCACCATGTTTCAGCAAATGTCAGTAAAACCGAGTAATGTTGGTATTCGAGGGCTACAACTTTTCAATTTCACTGCTTACTCAAGGCACTAATTTTACACTCTGACCAACCGAGTAAAACCTGAGTCAAAAACAACTTGCAAAGATATGAGCGAGAGGGGGAAAGGTAAAAAAAAGGGTATAATTTGAAGTGATCATTCTATGGAAATGTGTTTAATAAATCCACCATGAACCGAAAAAGTAATATTTTGAATAAGCTTGTTTTGGGAGTAAATTGAAATTCAAATTGTATCGTCACCACGATACGAGAGCTACCAAATTTGTTAGACTGCTACATTAAAACCTTTTGATACCTGGCCTCAAACTAAAAGAGTGCATCTAGTTTTGGTCACTGATTAGTTCACCTGGTTTTCGTGCTAATAATGTTTTTAAGGCGTAGAATGTTGACTGTAAGGATTTTGCGCGCCGAGATTTTGCACAGAAATCATTGACCATGGTAAAAATTACATACAGCCTCAGCATTGAGACATTTCCAAATTTCTTACAGATATTTTCTGCCACGATGGCGATTCTGAATCGAGAATCTTACTAATTGTGGGAAAAGCAGATAGAACTCCTTAATTCTTTCCATCTATATATGCTGTAGTATATATCTAAAGAATCATACCTTCACGAAAGAAAACCCCTTCGCCGTTAAATAAAGCCGTCACGTTTGAAGCAGCGGGTGTTGAAGCAAATTGGTACAATAAAATGAAAGGGCGGGAAAATTTTGGTAGTTAAAGCAGGGAGTCCCAACACCCCCTCTGGTTAAAGAAACCTCCCTGTTTGAAGAAACGTTGAGAGAGAACGTCAAAAGGTTCACCACTGAACATCTTCTTGGATAACTTTTGATATTAACCGATAATCGCGTTGAGGCATGCCGGTGCCATTGTTCATAGGTAGTTATATTTGAATGTCACTTTTTCATATGGAGAGGGGCACAGTGGTATGTACGGGGGTGGCCCCCATGTCCCCGCCTGGCTAAGAGCCTGAATGTACCGACAAACTTCCTGGAGGGTAAAAGGCGGGGGCTGTTGCTCTGTCTGCACTGTAACTAAGCTGCTGAACACACCTTAGTTTTAATATACACATAAGATATGTAATACAGAGTAAAATAATTAGAACAAAGTCACGGTACCATTATGCATTGTCGTATTCATTTTAGGTTCCGAAGTTCTTTATATGTAAGCAAAAAAAAAAAAAAACTTTCGATCAGCTGCTTTATATGCCAAGGTATTTTACAATGTCGTGTTTTCCCGCAATATGAATTTTGCTCCTCAAAGCATTAACTAATATTCATAATCTTGTATACAGACAGAGGGAATTATTTTCGTTCATGCAGGCAAGAGCAACAATGAAAATATCAATAATATAATATACCACGCATGCACCTAAAAACATCCCTCCTGCAAATATCTCCTCGTCTGAAAGTTACCTCGCATCTCCCTCCCACCGATAATTATACAACTTGTCTAGCTAAATGTTTGCTGTTATAATCATCTGGTTGCACAAAACTTTGATCTTTCAGTTTTTGTTTTACTGCTATCTTATACTCAGTTTAGTAGTCGTAGGGAGGGAGATTTGACGAGAGCGGAAGGGGTCGGGAAAAAAACGGTGTTTTCCCTGAAAGTTGGCAAAAGCTGGCAACAGATCATGATATGAATGTGTGAAACGACAGTTTTTGGTCCAGTCTGATATCGACAATTTTACAGCTCAGTTGGCCGGCGTTCCAGACTCTTTCCCATACCCCATGATCATTTTCACTACACCAAGCCTCTGCATGTATTTTGTGGCCTATGTCAGGATATGGATAGCCATATAACCGGTAATGTATAAAGGAAATTTGCGCTTTCACAATCAAACCTACACGAAATGAGTATTGCCAAAAATTCGCAATTTCCTTGTTTTGCATTGGTAATTTTAGTATCTGGGATTGTGTTTACACTCAATATTTCCTTCAATGGAATAACTGGAGGTACTGATATCTCTGGTATTAAACGTAAAGTAGATTGTTGAAACACTCATTATTTCGAAAATTTAAAACTAGCCTAGTCATCGTTTCTTGATGTAAGCCCTAAAACCTCAGTACTTAAATTTTCATAGAAAACAACGGGTTGTGACACTACGGAACAATTCTGAGCAGTGAGATATCTTTTAGAACCAGTTACGAGATGTCTCTATCTTCACGAAATTGGTCTTGAAGTGCTTCAGTAGTACATAGAAATAATTTAAACATGCAAATGAAAACCGACATTAAATAAAGAACATATGGGTTGAAGGGCATTTTCGAGTAGAAATATCTCTATGAGTAGCCTACAATATATTATCATCTTCATGGAAAAAGTACAGCGCCTTGGTAGTACACAGAAAGTTCTTTTAATTGCAAATCGGAACATACATGAAATGAGGGGAACCCAAACATTGCAATTTCTTCTTTTTTTCTTTACTGAAAATATGTGATATGTGTGTCAATGTATTTAATTGAAGAACTTACATTGTGTGGGTTTTACTTCTTAAAAATCCATTCAGTATGTGCTGATCCCAAGTTTATGTACAGTTTACGTAAAGTTTATGTATTACAAAGGCACTCCACTACACATTCCAAGAAGAGATGAAGATGATAAAATCACTTATGGTATTTCTTGCCGGTTCTCATTTGTGAGTCAATTTTTTGGCTACTAAGACACTAGGTTACACATGCCATGAATATGGAAGCATCTTGTTAGCCACTAACAGAGATATTGCTGCCCAAAGATGCCCGGTATCTCTCAAGGAAGAAAAGAAGACCGCAGTGTTAGGGTTCTCTTTATTTACTACTCATTCTCATTTGCCTGTAATAATTCTTTCTGTCTACTACTGAGGCTTTAGGCTGTCCACTGCATGAAGATGAGAGCAGCTTGTCCTCATTTGCAAAAAAGTTCCCTCTGTGTGCTACTGAGGCACTAGGTCACGTAGGTGATACCCATACCATGAAGATGCATGAGAGCATCCTTTTTGGTTCTTATATAGAGATATGACTTCTCAAAAATGCTCCTAAATCCATATTTTTCAAGGAAGAATAAAGAAATAGCAATGTTTCGGTTTCCACAGTTCCATAACAGGTCTGAATTGCGGGTCCTTTTTTGTGCTACTGATGCACAAGGTTGCCCATTTCATGAAGACGAGGGCATCTTGGGTTGCCCTTTTAGAGGTTATATACTGCTCAAATATTTCCTAAAACCCATATTTTTTACATAAATTGCAAAAGAAGAAATTGCGAATTTTCAGTCTGCACCACTCATTTCGTATAAGTTTGAATGTGAGAGTCCAAATTCTCCCACATTACATGTACCTTGTCTGGCTAATTTATAAAAAAAGATAAGGTAGTGCGTTACATACTTTAAGATAATTTGGTAATTAAAAAACTGACTAGGTAAACTTGCCAAAATTTTTGTTTTTTGGCGGACGGGGCATCCGTCGACAAGTTACTACAAAGTGAATCAAAAGTTTGGACAAAACGTTTAGAATATCGCAGGAGCCTGTACTGATTTGACCACTATCACTCCTAAAAATTTTAGACCCCAATGTTGGAGCGACAGGGTCTTTCTTGAGCTAAAACAGCCAAAATGATCAAATTGGTGGCCATTTTGAAGTTGCCTGCTACCCCCTGGCACATGAAAAAAAATGGAGCACATACTTCTCTGATTCTCTGATGTCTACTCCATCATATCAAACTTTTCGCATACATAGCAAGAAAAAAAGCAACATTTCAATTTCACCTTGTCTGTAAGTTGTCCAAATGCACTCCGAAATATTGAATTTTAGTCTTCCAGTTCCCTGCTTGCAGTAATCGCACTCGGTTGTAGAAAGTTTTAGTTCATGTATAAGTATCGTCTTTTAGGTCACTGTCAACATTGTCGTCCTACTAAGATTATGTATGTGAAATGCGGAGTGTATGTGAACTGTAGAATGTGTTCTGTATAAAAGTAGTACTGGTAATAGAATATAGACGTGGACTACAGTTATATTGCTTCCCGGAAAGGCATCACAATTATTGCACGTTTTGCATATTGTACATCCTGAAACTCTATTTTTAGAAACGAGGTGGCACATAAATTTTACAAAAACCACAATACCTGGCAGTTGAATTCCAGAATACTTGTCGCCGAATAATATACCTTTAGTGAGGAAGCCGGCTAGGGCAAAGAAGAACTAATTTTATGTCATTTTTTGAGCAAAATTGTAACATTCCCATAATTAGTCACTTTTAAGTGACTGTTTGATTTGTATATACCCAACAAGACTTTTGGAATAAAAGTCTCTTTTGAATTCGTCAACTCAGTGGCTCCAGAACCGGCTTGAGGGCTCAGCCCCCCAATGAAAAAAGTGAGGGGATAAAAATATGCTCAGCCCCCTCCCCCAATAATTGCCAAGTGCTCCAAGAAGTGGGGACCGTGGGGAAAATTTCGAAGTGGGTGCTGAACATATTCTTGATCGGTCCAATGCGCAATATACCAATAATTTTAGGGTAAAAGAGGGCCCCACCTTGAAAAACCTGAGAGCGCTAAAGCGGTTGAATGACCTCACGATCCTACATGTACACGAAAAGCTCGCACAACAACTGGGTGAAAGACGTATTGCGAGAGAATTCATTAATGGTGTTGATCGGCGAGAGTGTTACTTCGGGAAACGTTAAACTGTTTGAAATATCATGTGTGAGTAAAATCTTTTCACAATTCACTCTAAAACAGTTAGGAATGGTGTTGTCATTTTTCCTGAAATGAGTGCATTCAGACAGACTATTCAGTATTGATCGAGTGAGGCAACTGTCAAGTGGGGTAATTGATGAACTTATTTGTTTCTCAATTTATAGATGTGTATGTATTGCGTAAGCCTCTTGTGGGATGGGATGCGTAGCCCGATTCTCAAATACGCGCGCCGTATATATGCAAGGTTTCCAAAAAATTTGCATACCCCAGATATGTCATGTGATGCATATTATCCAATCGAATGCAAGCGGTCATTTGATCAGATTCCGGATAAAAAGGTTTGAACAGTTTCTGTTCAAATGAAACTTTGAGAAACATTTAATGATCAGCAATCTGATCAGAATGAACCGAAACGGTTCAAAATAGTTTGAACCGTGAATCTGTTCAAAAATTTGAACCGGGCTTTTTAAGAGTGTATGTCAAGTGCCTTCCCATGTAAAAGGGCACTTAGGTTTGTAGCCCACTCCTTCCGATCCCAACCTTGATTTCTAGAATATCTCTCAAAACGCTGCAGATATGCGTCGAGATCATCGGTACCTTCATTAAAACGCGGTAACTTGGGTGCTTTTGCCCTATAGGCGTGTGAGGTACCGCCAGATATATTTACTTCCCCTTGGGATTGCCTAGAATCACTTTTCTCTTTCTCCATTGCTACTAACTCTAATTGTTTATCTAAAATTTCCTTCTCCTCTGCTTTCATTTCTCGCTCGTGAGCCCTCTTTTCTCTTTCAATCTTCTGTTGTTCAATTCTAATCTGGTTTTGGACATCCCTTTCTTCTTGAATAAATTTAATCAAATTCTCACCACCCAAACCTAAACTTTTACCAATCTCCGTAAGCTTTTCTATATCCATATCAACCCTTTCACTACTGTACACTAGCTTCGTTTCAAAACATAGATTCAGAATAATTAAACATATTAACATGCAAAACATACGACTACTAGTTTGTAACATGATATAATACGATTGAATTCTTGCTCTGCCTCAATGTTCGAAGTGACAAAAAAAAAAAATCTTTTCCGAGCCAAAGGTCTTCTGAAATTCCTTTAATTACGATGTCCTGGCAGGGTCGCCAAAAATGTAAAGGATTTCAGAAACTCGAATAACGGACACCGACGTCTTGAATTAACGAACAAAAACAAAAATGTATTTTTCTTCTGCTATGTACAAGATCAGTTAACTTCTGTTAATTTCATCTCCACAACAAGGTTTCAGTTACTTTCGCTTCAGGCCACAAATTCAGTTCCATAACTTAAACTTCAACTGCACGAAATTTCATCTATACCCTCCTCAGTGGGTTTGAACAGTCAAGCATAATATTCATTGATTCCTTGATAAAAGCCGTTGACGGTTCATGTCTGGACTTAACTCCTGCCTCATGACCATCTAATTAAATAAATTAACAAAAAAAAAAGAACCCTCAGTGCCAGGAACGTGACACAAAATTGCTGCTTTTCTAGCCTGATTTGATATCACACGTTCTTTTGTTTCTTAATGGTTGAATTTGTTTTTGACTGAACTAAAAGCTCTTTGAATTCTTTCCATCGAAATACCCTTCGGTCAATTAAATTAATTACTCGCCAAACCTTTTAACTCATTGGCAATTGCTAAAAAAAAAGAAACGAATACCCCCGTGCCTGGATACAACACATATGTACATTTCTTTGGGCCGTGACACCCTACACTTTTCACCATATATACACTTTTAAGCTATCAAGACGAACCACACCCTTTTCGTAATCCCTATCACTTTGCATTTTACCTCAGAATTTTGTTTTGATTTTCCTTTCACTCCCTAGAATTCTGACTTCATTCTAACATTCGTTCTTCAAACCAACTATCACTTCTACTGCACATTACCTAGTATAATAATATTAATGTAAGAACTTCAACTTACGGTTTGATATATCGATCACCACTCGAACACCTTGTCATCTCTACGACATCTTATTTCTCCATAAATTTCTTTCAAATGGCTCAGACAGCCCTAACACGTACAATTTTGAGAAATATACAAGCAATTTGCAACAATTTGGTGACTGGCTTTTCACCGTATTTCGCGGCTGAAAATCCACGACTGTAACATGGTGGTTGCCTAGCCCCCTTCAGTGAACACGTTTTTCTCCCTCGAAGTCTATCTTGTTGTATGCATCCTTGCAGTGAAACACACAACGAAACGAGCATGGGCTTGCTATAGCATGCACACAAGTATCTCAACTATTCTCTTAACAATGCACTTAAGCTTAATAACAAAAAGCCTAACACAGTGACCCTTTTCATCTTGGGCCAGTGCAGCTTTAGTTGCTGCATAACAACAAACATTAGGAGTGATCCGAATACCAAACCATGATCATACTACACAATACCTCCAACAACAATGATACTAAATAAAAAAGAAAAAAAAAACTGCATCTTACCTTGACACTATCTTTTTAATGGGATAAAACATCTGTACGATATGCTACACGTCAAATGACCTCGTCTTAATTTGGCCTGGAATTCGGGGACTTTTCATGGAATCATTTTCAACTCGAAATCGAATAGTACTGGACTCGTAATTTGTAATTGTTTCAAATGGTGGCCACTGGAACCGGAGCTTGGCTGTGAATCGGATTAGTTGGACTTTACCTACGTAGCAACCCACTTTCCAGACCAGACTCAGGCCTTTTTTCACTTTTATCTCGATTATGTTTCCCTTAACTCTTAGTAATTCATATCAGTATGTCTTTGGTATAACAAGTAGTGGTGATGGTAACATTGTCATATCAGGAATCACATCAAATGGGCGGGCATCATTCATCATTGTGATCGATATGAATGGCAGGATGCTAAAGGAGAAGATACTGAACACGGGAAAGTTTCAGCCCTTCAGGTACTGTAAATTCTTGTCACAACGTAAAGTGGTATCAGTATGTTCACCAAACGAAACTGGTTTGTATGATGTACGTGATGGTTCAAACATCAAGAGGAACATCAGTGACGTCATCAGCAGCTGGCCGAAAG
The DNA here is from genome assembly GCA_029531755.1 of Holothuria leucospilota. Taxonomy (NCBI): domain Eukaryota; kingdom Metazoa; phylum Echinodermata; class Holothuroidea; order Aspidochirotida; family Holothuriidae; genus Holothuria; species Holothuria leucospilota. Next base: position 48,811,116 of record CM055972.1, read on the forward strand.
TTTGGTCTTTAGGGTGTGTAGCTACTGATCCTGTCAACAATCACATCTTCGTGGGAGGCGAAGACATCAGAGATGTGTATGTATTTGATGATCAGCTGAATTACCTTCACATCCTGACGCTTCCAGAGATGATCAAATGGCCACGAGATATAACTGCCAGTGATGGTCATCTACTTGTGTGTGATTATGACTGAAAGAAATGCTTTGTAACTACAATGGACGGGTTGGAGAGTAAGCTGGTGGGTGAATTCATGAACCCAAATCTAGGGGGAAATAAGCTGGCACCAACCAGAGTATGCAGTGACAAGAATGGGTACGTCTACGTGTTGTGGAAGAGCTCTTCCCAATGTTGCATTGTTCGGTACAATCACGATGGCAGCCAGGTATTAACAAAGAGAATGTTGGATAAAAATTCACATGCTGTTACTGTAGTAGAAACATCTCAAGGAGAGAAACTTTTCGTAGCTACATATGACACACAAACAGTGTACTTGTATGACCTAATGACAGAAGACTGAAACGTCTTCATAAAATTTCTTCTGCTGGGAATTAGCAGGAACACCTTTATCCCAACAATATAACTGTTTCATAAATTCTGTTGAGGAATAATTTGTCGGCCTGTCATATAAAGTCTACGTTTTACCCTTCTCAAGAGTCATGCTCCTTTCTAAATCCAAAAGAGTGAAATAAGGGACGGATCTTTAACTGAGACTTTATATTCACTCTAAAAGAATGAGAATGACTCTTTTTGATTGAAATCTTCCAATCCAAATTAAGATTGGTTCCAAATTTCACTCTAAAAGAGTGCCTTTCACTCTAAATATTTAAGAGAGTAAAACATGCAATGTATACCTACATCTTTTTTGATTTTTCAAATTTGCTAGAGACGTAAAGTGTGGTCATAACTTCGAAAAATATTGACATTTGCGAAATGGTGAGAAACTTTTACCAGGGGTGGGACACTATACGTTTCACTGTGGAAATCATTTTAAAATTTGCTTAATATTTCTTGATCGTTAACAATTATCCATAACATGTTTTATCCTAGCCCCTCTTCTCTAAATAGCAGCTGCCGTACTCTTTTACTGGAATACCAGTATGTTTTATATTCTCCTACATCTTCCCCTGTAAGTATAAATATGATGACGGTGAAACCACTCGTTAATTGATACTTAAGGAGATACAAGATGTTAGGCTCATCCTGAAAATTTGTCTCAGTCTTTGCCGCACAAAATGCAGAAATCCGCCTGTCTGTATTACATGTACAATATATTGGAGCAAAGATGGGAAAATTGAACATGATATATTGTGATGGCACCTGAAACGATGAAAGAACTCGTGAAAAAATTGAAATTAAGCAGAAATATGAAGAAATCGAAAATATGACTTCACAGTCTACTGAATATTTTAAAACAGCAGTTCTTTAAATTCGTCTCAAAGGATTAAGAAATTTCTTTATTTGTGAGGTAAGCATAATTATGCTTTTTGTGATGTTTCCAACTTTTTCTGGAAGGAGCGGTGCGTAGGCAGGAAAGGGGTACGGAGGAAAATCTTTAAGCCAAAAGTTACATTCATTAAATGCGGTATAAATAACTCTGTAATGCGAGCACTAGTTGTTGTTTCATTCGGGGCAGCTTTTAATATGTTACCTATACTCCGCTGGCATTTTTCGCCTTTTGCCTACTTTTTCAAACATGATTTTCATCTTTTGAAAGGCGGCAAAATCCCCCTAAACTACTTCGGCCAAGGGAAGCCATGCGACTTTTGTCCACCCGTAAGGGTCTCTTCCGGACTTGCTCCCAGTCCGCTCCTGTTCAAAGGTATAACATTTTAAGAAGCAATACGCAAACGCAACGTCCCCCCCAAAAAAAAGAAACCCCGTCCCCTACCCACCCCCCAGTTTTGAAATTCCCATGTCGCTACAGCTTGAAAGTACACAGTGTAATGGATGATGGATTCAATATGCAAAGAGCAATTAAGAGCAAATTTAAGGGCACCAGGCGATTTAGATTTGTAATGAAAATGAATGGAAGATCATGCAACGTATTCCCGAGAAGTGTACAGATAAGATAAGAAATCGGAAAAGGATATCCCATTGCCTAGTAGGAATTTTCTCATTGTGACCTCATCACTTCTATGTTGACCTGTTTAAAGGCATTGTCTGGTATAATTCTGTGTTTTTTTTAACAGAAGAGACCAAATTTTCAGTACATGTCGTCTAAATCTCCTATCAAAACTCCCAGGCTGTTCCTAACTCAAGATATCCTTGTTATGAAATCGGTTACTGTTGTCATAAAATCCATTTGGGTTTCTTCAAGGTCACAGAATGTGATGCCAAATGGGCAAATTGACTGAGATTCCTGTTGTGATTCTTTGTGAATGAATGCATTGTTTATCCTTCAAAATGATACTGTTACAATATTTGGATAAAGATGTAGTGTAAAAGTGTTCCATATTCATGGTATAGCAAAAAACGTTAGAAAATATTCCATTATTACATCAGTATTAATTATTAGTTGAACGCCGTGTCTGCTCGATTTGCCCAGATGACATTTCAAAATTAGTTTCTCCCAAATACAAGCTACTGTTGAGATAAGGTTTTCACTACCCAATTCAACAACAAAAATTTACTGCATTTTTATGAAAGCAACCAATTTGGTCACCAGAGCATGCCTTTATAGAATCATGGAGCTATATACAAAATATAGAATCAAACATCTCCCAGGTGCCGTTACTTTAAAAGTTATTTTACAAGTCAATTCCATAGTGTGGCCCATCCTGTCATTCAGTTCACTGTGTGTGATCTTTCATGAAAGCCAATAAAAATGAAGCCTTCAGTAACCTTTGCGTAGCTTCATTTCACGGACTCCGCTGGGGTAGACTCAGAGTGTGAATACATTTGAGCCCAGTCCGGGCTAATTCTGATTCCGATACCTCCCATTCTGAGTCAATTTCAAATGCAGTCAAAAACGGACTCGACTTCGAAATTGAGTCCTAGTCTGGACTAGGTCTTTAAAGCCCTGCATGTATTTTTTACAAAATGAACATCACAAAGAGTGCGGGCTTCCCCAGAAAAATTCTTAAGCACTGCCAGATTTCCTGGGATATAAAAATCAAAATAAGTAATAAAGAAACATTGTGGCTCAGCTTTTGGATCGTCTAAAAAAGTTCCGATGGGGGTGGGGGGGGGGACTGGATCCAGAAAAGCAACTCCGGGTCCGCATTTGGAAACCGTCCCTTTGAAGGGTCACAGATCAGTGATACTATATAAATCAGGGACACGGCCAGGGTTTGGTTATGGGGGCACAACATTGTCAAAAACCGCAACCCTCCCGGACTGCAAAATTGTATTTGTACACATAAATTACTTCAGGGTCAAAAATGGCAGATGTGTAGGCCTGTATGTACATTCAGTGCTAGAGAAAAAACCTAAACCTAACTGGCTCATCCTAACGCGCTACAAAGTAGTTGGCAAACGGAACGTAGACACGTACTGATGCATCACTTACAAACCGTGGTTCTTTGAAGATAGTGGGCGCCCCGAACAGCGGGACCCTAAGAGCCCGTGGGGCAATTGGGAAGGACGGAGGCAGAGCCCAACCCACACCATAAACGTTGGAAAGACATTAAAATGAGACAATAGCATGAACCTACCTCTGCATTTGACACTAGGGTCGCAAAGAACTTCATAAAATCAATGCTAGGTCTATTCAACTTCAGCAAATCGATGTAATATGAAAATTATGAGGAGGAAGGAGGTACAGTGTTACAAAAGGAAAGAATACAACAATTTCTTCCAAATATGTATTCAACGTAAGTAAACGAGCATACATAGTCGTGTATCAGTAACACTGGAGTGCGATCCGCCCAGCAAAAATCAACTGCTCCAAATGGTACTGACATAACTGTACGGGGTGGGGTCTGGGGGCTCTACACCCCCATTTGAGCAAGAAATGGTTATATTAGGTATAAATAGTTGCTATTTGTTTAACAAACGTGTTTAACTGCCAGCAAAGGTGCCTAGTCTGCCCATCTCTACCCGCACTCCTATTCAAAGTAGTCCCGTATTCTTAAAGTTCACGACTGAAGTGGTCAAGTGGTTAGAGCATCCGACTTGCAGCCGGAAGGTCTAGGGTTCAAATCCTGGCCGGGTCATACCAAAGACTTTAAAAATGGAACCTACTGCCTTTGTGCTTGGTCTTCAGCATAAGAAATGGAGTAGGGAAAACATGCCAGTGAGCCACAACTGGAAAAAGGCCGTGGTCGTCTCGACTTGAACCAATTGGTTGGAAACTGGGACGTTAAACCTCATCTAACTAATTAACTTATGATATAAGATGAAAGTATGGTTGTGAGATCATCTTTACTTTTTTAAACAATGCATCTAACCAGGTAACGTAATTTCTTATTTAGATCTCTTTTGAAAGTGGTAAAGATCAAGACTTAGAAGTGTTTTTTCCTGTGTGAAATCCATGTTAGCATTGTCGTCAAAATGGCATCGCATTTGCATGGGCTGCGACCCCTAATATTTGAGAAATTGCCCATTTGCCTTGATTTTTCACACAGTAAATTATTTGAAAATGAGGTCATGTCCCCCCATTATTGAGAACAAATCGCCGCCCATGCATATTTGCATAAAATAAGGGGCGATACCATTAAATTTGCGAAAGCCATATATATATATATATATACATATGGCCACAATTTTCAATTTACCCCTTTTTAATACAATAGTTCTTTGATAGTGGTTAATGATAACAAAGACATGTTAAAATGAAAAGGACTAAAAGGCATTCATATAGTTACATACGCCCATGGGTTGCCTGAGGATTTTGTCCTTATCGAAAAACATTTTTCTCAAGTACGACCCCCTTTATCGTAATTTTCATGTATAAGGAAACGCTTGCGGGTGAAATTTGCCGACTGTTATGTTTATTAGGCATTGCCTGAAATTAAGCTGTAGGCGGGCTCTTTGCAAAGACGCAAACATACCTAACAACTATACGTATGCCCAAAGCAAGTTAGCCTTAAGAAATGGGTGCTTTCCTGAACTTGGACGAAGGGGGAAAGATTGTCGTTTTTCTCGTCCTGTTAATTCTTTGATCGTCCTACTTTTCCCACACTTTATACTCAAGTAATTATTTAAATCAACATTTCTTTATAATCATTGTAATATACCTTGACAACGGTATTGCGGATAAAACTAAAAGTCTAAATGGGTAACCCCAACTCCCTCCAAGAAAGTGCTAGTTTGCAATGATTTGAATTAAGAAAAGTCTACTGCCTGCTCGAGAAGGCACAGAATCTCACCCCTACATAAATCTAAAGCTTCAACTCAAGAACACATTTTGGGGTCACTCGAAATATTTGTCAAACCAGGGAGTTGTTATTTGGAAGGAGGTTGAACAGAAAGTTTAATTTATGATGATACTCTAAGATCCACCAATTCTCGAGCAGATTATTAATGATGAGCTTCTTATTCGGCGGACGGAGATTTCTTTGTTTTATTCGTTAGCTACAATTTGATATAATTTAGGAGCAGGTGCTACGTACGAAACTCGAAACGACTGTTTCATTGAAATAAGTGTGTTCTGCCCATTCCTAAAAAAACGAACGTCCTGCAAATGAACTGCAGAGGCAGAAGTATAATTTTTGTCACAACATTCGGAAAATTTCCGAAAGTTTCTTGAAATGACCGGATATAGAACTACGTTCACATTTGACGTAAAACCTTACTGGAATACTCTCATCCGCGTCACCGAGGGTCCAAAGATTAATTTCCTAGCGACTGGCAATGTTTTGTTAGTAGCGACAAACCCCCAGTCTTACTGTAGATGTAGCAGACGACAAATCCCTTTTGTATCAACTACATAATCCATTGTTAGCCTAACAGAAATGCCAAGAAAGATACAAGAGACAGATTACTGTGTAACCTTAGCGGTGTAAACCTCACTTCAAGGCGATGTATCTCCTTCCAAATAACAACTCCCTGGGATCAGACTTACCGTTTTGGAGAAATTCGGAAAACACGTTTTTCTCAAGCACACTTCAGACACTCAGACACACTTACATCAGGGAGTTGAATAACAACTCCCTGCTTACATACAGCTTCACATTTCTGATTTTAGGTAAAGTACAATATGTCATCTCCCTACACTTTACATGAGGGAAGTTAAGATAAGTTTCTCCAATTTCCCTGGGAGCTGCACCTTACATGAAAATATCTTAACTATAAACACCCTCGAATAGCCCCTTGAACCAGTTTAGATCAGTAGCTCCCACACAAGAGTGCATGGGGTAAGCGCGTTTGCAGCACCTGCTCCTAAGTTGGTGGCGGTGTCAATCTTCTCATCAAAGTATTGTTCTGAGCAAGGAGCTGCTAGGACCTCCCTGTTCTGAGTAAGCCACATGTGATAGGATTACTAGACCTGAATGATGTCCCTAAGATATTGATATCAAATTGTAGCTTACGAATAAAAGAAAGAAATTTCCATCCGCCGAATAAGAAGCTTATCATTGATAATCTCCTCGGGAATTAGTGAGTCTTAGAGTTTTAGCATAAATTAAACTTTCAGTTCAACCTCCTTGTGCATGCGTGATTGATGAACACGTGAGTCAAAGATTAGTGGTCAACGGTTCAATTAGTTGAAGATTTGTTTTTGCAATTATCTGTCAAACAGTATGTTACCGAAAATCATCAAACCTCATGATCTGTAGAGAACGATGACACAAATTTTCAAAATAGGCTGGCTAAGGGTCAAGGTCAAAGGTCAAATATGGGCCAAAAAGCAAAGAGCCTAACTTTGCGAGAAATGTATTGCTAACTACTCGTAAACAGTACGTCCGATCAACTTCAAACTTGGTGGGTAGGTACTTGATTATAAAAACTTATGTTTGAGTAACAGGTGACGGAGGTAAAAAGTTCAAATTAGCTTAAAATTGGTTTTTGCCATTATTTGTCACTCAGCCTGTTACATGAAGTCATTAAACCAAGTATTATTTCGAGAACTATAGCACAAATGCTAAGGGTCAAGATCAACGGTCAAATGTAGGTCAAAGGTTAACTCCACCCTAATTTGCGAAGAAGTGTGACAGGAAAGATTCTGTAGCCGGGAGTGCGATCAAATTTAAACTTGGTGGGTAGGGACCTCAAATATTAACTTGTGCATATGTGATTGAAGACGAACGTAATCGGTCAAGGGCCAAAGATTAAAGGTCAAACAAGCTAAAAAATATTGTGCCATAATTTACTCATCAGTATGATGGAAAAAGTTATGAGTTAAACAACACACTATGAATGTTAAAACAGTGTTTTATATTGTTTAGGATAAAGGTCAAATGTCAAATGTAGGTCGAATACAGAATTGGTCTAAATTATAAGAGAAACAGTGAATCATTGAGGTCCTAAATCTGAAATCTGACGAAGGTTAAACTCGGTGGGTGAGTACATGACCATGGAAACTGCTTACGTAATTAATACTATCGGTCAGTGGTCAAAGGTGTAAGGTTGATTAAGCTAACATGGCTCTAGCGCAGGAGTGCCCAACCAGTCGATCGTAGTCTACTGGTTGACCGCGGACTGATCCCAAGTCGACCCCGAGGGGTGTAGGAAAAATGAAAAAAAAAAAGTTTTTCTATGTGTAACTGTATGACAGTGTATGTTTTTTAGATCTTGGGAGGGTGGCTACTTGAAAAGTGTATCTTCGGTCAAAAAAGTTTGGGCACCCCTGCTCTAGCGCATATCTGTTACTCGGTCTGTGGAAAATTTTATCCACAACATATGTATACAAGTTGAGAGAGGTCAGATTTGCAACTTCATGAATTGCCCACTAAGTGTGTTCCCTTTGCAAACATGTGTCACAACCTAGAACAGGGTTTCTTTAGTATTTCGTGCCACGGGTCACTTTTACTTGGCTTTTTGCTTTCAATTTATTGCAATGAGCAAGAGTTTTCTTCAACAGTTTTTGCTCTTACTAAATTTTTGAGCTCCTCGAATCTTCCTCGGGTGATTTTCATGGTCGTCGAGGGCCGTAAATTGCACCAGGACCTCCATTTGCGAAGCTAGTTTCCAGAACAAGTTGTGTTATCATTTTAAATGACATGGCATTAAACTTGAAACACTTTGAGAAGCAATGGTGTGATTGAAGAAAAATGCCGCCATGACCATTACGGTAGGAACTTACAAGTATAAGGTCCTTTAAGAACTAGGAGTTTGACTTCTAGTGTTTATTTAATGTTTATATTAATTCCCCGGCTTCAAGTGCAACTCGGCAAAGAGAAATGCTATGTACGATAATCTCCGACCTTTGAAAAATGTTCTGTGGTAAATAGATGAAAATGTGAAGGTATAATATATATTATTTAATCCTTTTATGGTTAAAAGTAGGCTGGTTTAGTCTATATATCGTAAGATCACCATCGCAAGAAAGTGTGATAGTTTTTACTTTCTAGTACAGCAGAATACAGGGATTTACTGCTAGAGAAGGTTAAGTCTAGGGTACGAAGATTGTAACCATTGTGGAATTTGTTCGTGCAGTTACTTCAAAAAGTACATTACTCAGGAATCATTCTATTTAAAACAGTGTAGCCTAATACAAAAATCTTATTAGATATGAAACTTATGCTAAATGCCACGCTACCTTTCAATCAGCTACAGATGTCGCAAACAAGAGTTATTTTAGTGGAAAGTTTGTATTACACCATTGCGGTGATCTATATAAAAACAACTTTACAGCGTTATGTATTTTGCGCACCCCCATAGTTATAAGTATGAAATATTCCGCCGTTTTCATTTCGGTCTTAAAACACAGTGGCGTACCCAGAGTAGTTCAATAAGTAGGTGTTATCTTCAGTCAGGCTACTCATGACTAATTTCTGATCATCTTAGTGAATACCTATAACCAGTTTGCCATGTTGTGAACCCACGTGCTGTACAGATAGCACCATGTTGTGTTTTTGTTAATTATTTATACTCAGCCTCGGAAAGGTCAAAATATGTAACTTTCTACGTTTTTCAACGTGCGATATTTAAAGTTGTAAAGTATGGGCTCCATAATTAGACTCTTTGTTGCGTATATATGTCACTCGTTAGTCAGGCTATTAGGCTAACGTGGAAATGCAATCATTGTTCTTATACCTTTACTTCTTTAATACAACTCAGTTAATAAAGATTTAATGAAAAACAAAGAGCGGATTTAGTTAAGGATGGGTTTGTTAGTACAAACACTTCAATATTTATACTTTTAGCTATAATCATATTGCCTTTGTATGATGCCCTGTTCTTATCACCAGTATCAATCTGCACCATTTCCTTGTTAACATATTCTTTGTAAAGGACAACGTTTGTACTCCACAAGACCACAATAAAAGCGCCCTTAAGCCACGGCAAAAAAAAACCCCATAACAATACTCATGAAATATGATGGCCACTTCCCGTTACTTTGGTTAAGTAAGGTAGAAAACGGTCCCGTCATGATGGATTCATACAGGTGTTCCTCTTAGCATGAACCGTTGTCTTCTGGTTTCGAGCAAGGCACGCTGTGAAAATGTGAAAACCAAGTTAATACATTTAATGCCTTGCAATGAAAATATCATCATACCACCCAGAAATCAGAAATTTCTCTAGATTCACAAAGAAAAAATATATAATCCAGAGGACGTTGAAGAACTGCGATAACAATGTTGCCAGGGGATAACTCCTCTACATCCCCTGTACTGCCTTCATGGTCCAACTTAGATGGCAGAGGTCTCCATATACAACACCTAAAGGTTTTATAAACATTTCGATTCAGAGCATAACGTATGTGATCAAAACTTCTTTTGAAGGGGCTTATTTAGTTCATTATCAACTGAATGAGCCCCTTTAACAGCGTGTTGTATTCTACGCAGAATTTACCTGATAAAGTGCAGCATATATAACGTGAAAAAAAGTCGAGAAGTTTCCACATCACGTTTTTTGCCTCCACGTTGTTGTCCAGTGTGTCCAGCCAACTCTAGTCTCGCCCTTTCTTCCTTCTCCATGAATAGGTTTTTCAGTTTCTTAACTTGACGTGATAACTCTTGCTTCCAAGCTTGACCGAGCTTTAGGCTTGCCCTTTGGAGAAGGTAGTCAAAAGTCTCCCTTACTGCCTTAGAGCAACGCAGGAAGCCTGACAGCTTAGGCAGATTTCCGTCAACAGGAACGTGGCTAGGAACGTTGTCTTTGGCTGTATAGTTCTGCATCAACCTTGCTGATTTGTTTTCAGTCCGATGACTTCTGTAGTTTTGTAATTGCAGTGAGGTGATTCTTCACTAATCTGAAGCGTTCCGCAGGTAGTTTAACCCCTTCTGACATCAAAATTATTTTATGAACACTTTGAGTATCTTATACAGGAGCTAATTTTAAATGACATAATACATGATCTTTCTGTTTACTACTTTATTTTCACTAACTGATTAAAAGGGCCATTTGTGTTTTCATTGCGCCAACGTGTCACTGACAGAAAACATCGGTAGCTTGTGTTCTATTCCGTTTTTCCAACAAACTCCTTTACACTACTGAGGAAATAAATGTTGCATTATTTGAAGTTGGAAAGTTTTACTAATTAAACGGTTTATTACATTTAGAACAAATTTCTCCTGATGTTCTTAGGCCTTTGTGTAGAAGAGTGTGGGAAGCAATAGACAGCCGATAGTGAGTGTTTTCATAAAAAGTCGGCCAACGCTAGCTGTATTAACTACATAACACATGACTCTCTGCAGAGAGGTAAGAGGAAACCAAAAGAAATTTATTCAATTATTGTGCAGACATATGTTAAGAAATAACATGATAACACCAATGTCCATTTCAACCACTCTTTGGTAGAGAAATTTTCTCATAGGTGATACGGTCACCACCTTCTAATTATTTATTTCTCAATGTGGAGTGAACACTCCTAAAGTCAGCCAAATGAACTAACTTTTAGCTAGGCTGAGTTACATTAAGATGAAACATTTGCTCCACCCACCCATTTACGCACCTCGTTAAGAATCTTGTAAAACTTTACTTCCTCCGCAACGTTTTAAATGACTTTCTTTTCATATCTTAATGGAAAACCTTTCATTTCATGCTTATAGACACATGTATAACGTCAAACAAAAATGACGACCACATCCAACATTCAAAGATATAGACGACAAGCTTTGCTTCTGTTCTGTTTGGAACAACTTGCTTGAGTTCGATAATACAAGTAAGCTAAGTTATAATGTCATTAAATGTCCCGAATATAGAGAAGAAATTCAAATGCCAACAAATGGAGTTGACGCAGGCGCGGCGGAACGGAAAATACATTGGAGGGGGACTGAGTGCCAGCAAGACTATCTTAGCGGAACGCCACCATCGGTTGGGCGCGGAGCGGACAAGGAAATGTTTGGCTTTACAAACCCTCCAGATGGCCGGAGACGGCACTTCCTGAGTGCTCTAAGCTGCATGTACCCAGTCTTGAAATATGGATTTCATGTCTGCAGTTTCTCAATTAATGAGAAAAAAGTCAATTACACGAAAAATGAGTTGAGATGATACAAGAATCATAATGAGTTATGATCCTCTTTCATTTACATTGCCTGCAGTGCCCCCATATTCACCTTCTATATCTCTGTTACATTTGTCAATCACCGCATCCATTCATGTCCATTACCAATGATATATCCCCCAGGTCATACCATTTGTCCCCAACCCCAGTCCCCTGTGGTTGCTCCCCCAGGCTACCACCAACCTATTGTCCCATCTAACTTCTAAATCTCCGTTTCATTTGTCCATGCATGTTTACTACCCAAATCATATATGTCTTACATCATAATGCGTCAAAATTCCCCCTCTGTGGTGCCTTTCACCCACCCCCATGCTACGCATCCCATCCCACAAAAGGCTGATGCAATACATACACAACTATAAATTGAGAAAACAAATAAATTCACCAATTACCCTGCTTGACAGTTTCCTCACTAGATCAGTACTCAACAGTCTGTCTGAGTGCACTCATTTTAGGAAAAATGCCAACAGTGGTGCCGCCAGGGTTTGGTGATGGGGTGGGGGTACCACAGATGACAAGGTAATGCCACCTCAGCTACCTCCAAGTCTGCGTAAATTTGTACTTTTTTATGCGCCCGTGCGATTGAATACAGTAGTGTGGGATCCTTCCTTTGTCACTACGTAAAGGTGCCGTCCTGGGGAGGGGTCTACGGGGAGGGGGTGTCCCCCTCTCCTTCGAGAATTTTGTTAATTTAAGGTTACTTAGATGCAAAATGGTGCTATCTTTGAAATATTTTTGGAACTGATCATATATGGTTAGGTAAAAGAGGAGAGGAAGAAGAGTGGGAAAGTTTTTACTTAAAAATACGTGCGTGGCGACCACATTCTTGGACTATTACGAAAATTCTAGTCCTTTGCTTCATAATGAAAGGGTAACTAAGACTGGCAGACACCGTTATAGGGCCTCCTGGAAGCTCTGGATTAGTTACACAAAATAGGGCACTGATATAATGATTATTACCTGACATCCAAATGATACTATGGAGTACGATGCCAGCACTTTACAACTATCTTATTTTTCCTAAGATTGAACCAAAATCCAAACGAATAGCTTCCAGCAAGGGGGATGGGAGGAAGAGTATAGGTGCAGGAAGGTGATATAAGACCTCACTGGTAGGTAAATCAAAAGGGTTTAAGGACTAAAAAGAGCCTTTCAGAATGTTTTTTTCGTCGTAAGTGTATTAACAATCACCATCTTTACTGGTAGTGAAAAATGTATAACGGCATATATGTACTTTCCACATCTTGCTACATCGTGCTACAAATTAGATTGAAAGATCCCATATGCCTCTACAGAGATTGGAGATGTACTTCAGTTTTTCGGAGAAGTGTTGTGGTCAGAATAGTTGCATGTATTATAACCTTAATAATGGTCATAAGTTGGAGTGAAAACCGTGAAGAATGCGCGCCAAGCGCGCCGAAATTTTTCTTTAAATAAGATAACCATGACAAAATTTGCATTCATGCTCTGCATCGAAACAATTTAAATTCCTCAACAAACCTATTAACCAATCACAAAGCCAGTCTTTTACCTGAGAATTCGTTAACAGCTTTCAACTTTTGTTGCTGTGCTTCTGCAGGAATTGCTACCGGGAATTATTGATAACAAGGACAATATTAAGTAAAGGTTTGGAGCGCGCGAAAATTTTGATAGTTTGCGAAGGATTTGCGATAATTCTGATAGTTTGAGAACCATTTGTGATAAAAAATGGTAACAATAGATCCATCAATTCGGTCGAAAACACACCTCACCCTACCCCTTACAGAAATCTATAGCTTAAACGCCTTTTGGGATCATTTTAAAATTTTCAAAAAAAAAATCTGAAATCGATTGGGGGCACTCACCCACCCCCATGCCCCCCGTGCCTGCTCCACTGAATGACGACAGCATTCCAAAGTGTTTTGGAGTGAATTTTGAAGAGATGTTATTCACACATGACATTTCAAACTGTTTAACGTTCCCGAAGTAACACTCTCGCCGATCAACACCATTAATGAATTCTCTCGCAATATATCTTTCATCCAGTTGTTGTGCGAGCTTTTTGTGTACATGCAAGATCGTGAGGTCATTCAACCACTTCAGCACTCTCATTGCTTTTTCAAGGTGGGGTCCTCTTTCACCCTTAAATTATTAGTATATTGTGCATTGAACCAATCAAGAATATGTTCAGCACCCACTTCGAAATTTTCCCCGCGTTCCCCACTTCTTGGAGCACTTGGCAAATATGGGGGGGGGGGGGCTGAGCATACTTTTATCCCCTCACTTTTCATTGGGGGGCTGGGCCCTCAAGCCGGTTCTGGAGCCACTGAGTTGACGAATTCAAAACGGACTTTTATTCCAAAAGTCTTGTTAGGATATACAAATCAAACAGTCACTTAAAAGTGACGAATTATGGGAATGTTACAATTTTGCTCTGAAAATGACATAAAATTAGTTCTTCTTTGCCCTAGTCGGCTTCCGCACTAAAGGTATATTATTAGACGACAAGTGTTCTGGAATTCAACTGCCAGGTATTGTGGTTTTTGTGAAATTTATGTGCCACCTCGTTTCTAAAAATAGAGTTTCAGGATGTACAATATGCATAACGTGCAGTAATTGTGATGCCCTTCCCGGAAACAATATAACTTTAGTCCACGTCTAGATTCTATCACCAGTACTACATTTACACAGAACACATTCTACAGTTTACATACACTCCGCATTCCACATACATAATCTTAGTAGGACGACTTTGTTGACAGTGACCTAAAAGACAATACCTATACCTGAACAAGAACTTTCTACAACCGAGTGCGATTACTGCAAGCAGGGAACTGGAAGACTAAAATTTCAATATTTCGGAGTGCATTTGGACAACTTACAGACAAGGTGAGATTGAAATGTTGCTTTTTCCTTGCTATATTTGCGAAAAGTTTGATATGATAGAGTAGACGTCAGAGAATCAGAGAAGTATGTGTTCCTTTTTTTTCATGTGCTAGGGGGTAGCAGGCAACTTCAAAATGGCCACCAATTTGATCATTTTGGCTGTTTTAGCTCAAGAAAGACCCTTTCGCTCCAACATTGGGGTCTAAAAGTTTTAGGAGTAATAGTGGTCAAATCAGTACAGTCTCCTGCGATATTTGAAAAGTTTTGTCCAAAATTTTGATTCACTTTGTAGGGACTTGTGGACGGTTGCCCTGTCCGCCAAAAAACAAAAATTTTGGCAAGTTTACCTCTTAGGGCCCAGCTTTTTAAGTACCAAATTATCTTAAAGTATGTAACGCACTACCTTATCTTTTTTTATAAATCAGCCAGACAAGGTACATGTAATGTGGGGGAATTTGGACTCTCACATTCAAACCTATACGAAATGAGTGGTGCAGACTGAAAATTCGCAATTTTTTCTTTTGCAATTTATTTAAAAAATATGGGTTTTAGGACATATTTGAGCAGTTATAACCTCTAAAAGGGCAACCCAAGATGCCCTCGTCTTCATGAAATGGGCATCCTTGTGCCTCAGTAGCACAAAAAAGGACATGCAATTGAGACCTGTTATGGAATTGTAGAAACAGAAACATTGCTATTTCTTCATTTTTCCTTGAAAAATATAGATTTAGGGCCATTTTTAAGCAGTAATATCTCTATATAAGAACCAAAAACGATGCTCTCATGCATCTTCATTGTATGGGTATCACCTACGTGACCTAGTGCCTCAGTAGCACACAGAGGGAAATTTTTTTGCAAATGAGGACAAGCTGCTCTCATCTTCATGCAGTGGACAGCCTAAAGCCTCAGTAGTAGACAGAAAGAATTATTACAGGCAAATGAGAATGAGTAGTAAATAAAGAGAACCCTAAAACTGCAGTCTTCTTTTTCCTTGAGAGATACCGGGCATCTTTGGTCAGCAATATCTCTGTTAGTGGCTAACAAGATGCTTCCATATTCATGGCATGTGTAACCTAGTGTCTTAGTAGCCAAAAAATTGACTCATAAATGAGAATCGGCAAGAAATACCATAAGTGATTTTATCATCTTCATGTGTAGTGGAGTGCCTTTGTAATACATAAACTTTACATAAACTGTACATAAACTTGGGATCAGCACATATTGAATGGATTTTTAAGAAGTAAAACCCACACAATGTAAGTTCATCAATTAAATACATTGACACACATATCACATATTTTCAGTAAAAAAAAGAAATTGCAATGTTTGGGTTCCACTTATTTCATGTATGTTCCGATTTGCAATTAAAAGAACTTTCTGTGTACTACCAAGGCTCTGTACTTTTTCCATGAAGATGATAATATATTGTAGGCTACCCATAGAGATATTTCTACTCGAAAATGCCCTTCCACCCATATGTTCCTTATTTAATGTCGGTTTTCATTTGCATGTTTAAATTATTTCTATGTACTACTGAAGCACTTCAAGACCAATTTGGTGAAGATAGGGACATCTCGTAACTGGTTCTAAAAGATATCTCACTGCTCAGAATTGTTCCGTAGTGTCACAACCCGTTGTTTTCTATGAAAATTTAAATACTGAGGTTTTAGGGGCTACATCAATAAACGATGACTAGGCTAGTTTTAAATTTTGGAAATTAATAAGTGTTTCAACAATCTACTTTACGTTTAATACCAGAGATATCAGGACCTCTAGTTATTCCATTGAAGGAAATATTGAGTGTAAACACAATCCCAGATACTAAAATTACCAATGCAAAACAAGGAAATTGCAAATTTTTTGTAATACTCATTTCGTGTAGATTTGAATGTGAAAGCGCAAATTTCCTTTATACATTAACCGGTTATATCCCTAAAGAAAAGGTTTTGTGGTTACGCACTGTGAGAGAATTTGGTTCTCAAAACTGGCCCCAAGCGCTAAAATTGCCAAAACTGGTGTTTTTGTTTTTCTTTTCTTTTCTTTTTTTTTTTGTCGAAAAGTGCCACATTCGACAAATCACTACAAAAAAGGAATCGATATTTTGGGGGAACTTTCAGTGTATTGTAGATGACTATGTTAATTTTACTGCTCCTAATTCTACAAAAGATTTATACCAAAAATGTTGAAGCTAAAATGATCAAAACGACGGCCATTTTGAATTTGCCATCTACCCCCTTGCACATAAAACAATCACAGTGAAGTACATACTTTTCTGATTCTCTGATATTTAATGTCCGTCATATCAAATTCGTAGTACATCAAGTGAAAAAAAGAAAATGCAAACTGAAAAAGCTACATTTCGGCCTGGACTATTAGTGCTAAAAACTTTAATTGAAAGCCTGAGAATAGCAAAGAAAGGATCAAATGTAAATGAATTGCACGTGTCCTTAGCTGGCATCTATAGTACATCGAAACATGTATTGTGGCGTAGGAACTTACATCACCTACTTATAACTCCTCAGAGGGTCAAATGTAGTATATGTACAAATATAGACCGTCCGAGGGGTATTAGATCCAAGCTGCTAGAACTCAAACACCTCGATTATCTACGGTGGATAATATGCGACTACGTACAAAAACCAAATATGGAAGAGCACAAAACAGTATTTCTAGGCTATGTTGGTGGCCTAACCTTGCAAAAATTGAAGTCCAATGTGTACTTTACGTATATAGATAGGCTAGACTGTGGTATATTACAAAAGAAAGTGGAACCGGGTCTCATTGTTGGCGTTGATTGACTTGTGGCCATACTTTGATGATTGTCTTTGGCCGTGCGAGTAATTACCCAAGGTGCAGCTACCTTCAGTTTCGTAACATCAATTTGATAGCAAACGATGTACTTTTAATCTGTGCGTGTCTCTGGGTCTTACATAGGCTACAAAATATATGCAGAGGCTTGGTGTAGTGAAAATGAGCATGGGGTATGGAACAGAGTCTGGAACGGCGGCCAACTGAGCTGTAAAATTGTCAATATCAGACTGGACCAAAAACTGTCGTTTCAGGGCACATTCATATCATGATCTGTTGCCAGCTTTTGCCAAATTTGAGGGAAAACACCGTTTTTTCCCGACCCCTTCCGCTCTCGTCAAATCTCTCTCCTTACGACTACGAAACTGAGTATTAGATAGCAGTAAAACAAAAACTGAAAGATCAAAGTTTTGTGCAACAAGAAGATTATAACAGCAGGCATTTAGCTAGACAAGTTGTATAATTATCGGTGGGGAGGGAGATGCGAGGTAACTTTCAGACGAGGAGATAGTTGCAGGAGGGATGTTTTTAGGTGCATGCGTGGTATATTATATTATTGATATTTTCATCGTTGCTCTTGCCTGCATGAACGAAAAATAATTCCCACTGTCTGTATACAAGATTATGAATATTAGTTGGTGCTTTAAAAAATTCATATTGCGGGAAAACACGATATTGTGAAATACCTTGACATATAAAGCAGCTGATCGAAAGGTTTTTTGTTCTTTTCTTTTTTTTTTTTTTTTTTTTTGCTTACATATAAAGAACTTCGGAACCTAAAATGAAATACGACCATGCATAATGGTACCGTGACTTTGTTCTAATTATTTTACTCTTTATTAAATATCTTATGTGCATATTAAAACTAAGGTGTGTTCAGCAGCTTAGTGACAGTGCGGACAGAGCAACAACCCACACCTTTTAGCCTCCAGGAAGTTTGTCGGTACATTCAGGCTCTTAGCCAGGCGGGGACATGGGGGCCACCCCGTACATACCACTGTGCCCCTCTCCATATGAAAAAGTGACATTCAGATATAACTACTTATGAACAATGGCACCGGCATGCCTCCACGCGATTATCGGTTAATATCAAAAGTTGTCCCAGAAGATGTTCAGTGGTGAACCTTTTGACGTTCTCTCTCAACGTTTCTTCAAACAGGGAGGTTTCTTTAACCAGGGGGTGTTGGGACTCCCTGCTTTAACTACCAAAATTTTCCCGCTCTTTCACTTTATTGTGCCAATTTGCTTCAACACCCGCTGCTTCAAACGTGACGGCTTTATTTAACGGCGAAGGGTTTTTTTTTCGTGAAGAGGGGCGTAGCGAAGGTGTTTTCTTTGGGGGGTGTAGAGACTATGTTTTGCCGACAGATCTGGTAATGCGTATCGCGGAAACGAGCTTTAGCGGGTGGGGTCCAGGGGCCCGCCTTAGGGCCCATGGTGGGGTATAGGGGCAAAGCCCCGCGGGAGGGGGCAGGGGGCGAAGCCCCAGCAAACTCTGAGGTTTAAGCATATCTCTGGGTGAAAAATTAAGTCTTAGAATGGATATATTTTTGTTCATAATGCATCATCAAATGCAAGATTCCCCTTAGTTTTGATGTATCAGGCTATTCCTCTCTTCAAGCCGCTATAGTGTTAAGCGTTTGGGATCCAGAGTCCCGCCAGTGTTTCAGCAAGGACGTTTTCTCAATGCCACATTTACTGATCTATGGCCTGGGTGAGGGGTCTAAGGGGAGGGGGTACCCCCTTCCCTTTGGAAATTTTTGGAATTTGAAAGGTGCCTAGATTGCAAATGGTGCAATATTTGAGTGGATTTATGCCCTAATGAGGAACCTCAAAATTTACACCCGGGTAGAATTTGCTTGTCAGATTTTTATTGTGCGACATTTGTCGCCGTTTATGCGACATTGTCGCACAAATAGGGGCTGCCTAAAACACTGGGCCCGCCCTTAAGGCAACTGGTAGGGGTCCAGGGGGCGAAGCCCCGGAAGCTCTGAGGTTTAAGCATAATCTCTGGGTAAAAAATTAAGTCTCATACAGGATAGGTATGTTTTGGTTCATAATACATTATCCAATGCAAAGATTCCGGATCATTTTAATGTGTTAGGCTATTCGTCCCGTCATGCCACTATACTTGAGGAGCTGGACCTGTCGTTCCGAATTGGAACACTATGCGTTCAGCATTTGAACACTAGACGCATCAGGCGTTCAAATACGGTAAGTGTTCAAATAGGCGTCCGGCGTTCCAAAAGGGAGAAAAAGTGTTCCGAATCTTAACACATGCGTTCAAAATATGCTTTGAACGCCAGGACGGGTTCTGTTTCTGTTTCATTTTGGTGTTCAAAAGTTAAAAGCCTGAGTGAGACTGCAGTGAAGGGAAGACACGCGCGGCACGCATTATTTTTTTTCCGGGATGCATTATTTTTTTTCCAGGATGTTTGTGGGTAAACCGGATCTTCGGGAGTTTGCAAAATGTGTTTAAAGTCAAGGTTAGGGTTTAGAAAACGGGCTAAGGATGCCTACTAATAAAAAGTTGCTGCTCCCCATGGTGATGATAAAAGTGAGGAATAATGTGAAGAAAGTGGTTTTTCAAGAATGTCATATGACCCGAAATAGTGCGCCTATATGGAAGCCTTTAATTCCCTCTCAGGGGTGGCGCCAGGATTTGCGCGACAGGGGGGCCAACAACCCAAAGCCTCAACGAGGCCGATAGAGTGCCAAAACGATGTTTGAAGCAAAAAATTGGCGCACGAAGCGCGCCGAAAATTTTGGGCTCTATTTCGAGAAAATTTGAAAAATTGGGCTTTTAACATGGAAAATTTGAAAAAAGTTGGGTTTTTAGAGAAGAAAATTGGAAAATTTGGGGGTTTTATTGAAGAATTTGCCCTACTTTAGACCAAAATTAAGTAAATCGTCGGGGCGACTGGCCTTTGTCGGGGACTACATATTTTATCATATACATAACAGCTCCCCGACAAAACCGGAAAATTTCCCCGACGGGGGGCCATGGCCCCCCTGCCCCCAAATGGCGCCACCACTGATTCCCTTTCTTTCTCCGAGTTGCCGACGGACTCAGTCACTCGTCCAATTACACCGACGGCCGTTGATACGGCCGTCACATGCATAATCAATTTGCCGACGGGCCTTCAACTTGAATGGGCTAATTAGATCAAGAGCTGAAAATCGAAATAGCCGATAACAGACTGGCCATGCGCTCCCGTTCTCTCTTTCTCTTTTTTCTTTTCATTATCCGTCTTCCTTTTACTCCCTTCCTTTCCTTTCCCTTCTCTCTTTTCTTCCTCCTTTCCTCCTTTCCTCTTCTTTTCCTTTCCCTCTCCCCTTTTTGCCGACAGACCGAAAATTTGCCGACGGCGACCAAATATTGAGGGGTGTGACACCCCCCACACCCCCCGCTCGCTACGGCCCTGTTCGTGAAGGTATGGTTCTTTAGACATATACTACTGCATATATAGATGCAACGAATTCAGGAGTTCTATCTGCTTTTCCCACCTTCAGTAAGATTCTCAATTCAGAATCGCCATCGTGGCAGAAAATATCTGTAAGAAATTTGGAAATGTCTCAATGTTGTGGCTGTATGCAATTTTTACCATGATCAATGATTTCTGTGCAAAATCTCGGCGCGCTCAGGGCAAAATCCTTACAGTCAACATTCTACGCCTTAAAAACATCATTAGCACGAAAACCAGGTGAACTAATCAGTGAACAAAACTAGATGCACTCTTTTAGTTAGAGGCCAGGTATCAAAAGTTTTTAATGTAGCAGTCTAACAGATTTGGTAGCTCTCGTATCGTGGTGACGACACAATTTGAATTTCAATTTACTCCCAATACAAGCTTATTCAAAATATTACTTTTTCGGTTCATGGTGGTTTTATTAAACACATTTCCATAGAATGATCACTTCAAATCATACTTATTTAGTCCTCTTCTGTTAATTTACCTTTCTCCTCTCTCGTTCATATCTTTGCAAGTTGTTTTTGACTCAGGTTTCACTCGGTTGGCCAGAGTTTAAAATTAGTGCCTTGAGTAAGCAGTGAAGTTGAAAAGTTGTAGCCCTCGAATACCCACATTACACGGTTTTACTGACATTTGCTGAAACGGTACTGCTTTGGCGATGAACATATTGTCTGCAAAGAGCTTTGTGTGCCCTCAGTGTCATGAGGAGGTCAGTTTCAACCCCCATGCTAGTGTCTCTATTTTATCAATGCCTCGGAGCCTACAAGAGATTTCCCCCTGGAGCCCGTCAAGGTGGTAGTGGACCATACCAGCCCATGGACCTCTCGCTTCGTGCAAAGACTTCGGCTCCCTCTAACGCGCTCAGGCGTTTAGAGCATGGGAACGATAATTATAGTCCTCTTACGTTCACTTGTGGAGACTTTCTACGCCACTGTATTATCACAAAAGGAAGGAAAATTGCCATTATAGGTAAGGGAATTTTCCGTGTTTCGTGCGCACGTGCAAACTTTTCACCGATTTCCTGAACTAGTTCAACAGTTCAATTACTAGATTCAGACGCCAGTATGGTAGAAAGGGGTGACTTAAATTCCCCCTCAAACCATACTTGGCTGCCAATCTATTCGTTTTATCTTCCTTAATTGTTTCTTTTCTTTAACTCCCCTTTCCCGATCTTTCCTTCATTTTGCCGACCGATGTAAAATTTTGTCGTCTCAGGGAAACACAATATAACACTTCCATGAACAACTTTTGGCATGTCTGAGAAGAGTATAAGTTGCAGTACAGTTCCGCCGAAAGAATATATTTATGTTTCAAATATTACAACACGGACTCACGAGTTGTCTACAGCATACATACATTCTAATTCTCCTCCCTGACCCCCCTTTCACACAAGCCCGCGCGAACGCCTGTTTTCCGTCGTTTTTTTTTTTCACTTTTCCCTCTCTTCTCTTCTTTCTTTCCCTTCTTTTATCTTTCTTTCCCTTCTTTCCCTTTCCTCTTTTCCTCTCTCCTTTTCCTCTACACTTCCCTTCATTTTGCTGACTAGTGCAGAATTTTGCCGATTGGATCCGTGAAGGGGAATAGATCACGCCCTTCAATGGCACCCCTCTCCCTTACACGGACTGTCCTGGTGCAGGTGTTTTGGCGTACACTCATAGTAACTTAAAGAAGTTTCCCCGAAAAGTTAAGCGCGAGTAACATGAAAATGATATTTTGAAATTGCTCCACCCCTGACCACCGCCTCATTTGCCTTAGAGAGAAATGAGAAGTAAAATGTATTTTGTACTGTTCTGGAATGCTGTGCTATTGAAGATAGCCGGGGCAATTGACGTGTAAACCAGAGCTATATTTGCATTGATTTAGATCACGGCCTGGTGAACTGCTATACTTGCACCTGTGCGAGAATGTATGCAAATAGGTTTAGTTGTCTCATAGTAAATACATTATAAGTAAGTGGTCAAGTTTGTATAGTAAACTAACAGAATCCAAATTGTTGGAAACTCTTGAAAGCCTCACGTGCAAAATTAAAGAGACAGTTACCACTTACCCCTTTGTATGGCATTCTCAAGCTTCCTGTTACTGTTCCTGTTGACTTCCTGTTAACCGTCGTTACAAACAGCTAGAGGCAGACTGAATATTTCAAGCGGCTGCATCAAAAGTTACGAAATGTCCCTGCCCTTACAAAAAAAGTGTGGCATGCCACATGTGAACACAGGTAATCACGTGTGGTAGAGCATATGAAAATACATAAGGAAAAAAGTGTGGTTATGCGTGGTGACACATGTGGTATTGGAACCAATCTGACATACAGGACCACGCTTTTCCCTGCATGATTGCCACATCTTGAAATCTGGGTCAAAGTGGGGAAAGCTGTGTCAAGTTGACACATGTGGCAAACCACTACAAAGTGTGACAAACAAGGCCAGTGAACGAAATCGAACTATTTAATTTACTTTACTCAGCACCAAACTTCTCCACACATCTCCACACTTTGCCTACTTTACCCCAGTTTGCCTCCTGTTACAAGTGTGAGAGCGTGATTTTCGGTTTTCCACACATTGCCTCATGTCCAAACTGTGAAAATGCTGGTCAATGCATGGCACTTTGGAAAAGTGTGTCAAATGTTTATTAATGACACACATTATCACACAAAAATTCACAGAAATTTCACGCCTCTCCACACCCCACCATAATTTTGCACAGTTCGACACAGTATTTCACGTGTGGTATTGGAACTTTTGCCATACATTTTTTGTAAGGGTGGAAAGAATTACATATCAGGGATTGTATATAGCCTTATAACCAGATGGGCGGACAGGGTGTGCCATTGATTATGACATCAGTCCCGGTATCACAAATCGCGAAAATATGTATTTCTGTGCGTAAGCTATTTAATCAGTACTTAAAATGACAGATGTGTAGGTTCAGGGTCGTAGCCTGTGGAGGGAGAGGGAAGGGGTAACTGCCGCCTGAGTTTCCTAACCGTAAGTGATAGTGGGGCTATACTTGAGAAAAAATACTGAAATGCTGAAATTTTCACTGTCCTAATTATATCATATCAAGGTCCAAACAACCGGGGAAATCGCATATAACGATGCCTCCCAGGGAGGCGTTCTTGTGTGGGTTTCTCTTCCTGATAAAGAAACCCCCGTCCGCCTACATGATAAACTGGTTCAGTGACATATTAGGAGGGAGCAGCTCGCACCGGCTGCCAGCCTAGAAGGGGTGCCATGCAACAGCCAAAAGATCCAGTAAATAAGAAGATGAGTAAAATTTCAAATCATGTAATCATTCCAAAGCTTTATCAAAGATAACACCATTTTGGATCTAGGTAATCTATGAACAAGAACATTTTTCGAAGAGTAGAGGTGTTATCCCTCCCCTCTGATAACATTCCCTTCAATTACACCCTACCAAAATAAAAAAAAAAAACGCTAAGTAATGAGGATTCCTGAACATATAATCAGTTCAACGCTTTACGAGGCTTTGCCAAAGGTAGCACCATTTTGCAAGCCACCTCACATATAGACAAATATTTCTCAAAGAGTAAGAGTGTCGTCCCCTTCTCTCAGATAGTACCCCTTGTCTGACAACCAGCCCAAAATAGAAAGAATATCACTAAATAATGACAATTATTATATATAAAGGTATGATCAGTTCAAAGATTTGCCAACTATAGCCCCATATTTCACCCTAAGCCAGACCTTACATGAACCCCCTCCCCTCAAAACCCTCCGCCAGGATGGCATTCATTCACAGATGAAAAAGGAAGGATCCACCAGGATGTCCTCTGTCAATAGACACGCCACTTGGTGCTCCGCTTGGACATGAACTGCCCCAAGGGTCTCAGTCTGTGGACCCTGTTTTCCTTCAGCCAGCTTACCCTCACGCCTTTGCAATCGCAAGTGGCCCAGTCACTACCGTATCTCATTTTAGGCCTGTGCAAAATTTGAGCAAGAGATAAAAGCAGCGTGAAAATTGTTAGAAGGAAGGAGGGATAGTACAAAAAAAGGAAAGGAAAAGTGAGCATTTTTTTGAAATGTACATTCCATTAAGAAAACCGACAATCTGTTTAAGTCATACAACTGTAAACGTTGAGCGCGAAGAGCCTGAAAAAAATCAACCCCCTCAAGTTTCACTGGCTAAGTTTACGGGACAATTAGGGCTGCAGATCCCCCACTTCGGGCAGAAGTTGTCAATTTACGGGCTAAAAGTTTCTATTCCTCTGGTAAACATGTTTAAACTTCGAGCCCTCAATTGAAAGTAGTCCCGGACGCTTTGCTCCTAATGATATAAGATGATAATATTGTTGTGTGGTCCCTCTCCCTTTTGATTCCTTGCCGAAGGCAGGCAAGGAATCTATGCGATGGTGATGTAGTGTGTGTGAGTGCAAATGTGTGTGTATGTGACGCTTTAGCTTGTTTACACGATATCTCAAGAAGCAAAACTCTGAGGGATCACATACTTGGCATCTAGATTGCCCATATTGAGTAGATGATGCCTAATGTTTCTGGTGGAGGTCAAAGGTCATCTGGGGACACCAGGGGTCAAAGTCTGAAACCTTGTTTACACGATATCTCAAGGTAGGGAGTGTGGATACATTTCATACTTAGTATGTGGATGTGTTATGTAAGAGAAAGAACCCTATTGTTTTGGGGTGGAGGTCAAAGGTCATCTGGGGTCACCGTGGGTCAAAGTCTGGAAACCTTGTTTACACGATATTTCAAGGAAGGAAGCTTGGGTAGATTTCATAGTAAGTATGTGGATGTGTTATGGTAAGCGAAAAAAACCTTTTGTTTTTGGTAGAGGTCAAAGGTCATCTGGGGTCACCGGGGGTCAAACTCTGAAAACCTTTTTTACACGTTATCTCAAGGTAGGAAGTGTGGATAGATTCATATGAAATACGTGGATGTGTTATGGTAACAGAAAGAACTCTCTTGTTTTTGGTGGGGTTCAAAGGTCATCTTGGGTCACCAGGGCTCAAAGTCTAAAAACCTTGTTTATACAATATCTCAAGTTAGAGAGCGTGGATAGATTTCATATTAAGTATGTGGATGTGTTGTGGTGAGAGAAAGAAACCCTATTGTTTTTGGTAGAGGTCAAAGGTCATCTGAGATCACCGGGGTGAAACTCTGAAAACCTTGTTCATACGATATCTCAAGGTAGGAAGCTTGGATAGATTTCATACTAAGTATGTGGATGTGTTATGGTGCGAAAAAGAACCATATTGTTTTTGGTAAAGGTCAAAGGTCATTTGAGGTCACCAGAAGTAAAAGACTAAAAACTTAGTAATCACGATTTCTCAAGTTAGGAGTAAAGGACACTTTTCATATTTGGTATGCAGATTTGTCATGTCAAGAGAAAGAACCCTATTGATTTTGATAGAGGTTAAAGGTCATCTGAGGTCACTCGAGGTTGAAGCTGCGAAAACCTTATAAACGGCTTGTAAACACGATATCTCAAGATAGCAATGACCAACACTTTTCATATTCGGTATATAGATTTGTCATGTTGAGAGGAAGAACCCTATTGTTTTTGGTAAAGGTCAAAGGTCATTTGAGGTCAACGGAAGTAAAAGACTGAAAACCTTGTAATCACGATTTCTCAAGATAGCAGTGAAGGACACTTTTCATATTTGGTATGCAGATTTGTCATGTCAAGAGAAAGAACGCTATTGTTTTCTGTAGAGGTCAATGGTCATCTGAGGTTCACTGGAGGTTAAACTGCAAAAGCCTCATAAATGGCTTGTAAACTGGATATCTCAAGATGGCAATGACTGACACTTTTCATATTTGGTATGTAGATTTGTCATGTTGAGAAGAAGAACCCTATTGTTTTTGGTAGAGGTCAAAGGTCATCTGAGGTCACCGGAGGTAAAACTGAGAAAAGCTTGTAAATCGCTTGTAATCATGATATCTCAAGATAGCAATGATAGACACTTCATATTTAGTATGTTGATTTGTCATGTGGAGAGGAAGAACCCTATTGTTTGTGGTAGAGGTCAAAGGTCATCTGAGGTCACCGGAGGTAAAACTGAGAAAAGCTTGTAAATCGCTTGTAATCATGATATCTCAAGATAGCAATGATAGACACTTCATATTTAGTATGTTGATTTGTCATGTGGAGAGGAAGAGCCCTATTGTTTTTGGTGAAGGTCAAAGGTCATTTGAGGTGTCTGGAGCTCAAAGACTGAAAACCTTGTAATCACGATGTCTCAAGGTAGGAATGAAGGACACTTTTCATACATAGTATATTGATTTGTCATGTTAAGAGAAAGAACCCAATTGTTTCTGGTAGAGGTCAAAGGTCATCTGAGGTCACTGGAGGTCAAAAACCAAAATTTCCCAACAATTTCCAAGATTGTCATGGGTCACCAGACGTAATAAAGCAAGAATTCCCAAGTGTCATTTGGGGTCACTTAAGGTCAGAAAGCAAAATTCCCCGAGAATTCCCAAGATCATCGTCTGGGGTCACTAAAGGTCAAAAAGCAAAATTTCCCAAGAATTCCCAAGATTGTCATCTGGGGTCACCAGAGGTCAAAAAGCAAAATTTCCCAAGAATTTTCAAGATCCAAGATCCATTGGAGGTCAGAGGTCATTTGAAGTCATCAGAAGTTAAATACCAAATGCATTGAAAAACATGATATTTCAAGACAGGGGTGTTTAGTACTTGTAATACTTGTAAATTTGAGGGATAAACCTCAGTGCAACAAAGCATCCCCATTCGGCAAGGAATCACTAAGCCTTTGGGCTTTCTGGTTGAATGTCCTGTTCGTTCTTGAAATTTGTTACTCTTGGAATGTTTGAACATCTTTCCATGTAGATCTAAAGCCGAAGGCACACGAACGTCGGAAAACGCTAAACACGAAACAGAAAACATGTTTCTTGTTTTCTGACGTCCGTGTGCATTGAACAAAAACAGAAAACGTTGTTTGGCAAAACGCTGTTTCGCAAAGCAAACATGTTTGTTTCGCGAAACAAGTGTTTCGCTAAACGAATGTTTCGGTCTACTATGTACGTTGCCTGATTCGTGTTTCGCGAAACAAGTTGCGACTCACAACCAATCAACTCACGAAGCTTGGTTCACATGATTAAAAAATGGCAACCTACATGGAACCGCCTTGAATGTCTTGGCTTCCTTTTTGCAGAATTTTGTTAGTCGACAACTTATGTGGTCGAAATGGTCATATGTGTTTGCTGTTCTTTCCCAGAGTATTCAAACAAGGAAATGAAGTACAATGCGGTAACAAAGTTGCGAACACTTCAAAAACATGTTTCCCACCAAATTTCAGTTGTTGACTGCGTTCTCGAAGGTACTGCCTACCACAGTACCATTCCGCTGCTTAAAATGGTGTCTTGTACTAACTATTGCACGCCCCCCCCCGTCCCTCGGTCCGTAGCCAGGGATTCTGACATGGGCAGGGAGACACATACAGCATTCAAGCTTCAAAAGTGGGAAATTGACTACCTGCACTGTTTACCAACGCCCTTGGCAATCAACGTTTGGTTTCGATGATAAGAGACACCTACAGGGGTGTACATTCATGATGGCGTGTGTATGGGTGTGTATGTGTGTGTGTGTGTGTGAGTATGGGCGTGTGTGTGTTTCTGACGCTTAGCTCGCTAATAGATATTTCAAGAAGAGAAACTTCGACAGTTCTCAAACTTGGTAAATAAATGCCCCATGTGAAGAGAAAGAACCCTATTGTTTTTGGGGGCGGTCAAAGATCATTTGGGGTCACCAGAAGTCAGACTCTGAAAACCTTGTTAACATGATATCTCAAGGCAGGAAGCGTCGATAAATTTCGCACTTAAGGGCGGGACACACTACAGCGATTTTCAATCCGAAATCCGATCGGACCAATAGTTTTTTATTCAGACTTTGTTTTAACTTAAGTGACAAAGTCCTTTAAATATAAAGAATCTAATTCAAATATTACATTTTCACTAAACTTTGGGTAAAATTTCTATAATTTACGTTGCGTCAACAGGACACTGCCAGTGAAGGCGTAGGAAACGAGGGGTGAGGGAGGCTTTAGCCATTATTTTGAGATTGTCGAGATACATTTCTGATCCTAAATAAGTTTACAGGTTTTACCTTTCAAACGATACCTGTAAGGGTGTGTGTAAGGGAGGAGAAATATGACAAGTCCTTCAGAAAGAATTTCATTGTGCGAAAATGTGAAAGTCAATGAGGAGCATCCTCAAAAGTGGGGGTATTTTTCTCCATTCCTGCGGGATTTGCACCCATGGTAGCTGGAATGAAGTTTAGGGGGAAATTTTCAGCGAAACAGTATTGAAGTTATACTTCCACTGCACAGTGTAGGGCAGAGAGAAGGGTTTATATATGAGCTTGAAGCTGCATTAGAAATAGTTCGTTGAAATTCAATTTCAGGAGGGATATGCATTAAATACACGTGACCTTTAATAAATATGTTCGTATTCATTTGTTTAGTGTACTTGTGTAGCACAAAGTCAATCATAGACAACCGTTTTACAGGGTGCATACAGTTTACGTAAAACAACCTCACACAGTTTTAATAAGCAGCAACAAAGGAAAGACGAAACTTTCATGACGGAAAATACTTTGGTAAGCGAGTGCGACTACCGCAAGTAAATAATTGAAGATATTTAGGTTCCTACTACTAAATAATTCTCATTGTTTGATTAAAAATGATATAGAAAGCATCAAAGGCAAGTATTGAAAGCGCGCAAGTTAAATGCTTTGCTACGTATAAACAAACTTAGTGTTAAAATAAGATATCATAAGTTGATATGAGACGTCACACTGACGAAAACCTAGGGTTCATAACAAACATTATCGTGTAGATTGTTGCCTATATTGGGAGAGAGAAAAGAAGACCTATTGAAAGACATTTCACGAGGGCGAAGAAGTTGTTTGACATACAGCCATGACAACTTAAAGACCTTTCCCCTGAAAGAAAGCGCCAGTAGCATGAAAATGATATTTTGAAGTCGCTCCACTCCCCGTCGCAATCGCCTTCGAGGGAAATGAGTAGTAACGTGTATTTTGTAGAGTGCTTAAATGCTACTTACATTCAGTTTCGCCTACACCCTCGTAAAATAGGTTGATTTACTAAATATTGTTCACATTACAAGATTTATTAATGTTTCATAATTTGAAAATTGAATAGTTTTGGCAACTGAATTGCTTATTACATTTGGGAAGATTCTTTGATGATATTCTCAGGCCTTTGTTCAGAAGTGTGCCTGACGAAATGCAGACAGGCATTTCATTGAGAATTGTCACTGGTCGTGGCTCCTTTTAGTCAATTCTTGTTGTGGTCACTTTAACATAAGTACCAAACTTCAAACATTTAAGAAAAATCAACAGTGGGCTCTAAAATGCGATAATGTAATTTGTTTGACAATTTTACGGCACATTTGCTTCCAGTACTTCTTAACTACTATAGTTACCTTCTTAAGTGTTTAAAGGTTGTGTGACATGAAAATAACATAGTTGCATATTTGATGTAAAAAGCATTAAAAATCCAGAAAAAAAGCCGCAATTTCCATTAAAATCCATCAAATATTGATCATTTTACAGGGAAATTTCAATTTCACACTTGTATCGTGAATAAACATGAGCTAAATATGCAAATATGTGACATCGAAAGAGGGACATACCATATATAGCACATGTTAGCCTTTGCTTTTTCAACCTTAATTTCAAGGACACTGGTAGCATTGTTATTCCCCGAGGGGTTTATTATTACACTTAAAAATTTTTCCTTGAAAAATATTGCTATCACTCACCAAACTGTAATCTATATGATCAGTAATTATGAGATAATTTATATAGGGTTAACAAAAGAAATCGTAACACTGTGCAACACTCCACATCATTATTGGTTTCGATGATAAGAGAAACCAGTGCATTCATGATGGCGTATGTGTGTATATATGTGTGTAAGTACGGGTGTGTGTGTGTTTGTGACACTTTGCTCGTTAACACGATATCTCAAGAAGAAAAACGCTGACAGTTCTCAAACTTGGTACATAGATGCCCCATATTGAGAGGAAGAACCCTATTGTTTTTGGTGGGGGTTAAAGGTCGTCTGGGGTCACCGGGGGTCAAAATCCGAAAACCTTGTTAACACGATATCTCGAGATAGGAAGCTTGGATAAATTTCATACTTAGTATGTAGATGCATTATGATAAGAGAAAGAACCCTATTGTTTTTGGTGGTGGTCAAAGGTCATCTGGGGTCACCGGAAGTCAAACCCTGGAAACCTTGTTAACACGATATCTCGAGATAGGAAGCTTGGATAAATTTCATACTTAGTATGTAGATGCCTTATGATAAGAGAAAGAACCCTATTGTTTTTGGTGGAGGTCAAAGGTCATCTGGGGTCACTTGAGGTCAAAACCTGAAAACGTTTTTAACATGATATATCAAGGTAGGAAGCTTGGATAAATTTCATACTTGAGGTGTTGATGTGTTATAGTAGGAGAAAGAACCCTATAGTTTTTGGTGGCGGCCAAAGGTAATTTGGGGTCACCGGGGGTCAAACCCTGAAAACCTTGTTAACACGATATCTCAAGATAGAAAGCTTGGATAAATTTCATACTTAGTATGTAGATGCGTTATAGTAAGACAAAAAATCCTTTTGTTTTTGGTGGACGTCAAAGGTCATCTGGGGTCACCAGGGGTCAAACCCTGAAAACTTTGTTAAACATGATATTTCAAGTTAGGAAGCATGAATAAATTTCATACTTAATGTGTAGATGCCTTATGGTGTGATGAAGGACCCTATTGTTTTTGGTGGAGGTCAAAGGTCGTTTGGGGTCACCTGGGTCAAACTCGTAAAACCTTGTTAACGTAATATCGCGAGACAGGAAGCTTGGATAATTTTCATACATAATATGCGTATGCGTTATGGTGAGACTTAGAACCCTATTACTTTTGGTAGGGGTCAAAGATCATCTGGGATCTCTGGGGTCAAACGCTCAAAACCAAGATCTTTATCTGGTTACAACAGCTAATACGTAAATCCTATGTCTGACATAGTTGCATGCACGGTAGTACTTGAGCAAGCTACTAAATGTATATGCACTGTATTAGAGCTTTCCATTGGTCGGTGATGACGGTGTGCACGAGTGTGATTTTTTATGCAGCGTAGATAAGCAGACATAATTTGGAACTGCCTGTTCTGCAGAAAAAAAATGCATTGCTCACCAACCATTGGAACGCTGTGTAAGTACACCATACTATGCTCAGCATGCATACTGTGCATTACATGCCCAAGTGTCTTGAGCTGAGTGTACACCATAGAAGTAAAAGTAAGCCTTACTTTTATTTCTATGGTGTAAACTAATAGCATGTGCTAGTCAGGGTAACCCTGACGCGAGGGATCTTCTTTTCACTTATCCTGCCTGTAAGTGAAATGGGCCAAATGCAGATGTAACTTCGCGGCATGGTTACCCTGACTAATCATGTGCATGGCAATCTAGTACAAAAAGATAAGGAATACAGTTTAGTGGCAGTACAGTTTAGCCCAGGATCGATCACAATGAGTGAGTACGCATTCTTGATAAGTAGTTGTTAGCAGGATGCGTGTTTTCAGCACACAAATTCATATTTTCTGCGTGAATTTATTTAGGGTTCAAGTTTGACAACAATTGGTTGTCAGTGACATTGAATGAACAGCCTAACATAATGTCGCATAGGTTGTGTATAACATTAGGCCACGAAGCCTAGCTTTCGTTAAAAACTTTATTTGGGAGCATGTAGGAAGCTGTTTATGTTATGCTAAGATGATCATTGGGTGGTAAAGTTGCTTGGGCACCTTATGTAGGCTAACAAACTTCTGTGTCAAGCCTAGGCCTAGCCTATTTTGTGTTAGCCCACTTATGGATTTTTGATAGAACGTTGATTGTAGATTTTGAAAGGAAATGTCAGTTTAGAGCTTGGCAGCTCTGCTAGTCTGATGACGGCCTAGTCCAAATATTGTTCAGTTTACAAAATTCATCATCTGGGGTCACCAGAGGTCAAAACACAAAAATTTCCCAGATAAAATAGGAACACAATACTGTATTTTTCCAACATGTTCAGACAGCATTTGACCAGTAACTAAACTGTGGGACGTCATGACATCATGTAGAATAGGCCTAGGCTAGCCTTGAACATATATCATCGAAACCTCAATGCATTTTGGCATTCTGGTTTTTGCATTCTGGTTTTTGCATAGGCAATTAGTTTCTTCAGAAACCATCAAACTTTGAAGGCGTATATTTTGAGAACGGTAAAAGATATTGAAATAATTCCAACGGATCTTTGATTGGAGGGCTTAATTCTTTAAGTGACAAGTGAAAAAAACCCTTTTGGTGGCATGTCACACAACCTTTAAAAATAGAATTTGACGGCAAATAAAAGAAAAATGCATCCAAACTTGTTGCCTCAAGCTTTGAAGTTTCCTCTCTCGCCTAAATGTGACATGACCGGAAAAACAGACCTTTGATATGGGTAGCAAAAGTGCAACAGACTGCACACGTGAAAGGTCTACCTCTGTACTCAATTTTCTTATGTACAACATACGGCAATGAACGTTTACTGTATTAGTTTTACACTTCGGTCGATGCAATGTATGACACTGCGAAGCGAACTGTACCTGCTTGATCTGCATTAAGGCGAACAGTGCAGAGCAGTACTCTGTGCAAATTGCAATATCCAAGGCATTCCGAAGTAGGCAACTTCCTGAGGTACTGTTTGACCTCCGACCCTAAACAAGTTCACGTGTGTAGTTAACTTATCAGTGGATTTTGAAAGTTCCGTCCATTGACGTTACATTGCAAGCAGAACTAAAATTCAAAATTTTTTTGAAAGATACTAATTGTGTGGTAGGTAAATGTAGTGCTGCAGATCTTCTGTTGGAAGTTGGGAATTTTAGTGAGAAAAGGTAACTTTTTGGGGACGAGGGAGATGACGATCCCTGCCGAGGTCGTCAAAGGAGTTGAAATTTTGAGGGCAGGGAAGGCGACCGCCCCTATCATTTGCAAGAAAAGGGGACAAAAAGGAAAGAAGAAGGAAAAGAAGAAAAGGAGTAAACGAAAGAGAAGAAAGGAGGAAGCAAAAGAGAAGGGAGAGAAAAGGAGGGGTTGGGCATGCCTATATCCGATACATATAATTAACCCAGAACTTCCAGGGGGACACTATTTGGGTGTCTGTCATCCTTTAGATACCCTTTTATAATGCACAAATGAAGCAAAAGAATATTTGCTTATAGTTCAAGAATGTTTCTGTGGCCTCCATATACGCATTTTTGCGTAAAACCTTTCCTCAGATAGAGGGCAGTAAACAAGCCAAAAGGAGGGCTTCAGGAGGTTTGTTGACAACATATCCTTCTCTTAGCCAACATACTTTCCTCTTTCACCTAACCAAAAATTAGATTCACTAATTTATGGACATTTTCCAGCCATATATGATCAGTTCTAAAAATATCTTTGTAGTGACAAAGAAAGGACCCCCCACTGCTGTATACAATCGCAGGGCGCATAAAAAGGTACAATTTACGCAGACATTTGGGATGTTATTGAGGTGGTAT
The DNA here is from genome assembly GCA_029531755.1 of Holothuria leucospilota. NCBI lineage: Eukaryota > Metazoa > Echinodermata > Holothuroidea > Aspidochirotida > Holothuriidae > Holothuria > Holothuria leucospilota. Next base: position 48,845,376 of record CM055972.1, read on the forward strand.
TACGACGTCTTCTGTGGTGCGCCCTCCCCCCCCCCCCCTCCCCGCACTTACAAAATCTGGCGGCACCACTGCAGCCTTATATGATCAGTTAAAAAAAAACATAACAAAGATAGCACCATTTTGCATCAAAGCAACCTTAAATTAACAAAAAATTTTCCCCCTCCCCTCAGACCCCTCCCTCAGGACGGCGATCACTCACCTTATGCTTTCCCCCATCAATATATCCTGGCGCCGCCCCTGGTAAGGGACCATAAATGGAGTGTATAGCATAGGAACGTAATGCTAGGTCCTGTTCAAGAGCGAGATTGGGAGTGTTTTCATGAAAAGACGGCTAGCGCTAGCCGTGGTAATTACTTTACATATGACTGTCTGCATAGAGCACGGGTGGGGAACCTCCGGCCCGCGGGCCGTATGCGGCCCGCAAGACCATCTTATCCAGCCCGTAAGGCAATTCATAAATGTAAATTTAGAATCACCTGAAAAGTTATCGATGACACTAATCTTTTAGCCTTATGTGCCTATCGCTGATCCTACTTCTCGAATATTTCACATAAAACTACTGTGAAACAATGCCACTAAGCCTTGTACTCACAATGTAACACTGTTTCGTTAGACATAAAACCAGGTGTAAAATCCTTGTGCTTCTGGTTGTTACGCAGCATTCTATTACCTACGAATTTGTACAAACTCCAGAGCTCCCGGGGGCTACGTCCCCATTTCCAGGGCTTTTCCAGTCCAGACCCACCAGTGCCTGTTTGCGGGCCCCTTGTCCTATGCCCTATGGGGAAAGCTTGTTGCGCCCTCGCTCTCTGTGGCCCGCGAGTAGATTATCACTATAAAAACAGTCCGTCGGGGGAAAAAGGTTCCCCACCCCTGGCACAGAGGCATGACGAAACAAAAGGAGACTTGTTAATCTAGGTCATGACGATACTTGAGAAAACAAAAATTATTACAGTGATATTCATCTCAGCCGTCTTTTGAAAGCAAAATTTTCTCAGAAGGGAAAAGGTCCCTCTCTCCTCATTACTCTCTACCCGAGGGTGAAGTGAACACTCCTAAATTTATTCGAAAGAACTCCTTTCTATCTCGAGTTCCATTCAGATGGTACGTAGACCCCACCCACACATTAGATAACCTCGTTAAGGGCTTCTAAAAACGTTCTTTTCTCTCGCATCGTTGTAGATGACTTTTCAAATTTTAATGAGAGAACTCTCATTTTATGTTCATAGACAAATCTATAACGTCGAATAAACATGGCGACTTCATCCCGGTGGAAAGATATAGACGACAAGTTTTGCCTCTGTTCTATTTGTCTGGAACAACTTAAGGAACCGAAACTATTGCCTTGTCTCCATCGATACTGCAAAGATTGTTTGAATTCAATAATACAAGGAAGTAATGACGTCATTAAATGTCCCGAATGTAGGCAAGAAACTCAAATACCAGCAAATGGAGTTGACGGATTCAAAACAGACTTTTATTCGAAAAATCTTGTTGAGTATGTGCAAATTCAACAGTCACTTAAAAGTGACGAAATACGGGAATGTTACAGTTGCTCAAAACATCTCAGAGTTGCAGCATATTGCTTTAAGTGTAACGACTTTTTGTGTAAGGATTGTCATAATTTTCATGTCACAAATAAACTGTTGAAGGACCATCAAAAGCATGCTCTGTCTCTGGAAGATATTGAGGCGAAAAACATTACAAAAGAGAAGTTAGCCTCAATGCGACATGCGCCGCGGTGTCACATCCATCTTGAAGAAATAGCAAAACTATGCTGTGAAACTTGTGTGAACCTGCCAATTTGCATGGCATGTACGTATGGTAAACACAAAGGACACAGCCTTTATGAAGTAACAGCACTGGCTCAGTTGAAAAGAGAAGAGCTTACCCAAAACCTTAAGGCTCTCCAAGGGATTGATAAGGACAAAAATGAAATAGCACCGAAACAGGCGAAAGTAAAGTTAATTTTGATTGCAAGTATTGAAAAAGAAAAAATGATAAAAATGCATCATGAGAAGGATCAGAAAATAATGACGAAAATCCGAGATACTGAAGGGAGGAGACAACAAGTGGAGCAGGAAAAACAAAATACAGAAAAGAAAATATTTGATTCCTTGCAGACAGAAATGGAACATGAAATACAAGGAGTAAAGAAAAAGTATGAAGATATCTTTAGGGTAAAGAAACTTGAGTTAAACGATATCTTTAAGGCTCGGGAAAGTTCTTTAAAAAAGGAACTAGCTAAGTTACGTGATCAACGTGAACGCTTTGAAAGAGATAAGAAGGAATTATTGGAGTCACTAGAAAAACAACTGAATGAGAATATGAAAACTATTGAAACAATGTCAGAACATTTTGATAACATAAAAAAGAGATTTGAAACCTTAAACGTAATGTCTTCCAGTATTCTTGCTTCTGATAATGACTGGTCGGCCGTACAGTGTATCCCCGATATGTGTACAGCAGCTACAAATCTAATGAAAGACTTTAAAAAGGACTTTCCAGAACTGACGACATTGACTGACGTCACAGTCAATTATAAACAGTATTCCTTTGGAAGACCAAATGTTACGAAAATATCAGAAAATTTTGATAAGAAGATAACTATTAATGATCCATATCGGTATGTTTTCGGTATAACAAGTAGTGGTGATGGTAACATTGTCTTATCAGGAGTCATATCAGGTTATCGGGCGTCATTCATCATTGTGATCGATATGAATGGTAGGATGCTAAAGGAGAAGATACTGAACACAGAGAAGTTTTGGCTGGCCCGGTACTGTAAATTCTTGTCACAACATAAAGTGGCATCAGTATGTGAACCAAACGAAATTGGTTTGTATGATGTACGTGATGGTTCATACATCAAGAGGAACATCAGTGATGCCATCAACAGCTGGTTGAAAAATTGGAATGTAACGTGTGTAGCTACTGATCCTGTCAACAATCACATCTTGGTGGGGGGTAATGGCGGCAGAGATGTGTATGTGTTTGATGATCAGCTGAATTACCTTCACATCGTGACACTTCCAGAGATAACCAAATGGCCACGAGATATAACTGTCAGTGACGGTCATCTACTTATATGTGATTATGACGGGAAGAAATGTTATGTAACTACTATGGACGGGTTGAAGGGTAAGCTGGTGGGTGAATTCATGAAACCAAATCTAGAGGGAAATAAATTAAGACCCATCAGTGTATGCAGTGACAAGAATGGGTTCGTCTACGTGTTGTGGAAGAGTTCTTCCCAATGTTACATTGTTCAGTACAATCACGATGGTAGCCAGGTATCAACAACGAAAAAGTTAGGTGTAGATTCAAATGTTGTTACTGTGGTAGAAACATCTCAGGGAGAGAGACTTCTTGTAGCTACATATAAAACACAAACAGTGTACTTGTATGACATAATGACAGAAGACTGAAACGTTTTCATAAACTTTCTTCAGCTGGAAATTAGCAGGAAAACGTTTCTCCCAACAATATAACTATTTCATACATTCTGTTGACAAATAATTTGTCGGCCTACCATATATAGTCTACGTTAGACTCAAGAGTCCATGGGCGTAAATCCCGGGGGATGGGGGATATATCCCCCAACATTTGACTAGGGGGGATGGCCCCCATAATCACCCCCCCCCCCAATGTTTTAGTCTACAGATTAGTGTATGATGGAAAGTATATTTTATTCTTCATTTTCATAGGAAATTTTTTCAATCTCCCTTCACTTTCTATCACAAATGTTTCTCAAACTATCAGAATTTTAGCAAATCGTTGGCAATCTATCAAAATTTTCGCGCCCTCTGCGCGCTTCCAACCTTACGTCGGTGTCACTCATGTTATCAATATCTTCCGATAAGCAGCAAAAAGTTGAAAGTTTACGAATTAATAGGTAAAACACTGGCTCATGGCAGTGGCATGTAGGTTTGTTGGGCAATTGAAAGTCTCTCGATGTAGAGTCTGAATGCAGGTTTTGTAATGGAAATATTATTCGTCACTGTTTACACTCCATGCCATGACCATTATTAAGGTAATAATGCACGAAACTGTTCTGATCACAACACTTTCCGAAGGACAGATATACATCTCCAAACATCTGTGGGGACCTCGCATCAATATGGGATCTTTCAATCTAATATGTAGCATGATGTAGAAGGTTGAAAGTACGTATCTGCCGTTAAACATTTTTCAAAAATTTGTACCAGAGCTTAACCAGTTCGCGCTGAGCCATTATCGGTATAGATGGTGATTGTTAATACACTTATGACGAAAACAGCACTCTGTAACGCTGTTTATAGTCCTTCACCCCTTTTGCTACACCTATCAGGGAGGTCTAATATCACCTCCCTGCACCTATACTCTCCCTTCCTATCATTTTCCATTGCTGGCAGTTGTTCGTCCGGATTTTAGTTCAAAAGTTGTAAAAATACGGTAGTTGTAAAGTGTTCAGCGTCGTCCTCCATATTATCATTTGGTTGTCAGGTAGTATACGGTACGCATTATGTCACTGTCACCCCCCCCCCCCCCGTCCCAATTAATATGATTAATGCAGAGCTTCCAGGAGGTCCTGTTCAGGTATCTGCAAGCCTTAGATGCCCTTTCATAATACAAAATGAAGGAAAGGACATATTTCGTAATAAGTCAAGAATGTTTCTGTGGACTCCACGCACAAATTTTTGTGTAAAAACTTTCCCGAAATAGAAGGCAGTAAAATAGACGGAAGGGAGGGGGCTTCAGCGGATTTGTTGACAACGTATCTGTCTCTTAATAGATAACATTTTCTCCTCTTTTACCTTACCAAAAATTAGCATTCACTAAATTATGGACATTTTCGGCCATATATGATCAGTTCCAAAAACATCCCAAAGATAGCACCATTTTGCATCTAAAAGACCTTAAAGTAATAATAAAAAAATTCTCAAATGGGAGGGAGAACCCCTTTCCCAGGACGACACCTTTATGTAGTGACAAACGAAAGATTGAAACTGCTGCGTGCAAATGCAGAAACGCTGCCATGAAAAATAAAGGTGTAATTTACGCAGACTTGGGGGAACTGAGGTATTATTACGACATCATCTATGGTGCCCCCAATCACAAAAAAACCTGGCCACGCCACTGATCTCAAGCCAACTTGCAGGTCTTGTAATGATCTCCGAATTCAAAATCCAGTTGTCTGGGATGACCCTATATGTTGATCCCTGTCTTTTTAAGCTTAACAGGACATTGTTGCTCTTGTACAATTTCAATCCAGTGCAGCTTATCAACGAGTTTTGTGCTCAGAATAGCATTTCCTAAATGTATGAATATACTAATAGCCAACCAAAGAACATTACCACTGAAATTAACCCATTAAAACAGTCTCCCTGGCACTTCTGAGACATTAAAACCCAGGAGCTTCCGGGGGCTTCGCCCCCTGGACCCCCACCGGGGCTTTGCCCCTGGACCCCACCAGGGGCCCTAAGGCGGGCCCCTGGACCCCACCCGTCATGGGCTCGCTCTTCGCGCTCGCCGTGCAAGCTTTTTCTCATTTGCGATAGCTCACCCCATCCCCCCCCCCAAAGTTGAAAAGAAATCTACGCCCCTGCAAGAGTCATGTTCAAACATACAGTGCATGCATACATTAGACTCAAGAGCCATGCTAAAACATGCAATGAATGCATACATTAGACTCAAGAGTCATGCTAAAACATGCAATGCATGCATACATCTTCCTGATATTTCATATTATGCTTGGAACGTAAAGTGTGGTCATATATAACTTCGTAGAATGTTGAGAGTTTAGGAAGGCCTTTTTTCTTTATTATGAGTAACATGTTCAATCCTAGCCCCTTCTTGCTAATAGCAGCTGCTACCCTAATACTAGAATATGTTCTCTGTTATCCTTGTAACGGTCATGGGTTGTTCTGCCCTAAGCTACTTCCTGTAAGTATGAATATGACGGTGAAAACACTCGTTAATTGTTACGTTAGAAGATACAAGATGTAAGGCCAATCCTGAAAATTTGTCACCTATACTTCACGAAATGCAGTAATGTGGCAGTATTACATGTACAATACATTAGCACGAAGATAGGAAAATTGACGATGATATATTGTGATGGCACCTGAAACGATGAAAGACCTGATAAGATGAAAGAAAATTGAAATTATGCAGTTATAGAAAAACGAAAATGTAACTTCACTGTCTGCTAAATATTTTGAAACATCACTTTAGTTAGTCCCGAGCAATTATGAAATCAGTTTGTTTGTGGCGTTTTAAGTACATACATTTCGGGTGTTCCAACTCTGGGGCGGGTGGATGGAGGAAAATCGTATAGCCCGAAGTTTACTCTCTTTAAATGCGGTACAAGTAACAGTGTAATTCGAGCACTACAGCCACACGAAAATGGCCAAGGGAAGGCATAGGACATCCCCTCCCGTCAAGGTCTTCCCTCTCCCCGTCCGCTCCTGATCAAAGGCATACTATACAGTTTACATGAGCAACAGGCAGACACGTCTCTTGCCCCGCTTTAAATTTCCGTCCCCTCCCCAAATTTGAAATTCCCGTGGCGCCACTTCTTGAAAGTACAGAATGGGTTGAATGACGAATAAATAATTCAAAGAGCAATTAAGAGGAAATATGACGGCACCAAGCGATATGAAATTGTAACGAAAAGAGACTGCAAATTATTCCCGAGAAGTGTACAGATGTGAAATCGCCGCGGAAAAAGGATTTCCCATTGCAAGGTTGAGATATTTCAAGGGCACATCATCACTTATGTTGACCTGGTTAAAGGTGTTGTCCAGTGGCATTTTGTAGGGGTCTTATACTCTGTTCAGGTGGCCAAACCCTGTAAGATAATTCCGTCATGCAATAACTCGAAATATACCTTTTTTAAGAAATTCGTTACTTTTGTCATGAAATACATTTAGGTTTTTCAAAGATCACAGAATATAATGCCAAAGTGGGCAAATTGACTCAGGCTCCTTTTGTTGATTCTTTTTTTCTTATTTATTGTTGAAATTTGATACTGTTGCATTGTTTGGATATAGGTCTTAAAACTGTTTAAATAGCTTAAAACTGTTCTATGCTCATGGTATAGCAAACAACGTTAGAAAATGTTCCATACAGTGGTATCAGAATTATAAGGAAATACGAAAGCGTTGTCTGTTCGATTTGCCCAGCTGAAATCACAGATTTCCCATCATGTACTGCTGACATAAGCGTACGAGGCTGTGGGTAGGGGGCATATGCCCTCCCTATTCGGGAAAAAATAGTGGATCCATTCTGGCAAATGAGACAGCCAAGAAAATAAATTATGCTTTTTCGAAACCGACACATCGGTATCAAAATTGGGCAACATGGTCCAAAATTCTAAATTTGGGCAAAAATTATCCCTGACCCCCAGAAATATTGACCCCGAACGCCTATGACTGCGGAAACGGAAAACTAGCGTTTCTAGAAAAATTACTATCTTTCTAGGTTTAAGGGGAGGACTCTCCCCCCCCCCCCCCTTGGAATCTGTTGTTTATGTAAGGTAGCTTAGTTGCAAAATGGTGTTATTTTTGGCAAAACTTTGGTTTCTAAAGAACCTCTCATTATCTAGTGACACTTTAGCTGTGGCGTGGACCCCTTTAAGGCTGGTACCATGAGACCGGCATAGGGAAGCTCTGGCGTAATTACAAAATGGGTATACTAAAGTAAGCAATGAGAATTCAGTCGATCAGACTGCAATGGATAGTGAGCAACAACAGTGGTGGCGCAAGGTGGGGGAAGGGGGACCATGCCCCCCACGTCGGGGAAGGCTGGTCCCCGTCAGGGAAGTTTTACAGTTTCGTCGGGAAGTCTTAGTAGATACGATGATATATGCAGTCTCCGGCTGCGACTAGTCGCCTCGACAGTTTACCTTTTTTTGCTCTCAAGAGGACAATTTCTCTAATAAAAACCTAAAATTTTCGGCGCGCTACGGGCGCTCTAGAGTCACTCAGTTTCTTCAGTAGTTCCATTCCACATAGCTTAGCTAGATAGCACAAGTCCTGTCCACCTTACCAAGTAACATGTAGGCAGAGTACACAGTTAATGTTGAGGTCGTAAATTTCATCCCACATCGCAAAGCCTAGTTGCTGCTCACTTGTGTGTGTCAAGCGGTACGGTCAGTTGGTGAGTGACTCACGGAACAAAGTTTGGCTATTTCATAGGGTGGTTTTGATACAACGTATGCTATTCTCGATACGGAATATATCTCCTACAGTTTTTCTTTTTATTTTCCTTTTTGTTCTTAATGATTACATAATGTTTTTTTGTGTAAGCCTACCGAAAATTTTCTCGAGCTTCGCGCGCTTTGCAATTTCACGACTCAGATTCAAAAGAACACTATCAGTGCGCAACTCGGCTCTTGAAGTATTAAGATATTATGCAAACATGCCCTGCAATGGCATGGGATAGTTAGGCTCCTTCATATCCCCTTCTCACCACCCCCTCGACAGAGAGGCTGGGGCTTGGGGTCGCTGGCATGGCCCGGCTTCCTGAAGGGAAAATTCTGGTCGGTTTACTTATTTTGGTTTTCAGAAAGGTCATTTATGCGATAAAACCTAAGATTTTCGATACGCTTTGCCCACTCTTCCTCAGTTCCGCTATTTATATATGTAAATATAGTACAAGCCCTTTCCACCTTTTCAAGTAACTAAATAAGTAGAATACATGGATTTATGTAAATGTCGGGAATTTCAGCTAATTTGGATAAACCTAGTTAAATGTTCTCTTGTGTCTGTGGTGCTGTACGGCTAGTGACTGGAGGAGTGGAAGTACAATGTAAGTAAAACCCTATAGGGCCCAACTGCCTGAACAATTGACCTACATAAGCTTTAAATAAGTACAGATTCTCTTTAGTGTAGGCTTACCAAAAAAAAAAAAAAAATATCGCGCGCTTTGCAATTCCATAGTTTAGATTCCGGGGAATGCATTAAATCAAGCCGGAACTATATTCCGCTAGTATATACAAATTTTATGCAATATATGCCCCGCAATGGCATGGTATAGTACACAGGTTTTCTTCAAATCCCCCTCACCAACCCTTCGACGGCATCGGGGCTGTCGGGGCTTCGGATCGCTGCCCCCCCCCCCCGTCGGGGAGTCTGCCCTCCCGTCGAGCAAATCCTGGCGCCACGAAAGTATGTCTGACAATTGGAATGCGAGTCTGCCACCTGGTAATTCGTTAAAGATTTCAGTTTTCATAAAATTTGTGTTCTCAAGAGAAAAGGAAGGCAAAAAGAAATACTTTGCTTCACATTCTTACCAGGGGGTTGTCCCTGTTCTTACAGCGCTGTGCGCCTCTGTAATCACGTCTATGCACACGAACAATTGGCTTATTGCAGAATCCCCGCCGATGAATAATGCGAATAGATTTGAGACCGTTGTGATTATAAGCACATCAATGAGGCTAAAAAACCCCGAACACCCGAAAATTTGGTAGATTGCGAACGATTTGCTAATTTTGGTACTTTTTAAATGATTTGTGACAGGGAGTGATGAAAATAAATCCAACATTCAGTCGATAACACACCTCTCCCTACTCCCTGCAGACATCTATAGGTTAAATGCTTTCTGGGTTCATTTTAAAAATGTCGACTATTTTCGAAAATCGATTGGACGAGGGACACGCGCCTCCCATGCCCCATTGCCGGTGCCACTGCGCCCACTAACACGTCCCCTTGCCAGTGGCCTATGTTGCAAGCATCTGGCATCTCAGTCCCTTAGATTTCAGAAATATTTTACTCTTCAACACAAACTTGTTAGTCCAGTTCAATGCATCTAAGGGGTGTTTTCTTGCTCAGTATGATCAAGACGACAGCCAGATATTAACAATGAGAGAGGTGGATGAAGATGCAACTGTTGTCAATGTAATAGAAACATCTCAAGGAAAGAAATTACTCGTAGCTACATTTAACAGTCGAACGATGGACGTATATGACCTAATACAAGAGAATAAAGGTGCTTCAAGTAATTTGTTCTAATGTGGACCAACATAAATTAACTACTCGCAACTGTAGTCTTGTCAGTGTGACGTTGTGACTTTTAGTGAATGAACTGAAGGATGAGAACGATAAGTAACAGATACAGACGCATAAATTTTGAAGAATTTAGGATAATTTTTTTACATTGGTTACCTTCCTGACCTCAAGAAAATTGCAACTCCGTGATTTTTAAAGCTGTACTCGTATAACTTGTTTGTGTGTGAGAAAAAAGTTACATGTGATGTGAAGCATCGAGGAAATTTGGTAGACGAAAAATGAAAGCACGCCACCATTCTCGTATCAAGAAACCCATGACACCGGCCCAGTCAAAAGAAAAATTGATATTAAATGTAAATACTCAAAAAAGGAAGAGTAATAAAAATACATGACGAGAAGGACCAGGAAATATTGAAGGAAATACAGAACATTGAAGAAAGGAGACAGAAAGTGAAACAGGAAAAACAAAATAGAGAAATGAAAATATATAATTCTTTGAGGAGAGAAAAGGAGAAAGAAATACAAGAAGTTAAGAAAAAGTATGACAAGATCTTTAAGGTGAAAAAAATTGAGATAAACAGTAGCTATCAGGCACGAGAAAGTTCTCTGGAAAAGAAACTAGCAAAGTTACGTGAAAAACGTGAACGCTTAGACCAAGACAAGATAGAAGTACTGAAGTCAATAGAAACACAACTGAATGAGAATGTAAAAATCATTGAAGCAATGTCAAAAACATTTTGATAACATAAAAAAAAAGAGATTCGAAACCTTAAATGTAATGTCTTCTAGTATTCTTGCTTTTGATAATGACTGGTCGGCCGTACAGTGTATCCCTGATATGTGTACAGCAGCTACAAATCTAATGAAAGATTTAAAAAAGGACTTTCCAGAACTGACGACATTGACTGAAGTGACAGTCAATTATAAACAATACTCCTTTAGCAAAACAAGTGTTACGAAAATATCAGAAAATTTTGGTAAGAAGATAAGTATTAATGATCCATACCATTATTTTACATATGGGGAAATTTATGGAGATGTCAACTACAGGCAAGTTGACTTAATTCAGGTGAATTACTTTCGGACTACCTTCCCGGCTGTCAGTCTGCATTAGGTGCCGCTGACTGGAAGTTTGAAAAGGCTGCAAAGAATTTTACGAAACCATGCCGGAAAGGGTCACAGAGTAGTTATAGCCCACGGTTTGTCAACAGAGGAACCACTTTGTCGGAAACACCCATTAAGATAGCGGAACTATGTATTTCTATAAATAGGCTACTTATAACGGCAGATGTATAAGTCCATACATAACCGCAATGAGCGCGAAAGCCCGATTTACCTTCAAAACTATCCTCTACGGAACTATAGAAGAGTGTAAGGATCCAAAACGGACGTTACAGGGTGATCATGCCTCAATCCCGGAAGACGTAGGTCTGGAGCAGTGGTGTCGCTAGATTTTCGAAGTGAGGGGCACTGGGGCCAAGCTCTCCTCCGGAGGGACACATCATAATTATAGACTAAATTTCGCTGGAGGCATCGTAGTGACGGACAGCGCTTTCCTCTTGACATTGGGCCCCAGGGGCTAACTGTACCCTTACTCGAAATCCATTTATGGGCCATATATGGAAATTTATATCTGGCCCATATCTGGTCCAGATATGGAATTTGTATCTGGCTTTAACAAAAATTGGGCAGATATAACTTGATATAACATACTGAAGCCATATATGGCCCATATAAAATTGTATATGGCTCAATTTTTACATGGGACAGATATGGTACATATATGGCAAATCTGTATATGCCCCATATATGGCAAATCCATATATGTGCCATATAGGGAATTTATATATGGCCCATATCTGGTCCAGATATGGGATTTGTATCTGGCTTTAACAAAAATTGGGCAGATATAACTTGATATAACATAAAGGCCATATATGGCTCATATAAAATTGTGTATGGCTCAATTTTTATATGGGACAGATATAGCTTGATATAAGTGAAAATCCATATATGTGACATATGAAATTTTATATGCACCAAATGTGGATCTCACCTGGTCCGCTCATAATATTTTGTGGAACAGATATGTGGTGAAAACATGGTCCATACCTGCACCAATGCTGGGTTACAGCTTAACATAAAATGCACACCTTGCCTAAAGCATCAGGAGCCCTCATAGCCAGTGTGCTTTTTAAGTGCATAGAAACGGACACTATCAAACAGGAAGAACCAAATCCGGACCGGCAAGAACACAACCATTAACTACTTACAATCATTTACAAAGTTACCTTACACCAAGCTAGCATAACAAAATTTCTGTGGCCAACATAAACGACACCACCAGCCCACCCACCACACAAGACTATTTACAAACAGGAAAACAACACACGCCAGAAGGCAGCAACACACATCCGAAGGCAACAACACGCCCGAAGGCAACCACACGTAAAAAGCACAGGGCAAATACAGGTGCACCTTGCCCAAGGGTGCCCCGGAGGCAGTTGTGGTAAAGGGTAACCTCATTATCCCCACGCTTAAAAAGCTCCACAACCGGATGCAGTTTAAAGCCAGTGCTTTTTACGTGCTAAAAACGGACACGGCCAGACCGGCGAAAGGATCACTATATATGGCCAACAACCAAAAAACCGAACACCAACAACACAAACCACCAAAATCGCCCAGACCACCAGACTGAATCCCTCGACCAGCGAGGACACTCCAGCTCCGGTACGGCTTCTTGGAGTCTTTGTTACCACCAACAGAAACCACCACAACACCCACCACCAACGACCCAACAACACAATCTCAAAACAACACACGCCCAAAGGCAACAAACACACCCGAAGGCAACAACACGCCCCAAGGCAACCACAGCGAAGGGGGACATGGGGGGGGGGGGTCCACTCGCTACATTAAAATCACTATTTACAGTTTACTTACAGTATATACAACTATCTACACGTAACGAAAACAAAACTTCCCAAAGAGATCGAACGAGCCCGGCAGGGGATCGGGAACGTCCACTCTTTTCGGGAACCCAAACTGAAGCCAGTAATTAAGAGAGCTTTCTGAATATCTTTAACAAAGTTTACTCTGATACTTTGGTGATATTGACTTAAGTACAAAAATTTGTCAACTAACGTAATAGTGAACAATAAAAAAAGCTTTGAAATTTGTACTTCTACATGCATTCAAAGCATCGTTTTTTTTTTTTCAAACACACTATAGTGCATATTTCAATGTAAATCGTGTTGAAAGTTTGATGAATATCGCATATTTTACTTCCTAAATAATGAAAAATAAAAATGAGGGATACAATTTTTGACTCCGCCCACATTAATAGATTATTTGCATATTTTAGTTAAATAAGCTGGTATATTGAATAAAAGTGTATGCATTTGATGACTTCTGTAAGTAGGCAGGTACGTTCTACTACATCACAAAGTTGTCTTAACGTAGGACAATCAAAATAAACGCAAAAGTATTAATTCATATGAACTTATAAAACTTGTATTGTACATCTATTACTGTCTTAAATCAAGTTATATCTGACATGATATGACCATATCAAACTTTATATGCATATCTGGCATTGTATGTTATCATGATATATCTGGCTTGATATGGCCATATAAAGGTTGATATCCATATGTGGCATGTACTGTAATGAAATCATATCTGGCTTAACATGGCCATATACAACTTTATATTAGCCAGATATATCCAGATACGAATCCAGATATAGATTTTGAGTAAGGGTAGGGCCCCTTGTGGAGTCCAGGGACAACGTTCCACTGAGGGTCCAGGGGAAGCCCTCGGAGGCTCTAGGGTATTTATAAATTGTGACTATAATAATGAAGCAATTCACTATCTCCAAAATGGCAATGAATGCGCACTATAAACAGGGCACAAAAATAGAAATCACTGTTTGACCAGTTTTTAACTTCACTTGAACTAACGATGTAATGATTGGGGGACGAGGTGAGTGGGAACGACGGATCATATTAAGGTTTGCATTGGACTTTAAAAGTAAATCTACTCATGCTGCTCAATAGAAATTGATGTTGAGACAACTACCTTCCAGGTATGCCACTGGAAGCCTTTTCATTCCAGCATCGAAGATGCATCTCGGCTACGGATCCAGGGCTAGCCAGGAAAATTTGGAAAAAGAAGCCCTTAAATGATTGGTTTTGGGTGCCTTAAAATATAATTATAACAGGTATATTTCCTGTATCTCCTTCAGGAATAAGGGATAAAAGGATAGCTAGCTCCCTGAGACCCCCCCCCCTCCGGTGCACGCGCGAGTCTAGCAGAAAATTATGTTATAGCATATAAAAATTTCGTGAAAATTAGTACTTTTGTCGGAGGTAGTACCACGTTATGATCCATGGCTTGGTGCTTGGCTCCTCCTCGGTAAGGATTCAGGAGTGCTAAGCTCCACCTTGCAATTTAAAGGCACTGTTATTTAAAATAAATGGGCATTAGGCTATGAGAGTGAAGCTATTTAATTATCCTGATACTTACTAGATACGCGTTGTGAAGGTAACGCAGTTTTTGGACGTGAAACCTGACTAAAAGATAATCCATGTGGGAATAACTGTACTGAAGGGAGAGGACTCATGTCGACAATGTGGTCGTACATAATATTTTCATACCCAACTCATGGGGGTCACAGCCAACGTGTGAGGGGCACATACCCCCAGGCCCCCTTGGCAACGCCACTGGTCTGGGATCTCCAGCGAAACCAACAGGAAGCAAAGCCAACCCACCCCTTGAAGCCTAGGGGAAATCTTACAATGACGGAGAGACCAACATGAAGCCTTGGGGTGAAAAAGACGGGGTGGAAAAGACGGGTGGAAAAGAATTTCATAATTGCTTTATTTGGTCTTTGCAAGTTTTAACTATGAAACCAATGCAACAAGGAAATTGTGAGGGCGAAGAAGGTACAGTACAAAAAAGAAAGGGCAAAAATTAGCACTTTTTCGAAATGTGTATTTCATCTAAGTGTAAGCCGACATGTAAAGGTCATGTCTCGGTAAATAACGGTTCAGGGTAAATCGACCCGATCATAATTGACTATTTCAAATATTATTCACACACACTCTAAAAATGTCTGGATCAGAGGGGCACCAAATCCAAATCCGGATCATTTGTTTTATCAGATTTGGATCATAAATGGTCCGGACTGGGACTCAGTTTTATCCAAATCTGATTACTGCAAATGACACGGATTTGGGTCGGTGCCCTCCCGATCCGGATTAGTTTCAAATTTTATCCGAACATTTTTAGAGTGTAAATTTCAGGGCATGCAGATATCCCCCAGCCTCGCAAGGGCTGAAATTTGCTAGTTTTGGGCAAACAAGGTATTATTTGTCTGAAAGCGTGTTTAATCTTTGGGGAAAAGCGCGTAACCTCCTCCTTTTCAGTTTAAATTAGCACCATACGGTTCATGATATAAGGTTGCCATATAATGCTCTTACCGTTTACTGAACATGATCTTCCGATTTAGACCCTTTGTAGAAAAAAGTTAGTATCAAATTTATTATGGTTCCTTAAATGTTTAAAACTAGGCAGGAGGTAATGAAGAAATTAGCAAACAGCTTCGTTTGGTCGAAACAGTTGTTACGAATTTAGAATTTGGGAAGCACTAAAAGACACAGGTCAATTTGGTCTCAAAGGATTTTATAGTTTTCTGAAAAGATTTTTCTAAAAAGTCTTTCCAGTGTATTATTACCCTAATCCTGTCATTCAAGTGTAGTAATTCTTGCCGGAGAAGTTATCGGAAGTTAAAGTGTACCTCAAGTCTAAAATTTCAAAAATATATGTTACAATGCTTGAAAAATGCATCCAGATGGTCCAACTCCCATCTTCAAAGGACACTCCTGAGCTGAGATATAAAAAGTTGAAGCTTATTCACTCAACTTAAAATGGTACATTGCGCATTAATTTGTGATGTCATTCTTGTACTACTCAAATAACCGTCTTTGTATTTCTTTGTTTTTTCGGAAGCCACTGCACCTTCTGCCTAAAATGCCATCACTGTTTTACTGTTATAGTGTGACTTGACTACATAAGACCTCCCGGTACAACATGCTATGCAACGGAACAGTAATTGTTTCAATAAACATCTTAACTCCAAAAGGAAACAAAATCATGTAATGTGAGTTGTACAGGAAGAACACCACAAATTATTGCACAATCGACTATTGCAAATTAAGTGAATAAATTTTAACATTTTCTATCTCAGTAACGAAGTAAGCTATGAAACTAGGAGTTGAATGAATGAAATACATTTTTCGATCTCTTAAATATATACTCTTGTCATTGTAAAGTTCTGGTCCACTTTAAGCTTGAGAAAATGTTCTCTGCACTACCTAAAATGATTGTATTGTCATTTCCGTTGACATCATACTTACTTTAGAATGCTTTGAGAGGCAAGAGTCTGATTGAAACAAATGAAAAATATAAAGAAGCTATTCAGATATAAAGAATGCATAACCATTCTGTTCATTACTTTATTATCATTAATTTATGAACAGGGATCATTTGTGCTTACATTGCGTCAACATGGCACTAACAATATTTGTCGTTTTAATGAAAACATTCAGTTTCTCCAACAAAGTCTAAAAGCAGCTTTTGTGATTAAATCGTTCATTACTCATTACACATTGATCAAGTCCTTGCTGATTTTCTCAGACCTTTGTGGAGAGAGGCATGCGAACGGATGCACATAGGCAACCGATAGAGAGCGTGTGTTAATGAAAGACCGGCAGCACTAACTGTGTTTATTATTACACATAGGACCCTCTCAATACTCGAGACTTATTCAAGTCTTGTTCATGACAATACTTGAGAAAATAAAATTATAATTCTGATTTTCATCTCAGCCGTCTTTTTATCGCAATATTTTTTTTTTGAAAGTTGAGAGAGTCACTTCCTCTAATAACCTCTTTCCTAGATGGAGAAAAATACTCGTAAAATTTATTCAAAGGTATCAAATTCTACATGAGTTCCCTCCCAATGGGACATGAAGCAAGGACCTCACATGGTTACTCATTAGTCCACCATGTTAACCTCAAAAATATATTTATAAGCACCGTTTCAGACAGCTTACAATTCATACCTTAATGAAGGACCTTTCATTTCATATTCAGACACATCTGTGAAGTGGAATAAACATGGCAACTACATCTCCATGGAAAGATATGGACGACAAGTTTTGCCTCTGTTCTATTTGTCTGGAACAACTTAAAGAACCGAAACTGTTGCCGTGTCTTCATCGATACTGCAAAGATTGTTTGAATTCAATTTTAATGCAAGGTAGTTATGACGTCATTAAATGTCCCGAATGTAGAGAAGAAATTCAAATACCAACAAATTGAATTGACGGATTCAAAACAGACTTGTGTACCTTTATGACCTAATGACGGCAGACTGAAACATCTTCATAAAAATTTCTCCTGCTGAAAATCAGCAAGAACACCTTTATCCCAACAATATAACTAATTCATACATTCTGTTGACAAATTATTTGTCGACCTGTCATATATAGTCTACACGTTCGATGGTGATCGTGTAAAATTAGCATGTGGTATCAGTACAGTAAATATACAGAATCTTTTTACATAAAAAACGATATCTGCCACAAAAATTGGGTGGCGGCAGAATGCAAAGCGGGGGAGGCACGTGCCCCAAATCGATTTCCGATCACAAATTTATAATGACCAAAGGAGTTCAACTTTTACATTACTGTAGGGGTAGGGTAACATCTTTTTGGTTTCCCGAAAGGGAAATCTTTTTGATGGATACGCTATATGCAATTTGGTTTATGGGAAGTGATTTCTCAAGAAAACTTCAATGCGTTTCGTGCGCAATTATGCACACTTGAATTTAGGCTCCGTGCCTGACTCATTATCGGGACAATAATACAAAATTACGAAATCTGTCCTTTCCGACAAGTGTAAGTACTCGTCTAACCTCTTTCAATAAAAACTGATTACCGAAAGCGGATGATTAGGCAAATAATATCCTTCGTAGCGTACACATAGGCCCTATTTCTCGTAGGACAATGTTTTACAAATATGATTTTGTTTCAGCACACTTTGCGCGTTCCCATTACAGCTAGCCTGTGGTGACTGTCTGATTAATAATACATTTACAAGGAAAACATGCTTTTTAAATCTTAATAACTACTACCTCCTCCCTCATATTCCCCCTTTAATTTGTCGTTTAAATTCTTGTTCGAAATGTGACTGAGAATTTCGGGGAAGTTCGTGGTGTACTCTCAGTGTAACGTGGGTCAGCCAAAATTTTCAGGCAAGCGTCCACATTTTTAATTACTCACAGAACTCCCAGGGTATGGATCACTTTACCCTCACCATTGACAGCGCCAAGATCGAAAATGGGGGCATACACCCCTACCCTTCAGAGCGGGAAAAAGTGATATCGTCTAGGGTCGGTGAGGTATATCTTCACAAAGTAAGGATCCAATATTCCACATGTTTATGTGTGAGAAATACTAAAACATCAAAATTATTCCACGCGCTTCGCGCGTGTGTTGCAACCATCTGAGATAGTATCTAGGATGCACAAACAATTTCACATTTTTTTCTGTCTACACAATCATCCTCATCATTCTGATTTTACAAGTGTGTTTCCGTCTGATAAGACCAGTCATTGAAGAGTATGGTAGTTTATATGTTTACGGAATTCTTCTGCTAACATATATACAGGCCTCATTTTTTAGGGTGGTTTCCTGACATTTAAATATTTGACTTCAAGTAATTGAAATAAACCCAACCCAACTCTTACCCATCCATACTGTATGGGGGCACAGTACTCTTTGGTTCATCAACCTGTTCAAATGATATGATGCATGGTGCTTGTTAAGAATTTTCATGTATAATGCAAAACTGGTACAAATCTGCCCAACACAGTGTAGATGATAAAATAAAATACTTTGTAATACCGTGGAGCTACTACCAGGTCCAAGTATTAGCTCCATGGTAATACTGTCCTGTTGTACTGCAGTACAATTTAGGTTAACGTACTTTTACTGTAAAGTACTGTTGAAATACATATTATGTACTGTATCGGTCACTTT
Source organism: Holothuria leucospilota (assembly GCA_029531755.1). Classification (NCBI taxonomy): domain Eukaryota; kingdom Metazoa; phylum Echinodermata; class Holothuroidea; order Aspidochirotida; family Holothuriidae; genus Holothuria; species Holothuria leucospilota. The sequence goes on from CM055972.1 coordinate 48,864,474, forward strand.
GATAATTTGGTAAGTCGGGAAGAATTGGGGATAACTTGCACCACCATGTGAGAAGAAATGGTGGGGCACCATTACTTTCATCGAAATTCACCGGTTACCTCTGTGTTCTGACATTTGTACATTCCGACAGGATCTATACGTGCAGACATATGACTTTCAGTGATGGATCCGCATTGTTTTTATGTCACAGAGATATCACATTAAGATAAATGGTTTCTATGTTTAAGGCTATCCCTGACCCCTTACCCTACTCTAACTAACCCCTTATTCTTATCCCTTACCCCTTAGGTGTCAAACTATACAGACGTGGAGTATACAGAATGAGAATAGAGAACGTTTACCAACTTCACCTCATCATTAAGTAATCCTTTTTTTTTTTTTGGTAAGCACTTTGAAGGCGTATCTGCGCAAGCGAAATTTATATAAATGGCCATGTTGATGTTACAAATCTGAAGTCCAGTATATCCACTTGGTTTACTAGTTTATAAAAGGGTCGTCTTTAAACCATCAAAGTTTCAAATTTCATTACAACTTTTAGCCAGGGTAGGGAGCTGGAAACTCCACGAATCACCATAAACTCCTTGAATAAATGTTTTAATTGATTAAAGTGGCATTAAACTTGATATTAAAACATATTATTTGTACCAAGCCTAGGCTAGGTACCTATAACACAACCACAGCGATATATTTCCGTTCAGTATCACATTTTTTTCTGTCCTGTCGTAGTACTTTCCGTCCTGTCATGAAAATGTCGAACCAATAAATTAAAGAAAGGAGCTACATCAGGAACTTAATGAATATGTTTAAGTGTAAAGCATACATGTCATTGATAGCCTACTTTAAAAATTTCAAAGAATAAATAACATCCAAGTCATTTGCATATTTATTAGGTCATAAAAGTCAGCGATATGATGGAATTCCAACTTACCTAATTTACAGTTTTGCATTAATTGAAATCTCTGAATTAAATATTTGGTCCAGTTATTTTTACCTCAGGATACATAGATTAGCAAAGAAAAGAAAATTCAAATCTCTCTCTCTTTAGATAGCAATAAAATGCATAATTTTCTTATTCCGTCCTGTCGCACTTTGAAGACTAATATTTGTCAAAATTGTCCCAAAATAAACAGATTTTGTATCAATTGTGTAAAACATGAAACGGTGCCATAAACTTCAGTTATTCATCTACAATATCACATAATTAGTTCACTTATCAGCTTATTGAAAAGCTTTATAGCTGACCACGTCTGGCTTTGGCCCAACTGGTCTTTTCGAGGGCGCTTTAGTCCGGTGCACAAACGGCTTCTTCTGCTGGTAGCTAATTGTGATGGCAAGCATATGTAGTCAGGGTCACCCTGCGGTGAGGGAACGTCTAATACATTGGATCTTTTTTACTTATCCCTCGACGTGAGGATGCATTTTGCACTGATTTTCATTCGCAGTGGAGGTGGAGTTTCGAGCCTACTTTTTATAAAACCCCTCGACACACACGCGAAGAGCCAAAGAGCGAAACCAAACGTTTATCCCGAAAGAGTTCTGCTCCCCAAAGGAGCTACGTCCCCGAAAGGACAACAAGCTTGATTGACCAACTGACCAACTCGACCTTCAGACCTCTGCATCATAGGTCCGACACGCGTGGCTCTATTCTCAACTGGCTGAAAGGAATGGATATTACACATGATCTTAGCCAAAAGGCCAAAAGCGTTAGAAACTAAACATACATTTTTATACTTTTTGCCAAAGTCCCCGGCGCTCTGGCAAAGAGCCAAAGGGCGAAACCAAATGTTACTCCTGAAGGAGTTCTGCTCCCCCAAATGAGCTACGTCCCCGTTTTATGATGTAGTCCTGGACCAAAACAATCTGAGCATGCAAGTTTGTCGTTGCACTAATGTGTGAGTATTGGAATTGTCTCAATATAAGTGCATTGTACAAACATACCGTAGGGGGCTCAACATGTAATATTATAGAATAATGAATATTTATGACTATGATAGTATGAATAATTTCATGAGTTGAAAGATTCAACCTTCTATTCAACGAGGCGAGGTGGAGTTGAATAGAACGTTCATCTTTCAACAAATGAAATTATTCACACTATCACGCGAATGGAAAACATTGATTATTTGTTTTATATAACACCTAACTTCCTAAAGAGGCCAGATTTTGGTCAAAATTTGATTCAAGGAGCGAACTAGGCCAAACCCCGTGTGTTATTTTAGACTAACCCACGATGGATAACACAGGACCGTGTGACAGTGCCAAATAACCCTTGCCATGTGACAACCAATCCTCCAATCAGATGTAGAGGAATTAATAAGGTGTTATATAAACTGAACTAACACATTGAAACAGGAGGAGCAGCAACCAGAAGCCCCGACAGACGGGACGGGTTGCCGGGGTACAATGCTTAAGGGGTGGAGAGTTCAGGAGAGGAATGAAAGAAGCCTTTCCACGATACCATGGGCCATGTTTTGCATAATATCCGTATAAACTTGAAGCACCGGGTTGCGTAGTGATTTAGTATTTTCTCTGGGATTCTCAACTGCGGAATAACATAGTGCGCAGATATTTTTATGTTCACATAAAAGAATCTATACTTACTTATTTTAAGTCAATTGTCTGGGCGATAGACTCTCATCGGTTAAAATATATACAAAGTATCGCATCCACCTTGTCTTTCCGATGAAATAGTCAAACCACTCTAAACGTGTTGCTTACCGTACGTAAGACCTAACAGAAGAAAACAGTCACGTAGGCTATGCTGCAATCGAGAGTGTGATATAACTAATACCACCTTCTTGCTGCGATATGGGATGATATTCTCAGCCTTTACATAAAATTGTGTAGCTGGGCTCCACCTCAGAGGGTACACAGATACATGCCGTTTTACACTCAGTGCAACATGTCCTCTAAGATGCATGGAAGATGGCAGTTACCAAGTAGAATAGATAATGACGTCAATGCACAAGGTCTAAGGCAACATGATTGGCTAATTTTTAGCTCAGCTGAAAGCTTTCAGCTGAGCTATTGCTGTCGTGCACGGCAAAACTTCTACGTCACGGCAAACGTCTGTCACCATAACATTTGCGTTTTTTGCCTAACATTTCGCTGTTTTTCGCTGTTTAGATTTGGCTGAAATTTGGTAGAGATGTTAGCGAAAGTAATATCTGTATGCTGCGGCTTTTTTTGATTAATTTAACTGCTATTTGACCTCGGAAGGGGGCTTTGTTTGAAAACGTAAAATTCCCTACTTGTCTTTCAGTTTTGCACCTATCTTGATAATATGTTTTATATAGATAGTTCAATTTGTGCTGAACAAAAGTTAATTTTTTTTTTCGTTTCTGCAATCATTTAAGGCATGAAAACAGCACTTTTTGAAACAAATTCTGGCGAAGTCCCCATCTTCGGGAATATTTTGTGCAAAATAATGAGATTCAGATCATACCATCACTAATTAGGTGATTTGTCGTGAAGGATTTATGTTATCCCAGTTTAGATACCATAATAGTAGTTGTAAGAGAAGTGCATGAGGGAGGAGCACATCAATATTTACTTTTTTAGTAAGTTGTACAATAGTAGAAACTGTCATGTTGTTTGATGTGCATGTTTTTCCCCATTATGTGACTCGGTGTAGCTCCCCCCCCCCCCCCCCCAAGGTTCATGAGACATGTTGGTTCGTTGCATTATAGCATAGGTATATTTCTGGCAAATAATATTTTCTATGAGATATTGTGATTGCCAGGAAAGATGCGGTAAATTTAATGTTGTCATAAAAATTTGCAAAATGTATTGAAGGCTCTTTCTTTACCCTTTAGGCATAAATACAACGATATTTAAGACACATAACTAAAAACTCTCCCTGTGTAAAATGTATATTTCTACTTGGAACTATGACGTAACTTGGTGGTACTACTTCCACTTCATATGGTTCAACGGGTACAAGCATGGGTACAAGCAGCGAAATTTGTTGTTCTCTTTTTCAGCGGTTTTTTGTATATGATTACGTATATGATTTTAATGATTTTCTTAAGCTCAATGTCAGACTTGCTCATGTCTAATGAACTTTGTTTCGAAGGAATTTTTTTCGTACTAATAAATTGTGACCAGCTTTATACATGAAATGTGGAAGTGTGCTGGTGTTATCGAAGTTCATGTTATGATCACGCTCCACTCACGCCTTCAACTCAGGTAGCAACACACTTGTTCACTATTGTTGAAAGCAAGCGATTACGTAGTAGGTGTGCAAATTATGTAAATCAGTTAAGTTTAGCGTGGGTACGCCACATCGATAGTGCGTTGGGTATATACCATTTGATTACGGGGTTTCACATCAATACGACAATTACTACAATTATCGATTTTTGAATAACGTACTTGGGATACCCCACTATGTCAGACTATGTTTGCTCAGCTCTTTGCTTTCCAAACCAGGGATATGACATGAATACTGGATATACTGTACAGCCTATGGAGGCGTTACGTGAGCATGTGGCGCTGATCTCATTTAGGCGTTTTAATAATAGACTAGCTAAACTGGTTGGATGGTTACGCCTACTCGAAAAGAAATACCGGACGTTTGAAAGTTGTGCAAGTTCTTGAGAATAAGTGGCCTTGTGCGAAACAGTGGTATAAGCTAGGCCTATACACATTTTTGTGTTGAGGCAGAAACAAGTATTCAACTTAGCCTGATGTCTGAATGGTTTTAGGAGTTTGGCTTAAAGTTTAAAGAGAATATATGCAGTCGCCTCAAGTTTCAAGTTATTTGTAAACATTATCTTAATCTTTCAAATCTCCTTGTATCTCCTTTACAAACATGTTTCTTAACATTTCTGGACAAAAAATATTTAGTATGAAAGGTAAACAAATGACTTATCCTTCCTCAATAGCAAATTAGTTTATATTGTCACATGAAGGAAAGAAGCTACTCGTGAATTGGGATGCCGGCGCGGGGTACATAGCTACTTAAAGTTAAGGTGAATGTTGTCAAGGAAATGTCGTAAGGGAAAGAGGAACCCACCCCCTTTCTTTTAAACAAAGAACATAGCACGTTGATTGAAAATACAACGCTTCATTCGGTTTAAGATTGACGGTTGTGCTAACATTCCAAAACCAAGTTTCGGTTTGAAAATGAAAACGTGCTGTTTGAAGGCGTGTGCCATATTTTAGTCTCAGAGGCAGGAATTGTGCAGCTCAGGCTTCTAGCCAAAGCGGGCCAAGGGGGCGAATCCCTCTTTGAATTTTTTCACCCCCTAGCAAGTTTTCAAGTTGCCAATGGCTTAATGGCATTTGTACACATTTGGCCCCCTTAAAAAATTTTTAGCCCCTGGAAGCCATTTCGTCCCCATTCAGTATGTACCTTGTCAGGCTACGAGCCTAGTGCAGTCACATGGGCGTCGACACTGCAGGAACCGCTTAGTCTTGTTCTCCGTTGCCGAAAGCCCCACCAAAGTTGGTAAGGGGAAGCCATGGGGGATGATATTTCAATAGCCTTAGACTTAGTGTACATGTGCATATTTTCCCAACGCTCTCTACGAACTGTAGTTACCCTCCGGCCTGTTGCGACACATTCACCGGTCTTAAAAGCGATCGACGATTTTTATACGACGATTTATACCTTTTGTCCCTGGACAAGTTCAAGGAATATCTTTGGGGCAAAATACAAATAAGACTTTAACCATTTGTAAAATTTCTCTATCGGAAGCTACTATCTGAGTCCAATTATGGAAAACAAATGACTAAAGGTCTACACAGCAGCACCGTGCAGTATATAAAGTTAACTTTGTGTACCAGATTTAGTCTTTCAGAGACTTCAGGAGTTCAATACATATTTCATTGCATTTACATTTATCTCTTTGTTTTCTAACGTACGTATGAGTTACAGACCTAACAGAAATATTAACTGCAGACTTTTAGGTCAACAGGATAAGCTGAGCTAGCTTCGGCAACATTGTTGCCCTTGTTCTAATTATTGCTGCATCTGGACTCTGACGTCAGCGACCAAAGTAGAAGACAGATTCTGCACGTATACTTTCATTAAAGACGACCTCCTACGCTTCTGTATGGAAAGGAATTCAAACTTATTCTACTAAACATATAACACTGATTCTCTAGGGGTATATGGGGTGGGCTTTAGGATATCGAACTTGGTTTTCCCAGATTATCAACTCTAGGAGACCCCTCTCGTTATTAAGAATAATCTTGATAGTTGTCCCCTTTGCATGCAGTGACGGTGTCCCCAGGCAAGCATGCATGCAGTGATGGTGTCAATACGTAGCTGCGGGCCTTTAATCAAAGCTTATTGTTGTCTCTACCAGTATCTGATATCATCTAAACCCTTAAAACGAGCTGTATTATCACATTTCAAGTGACAAGGACATTTAAATATAAGGAAGCTAATTTAAAATGTAACATTTTATTTAAAGGCGAAATTTCTATTTTCTTTGCGTCAACAGGACACTGACGGTATAGGCTTAACAAGAGAGGGTGAAGTGGGGGGGGGGGGGGCTTTTACTCAATGTTTTGAGAGTGTCAAGATAAGTATTCTGATCGTAAATAGGCCTACAGGTATTACCTTTCAGAATACACCTGTAAAGATGCGTGTGTGTAAAGGCCTGTATACACGAGTAAGATCTGCAAAACATTCCCAAATCACTTCCAAAACATTCACTTGCAACAAACCCAAAACACGCTTATTTTCGGTTTGTTGCACAGTGTAGACAGTGTATTCCATAATTTGTAAACATTTTGAAAACGTTTTGAAAAGAATGGACAGGGCAATTCTTCTGCAATATTTTCAAACGTTTTCATCCTCAGCATCTTCAAAAGTGGGGGAATATCCTCTCATTCCATGCAGGATTTACACCCATTATACCTGGAATAGAGCGTAGGAGGAAATTTCAGTGAAACAGTAATGAAGTTACTTCCACACACAAATCTTAGTGTAGAGAGGAGGGTTTATATATGGACTTCAAGCACTATAGAAATACTTCATGGACATTCAGTTTCAGAAGGGATATGCATTTAATACAAATGACGATTGATAAACATATTTCTATTCAATTGTTAAGTGTACTTGTGTAACACAAAGTCCATCGTAGCAGGAAGTTTCCAGCTCGCTGATCATAGACAGTAGTTTTAAAGGGTGCATACAGTTTACGTACAACTATCTCACACAGTTTTAATAACATCGACAACGAGAAGACGAAACTTTCATCACCCGAGTGGCAACCAACGCAAGGTAATAATTGAAGATTTTATGTTCCTTCTACTGAATACGTTTAAGTAAGTTTGATTCAAAATGATAAAGAAAGTGTCAAAGTTAATTAAGCTTACCAAATTTGTGGCTGAAATTTAGCACAAAAGATTGAAAGAGCGCAAGTTGATTGATTGACTATGTATAAGCAGACATGGTGTTAAAATAACAACTCACAGATATCATAGTGTAACGTGAAACGTCGCGCTAACAGTAACCGAAATATTATTTTGTAGATTGTTGCCTAAAACGGAAGAGAGAAATATAGGCCTATTGCAAGACATTTCACAAAGGCTCAGAAGGTATTTTGACACGCAATCTTGACAACTTAAAGAAGTTTGAATTCCCTTAAAAGTTAAAAGGCCTCATTTAGTTGGTTCATGAATTACATGATTTTTTGTTATACCTGTTGAGGTTTACTCACATCTTGATGGTAAATGGTCAAACTAAGAGATTCTGAACATCTAACACACAACTGAAACCGCAATGATAGGATAATTAATCATTAAAATTATTTATTACAAATTCATGACCAGGCACTTTTACATTTAGGTATTAATCATATGCAACCCCTGTTCAAATACAACCAATGAGTGAAGCTTATAGCAACTTGATTGACAGGGTCTTAACTCCTCTTACGAACACTTTCGTGTTCAAGGCTTCAGTTGTAAATAAATGTTGTATTTTCCAGAGAGGGTGGTTTATCAAGGCTTTTACGAGCATCGCAAACTTCAACCGCTTAAGCCCATAAAACTACCAATTTTTCACGTTTTCAGTAACTATAGGAAGTCATATATGACTAATGAGGCTCATTAGAAGCATTGCCATGCAATAATTTCCTTCAACATCGTCACAAAATATTCAATATCAATTCAATGAGCCCCCAGTGGCATGAAAAAAAAAACATTTTGAAGTCGCTCCACCCCAGACCGCCGCCTCATTTTCCTTCGAGAGAAATGAGAAGTGAAATGTATTTTGTAGTGCTCCAGAATACTATGTTATAGAAGTGAGTCAGAGGAATTAGCGTGTATACCAGGTTTATAGCATTTGCATTTGATTTAGATCATGGCCTGGTGAACTTCTATACTTACATCTGTGCGAGAATGTATGGAAATAGTTTTGTCTCAAAGTAAATGCATTATTAAAATCTAACTTAAGGGCTCAAGTTTGTAAGTAATCTAACAAAATACAGATTGTTGGAAACCTCTTGAAGACTCTCGTGCAAAATTGAGAAACATTTTTCACTTGTATCATTGTATGACATTCTTGGGCTACCTGGGCTCATGTCAGCCGTCGTGAGGTACCGTAACCTTACAAGGAGGGGCAAACTGGATGCTTGAAACCGTTGCAGCAAGGCTCGGGAAAGGATTACATATTAGGGCTACTATATAGCATAAAACAGATGGGCGGACAGGGCTTGGGTTATAGGGGCTGTGCGATGTCAAAATTCCTACCTCACATCTTGAAAATATGCATTTCCATTCATAAGCTACTTAATCCAGTACCTAAAATGACAGATGTGTAGATCTATACATTGGTATACCGCCATACAGTAGAGGGGGAAGTACAAACGGGACGTTAAATGATTATTGATGATTTCCTCTTTGCTGGGGTTGTTTTAAGATCGGGGAGTTCCTTCGTTCTTCTAGTGGCCGACAGGGCCAAATGAGGACGGGGCTTAAACCCAACCACCTGTTAAATTTTAGTTAAGTCTCAAAACTAGAGACATTTAGGCATGCAAACATGAAGTTTCTAGCCGACCTCTGCAAACGACACTGGGATCGCAAAGCAATTCATGAAAGCGTCATTTGTGCATTATGGTATATATACACAAAAACAGTTTACACCTCTGTGTTACAACGTCTCTTTGCTTCAACACATGTAACCCTAATGATCTCACCCTAACCTAACCGTAACCTAGCTCTTATTTTAACTCCATATTCCTCAAGTAGATGTGTCCGAACTAGAGGTGTCAGAACACAGAGACGTCGGGTTATAGAGCTCTCCCCACAAGGACACTAATATTCCTAACAACAGTTCACCCTGAAGAAAGGTGTGCCTTCCCAAACTTGGAGGAAGGAGAAAAGGTTGTCCTACTTCGCAGGCTTTTAATTCTGTGATCAACTGACGTTATTCCTCATTTTTTACCCAAATAATTAATACGATAAGCCTATCGATTTATAACCCATGCTTCTTTACGACTAATAATGGTGAGAATATGACAGCACTAGAAGTGATAGAGTTTAGAGAGCACCCCCTCCCCCCATCAAGATGCTTTTGTGTAGTTGTTCGTTATAGAAAAAAATTACAGTACATCTATTAGTCATCCATGTATACAAGAAATCCCACAAGTATGTTAATCTATAGTTTCAGCTACTTTGATGTCATTAATTTTTTTCAAGTGCCCTTCCACCACTCCTGAGCCGGTACTAACTCATCCAAACCAACCAAGTGGCTACACCCACAGTAGGCCCTTATTGTTGAGATCATTTAAGATATAATTCTGAAAAAGATTGGAGGACGTACACTTCTCCTCGTCCGTTAGCTAGTTCAATCAGGCAACAGACTTTATGTACATGAAGTCACAGGTCCATTAAAGCTAAAATGCGCGTGCTCAGAGGAAATGCATGTATACACATTAACACACCCATTATTTCAGCATGTCAGTTAAGATGGAGGTTATGAAGAAGGTGATGACGTAGATGTATAAAGCCCACGCATTTCGCGCACTTCTTTGATTTGCCATTGGTGTCTTTGCTACTGTGTATTTTAATTTTACTCTGTTTCATCAAGATAAATAAACCACAAGCTCTGAATATTTAATTAAGAAGAGTCTTACGCCTCTGTTTTGTAAGAGAAGGGAAAGCTTCTTGTAGAAAGGGTAAAAAATGAGCACGTTGCAGACTGGGCACACTTGACAACGATTTTCTATTGCTGTTTTGGGGGAAAAAATTTTCTGGCGGCACCACTATTTACAAAGAACAATCTTCATTAGTGTGCATTTTGCAGTGCTGGTGCCACCCTTTGTCAGAATTTCTGGCCACGGGTCGGTGTTAAATGATATATTACTTATGTTTTTAGTGGCATGTGATACCTAGAAAGAGTTGCATAATCACATTTTAAATGACATCAAAATCATTTTCGTGTCCTTTGAGAGGCAAAAGTCTGACTGCACAATAATGAAATAGGCCTTTCAATATGGAGAAGTGAATTCAAAATATATAATCACAATCTTCCTGTTCATTATTTCATAATTAATAACTGATTAAAGAGGCCATTTGTGTTTACATTTTGTTACATGTCACGGACAGAAAATATCTGTTATTTGTATTAAACCATTCTGTTTTGCCTACAAATTCTTAAAATAGATTGATTTCCTAAAAATTGTTCAGATTACAAGAGTTATTAATGTTGCATTATTTGAAAAATGAAAAGTTTTGGTAATTAAATTGTTCACTATATTTGTGACAAATCTTTGATGATATTCTAGAATAGAATAGAATGGAATGGAATGGACTAGACTAGACCAGACTAGAATAGAATGGAATGGAATGGGATGGGATGGAATGGAATGGAATGGAATGGAATGGAATGGAATGGAATGTATTGGAGTGGAATGGAATGGAATAGCATAGCATAGCATAGAATAGAACACTGGAAATTACCATGCTCGCAACATAAAGAGAAAATGTATAAAAAGGAGAAATATAAAAACAGTTGAACACGAGTAAAATGTAAATAAGACAGAGGCAGAAAACACAAAACTGTTAAAACCATAAAACAAGACTGAGTAAAACATTAACATATTGCACAATATCATAGTAGAGCACCAAAAGAAGAACATAAAGCAAACACTTCAAACATAGAAATGCTTAAAACAGGTAACAATTACTAAAACATTAAATGGGCAACAAAAGGCAGCAGTTAGAGAAACAAACATACAAAAATACAACTAACGTTTAAAACTTCAGTTGTGACAGCGAATAGCCTGAGGAATGAACGATAAGGGGTGCCGGGTTTTAGTGCCAAAACTTGGAAATCTAAGTCTGCCTCTACGAACTGTAAGTTGATCGGCAAGGAGATTATGTAAAGGGTGACTGACGTCGGTCCAGACTGTGTGCAATTTTTGTGGCAAAAGGGCGCGATATGTATCCCCAACCCCTCTCTGTTCAGTACCAATGATGCAACGAGCTCTTTTAATTAATCGATTAAGGCGGTCTTTTTCACATTGACTAATGTTACCACCCCATGCTAACAAACAATAACGCCACATACTACAAATAACAGATTTATAGAACACGGATAAAATTTCAGGAATTACATAAAAGGAGTGGAGTTTTCTCATGCAATACATGCGGACATTCAGTTTCTTTATCAGAAAGTCAATGTGATCTTTCCAGGAAAGGCTGTTACCTAAATAAACCCCTAGATACTTATATTTGTTCACCCTTTCTATATCACTGCCTTTAAGTGATAGTATATCAGGCTTACAGCTAAGCTTCCTAAAGTCAATGATCATTTCTTTTGTTTTCTTCACATTAAGCTCTGAAAACTTATTGTCACAATAATCATAATAATCTCAGGCTTCTGCAGAAGTGTGTCAACGCAATGCATACAGACATTCGATTGGGAATAGTCACTCCTTACTACGGTCACTATGTACAAAATTTCAACCAAATCAACAAAATGGGCTCTAAAATGAGATAATGTGATTCGTTGGACAATTTTACATGCACACAATGCTTCCAATAGCCTACTTCTTAATTGCTACAGGTACCTTCTTAAGTGTTGAAAACGACCAATTTTACATCAAATAAAGGCAAAATGCATCCAAACTCGTTAAGCTTTGAAGTTTTCTCTCTCGCCTAAATGTGACTTCCGAGCATGACCGGAAAGGCAGACCGTTCACAAGGGTAGCAAAAGTGCAAAAGACTGCATAAGTGTACTGCTGTGCTGGTGTGCAGTTGTCCTTACCAGGGAGTTGTTATTTGGATGGAGATGCATCGCTTTCAAGTGAAGTTCGTACCGCCTAGGTCACTAAGTAATCCAACTTTTGTATCTTTCTTGACATTTCTATAAGACTAACACTGGATTAGGAAGTTAACACTGTCTGTTACATCTGCTGAAAGACTGGGGGTTGTCCTCCACTGCCACAACATTGCCAGAAGTCAGGGAAATAAAAAAAAAATTATTGCATCTTTCGACGCTTGGTGACGCGCATGACAGCATATCAGTTAGTTTTATGTTTAAATATGAACACGAATCTATACCTGGTTATGTCAGGAAACTTCCGGAAGCTTTTCATATTGTTGTAACAAAAGTTAGACTTGTACATCGTCAACTCATTTGCATGCTTTATCTTGTAAAGGAAGGGGCTACCTGTATTCTTTTAGGTTCAATTGCATAGTCGTTTCGAGTTTATTATCACCTGCTCTAAACGTGTTAAAGCCACAAACCTACACATCAAAGTATTGTTCTGCGCTTGCCACTTGTTAAAGAATTACGTGACTTGAATGATCTTGCTAGGTGAATGCCATCAAATTGGGGCCACCGAACAAAGGAAAGAAATGCTTTTGCGCTAGATAAACGGCTTATCGTTGATAATCTCCCCTCGATTTAGTGGGTCTTAAAGTATAAGCATAAATTAAATTTTCCGATATATCTCCTTCCAAATAACAACTCCCTGATGACACTGCGAAGCGACATGTACCTGCTCTTGATCTATAATAAGGCGAACAGTTTGGTGATAAAAGGTAACGTTTTGAGGAAAGAGAGGGATAAAGATCCCTGCCGAGGTCTTTAAATGAATTTAAATTCTGTGTGTACGGGGCAAGGGCCCAGAAAGTGAGTGTATAGCATAGGAACGTAATGCTAGGCCTGTTCAAGAGCTAGATTGGAAGTGTGTTCATGAAAAGACGGCTAGCGCTATCGGGGGTAACCGCATTACATATGACTCTCTGCATAGAGGATTGAGGAAACCATAGGAGACTTTGTCAAGCTTTTGTCATGACTATACTTGAGAAAACAAAAAATTAAAATACTATATTTTTTATTTCAGCCGTCTTTTGAAAGCAAAATTTTCTCAGAGGGGAAGTGTCCCTTTCTTCACTTACACTCTCCCGGAAGGCTCCCGGAAGGCGATGTGAACACTCCTCAATTTATTCAAATGAACTCATTTTTACCTTGAGTTTCATTCATATGGTATGTAGACCCCACCCAACACATTAGATAACCTCGTTGAAGGTTTCTTAAAACGTTCCTTTCTCTAGCATCATTGTAGATGACTTACTTTTTACATCTTAATGAGAGAACTTTTATTTCATATCCATAGACAAATCTATAACGTCGAATAAACATGGCGACCTCATCTCCGTTGAAAGATATAGACGACAAATTTTGTCTTTGTTCTATCTGTCTGGAACAACTTAAGGAACCGAAACTGTTGCCGTGTCTTCATCGATACTGCAAGCATTGTTTGAACTCACTAATAAAAGGAACTTATGACGTCATTAAATGTCCCGAATGTAGACGAGAAACTCATATACCAACAAATGGAGTTGACGGATTCAAAACAGACTTTTATTCAAAAAATCTTGTTGAGTATGTACAAATTCAACAGTCACTTAAAAGTGATGAAATACGGAAATGTTACAGTTGCTCAAAACGTCTTCAAGTTGCAGCGTATTGCTTTAAATGTAACGACTTTTTGTGTAAAGATTGTCACAATTTTCATGTCACAAATAAAACGTTAAAGGACCATCAAAAGCACACTCTGTCTCTAGAAGATATTGAGGCGAAAAACATTACAATAGAGAAGTTAGCCTCAATGCGAGATGCTCCTAGGTGTAACACTCATCCTGAAAAATTATCCGAGTTATACTGTGCAACTTGTAATAACCTTCCAGTTTGCATGGCATGTACGTATGGTGAACACAAAGGACACAATCTTCATGAAGTAAAAGCATTGGCTAAGCTGAAAAAGGAGAAGCTTGCAAAACAACTGAAAGGACTGGAAAATATTGGAAAGGACAAGAAACCCATGACACCGGCGCAAGCAAAAGAAAAATTGATATTAAATGTAAATACTCAAAAAGAAAAAGTAATAAAGATGCATGACGAGAAGAATCAGAAAATAATGACGGAAATACAGAACATTGAAGAAAGGAGACTGCAAGTGAAATGGGAAAAACAAAGTAGAGAAAAGAAAATGTTTGATTCTTTGAGGAGAGGAAAGGAGAAAGAAATACAAAGAGTTAAGAAAAAGTATGACGAGATCTTTGAGGTGAAGAAAATTGAGATAAACGATAGCTATCAGGCACGAGAAAGTTCTCTGGAAAAGGAACTAGCAAAGTTACGTGAAAAACGTGAACGTTTTGACCGAGACAAGAAAGAACTATTGAAGTCAATAGAAGCACAACTGAATGAGAATGTAAAAATCATTGAAGCAATGTCAGAGCATTTTGATAACATAAAAAAGAGACTTGAAACTTTAAACCTAGTGTCTTCCAGTATTCTTGCTTCTGACAATAACTGGTCGGCCGTACAGTGTATCCCTGATATGTGTACAGCAGCTTCAAATCTAATGAAAGATTTAACAAAGGAATTTCCAGAATTGACGACATTGACTGACGTGACAGTCAATTATAAACAATACTACTTTAGCAAAAGAAGTGATTCGAAAATATCAGAAAATTTTGATAAGAAGATTACTATTAATGATCCATGTCAGTATGTCTTTGGCATAACAAGTAGTGGTGATGGTAACTTTTTCATATCAGGAGTCACATCAGATTATCGGGCGTCATTCATCATTGTGATCGATATGAATGGTAGGATGCTAAAGGAGAAGATACTGAACACAAGGAAGTTTGGGCCGGACCGGTACTGTAAATTCTTGTCACAACATAAAGTGGCATCAGTATGTCAGCCAAACGAAATTGGTTTGTATGATGTACGTGATGGTTCATACATCAAGAAGAACATCAGTGACGATATCAACAGCTGGTCGAAAAATCGGAATGTAACGTGTGTAGCCACTGATCCTGTCAACAATTACATCTTGGTCGGAGGTGATGGCGGCAGAGATGTGTATGTATTTAATGATGAGCTGAATTACCTTCACATCCTGACACTTCCAGAGCTGATCAAATGGCCACGAGATATAACTGTAAGTGATGGTCATCTACTTGTGTGTGATTATGACGGAAAGAAATGCTTTGTAACTACAATGGACGGGTTGGAGAGTAAGCTGGTGGGTGAATTCATGAAACCAAGTCTAGGGGGAACTAAGTTTGGGCCCATCAGTGTATGCAGTGACAAGAATGGGTTCGTCTACGTGTTGTGGAAGAGCCCTTCCCAATGTTACATTGTTCAGTACAATCATGATGGCAGTCAGGTATTAACAACGAGAATGTTGGATGTAGATACATCTGTTGTTACTGTAGTAGAAACATCTCAAGGAGAGAAACTTCTTGTAGCTACATATTACACACAAACAGTGTACTTGTATGACCTAATGGCAGAAGACTGATACGTCTTCATAAAATTCTTCTGCTGATAATTAGCGGGAACACATTTATCCCGACAATATAATTATTTCAGACATTCTGTTGGCAAATAATTTGTCGGCCTGTCATATATAGTCTACGTTAGGTCCTCCTCAAGAGTTATGCTAAGGCCTGCAATGCATGCATACATCTTCCTGATATTTCAGATTTTGCTAAGGACGTAAAGTGTGGTCATAACTTCGAGAAATGTTGAGGGTGAGGAATGCTGAGATTATTTTACCACAGATGGGACACTTTATGTTCCATAGAAATCATTTTAATTCAAACTTTCTGCATTGTCATAGGCGTAGGAGGCGGGGAGGGGGGATGTAGCCCCCCAACCAAAAATTTTTGTGAAAATTTGGGCAAAATGCTGAGAATTGTCATGAAATACATTTAGGTTTCCCAAGATCACAGAATATGATGTTAAAGTGGACAAATGGAATTGGATTCCTTTTGTTGATTATTGTTTTCTTGTTCATCCTTGAAATTTGACACTGTTGCAAATGTTCAGATATAGCTTTAGTGTGAAACTGTTCCACGCTTATGGTATAGCAAACAACCTTTATAAAATGTTTTTTTTTTTATTAAAGCGGTATCAAAATTATAAGGAAATGTGTCTGTTCAATTTTTCCAGCTCATATCACAGGTTCCCATCATTTAGTACGACAGTGGAAAGTCTGCTTTTTAGCGTTGAAAATTTGTTTATGTAGCCTAAGGGTGCTTAGCTGTAAAAGGGTGTTCTCCTTGGCAAAACTTTGAATTGAAAACATTTTTAGGACCTCTCATTATTTAGTGATTACCTTGATGTAGCACGGGATCCCTCTAATATTATTCCTAAATTAAGGTTCATCTAGAAAAAGATTGCAAAGAAGCTGATTTCAACTGATTATGGTAGTTATGGGTGATAGAGTAACAAAATAATCACGCACCACCCCGAGCATTATTGACTATTTCAAATATTGTTGGCATAAGCTTTCAGGGCATGCAGACATCCCTCAGCCTCACATGGGCTAATCATTTGCTATTTTGGGGCAAACTAGGTGCTATTTGCCTGAAAACGCATTTAAGATTGGAGAAAAGGGTGTACCCCCCCCCCTCATGTTAATTAAAATTAGCACTTTACGGTTCCTTATGATATAAGGCTGCTATGTGATGCTCTAACCCTTTACTGAACAATACCGTTTTGATTTAGAACCTCCTTAGAAAAAAGTTAGAATCATATTTATTATGGTTTCTTAAATGTGTAAAACTAGGCAGAGGGTAATGAAGAAATTAGCAAAGAGCTCGGTTTGGTCGAAACAGTTGTTGAGAATTTGGGATTTGGGAAATACTGAAAGACACAAACGTACGTAGGTCCATTTGGGTCTCCGAGGATTCTGTAATTTTTCTGAAAAGAGTTTTCTCAAAACTATGTGGTGTATTATTACCCTAATCATGTCATTCAAGCAGAGTAATTCTTGCCGGCATTAGCGGCTCGCCATAGGGGGACGGGGGGCACTTGCCCCCCCCCCCCAAACGTTTGCAAAGCATGGTCTTCAATTTTCAAAAATAAAAATAATAAATAAAAAAGAACATGTAATTCGAGATGGGTTAGGCCCTCCCTTTTCCTTGAGTGGGCTTAAACTTAAAGAAGTGAATAACTCTTCAATGCAATGCGAAGGTTAAACATTAATAAAGAGCTTTCAAAACGACATTTCTTCGGCGCGCTTCGCGCGCGTTTTTTCAAATGCTTGTTTGCTACTATATATACCGTACTTCAGACATAAATGGACCTGCCGTTAGTGTGAGCTAAGGTAATCAAAAAAAATGATCACGCTGTGATATTTGTAATCTGATTGGCTTAGGCATCATAATGTCATTTACAGAGTGCAACGGTAATGATGGAGTTAAATGCCCATAGTTTTGCAGACACTTCAGAGCTTTCGTGGTCATTAGATACATAACCCATTAGCCGTGTTGATTATCATCCACGACTAAAAGCAGTTTTGCCAGGGTGTCACCTGGCCAGATTAGCATAGGTATCTGTCTACAAAAAGTTGTAACGGGCATGTAGTCTAAAAGTATTATGTTTCCCATAGAAGGAGAGGTTTCCCTTCTCTTGTCCAAATTGACAGCGCCGTTGGCCCACGGGCGGTCTTATAACTGTCAAATGGCCTATTATAAGGCAAAAGGTTCTCCACCTTTGTGCTAAAGTATACCGTTTCAGTTCATTTAAAATATACACACCAAACAGTCAATCTAAGTTCAGTGTGATAAGACTTTTGACTAGTGGCCTAGTATTTGTATATAGGATGAGATGTCGTTCTGAGTTGGGGAATTCCCCTCCCCCTTTAAAAAAAAATTCGTTTCGGAACGGTAGTGAGATCCAAAATACGAGTGCTATCATTTCATCGTTTTCAAGTGTCTTCATGCTCAAAATTTTTGTTAGTTTAAGAAGACAGTCCAGAAAACAAACATTTTATGGCTTCTTGGCAAAGCTGAAACATATTGTGGCACAATGAAAGAAACAATAAAATATTTAAAGGTGGGGCTCATTTTATACAAATGTATCAAGCCGCTTTGCCCATTTCACCTGCCTCTTACTCCACCACTATAGTAGTACGGTAGCGATCGGTTGATATGGTTGTATTTATTTTTAAGTAGTCAGCTCATGACTAACTGCCTGAAATGGTTTTTGAAGAGCTTTTGAAAACTACATGGGGCATCGCTGTAATACATAATAATAACCATACTCCCATAGGCGTAGAGGGACTATTAAAAATATTTTTGTGAAAATTTGGGCAATATTTTTCCTGCACCTACTAAAAGAAAAATAATGCAATAATGTAGCTTAACGGAAAGCGATACTTTAAAAAACTACCTTGGTAATTAAAATATAGTTCTGATTTGGATTGCACCATCACCTATATATTCGGTATTAATTCACCAGTGTGTTTTTTAATGGTTAAACTTATATGATGATTATCAGTGGTGTATTTGAGGAGCCATTAGGCCATGCCCCAGTCACTGACGCCGATTTTTTTTTAGTACCTAAAATAAAACACAAAATTTTACTTCAAAGGTAGCATATGTGGCACCGGATTGCATGTATGGACACCTAATTTTTCAAAAAATTTTTCCCATGATCGTGCCAAAACATAAATAACGATCTCATGTCAATATATGCACCTAAAAAGGTAATTTTAAAGCATTTTTGTCAGTTCACCTTTAAGTAATACAATGACCTCCTTTACTCAATTCATTTCATTTTTATAACAAAAGCAAACTTTGTTGAAGAATTCTTGATAGCTCTTACTTTGCCGATTGTACTTTTTCAGAGCCTGGCAAGTCAGTTCCGACTCCTACTAAACTAAGGCAGGCTACAGTTAATTTCAACCAGTCTAATATGATGACATATATCATGTAAAAGTCATGATGACCTAGAGAAAGTCACGTTGATTTAAAGGGTCTCTCTAAGGGACGTGGCGTTTTTGAGAGGTCCCTTTAGGGGATGTGGCGTTTTTGAGAGCAAAATACCTGTGGTTGCATAACGTTTGGTTTTCTTTCTCCGACATCCTGCCGAAGGGACTGTTAGAATGAAAGAGAAACCAAACGTAGTCATTTGCACTTCCACCTTTGAGGTTGGTCATGTTAGTCTATGTGCTCCTTGAGAAATGGCTCCTCTAAGAAGGAGGACCCTTTCCAGGGATGAAGGATGGCTTTCTCCCTCTGGCATCCAGCCGAAATGACCCTTAGGAATAAACCATATGCAAGCCGCTGCATAGTATGTGTTCTTTGCAGCAGTCTGTAATAGGATCACGCGTGACATACCTATGATGTAAGGGGCTTACGACTGAGAGAAGATGGCGTTATGACATAGTGGCCATCTGGAGACATAGCTCCTTCGGGGACAGTACTCTGTAGGGGGTACCATTTGGGATTTGCCCTTCTGCATCCAGCAAAAGGAACTTTAAAAAAGTCTAGCCTATCCTCGCTGATCAAAACGAGTCTTGCTTGCAATGCACTTGCTTGATCAGGAGAGGTATCTGTGTTCTTTCCATCCAGTCTGGAACAATTCTCCTGTTTTTACTCCCTCATTGCCACCTGATAACCCCCCTCCAACTGTTATAAGACACCCGCTGATTATATATAGCTGCTCACAAATTGTGCCTAGAAAATGAAACTCGATGTAAAGTTGGGGCAGTAAAGAAAGATTATAATAGTGTGAACAAGAAAAAAGTGTTTCACTATTTTACATGCTTTTCGTCGTACACGTTGGCTACACTTATGGAGAAACATGCTTAATTAGGGTAACCTTGAAGTTCACCATTCAGTGAGTTAACTTAAAGGTTCCGCTTTTTTACAGATATGTTACATTTGCTAGTATGGATTTGGTAGTACTATCACAGGGCCAGCAGTAGATGCTCCCCGTGAAGGATTGAGCAAAATTCATGGTCGGCTAACAAAATGTGAGGAAATTCACGATTTCAGGACGGAAGATACCTCGGCGGAATCGGGAGGCTTAGCCCTCAATGAAAAAAGTGAGGGGCAAAAGGTTTGTTCAGCTCCCTTCCCAGCCCCCTCCCCCCCCCCCCATATTTGCCAAGTTGAGCTGGGAACACTCGGGAAGTGGTGTTTCCGAGGGATTTGTTAACCAAATATTTCTTGTCCGCTCCGCGCCAATTGATGGTGGTGCTCCGCGTAGATAGTCTTGTTGGCACTCAGCCCCCAATCGTTTTTCCTTTCCGTCGCGCCTTAGAGGTATACGACGGAGACCTAACCGAACGCGATGCAGCTTCTCGTCCTGTTATGCAATGCTTTTTGTTTCTGTAGACAACGGGGTGTGCAGTAAAATGATATGAATACAAAAACACACGTGCCCTTATTTGTCTATCTTTGTTCCACATATAACTAACCTACTGAAAATTGCGTTTTAGGTATTTATATCAAGCTAACAGTTTCAGATCATAGTTACAATAACTAGTTAAAATAGCGTTAAATTCAGAGTTACGGCCAAAGGCGATAGAGAGAGGGCAGATTATACAAAAGGACGGACCTTTCTGTTATAACACAGCAATATTCTTGATTTAGCTCCAAATCAATCTTGAAAATGACTTTCGAATCATGTACTATAGGTTTGTTTGTATGGTTCATTTGTGAGCTCGCAAAGTAAGGTAACATAGCCGCGCACTTGAAGACAAGCCGTGAGTTGCCACAAAATACATTTGTACTGTCCTACTTCTAGACCGAACGTACTGCAGACGGTGACTGTTCTGAAAATCAACACGCCGGAGTGGTCTTTATAGTCTAGCGGCGAATTTGAAAAAGAGCTCTAAAAATTGACTTACCCGGTACCGATTTGTAAAATATAGCGACTATGCTAAAACTATTGTTTATAATGTAACTTTAAACTTTAGGTTGGTTGTCACTTTTTAAAAGTTCCCGAACATGCAAATTTTCAAGATCAAAGGTCAAAAAGGTCATTTTTTCAAAATTTTAGTATTTTTAACACACTTTAATATGGCGAGACTTATAAAATGCTGTGAGTCAAAATGAACAATTTATACAGTCCTAAAGTGCTCAAAAAGTAAGGAAAGTAAAAGAATTATAAACTGTTTATAGGGTGTTTTCGTAGCCTTAACAAAGAAATTTGAATAACGGACTTAGACACGTTGAACAGTCTGTTTTCAACACCTTTCATTCAATTCTGGACCATTGTTGAAGAGTAAGAGGAAAACGTCCAGAACAGTGGCGCCAAGTGGGGGCAGGGGGACATAGACCTCCGTCGGGGATGGCTGCCCCCCCCCGTTGGGGAAATTTTCCGGTTTCGGGGAGCTACTATGTATACGATAAAATATGTAGTCCCTGTCAACGGGCAGTCTCCCCAACGATTTACTTAATTTTGGTCTAAATTTGGGCAAATTCTTCAATAAAACCCCCAGATTCTCCAATTTTCTTCGTAAAAAACCATTTTTTTTTTAAATTTTCCTTAGTAAAAGCCCAACTTTTTCAATTTTTTTCCATTAAGAGTCGGAAATTTTCGGCGCTCTTCGCGCGCCAAAATTTTACTTCAAACATCGTTTCGGCACATATATCGCACTCATCGAGGCTTCGGGTTGCTGGCCCCTCGTCGGGGAGCTTGGTCCCCCTGTCTGGCAAATCCTGGCGTTACCCCTGGTCCAGATACTATCCCACGCGTTCTGTAAACTGTGGACAAGTGATGTTTAAAATACAACCTTTGAATGTTTGTTTAGTTTTCGAACATAGTTTTAAGGTCAAGGGTCATTAAAGGTTGCACCTTTTAAACTTGATCTGCATTTTACCTTTTTACCCATGAGGACCCTTCACAAAATTATATGACTTCAAACAACATTTATTCAGATGTTTTACAGCAATTTTGTCAGGGGTGAGGCCAGGTGGGGTGAGGAGGCCATGGCCCCTTCGAGAAAAGTTGAGGCCTGGTCGGGACAATTTTCTAATCTTTTTTTAGAGAGAATGAGTGTGTGCGATGAAGTTTTTTAATCTCCGACAGCGACTGGTCGTCCCAACAGTTTAGTTGAGTCACGGTTCTCTCAAAGAGGGCTATTTTCAAAATAAATTGCAAACCTAACCTTTTGCATTTACTTCAATATAAAACTAAATTTTTAAATTAATTTACTTCAATAAAAACACAAAATTATTGAAATTTCTCCACTAAAAGCCCCAAATTTGTGCCGCCCCAATATAGCGCCGAAATGTTTATTCACCATTTTTCCTTGCAGTAATTCGTCACTTTTGTCCGGGTTTTGGACAATGGCTTCCTCCCCTACCAGTGTCGAGAACTTGCAATCCTTAAAATTAAGTGGGATATAATGAAAATATTTATAGGCCTATCATAAAATGTAGGCTATTTTCGTAGCTCTATCATAGAAATTTGAATTTTTGTTTCGGCTGTTAGGATGTGTGGAACCATTGCACTGATTAGATTAAACGTGAGAAATCACATAGCCTAACTAAATTAATTGACTTAATTATTTAATAAATATATTACGGTGTTTCTGGCATTGCAATAACTATATGCCAACATGAACCAGATCAGCAAAAAGGGGTATGTTGTAGCAATATATCCCATGCTAAAAAGCAGATATTTGTTTAAATGTTTTCGGACGTGATGGTAAATTTTATTAAGGCAGAAAGCGTCTTTGCTCGGGATGGCATACAACTAATACATTTTACCGCTACAAACTGACAAAGTACGCTTTTGTTTTGTTTCAACACACATTGTTCTGCTATCTTCTTATGAGGAGTTGGAACTTAGTCGCAATGGCCGTCAGCCGGAGTTTGTAAAAAAATCCTATTTCTCTGGCACATTTTGTGAAAATCCGGCCATTGGTCAGATTATTACAGTTTGTCGGGCAAACGGCTTAGCCTCCTACTCCCCCTAGAAAGTGTCCCTTACACCCATCGTAATTGTTACATGAATTTAATTCATTTTGTTTACTGGTAAACAAACCTTTAATAATTTGCGGTTACAGAGCAATATAATTAAAAGTCTTGATTTTACTTGGACAAAGAAAATCCTTTAAAAGTAATTCGCAGTTCTCAAAAAATGATTATGTTGAGAATGATGAATTCAATGCAGCTTGTAGAGGGGCTGTTAACACGGTACAAATTCATATATATATTATGATCTAGCTTTCATTTTGGTAAAGTTATAAAGACAGTGTTTAGTAATCACAATTAGGGATTACGTGTTTAATTCCAGCCACATCTAGCATCGTGAGGCGGATATTTAGAAAACAGGTTCCTTTCTAAGGACTGATATTATGCTTTTTGTCTAGCACAATATACGTTTTTGTCGACAAATGATTGGAGGTAAGAAGTATTCAGCAAACTCGAGGGTTTTTGCCACCAATTATTCTTTTAGTCCTGGCAACAAGCACATAAATTGGTTGGTTAAATCACGGGTCAACCAGATTCAGATATAGCCTGAATGCAACCATGTGTTGGCCAGTTGATCAATCGGGAGAATGGGTACTCTGTTCGAAAATACAGGTCCATAACTTAAGAGCAGTGGAGGGACCCACAAACATAAACGCCTGGGAGAAATTGTAGGAACAAAATTACCTTTGCCTTTTATGTTAACACATTTCGTGCCTTGAACATGATTTTCCCTCTTACAGTCTGGGAACTTTCTCGCCCTCTTCGGCACGTTGTCTGGCTAGGGCCTGGATGAAACTGGCTGTAAGCTGGCTGTAAGAGGGTTTGGTGATTTGAGTTTTCATAAACAGATTAATGAAGAAAGTTTCAATTGACAGGATACTCAAAATGCTTCTTTTTTATGAAAAGCAAAGAATTTGTTAATTGTTTACCGCTTTGACCCATTTAGGAAAAGATTTTAGTGACAGATTTCGAAAGTGGAACATTGTATTTTATTACTCTCACATCTGATATGGGATTCGCAATGTTTAGAATGAAAAAAATTCAGGTGTTAATCACTACTTTTCCTACTTACAAAGTGCATTCCGGCGTTTGTAATGACCATTCTGATTTTTCGCCTTCAGAAGCACAACATAAAAACTGCCAGGTGTATATTTTCCAACACCATATAGTCTAAGGGCTTTAATAAAAGTAGCCTATGGTCAGAAACCTCGTCTATATGAGAAAATCTTAATTTGTTTAAAGGTGTTTGAGCTGCAGTTTTTAATTGGGTATAAGATTTAAATCTTACATTTTTAGGGAAGGAAAGTGTCCGGCGCTTGTTCAGAACTCAGTTTTTATTTGTGGAAATGCTCTTATATCATGTGACAGTTACAAATTTTAAACACTGGTGCTTCAGTGCGAGAAGCCCCGGCCCTCCTCATACACCTGAAATTTCAACTTCTCTTTCCTCAAAGAACTTCAGAATCATAGTAAGTTAGTTTTTAAGTTTATTCTCCTATTAAACTAGGGAAAACTGCCCTTTTATAAGCAAAAAAAAAAAAAAAATGGAATTGCCACGATATTTTTTAAGGCCTTTGCAGTCGTTAGGACATAAGTAAGTGTTACAGCAATAATAGGCCTAGGCTATGTACTCGACTGTGTATACTACAGTACAGTCTGATAGTACTGTTTTGCAGCCCACCCATTCTGACAACTCCCTAGCCCCTTGACAGGTCTAACCTCTTCTCTAGGTATGATAAATGGTTTATGAGAGAAACTGTGAATATTGACAAAGACCCCAAATTCTTTAAATGGGCACAGGTTCAAAATCTAAGTAGGCTAGGCCAATACCACAGGCGTTCGAAACATTTCGTACATATACTAGGGCTACACAAACACACACACACACTAATATATATATATATAAATAATTTTTATTTTTAAATATTATATATATATAATTATAATATATATATATAATATTTAAATATAATGGGAAACAAGGTCAGAACATTCCTCAGAGTAAGGCGAGAGAAGTGGCCCGTCACACATCACTGCCGTGCTTCCACACTCTAATTAAATCAGCCTCCCTCTCTCTCCTGTTTAAAGTAATTATTAATATATACATTAAGTTCATCCACAACACAAACTGACATTTCTACGAACTAATTATTATCAAAGATTTCTCAGATTTCTCCGACACATTTTTGTACGTCTCTGGTAATGTTCTCTAGACGTCCTGGGTATTTGTCATACGTCCTTAAAAAAGTTTTCTGACGTCCCTGAGTTTTTCCTTACATCCCTAAAACATTTTCTAAACGTCCTAGACCCTTTTTTGGACTCTCTGAAACTTTCTCTGAACGTCCTGGGTGTTTTTCCCATCCACTTACCCCGTTTTCCGAACGTCCCCCACGATTCTAACTATGTGGCGTCGTTTTCCGTACGTACCATTTTTTAACGAGTCTTTTAATACGTTTTCCACATGTCCAGGGCCGTAGCCTGGGCCATATTTTTGGGGGGTGTAAGGTCCCGAATTTCCGACCTTGGATGGATATTTTTTTCCAACTGAATGGTGCGCCTAAATTGCCCATTTTTTATGCGCCTTGATTTACATCAGCATTTTTGGGGACCTTTTCCCTTTTTCACTACATAAAGATGTCCTTCGTGGGAGGGGTCTAAGGGGAGAATTTTTGTTAATTTAGGTTTTCCTTAATGCAATGGAGCTATCTTTGGAAGTTTTTGGAGCTGATTCATATATGGCTAGAAAATTGTCATGATTTAAATGGTATTCTAATTTTTTCCGTGCGGTTGTTCTTTCCAAATGATGGGGCCCGTAAATTGCATTTTTCGTTTTTATGGCGTTACTTTTGTATGATACAGCAGGGGGATCCCCTTTGTCATCATTTAGTGCCTGGGGGAGGGCCCCTTCCCCTTTTGAAAATTTTTGTTAAGGGAAGGTTGATTAATGCAAAATGTGTGCTATCTTGGATACTTTTTTGGAAAACTGATCAAAATATGCTGGAAAATGCCCATAATTTAGTGAACGTAAGATTTTTTGGTTTGGGGAAAGTGAAGTATGTGTCTAAGAAAATTAATATTTTCAACAAACCTCCTAGCCCCCCTCCCCTTCCTTTTGAACTACCTTTTTTTAAAAAAAAGTTTTCTATTCTGGCATCTAATGCTAGAAATATACCTGTATAAGCCTCTGGAAGCTCTGATCAATTATTTTAAAATGGGGGCAATACATAATGCTTATACCTGGCATGTAAATATAAATATAAAGTAGAACGCCAAGTACTTACATCTATCGAATTTTACTAATTTTTTAACGAAAATCCAGACGAACAGGCTTCCAAACAATGGGAATGGCCAAAGTGGGCGGGAGGAGATGGGCGGGAGGAGAGTATAGGTCAGAAAAATATACTAACCTCCCAACAGGGATACGCAAAAGGGGTTTAAAGGGTTATAACAAGGTTAGCGGCCCTTTTAAAAGTCACCTGTTTATGCTATAAAAGTTTATTGGTACGTTCTTAATAATTTTAAGTGATAACGTTTGGTTGTGAGTAATTGTAGCGGAACGCGCCCAAATCTGGGTAAAACCTTTTATTTTCAAAATGAAACCTGCACGCAGGCTTCGCCAGGGTGGGGCTTTGATTTGGCCGACATGGGGGGCGCCCTGACTGGGTTTTGGCAACTAAACTAAGTCGTAGAATCAATTTGGTTGCCAAACCAAATTTAAAGGCGCGCAAAACGTTCCGAAAAAATTTGGGGTTAATTGAATTTTCAATTTAAGGAAGTATTTGAAAAGGAAGCTTTTTATTGAACAATCTGCCAAAACCAAGAAAATTTGTTCGGTGACTGCCCTTTTGGTCGTCGGGATTAATCTTTTCTGCCCTTTTCCCATTAGGATCTCTCGAAACTGAAAGACTTTTTCTTAAAACAAAAATTATGTTGGCCATTAGGAAAAAAGCAAAGAACTTTCAACGATGCAATTTTTCGTGGTTTCTCTGAATTCAGCCTACACGAAGAAAAACATTTGTGTAAAGTGAAATCCAATATGTTGAAACTGGTCTAGCTAAGAAAGAACGCGCGCTAAAATTTTTTGAAAGTTATAGAAAGAACGTTACAGAACTTTACAGGTTGCCTGAAATAGAGTTTGAAATTTTTTTGGGTAATCATGCTCCAAACATAAGGCTATAAAAATTTTGTCAAAATTGTGGGGTCGAAAATTTTTTAATGGGGGAAATTAGCGGTAGTTCTAGAATGTGTTGGTATAATTACTTGATAATTTCAGGGATTTGATTTAAGTGTGAGCATGCGCGCGAGGCGCGCCAAATTTTTCCCTTAAAAATAAGATTTCATAATAAAATATTCAATCTTGCATCGAGTACTTTCAATTGTAAAAACAAATGATAAAAAGAGTTTTTTATGGTAATTTTATAACACTTTCAACTTTCGCTGTTGTGCTTCCCAAGGGTTGTACGGAAGAATGATTAAGAACCCTGGGTAAGGTTTAGATTTTGAAAGAATTTCGAAAAGTACGCTTTGATTTAATTTCCCCGTGAAAATAACGTTAGTATTATTCCCTTTTCCCGTTAAATTTATACAAAAAATTTACGGCTTCGTCGAAAATTCAGACTGAGATTAAATTCCAATGAAATTTCAGATTTTTCACTTTGCCCTCGACAATTTGGGGGGGAAAAAAGTTCGGGAGAGGAAAAGTGGAAATCTGAAAATTTTTATTTTTTGCTAAAAATTTTTTCTTTTAGTCAAAAAAACTTTTGACTTTTAAAAGTCCCCAAAAACCCTTTTAAAAAAAAATTTTTTCCCAAAACAAAGTGATTTTTAAAATAGAAAACTTTTTTTATTTTCCCCTCCCCGGAAAAAACAATAAACCTTTTTTTTTCCCTTCTTAAATCTCAAAAAACTTATTAAATTTTTCAACATACTTCCATGCCTTTTTTGGGGGCAAAAACAAAAGTTGGGCGGTTTGGAATTCCAGTAAAAAAATCTTTTTGAAATCCCGGGGTTTTTAATTGAAATTCTGTTCCTTTTGTGGGGGTTTTTAGGAATTTATTTAAACATTTTTCGGGGCCATTTTTAAATTAAATAATATGAAATTAAACCAATTTAATTTTTAAGGCCGGTTTGGGAGCAAAAGGGGGGCCTTTTTTTTTTTTTTTTTTTTAAAAAAAATTTTAAAAAAAAAGGGTTTTTTTTTTAGCTATAAAATTCCAAAAAACCAAAAGCCCCATTTTTAACCCCCCCTTTTCCCTCCTTTTTCAAAAAATTTTTGCGGGGGTTTTTTTAACCAAAAAAAGGGGGAAAAAAAAGGGAAAAAAAGAAAAAAAAAGGGGAAACAAAAAAAAGAAAAAAAAAAAAAATTTGTTGGGTTTTTTTTTTTCCCTTTCAACTATTGCCCCAAAAAACTTTCGTTTTAAGTTCCCTTAAGGGTAAAAGTGGAAAAAATGACTGTTGAACCATCCGTACCGAAAAAAATTGGTTTTGGTTTAATTTTTCATAAATTTAAAAAAATTTTCAAATTTCCTTTTTGAAAATTCAAAAATAAACCCCGTTTTCCCTTTGGGGTTAAAACATTTTGAAATTCTGGGAATTTTTTCGGGAAAAAATTTGCCCCCGTTTAGGCCCCCCCAATTTCGGCAAAAAATTTTTAAAAAACACCCTCTGACCGCGTTCGGGGTTTTTTTTTGTTTAGTTAACCCCCTTTTTGGGGCTTCCAATTTTTAAACCCCGTTTTTTACCCCTTAAAAAGGGAAAAAATTTAAAACTTAAAAATGGAAAAATTTTTATACAAACTTTGGGGTTTTTATTTTTTTTAAGGTTTAAAACCTGTTTCCTAAACCCCCTTTTTTTTTTTTTTGGGAAAGGTTAAAATTTTAAAAATTTTTGGGCATTTTTTTATAAGAATCCCTTTGCTTTTCCTGCCCTTCCCCAGTAAATGTTGCAAAATTTTTTAAAATGAAATTACGAAAAAGTAAATTGGGGTTTATTCCTTTTTTTTTTTCATCCCAGGGTTCTTTTTTGCCTTTTTAAAATTACCAAAATTTGAAATAAGGGTAATTTTAAAATTTTGCCATTTAAAAATTTTTAAAAAGGGGGAAAAAAGGGGGACGATTTTTTTTTTTTTTCTTTTAAACCTTTCCCTTTTTCCCCCCTTCTTTCCTTTTTTTTTTTCTTCCGTTTCCCTTTTCTTTTTTTTTTTCCCCTTTTTAAAAAAAATTTTTCCCCCGGGGGGCCCCCCTCCCCCCGGCCCCAAAAAGTGAAAAAAAATTTGTTTATTTAATAAAATTTCGAAAAAAGAAAAAAAAAGTTTTTTTTTTTTAAAACTTTTTAAAGAAAAAAGGGCCCTTTTTCAAATTTTAGCCTAATTTTCAAAAACATCCCGAAGTTTATTTTGGCTAGGCAAAAAACCAAAATTTCCCCCTTTAAAACCCCAAACGCAGAATTTTTTATTATAAAAGGGGGCCCCTGCTTTTGTTCTTTTTAGGGGGAAAAAAACCAAATTTAGGGCCCAATTAATTGGAAAAAAAACCCTCCAAACACTGGGCCTTTAACCCCCCATTTGGCCCCCCCGGCAGGGTTTTTTACAGGAAAAGAAAAATTTGTGGTTTTCGGGGGCCCCCCATATAGAAAATTTCAAAACCGTTTTTAAACTTTTTTTAACTTTTTGGAAAAAATTTTTTTTAGAAAGTTTTTGGGTTTTAAAAAAAAGTTTTTGGAAATTTTTTAAAATTTTTAATTAAAACCCATATAAAAAAATTTTTTTCCTTTTTTCCAGGGGGGTCCGGGACCTTGGGGGCTACCCCAAATTGTCGGGTTCAAAAATTTTTTTAATAAAAATTTTTCAGGACATTTTGTTTTGGATAACTTTGTATAAATTTTTTAAAAAGAAACAGGGGAAAAAAACTTTTTTTTAGAAAAAACAAGTTTTTTTTGAAATTTTTAAATCCTTACCTTTTAAAGTTGTGGGTTTTATTTAATAATTTTTAATTTAAAAAAAATTTAAAAATTTTTAAAAATTTAATAAAATATTTTTTTTTGGGGGGGTTGGTTTGTTTTGGGTAGTATATGCAAATTTTTGAAGCCGTTATTTGGACCCATTTAATTTTTTTTTGCCCCTTTGGGATTTTTGGGGGCCGCTCAAAATTTCCCGTTTTTTCCCTTAATTTTAAAACCAGAAAGGGGTTCTAAGGGGTAGGGGATTGTCAAATTGGCTCACAAAGACAAAATTTTAATATACCATTTTAACATAGTACCTTTAAAAAACTGGTACGTAGGGGAAAACAAACCGCCACATAGTAAAATCGTGCGGGACTTTTTCAAAAACGTGAAAGTAAACTGGGAAAAACCCCCCCAAAACTTTTCAGAGAACGTTTCAGAGATGTCCAAAAAACGTCTAGGACTTTTAAAAAATTTTTAGGGATGAAAAGGAAAAACGCCATGACGTCCAGAAAACGGTTTAAGGCGTATAAAAATCCCCCGGAACGTCTAGAGAACATTACGGGAGACGTACAAAAATTGTCGGAAAAATTCTGAAAATTTTTTTGCATAATAATAAAAAAAGTTCGTAGAAAGGGGTCAGTTTGTGTTGTGGATAAACCCTTTACTTTTAATTTAAAAATTACTAACAGGGGGGAAGGAGAGAGGCTGTTTTAATTTAAAAGTGGGGAAGCACTGGCGTAAATGTTTGCGGGGCCCTACTTCTTCTCAGTCCTTACCTGAGGAATGTCGACCTTTCATATATATATATATATATATTATATTACTAAAATATAATATTTTAATATATATATATAAATTAAAAAAAATTATATATTATATATAAAATATATAAAAATATTAGTGTGTGTTTTGGGGTTTGTGTAGCCCTAGTATATGTACAAAAATTGTTTCGAACGCCTGTGGTTTTTGGCCTAGCCTACTTAGATTTTAACCTTTCCCCTTTTGGTTACAAATTTTGGGGGCCCTTTGCTCAATTTTGACATTTTTTCCCTCAAAAACCATTTATCATACCTAGAAAGGTTAGCCTGTAAAGGGGCTAGGGAGTTGCCCAAATGGGTGGGGGCTGCAAAACATAAAAATCAGACTGTACTTATTTAAAAAAAGGTTTTTTACTTTAAAGCATGGGCCTATTATTGCGGGTAAACTTACTTATGTCCAAAACGACTGAAAAGGCTTAAAAATTTATCGTGGCAATTTATTTTTTTTTTTTTTTTTTTGTTAAAAAGGGGCCCGGTTTTTCCTATTTTAAAATGGGAAAATTTAAAAACTTAAAACCCTAACTTACTATGATTCTGAGGGGTTTTTTTGGGGGAAAGAGAATTGAAATTTCCGGGTGTATGAGGGGGCCCGGGTTTTTCTCGCACTGAAGCACCAGTGTTTAAAATTTTGAAACTGCCCACATGATATAAACCCCTTCCACAAATCAAACGGTGTTCCGGAACAAGCCCCCACGGACATTTTTCCTTACACAAAAAATTAGTTTAAACCCTCTATACCCAAATTTCCCAACTGCAGCTAAAACACCTTACCAAATTTTTTGGGCACGTTTAAATTTTAAAAAAACCCTTTTAAACCCCCCTTAAGAACCCCACAAACCCCCCAACAATATCAGGAAATTTCCCTGAAACCTTTCAACGTCGACTGCAGTATTTTTTTTACTGTACTGCCAAAAAAGCCTTTAATGTGCATATTAGTGACCATTCGGGTTTTACAGGGTACCGTAATCTTCAGGGGCAGAGAAATTTTTAAAAAAAGGGGGGGGGGGAAGGGGAATGAAGACCCATTAAAGGAAATTTTACTTTTTGAAAGGGTAAAAGCCCTTTAGAACCCTTTTCCCAAAAATATTGGGGGTGGCTACTAGCAAATCTATTCCCCTTCCCTCGCCCTAAAAAACACAGTACGTTCAAAAAATTTTTAAAAGACGTTTTTGGACGAAACTGTGTTTGGGGGGGGGGGAACTCCGCCTTTTGTTAGCCCCCCATTTGGGACTCCAGTTTTAAAAACAGTTGAACTCTATTTTAATCCAGTTGGATTTGCAACGGGGTTAAAGGGGAAATTTTATCCCGAGGAGGAACCAGGGATAAAAACACCAGTTTTAGAAAATTTGCCAGCTAGGTTTAAAATTCAGGTGATGGGGAATGTCCCAAGGGGAAAGGGGGGAAAAAATTTGGGGGAAATTACATTGAAAAGTTTCCCAATTAAAAGGGAAAAGGGAAACTTTTCTTATTAAAACCCCAAAACAAACGAAAATTTAATTTGTTTTCTTATGTGACGTCTCAGGGAGGGGGTAAGCTAAAAACCCCCAGGAGGATGGGAATTTTTATCCCCCTTAATTTTTTTGGTAACACAGGAAATTTGTATAAATAAAGTGACGTTTTTTATTACTTAAAACGGAGGTTTTTTTACTTATCATCATTTTTACCCATTTTCCCGTTAAGGTTAGGGGAACCCGTTGCACTAGGGGAAACCTCTATTGATTCTTAGAAAGCCACCCTTTAAACTTAAAAACTTTTTGGGCCCCTTTTAAAACCCAACGGGTTCCCCAAAAAGTAGTCTCTATTTTCCCCCTTTGGTCCCCATCCAGGTTTCCCTATTAAAAATTCGTGGGGGGAAAAACCTTAGGGGTATAAAAGTTTTCTTTTGGGGTGTGAATACGGTACACACATATCAAAGAGTTGGCAACTCCCTATCTATAACGTCTAGAAAAAGGGGTTTTTCACACTTTTTTAACTTTTATTTTTTTACAAACGTTTTTTCCTTAGGTATTTAAAAACGGTTTTGGGAATCCTCGTCAATAAAAACTAAAATGAAAACGTTTTAAAAATCGTTTGCCCATTACGTTTTTGCAAAATTTTATTTTTTTTACGTATTACAAACGTTTTTTTTTGGATTCCCCTTTTAAGCTTTTGGGGAAACGGAAAAACTTTTTGAATACTTTTTTTAAAAACTTTTTTTTTAGACGAAGGGGAAAACCGACGAGCTGAAAAACCAAACCAAACTTTTTTTTGGGACTTTTCGGTTTTTTTGCGGGGAAGATAACCTCTTCGTCCCCCATCCACAACCGAAGAAGGGGAAGGGCCGGGTTGGGGACTATCATGTGAAAAAAACCGCCAAAAAAAGCACCCCTTTTGTTTTTAAAGGGGAGGGAAGCGTGAAACCCTTCCAAATTTGGCCCCGGTGAGCGAGGGGTGACGGTAATCCACCAAAGGTTTGCCTTAAAAATTCACGGGACAACATAACTTTGATGTCCTTGACCGTTTTTTAAAAAATTTTTTGGTTTAAAAACCCAAAAAGTTTAAAAATGAGCTACAGATACGTAGTAGGCTGGGCGTGCAGGGGGTTCACTGTTGGGTTGCATTGGCCCAAAAAAAAAAAAAAAAAAACAAAAAAGGGGGTCCCCCAAATTGCTTAGCAAAAAAAATTTTGACTAATTTGGCTGAAAAGCCTGACAACAGACCCCTCCCCCAATACCAGAAGAGGGGCCTTCCCCGGGGGGCCCCCAGCCCTTAGCCAAAAAATTTTTTCCAGTCCTACCCGCGACCCACCTTTGACCCGGGTATACTGTCCCCCCCTTGATCCCCTTTTCCCGGTTTAGTCTTTCCAAAGGAAAAAAAAGGCCAGCCCCCGACCACTCCCCTCCCAAACCCATGTCCGGGAAAAAGTAAAATGGGGGAAAGAACAGTGAAAAGGACAACATTTTTTCCCAGGAGAGACATGTGCGGGGCCCACCCCGGGGGCAACCTCGCTGACATTCTCCAATCTTCGATCTCATTCAATTGCATTGAGTTCGAACCCCAAAAAGGTACATACCCGTATCTTAATGGAATTTTCGCTACAGGGCCCTTTTCCCCGGGAACTTCCTCCCACCCCCCCCCCCCCCTTCCCAAAACCCCTAGCCCTTTTTAAATTAATATACGCCCCCTTTAAAAAGGTTTCCAAGGTGGGTAAGGGAACCCCTTTTGTCAAAGGCACTTTTGTCGCTACGAGGGTTTGCGTCGTCTTCACAGTGTAAAAGTATAACAGCATTTCCACAAGTCCCAGGAAAGGGGGAAACCCGACGTGCGAAGGCTACCGCAATAAATCCCGGGTTTAAAGGGTTGGGAAAATAACACATTTTGAAAAAGGGGAGGAAAAGGGGGACCCCCCTTTGCACCCTTTTCCCCAATTTTTCAGGGAAACCCCCTTGGGTTAAAAAAAAAATGGTAAAATTACAATAAAATTGGGGGAATCCATCTAAACGAAATTTTTCGCCGAAAATTAAAACCCCTTGCGTTTTTGGAAGTAACCCGAAGCCCAAAGGCTTAGTGATTCCTATTTCAAGGGGGGAAATTTTTTTTGCACTGATTTTATCCTGCAAAAATTTTTACTTTTTAATTATATCCTTTTTCTATGTTTTTTTTACAATTTGACATCCATTTTACCTCATGTACCTTTCAATCTCACCAAAAAATGATAAAAAAAATTAAAAACCCTGTCTCTGTCAGGACCGTCTGCGTGAGGAACCAAGCTCCTTATTCACTACCCATCAATGCACCCGTTTAGCCAAGATATTTCTAATCATTCTATAGCCCAACAAACCTTTTTTAGGGGTTCATAAATAAGCTAATTTTTTAAATTAAATATTAAATTTCGGGAACAGTTACCCTTTTTGAAAACTAAAAGTTTTTTTTTTCCATAACTTTTTCTTTGGAAAGGTAACAAACTCAGACCTAACTTTTTCGCTAGTCACGAAAAGTCGGGCGCAGTTTGAGGTACCCACCCCCTGTGTATTTAGTTTACGGGTTTTTTTGTATTTTCACCTCTGATGACCTCATATGTCCTTTGGGCCTCCAAAAAAAACCCAAAAGGTTCCTTCTCTCTTAAAAGGGGAAAACTATTTGTACCAATATAAAAAAAATCCATCATTCCCGTCTTGAATTATCGGTTTTTTTAAAGGTTTTTTTTTTTGATTTTTGATGACCCTCAAAAGACCCCGACCTCCACGAAACTTTCGGTTTTTTTCTTTAAATTTTGATAGTTTTAAAGTTATATACCAAGTATAAAGATTGTCCCATCATTGGGTCTCTTTAGATACGTGTTTACACGCGTTTTTGGGGATTTCGTATTTTCCCCCCCGGGGACCTCTGAAACCTTTGAACTTTCCAAAAACAACAGGGGTCATCTTTTTGGGGATAACCCCATCCACATACCCAAATTTTTAAAAAACATCCATGCTTTCCCTTTCCCAGAGATGTGGGATTTACAAGGTTTTTTTTGGTTTTTGACCCCTGGTGACCTCACATGACCTTCGACATCCTTTAAAACAATAGAAATCTTTCCCTTTTTAAAATGATAATTTTATATTTCAAGTTTTAACATTATCCATCATTGCTATCTTGAGATTCGTTTTACAAACCCCAAACGTAACAAGCACAATCTCCCGCCGATTGCAAAGATTTTGTTTTGGGGGGGGGTTACAGCAAGGGAAAAAAAATGCCCAATTAGCTTTATCAAAAACTTTCTTTTGGAAACAAATGAGAGGAGAGGGCAGCTGCTGCCTCCCTTTTTTTGACCAAAAGGGACAGATTTTTTAAGGACAGTGGGAAAAGGTTTTTGGGAAAAGGGCTGCCCAGGGGGTACCGCAAGTTTTTAAACCCCTTGATTTTTATTAGCAAAAACGTTTTTATTTGCCGAGTCTGCAGCAAACTTTGAAATTTAGAGAATTTTTAAAAATCTTTTTTAAAAAACATATTTAAATTGGACGCGTGAGCTGGGTCTGTTTTCAAATTTCCTGATTTTAAAGGAAACGCCCCTTTTGCGATGCAAAAATAAGTCTCGTTCTCGGGGACTGTGAAAAAAACCCTACGTAAAAAAAGTGTGGGAAAAAACTTTAAAAAGGTTGGGTTTTCCCGTAAATTTAAAAATTTTTTTTAAAATTCGTTTTGGGGGGCTTTGATGTCAAAGGGGCTTATTTTTACGCCTGGCAAGAAAACCTGTCTAATGTTTCCCTTAAAATACCGGGGTTTTAAAGGCAGAAAAACGGTACAGTCCAGTCTTGGGGGGGGCTCTAAAAAATTTTGTTGGGGGGGGGGAAAATCAAGTCCCCTATTCAGGGAGGTTTTGGAAGACCCCCCCGCAAAATTAATGGGCCCGCTCCCGGGTGTACAGTAGCCTCCAAAAAAAGGAGTAGCAACGCGTAGGGGCCCAATTTTATGGGGGGGGGGTGTAAAGATCCGCACGAAAAATAGAAACAAAATTCCGCTCGATCCGGGGCGCGTTCCAAAAAGTTAATGTACAAAACTATAAAGGGATGCATTTTTTTTTTTTTTTATTGGTAGGCGAACCCACTGGTTCACCCATAAAAAATCAGGGTATGTACCCCTATTTACAATAATAACAATTTTATTTAATTGATAAAACACTGGGTTCTTTTAATTCCCTTTATAAAAGCCTTGAGCAACTTTTAGGCATGCATCCCTTTCACACCGCTTCCAGTTTTCATACCAAAAATTTGGGCCCCGGGTTAAATACCCATTCCCTATTGGTTTTTAAATTTTGGGGGGAAGGGCGTTTCAATAAAGATGATAATAACAGTGGTGTGGCCAAGCCCTTTTCTCAGGGGGGGGGCAGGCACTATTTCTGTGTCGCCGGGGTTGGGGGAGGGATAAAAAGGGGAGGGGTTTTTTCCCCCCCCCCCCCCTTATAAAAAAGGGGGGGGGGTTTTCCCTCCCCTTTGGAAAAATTTTTTTAAAAATTGGTGTCCAAACATGCACTCTGGGGGCCACATTGCTACCTTTGAAGTAAAATTTTTTGTTAAAAAAATTTTCCGTACGTATTTTAAATTTTAAAAGAAAAATGCATTTACCCCCTCCCTTTTAAAATTTTTTAAAAAAATTTGGTGTTTTTTACAGCAATTTGGGGGCTACATATCTACCTTTGAAATAAATTTTTGCGTTTTTTTTAGGTACTAAAAAACGGGGTCAGGGAATGGCCCAATGGCTCCTCAAAAACACCTGATAATCATAATGTTTTAAAATTTAAAACCTTAAAAAAAACACACTTGGGGAAAGAATAAACCCCCTATATAGGTTTATGGTGGGAGTCCAATCAAACTATTTTTAATTACCAAAAAGTTTTTAAAATATCGTTTTTTTAACTACGTTTTTTGCTTATTTTTCTTCCCCCCCCCCCACCCCCCCCCGCCCCCACCCTGGACTCCCCCCCACCCCGCGCCCCCCCGCACCCACCCACCCCCCCCACCCCCCACCCCCCACACCACCCCACCCCCCCCCCCACCCCCCCCCGCCCCCGCCCCCCCCCCTCCCCCACCCCCCCACCCACCCCCCCCCCCCCCCCCCCCCCCCCCCCCCCCCACCCCCCCCCCCCCCCACCCCCCCCCCCCCCCACCCCCCCCCCCCACACCCACCCCCCCCCCCCACCCCCCCCCCCCCCCACCCCCCCCCCCCCCCACCCCCCCCCCCCCCCACCCCCCCCCCCCCCCACCCCCCCCCCCCCCCACCCCCCCCCCCCCCCACCCCCCCCCCCCCCCACCCCCCCCCCCCCCCACCCCCCCCCCCCCCCACCCCCCCCCCCCCCCACCCCCCCCCCCCCCCACCCCCCCCCCCCCCCACCCCCCCCCCCCCCCACCCCCCCCCCCCCCCACCCCCCCCCCCCCCCACCCCCCCCAAAATGGCTGTCAATTTTGGATCTAACTAAAAGTGTGCTATTGGTTAAATCCTATCTTTTTTGGGGTTTTCCCCTCGGGACGGTCCGTTTTACACAATTTTCATTCCTTTCTTGGGCCAAATTTTTAAAGGGTGACCTAAATTTTAAAGTTTTTTACCAATTCTTTAGTAGGGGGTTTTTGTTTAGATTTTAACTTCAACAATCAAAGTCAATTTAAAGCCCTAAATTAACACATTAAAAAGGGGTCTAGTAAAAATAAGCTTTGATATATTAAGGAGTACTTATCTAATAGCAATTTTGTAAAATTTTCCCATTGAATAAAATGGGGGTTCTAAAGATACAGCAGAAAAATTGTCCTTTTTCACACAAGTGAACTTAAAGGGAAAGCACATTGCAACCCCCCAAATTAAAGAGCATCTTTTGTTTTTTTTTTAAACTTTTCCCCATTTTTCTCCTCAACATCGAATTTTCGCAATGTATTGCTGGAGGGGGGTTTAGTTATTTTTTGATGATTTAAACGTCCCAGTTTCCAACCATTGGTTCGAGTCGAGACCCCCCCGGTTTTTTTTCCCAGTTGTGGCTACTGGCTTGTTTTCCCTACTCCTTTGCTATGCGGGGCACAACCCAAAAAGGGTGGTTCCATTTTTAAAGTCTTTGGTATCCCCGGCCGGTTTTAAACCCCTAGACCTTCCGGGCAGAAAATCGGATGCTCTAATCACTTGGAGAGGATAAAAAATTACAAAACTTTACTTTCCCCTGGGGAGGCCCCATCCCTATGATTTCAAGTAAACACAACAGACGAAAAAAAAAAAGGAACCAAAGCTTCCTTATAAAGTAAAGATTTATAAAGGAGCTCCTATGATATAACACCCCTTTGGGCTAAAGTTCACTTTGGGGTCAAAAATGTTGTAACTTCTTTTGCTGTACTCGGTATGCAAGCCGTTTTAAAACGAAAGTTTCACCAAAAAGCATAATTTTTCCTCTTTTTACATATAAAAAATAAATTTTTGTTTAACCCTTTTTTTAATAAAAATTTAAACCGTAGAATTTCAGTATTTCCGAACAATTCCAATTCAATTAATATGTTTTGGCACGCTTCAGGTAAAAAACCCTTTGAACATCACCTTTCCCGATCCACATATTTCTTCCCCCTCCTTTTTTAAAATGAGATAAAGTTCCCCACCGTAAATTCACTTGCAATAATTTTCCCTGGCATTCTTTTGTGGCGTGCAAAAGCCTATAGGGGGTTGGCACATAAATCTTTTTTCATCAAAACTTGTTTTGTTGGGTTTTCCATTAAAATTTTTTCACTTATGACTCAGCTTACCTATTGTCCAAAATTTGCTTAAACCGGGAGGTTCAAATAAAAATTCCCCGCTTGAACATTCGTGAAAAAATTTCCCAAAACGTCATTAAAACGCACCTACAAACCTTCTTCCCAGTTTAATATTTTATAAGTACTGGTGTGTACCGAAGGGGCTGCCACCTTTATTGAAGTTGAATACCTTCATCTTTGTTTGCAAATGGGCGCCCTATATTATGAGTTTCGAATCTACTTTCTTGGGTGATATTTTTTTACTAGGTCATGCACTCAGACTTAAAAAATTTTCTTGCCAAAATGCTTCTGCGAGACTTTTGTTTGCACTAAACACATGTATACGTGGGCCATACAGTATTGAAAAAAGTGGGAATGAGCTAGCACGCCCTTTTTTCGTGGAAAGCGAAAAATTTAACCTTTGGGGCAATCGTTTGCAACAAAATGCTTTCCACCACTGCGGGAGCTCAGAAACCCAAATTTTTTGGCTTTTTCACTAAGGGGAAAGGAAAAAATGCTGACTTTTAAAACTTGACCTTTTGAAAATACCCCAAAAACCAACGCTATGGTAAAGGGAAGTCCCCTTTGCTCTCATCATAACATACTTTATCAAAATCTTTTCTCCTGCATCCGGGCCCCGTATGTCTCAAAAATTTTTTATTTTTTTCCCACTTATTTCCTTTGGAGACTACCATCCCAAATTAACAAAGCCTACCCTCGTGAATTTTGGTAATGCCATCTTTTTTTGTCATTTCCACTCATCCCAGGAGGTTTTATTTCAGTCGGAACCTTTTTAAAACACCCCCTGCTTCGGGCCCCCCGCTCCATTTCCTTGGCTTGGCCTTACTCATAGTCACCATTCTTAACTTTTCCCAGTGCCTGTCTTCCCCGAGCCGGTGAGTCCCCTCTCAAGTTTTTGGGTTTTGCGGGAGGTCAAAATTCTCCCTGTTTTGGGCTACACCTTTCCCTAGACACCGACAATGAGTGTTGGAAAAGACAACCGGAGTTCGCAAAGGAAAGCGCTGTTATCTGGGGTAGAAGCTGAGCTTTTGATAAAGCTCCTGAAAGGTCCTTGATCGAAACTGGAATCTTTCTCCAAAAAACAATTAAAGAAATGAACACAAATTAGGGTAGCTGACGGTCCCTACTCGCATCAAAAAAACGAAGGATCTCCAAAAAAAAATTGCTTCCTTCAGGATGCCTGTAATCGCTTTTACAGAAGAACTTGGAGCAGTGCTCACGGAGAACGTCTCGAACCGGAATTCCTAAACCAAACTAAAGTACGGACGAGGAATCAAAAAGTTTGCTAAAAAAAAAACTTATGTTAAGTTTGATCCTGTCGAATCGCGGAACAAACACGACTGTCCAACCGGGCTCCTAAAGCCCAAAACACTTATTTAAATCGCCCTATTATGGAAAACTTTGATTAAAATCGACGCCTTTAAAATACTATCGGGTTTGAGGAGATCTTACCAAACACAGGTTTCTCCAGAAGCGAAGAACACCAAATAATTCTTGGTCCCATGACGGAAAATCCGGGTACGGGTTTGCGTCAGCTGTTGAACGCCCGAAAATATCTGACTTTACGTCTCGGCGGCCATCATACTGTGTGGTGCATGACAAGTCCTTTGTTTCACTTTTTGTATCTGCTTACTGAATTGTTTTGTAAAAAAAAAATCATCCTGTTACACAGTTACTTAAATTTTTTTTAGTAAGGTTTTTAGTTATTTTTTTCGTCTTCTTCTCCTCTTTTTTTCCCTTTTGTCTGTAATCTTCTACCTTCGTCTCTTTCCTTACCTATGGAGCCTCTATCCGATAGATATATTTTTTTTTTTTA
This sequence comes from Holothuria leucospilota, assembly GCA_029531755.1. Taxonomy (NCBI): domain Eukaryota; kingdom Metazoa; phylum Echinodermata; class Holothuroidea; order Aspidochirotida; family Holothuriidae; genus Holothuria; species Holothuria leucospilota. The sequence continues at coordinate 48,905,495 of CM055972.1, forward strand.
TGACCCCCAAAAAACTCAACTTGACACCTGCGAAGGGGTTGCAATTAAAATGACACATCATAGATCATTTTGAAATTACCTCAAGGCAATCACATCCCGAGAATTTTCTTTTTTTATTTACCAAATTAAACTGGTTCCCAAAAAGAACTTGAAAATAAAAATTTTTTTTCAAATTTTCCATCTAAAATTTAGAATCTTCCCAAGAATTTTCTACGCTTGTTGTTTATTTGATAAAATTAAACATATTTTGACGTCATCCTTTTATCGAAAAAAGGGGGAAAAATATAACCCCCTTAAAAATTGTTTTGACGGGGTTTTGACCTTGATATGCTGCTTCCTCTCAAATTTTTGCGTTGGCCTTTTTAAAATTTTTTCGGGGGTAGCTAGAACTTTTTTTTTTTTAAGGGGGCTGCCCCTGGATGAGGGGCCCCAAAAGAAATCATGGCGGTCATTTTTTAAAAAAAGTTACAGGTGTCCGAAATACAGTAGCCCCTACTATTTGGTACTACCAAAAATTTCTTTGAGTATCTTGATAAAACGCATAAGGTTTTATATTTCTTAAGTTAAAAACAACATAGAATTTCGTATATCTTTAAAATCAGGCTAGAAAGGGGGGTTTTGGTCGAAATTTCCGCAAAAATTGACCGCCGGATTTGGGAAGGGGGATTTTTATGATATCTAAGAACACATAGTTTTTACACGTTCAAAAAGTGGGGGTGCACTATTGACTCCCATATTTTGGGGTAAACCTTGCCATTTGGTAAAGGCCCAAAATCATAAATTGTGATTTCCCAAAACTTAAATGCATTGATTATGTGCGGGGAGGTTGATTATTATTGGTTGGTCTGGTTGACCGGTAGCCCGGGTTTCTGCTGCTTTGGCTCATTAGGGCCCAATTTAAACTACAAACCTTTGAAGGGTTGGGGAAACAAATAAAATTGCCCTCATGGGGGACATAAAAAAAATTACCATCTGAAAGACTGAAAATCCACAAATTTTGTTTTGGGGGGCCCTTTAAACTTATCACAGAGAAAATCCATTACCTTGACAAATCTTGGGATACATGTTTTTTGGGGTAAAAAGCGCCATTCTTTTTTTATAGTAATTCTGTTATAAAAATTTTTTGCCTAATCCGTGGTTTGTGACAGTCCAAGGGGGGTCGCCTTTTTTACAGGGGGTTTTGAAGGCTTTACCATATTCCCTTTTTCCTTCTTTACTAAGTTTGGTTTCTATAAAAACTCTTTTTAAAAGATATAGTTTTGCCAAAAGTTTCTTTTTTCCTTTGACTTTTTTTGCAGGGCTTAGAGTGTCGTTCTCAAAAAGGCTTTTCCCCCTTTTCAATGTTTTAAAAAGAAAGGGTCGATGCGTTCTCAAAAGTTTTTCCTTTGAAAATGTTATGGAGAGCTAGAAGAACATTCTAGTAAGGTTTCTCATAAGGTTTAATTGTGAACTTTAATATTCAGAGCCTTATTTTGATACCCCGGGGTTTATGAGTCTTTATCATTATCGGGAAGTCATTCTTAAAGTACTTAGGATTCTTTTCGCCGTTTAAAAGGGTTATGGGCGATTTGTGACTATGTATATAGTCTTATTTTCCCTTAATTTTGGTAAAGACTTGATATGCACTAGAATAACTGTATAGATTGGGTTACAAATTTGCCTTTATTTAAAGGGGGTTTAACCTAATTAAGTGAAGTTACTTAGATAAAGGTACACGGACACAAAGCATGTTTGCAGAGGAGACAAGTCTCTCTTTCTGATCTAGTTGGGAAACCCCTAAATCCGTTGGTTTACACATCTTGTTTCGGGGCTTTCATCTCCTGCATGGGTGGTGGTGTCTAGACTCCCTTCCTTTTGTTGGCAGTGGTTAAACCTCTCCTCAGTCCCCTTAGCAGATTTATTCCAGACGTTTCCACATCACGTTTTTTGCCTCCACGTTGTCGTTCAGTGTGCCCCACTCTACCCACCAACATTCCCAGGTGGACCCCAACTGGGTCCCTGCTGGGCTCATGCTGGGTCCCAGATGGGGCCAATCTGTGTTTTTTTTCAGTTTTCCCCAGTTGGGCCTAAACTGGGCTAGCCCGTCTGGGCCGGAGTCGGGCCCCATCGGGGCCCCTGTGGGCTACATGCTGGGCTTATGCTGGAGCAAATCTGTGTTTTCCGGGTGTTCCCCTTTGGGGCCCCAACTGGAACACCTGGAAAACACAGATTTGCTCCAGCATAAGCCCAGCATGTAGCCCACAGGGCCCAATGGGGCCCGACTCCAGCCCAGAGGGGCTAGCCCAGTTGAGGCCCAGCTGTTTTCATCAGGCTACCCAATAAGCTCCTTTCAATATTATGTTCTCTAAAAATTTTTTACTGACTTGAGTGACCATTTTCCAAGCTTTGTGTTATCGAGGGGTCATTAATCGATCTAATAGCAGACCATTCATTTTTTTGGTTTTATATCGAAGAACTTTTAAAAATTTCCTCCATTTGCTACAATCTTATGATTTTACATGTTTATAGCTACACTGATGTTAACACATATAACAACCTGACTTATATTTTACAACGTCTTCATAATGAACACTTTCCCTCTGGTCAGAAATGTTTCCCGAATTGACAAATCTTGGCTCACACCAGGAAAAGGAATATTTAAAATTCTAGAAAAAATTCCTCAAACAAGCGTGGACAGTGACTAACAGATTTTTCAAGGTAAGCTGAAGTTTCAGTTACATGGAATCACTTCTATTTCTCACAATGGTGTTACTTACCCAGCTTTATGATTGCAAATGCATTTTTAAAGATTACTTTTTCTACTAAGAGTAGCTTACACACAGCTTTTCTTCTTCAAGTACCTCAAAGGGAAATTGAGCAACCTTGTTCCCCTTCTATTTCTATTTTTCACCGGTACAGTTTCTGAAGTAATTAATCTATTAAATTTTCCCTTTATGCGGTAAAGCCTCTGGAATTGACGGTATTCCTGCTAACTTCTTAGGTCCGCAAGCTGCATTTTGGCTCTTTTTCCTTTGTCAAAATTTTTAACAATGTGTTCCTCAGGGGGTGTTTATCCCGATGTCATGAAAGTAGCCAAAGTTATCCCCTATTCAAGAAAGGTGACCGTACTCTACCCAGAAGTACGGACAGATATTTTACCTGCCTTTGCTTAATAAGCTAGTGGAGCTAGGGTATTATTGAGAAAAGAAGTAAAATGTCTTAATGATAATAATTCTTTATCTGTTTTCAATTTGGATTTAGAGAGAGTCACTCTACAACACATTCTTTTGTTAAAAACTGCAAATTTCCCTATTCGTTCCTAGCTTATTTTTGGGATAGTGATGTTTTAGGTCTTTATCTAGATCTCAAAAAAAGATTTTGACACCGTCGATCACAGTAACTTTTAAAAATTATATCATTATGGTATCCGTGGTACGCACTCATATTCTTCATCCTATTTAAAGTAACAGAAAGCAATGTATCTATGCAAATAATACATATTCTATTATTTAATTGTTAATATGTGTCCCCTCTGCTCAAGGTTCCGTTTTGGACCTTTGCTGTTTTCTATTTACATTAATGATGTATTAATGCTGTTCCTAATGTTTCTACTCTCTTGTTTGCTGATGATACAAATGTTTTTCTTTTTGATCGTAGCTGTGATGGTGTAATTGTTAAGGGTGTTGAGAAGCTCATTCAACTCAGCAATTCGTTTGATGCTAATAAAATTACCCTGCATTCAAGGAAAACTAATTACGCTATTTTTCATTTTAGAGAGGGGGCTCACCGTGTTATGAAAATTTTGTTTTGAGGTGAAAAAATCAAGGGAAAAAGTGCCTTAATTTTGGGTTAAAATCTTGACGAAACTTAACGGGGTGAAATCATTTATCTGTTTATAACCTTTTATGAATATACTGTAAATTTTTATCATCTTAGAGGTCCCCTTTTTCCTAAGACTTATTTATATATCTTCTTTATTTTTTTAAAGGGGTTGAAGTATGCTAATTTAGGGAAACTCTAAAACGTCTTCATCTCTTCGCATAGTTTTTTCGGGTTCTATGGGTAAAGCCGGACGTTTCCAAAACCAAATTTTTTAAACGGGGGTTTAAATCGTACTCATTTTCCAAAAATTTATCCGTACTTTCATGTGCTCTTTTTTTAAAATTTATGTAAGAATTTTCCCCAAAATGTTTCTGATCGGGTTTGCTCCCCCCCTTATTTTTAAAATGATCGTATTACTACCCAAAAATAATTTTTTATTGTCTCCTCATAGCTCCCATCTGGAAAATTCTTTTAAATAATTATTGTTTTTCTCTGTGGTATCTCTCCTTCTTCAGGTAAAAACGAAAACATTTAATTTTTTGCAATGAGTCAAAAATGTATCTTTCAAACCATAAAAATTAAAATTTTCTTTTTTTGGATACCGTCTCCGTTTTTGCCCTTTCCCTTCTTCTTGTTCTCTTTCCCTTTTCCCTTTCCCTTTTCCCCTTTTCGCCCCCCTTCCCCTGCATTTTTTATTTTGCCACGTTTGCGCTCTTTCTTTTGTGTTTCTGTTGTTAGTATATTTATTATCTAATTGGGTCATACTTTAAAACATTTTCTTCTTTTTCTAGTGCCCTCATATCTTTTTGATTCAAAAAACATTTTTGTTCATTACTGGTTACCTTTGTAACATATAAAAAAAAATTTTAAAATTAAAATTAAACTAAATTTCTTAAGAAAAGGGGAAGGGGTATTTAATTCCTTTAATTCTTTGTTTAGTATCAAAATTTTTGAAACAACTCCCTTGATTTTCTTAAAATTAGAAAGACTATGAGGTGTAAGGTTGATGTCCCTGACGCTAAGAGCCAACTTACAAATTTGTCAACGGGACTCCGCAAAAAAATTTTAAGGGGAGGAAAAATTTTTTAATTGATAAAATTAGGGAAAATGTTACTCCCAAAAAAGAGCTTTATTACTAATTTAGCCCCTTTAAAACGGGAATTTGCGGGGGGGGGGGGCCTGTGGGGCAACTATCAAGCGTACCCCCCCTAGTTTGTGCGAAGCCCAAAAATTTTGGCTTAAACTGCCTCCCAATCGTGAAAGGGCACTTCCCAGGCGTTTAGGCATCTCAATCTTTTTTTTTTAAAAACCTCTGTTTGGAAAATTTTCTGCGGGTTAAAAAAAGTTATTTATTTTTTTTTCAAAGTTTTTTTTTTTAAATTTTTATTGTCGGGGGGCGGGGGGGGGGGGGGGGGGGGGGGGGGTTGTTCCCCCTTTTTTCCCTCCCCTCCAAAAGCCCTGTTTGTCCAAATTTTTTTTGCAAAAATCTGTTTTTTCGTGTTTCTTGTTACAAAGCTTGTACGGCCCGATTTCCCCATAAGGACAAACAACAGCTCCCTAAAAGAAAAAACATGCCCTTTTTCTGAAGCAGCTCATAAATTTGTTTTTTGAATGACCCTTACCTTCATTAAAGATAAGGGAATTTCTTTCCCCGTGAAAACCAAAAGGGTTTTATTCCATTATTTGTTTTCCAAAAAACATTTTTCCTTTGCACTATTTTTACAAAATTTCAGATGAAACGTTACAGATGTAATATTCGTTATGGATACCATCATCTCTGAAATTCGTGCGAATGCAGGCACGACGTTGAAAATTAAAGTATTTGGTCTGGGCGGTATTGATTACTTTTTCGTGGGCCCCAAAACGTTTTACATTTCCTTATTATCTCATCCCCCACATACTGTATGTGGGGGTGGAATTTGCTTCTTTTTACAAAAATTTCCCCCACGTTTCCCCCCGCCGCACCACAGAACCCAAACCCCGGAATGCATGGGGGAAATTTGGGCTTTATGACCGCTACTCAAGGTGGGGCAAATGGGGTGTGAAAGGCCCGTTTCCTGGTCATGTGCCAAATTTGCCTAAAATTTGGGGCAAAAGGGCCCGATGGTTCAATACATTCACAAGGTCAAAAATTTTTCGCGAACTCCTCCTAAAATAGAAAAAATTGGCCCCAAAATTGTGGGCGGTGCATAGTCCTTGGACTTGTGCCCGACATACCCTCGATGATGGGTTTTAAAGGCAAAAATCACCATCAAAAGGTCAAAAAAACAATTTTCCAAATCTCTATAAACCGAATGCAAAAGTAAAAGGCCCTCATTTTTTGCATACTTTCGTATTAAAGGGTCTTGCCACAACTTTTCACTTTCTCTTTTAGGTCAAAAGGGCACGAGGTCAAAGGGCAAACGCAATTTTGGGGGCAAAATGTGACCGCACTCCTTAAACTGAAGGGACTTATACCCCAAAATTGTGAGGGGGGGGGTGGCCCCTAAATTTGTGCCTCCAATATCACAATGAAAATTTAAAAGGGCAAGGTTCAAGGTCAAAAAAGGGCAAAATAAGCAAAATTTTTTAACTGGTATAAAAAGCTGAACGAAAATTTAAAATCCTCATTTCTTTGATAACCTTCTGATGGACACCCACTTTATGCAAATTTACATTGACCTTCTGAGGTCAAAGGGCCGAGGTCAAAGGCAAAGACAATTTTTGGGGGCAAAGTGTGCCCTGCGCTCACCAAAACGAAGGGACTATGACCCCCCAACTTGGTTGGGGTGCAAAAGTCCTTGGGTTTTTGCCTCGTACCCTCCTGAGGGCCAAAGTCAGAGGGCAAAGGTCAGATGTTCAAAAAAACATTTTTTTTTTTTTAAATTTGGCATAAACCTGAAAAATGGGAAAAGATCGTTAAAATTATCACTGTCTTTTTCCCGACCTCAAAAATTTAGTTTTCACCTGCGGGTTAAACCCACCAAAAAACCCACAAAACATGATCAATCACAAAATTTTCTAAGCTTTTCTTGCTCAAAACTTGCCACCCTGTCTAAGTAAAAACCGGCCAGAGTGAAATGCGATCCGCGGCAACATGACAGTTCTTGGGGCCATAAAAGTAAAACTATACGCGGTCCCCCCGTGTAAAACCAAAAACCAAACGCGTCCCAGTATGAGCATAACTAAAAACGCGCACGGGGGAACTGATTTAGGCCCAGCCCCTTACTTTGGCCCGGGTTTTGGTTTCGCTAAATTATAATAGTACTGTAAAAACGCTAAAAACTCCTACCTGGCCCAATAGCTTGTTGAAAAACACACCTGGGGTTAAGACTTTTCCAAATTTGTGGCACTGTGGGTATCACGGAAATTTTGGGTGTCTGTAATCTGAAAAACACCTAATCTTCTTTTTTGCATGGCAACAAAGCGTACGTGGCATCGCAGGGGGCCCAATTCAATTCACCCCCACAAAAGCAAGCCCCAAAAGCAAGTACGTCTAGTCGGTAGGTGTAAGCGACTGCGCTGCTTTAGTACACTGGAACAGGGGACATATACTGTAAACACGCCAATTCCCAAAAAAATGACGTCACAAAAAAACCGTGTGAATCATGCAGGGTACCTTGATCTATCCCCAGTCTGCTACCTAGTTCAGGGGGCAAGTTACGTGAGAACTACCTTTGATCTGGCCCCCCCGGGAGACGTGTTTCCCATCCCCCAGTCCCCGCTGCCCGGGATGGGGATTCCCCCTACAGGGGACCGGCTCTGTTCATTAAATTAGAAATATTCCTACTTGAACTTAGGAAACTTCAATCCTTCTTCAGACGAAATTTGGTTCCTAGTTTGGAAGCTTTGGTGTTTAGAAATGTTCTTATTGTACTGGCAGGAAATTCACAGAGAAACAATGCTCACTTTTTGAAATTTAATCCCTAATTTTTCCCAGCAATATCCCATTGCAAAATTGGGCTAACGACCACAAAATTTTGAAATGGTCTCAATCTTTCTCAATTCACATTTTTATCCTGGTATTACCTATGGGTCTTTACTGTTTTTAAACCCGTTTGCACTAAAAAGCTGCCAAAAGAACCAAAATTTTTTGATTATACCAACGGGGCCTGTTTGTTTTTTAAACTCTACCTTTGTTACTAGGACGTTCAAATATTTGTGCAGTATGCTTATAGAGGGATTTCGTCAAGTGCTTTTAAACCAATACTGCCCCCCAAATTTTTGAACAAGCATGGCCTAATATTGTTTTGACAGGGAAAGGTTTGATTGTCAAGTAAGAAAATCTTAGGTATTGACCGTGCGCGTGTTAAATGTAAATGCGCTTACTGGCCTATGTGTTTTGTTTCCCCAGTTTGGGAATAACCATTGTGCTGACGTCACATTTTAAAAATTCTTGAACCCTGCTGTTCAATTGTGACATAGTAGCTATGGTTAAATCATGTACGCTGCAACAACTTGCGAAAGAAGCAACGATGTTTACTCCTCACAGTATAACGCGGGAAAAACTTTGCTTTGCAATAGCCTCAGCCTATCCAGGGAGGCAAAGTTCTTGAGACCCCCAGGCTAGTACCTTAGTAGTGTGGGTCCCTTTTCAAACCCCTTGACTGAACCTCCTGGTACGAGACCTTTTTTTCAATTTCGAGTGCTTTTTAAAAAAAAACAAAAAAAATGTTCACCCCCAACCCCAATTAAATTTCTTTTTTACCCTTTTTTTCGGTTGCCTATTTCCTATTCCTTGAAAATTGGGTATATGCCCAAAGGGCCATTTGACTAAGAAAGCAATTGCACACCTTTCCTTAATGCTTTTGAACATAAACCTTACCACTTACATAGGCAAAAAAAAAAACAGTGTTAAAATGGGACTGGTTTTAAACCCAAAATTCAAACATGGCCGTTCATACACAAAAAGTACTGAGAGTGTGAAAGGTAACACACGCCCCCCCCCGTTCCCGTACGTACAGTACGGGAAAGTGCAATAGTTTCTATGCCACTGAATATTCTTTAAGCCACCACAGTTAACAACACCAGCGATAATTCCGAGTTCCAAGGCAATAACGTACAACAACTTCTTGCATTCATAGTGCAAACACCGAGTCAAAATGTTTATCACCCAGGTCTTAGGTGGAAGGGGCATTGCCTTTGATTTTACGAGTGAGTCTTGATACAATTCGAAGTTTAACTTGGCTAGGCTAGTTCAAGACGAAAAATCAATGCCTGACAAAAATGTTGGGGAAGGAAAATTCCATTCACCGACGTTTTGAATGAGATATAACATCTCTTACTAAAGGGGGGGGAAATTATGTGGGTGCCTATTATGTCTAGGGTCCAAAATTGTTTACTCTTGCCCAACTATGGTGGAGGTGAGTTTATGACCTTCCTTTAATAGGCGATAACAATTTGTACTAGCCTCTTAAATTTTCCCAATTTGGATCTTTAAATGTTGGTCTATCCCCGGGCGTAGTGAAAATTTTTTTTTGGGGGGGCAATCAAGTAATTTTCGACAGATACAATTTCAAAAACTTAAAATAACACCCCCGTTTCCTGGGCCCTTTTTTTTTTTTTTTTTTTGCTTTTTTGGGAAATTTTTGGGGGGGTTTTGGGGTTTGTTCAGAATTTTTAAAAAAAAAATGTTTTTAATTTTTTTGGGGGGGTGTTTTTATTTTTTGAAAATAAAATTTACGGGCCCCTTGGGGGCTTTTTTGGGGGGGTTGCCCCCTGCCCCCCCCCCAATAACCATCCCGAAATTTTTTTGGGGAAAAAAAAAAAGGTTTTAGCTTTTAAATTTCCCCGGGGTTTTTTTTGGAGGCCCCCTTTCCCCCCTTTTCCCTTTTTCCTAGTTTTACATTTCCCCAATTGTAAAAAAGGGGTTTTTTTGTTAAACCCAATTTTTTTTATCTTTAAAGTTTAAACTTTTCCCCAAAACCCTAAAAGGGGGGGGGAAAAAAAAAAAGGGGGGGAAGGGGGGTTTTTAAAGACAAAAAATTTTTTGGGAAAAATTTTTTTTCCCAAATTGGGGGGGCCCCCGTTTGGATGGCCGGGGGAAATTTTTTTCCCAAACCCCGGGGTTTTAAATTTGCCCGGAAAATATTTAAATTTTAAAATCCCTTTTTTTTAAAAAATTTTTTTTGGGGTTTTTTAAAAAAGGGGGGGGAAAAGGCCCCCAAAAAAAGGGTTAAATTTTATTTCAACCCCCCCCCTTTTTCTTTTTAAAACCCCTTTTAAAAATTAAACTTTAAACCCTTTTATTTTTAAAAGGGGTTTCCCCCCCAAAAGTTTTAAAAACTGAAACCAAAATTTTTTTCCCCGGGGGGTTTAAAATATGCGCCCCCCCCAAAAAAAGCGAAATTTTTTTCCTAAAAGGTTTTTTGAAAATTTGGGAAAAAACGAAATTGGGGTTTTTTAAAACATTTAAAAAATTTTTTTTCCCCCCCCCCCCTATTTCGAAACCAAAATTTTTTTGGCCCCAAAAAGAGTTTTTCTTAAAAAGGGGTTTTTTTTTTTTGGGAAATGATAAATTAATTTTTTTAAAGGGGGGGGAATTCCCCCCCGGGTTCCCCAAAACCTTAAAAGGGGGTTTTTTTTAAACCCAAAAATTTTTTTTTCCCCCATTTTTAAAAAAAAGGGGGAAAAAAAGGGGGGGGGGGCCCCCCCCCCCAAAAAAAAATTTTAAAAAATTTTTTTTCCCCTTTTAAAAAAGGGGGGGTTTAAGGGGGCCCAAAAAAAAAAACCGGGGGATTTCCCAAAATTTTTTCCCCAAAATTTTAGGGAAAAACCCAAAAATTTTTCCTTTAAAAGGGTTTTAAAAGGGTCAAAATTTTTTTTGGGAAAAAAGACCCCTTTTTAAAAAGCACAAATCTACCCCCCACATACTCGTATGGGGGGATGAAAAATTAAAAATGTAAAACGTTTCGGGGGCCACGAATAAAAAATCATATCCCTGTCCGACCAAATACTTTAAATCTTCAACGTCGTGTACCTGCATTCGCACGTAATTCAGAGATGATGGTACATCCTACTATACGAATATTACATACTGTACACGTTCATCTGCAATGTTAGTAAAAATAGTGCAAAGGACGAACTCGATTTTGGTTAACAAAAAATGGAATCAAACCTTTTGGGTATCACCGGGGAAGCACTTCCTTATCTTTAACTGACATGGTAACGGTCATTCAAGAAACCAAATTTATGAGCTGCTTCAGAACTACAGCATGCTTTTTCTTTGTACGGAGAGCTGTCCTGATTGTCCTTACTTGGAGCAATCAGGCCGTACAAGCTTTGTGAACAAGACACACGACAAACAGATTATTGCAAAAAATTTGACAAACATGGGCTCCGGGGGGGAGGGCAAAAGGGGCCCACTTCACCCACCCCCCACCCCCCCCCCCCGAAAATCAAACTTTGAAAAAAACTTGAAGAAAAATAACATCAACATTTTTTATGCTCGCTAGAAAAATTTCCCAAATAACATGAGGTTTTGAAATAAAACGATTAGATGCAACTCACACCGCCGGGGAAAGTGCCATTTTCAGCGATCTGGGAGGCAGTTAAGACAAAATTTTCTTGGCGCTTCGCACCAAACTATGGTGGGCTACGCTTCGATAGTCTGCCTACAGGCCCCCCCCCCACCAGCAATTCCTGTTAAAGCGCTAACATTTGTAATAAAGCTCTTTTCGGGAGTAACATTTCCCTAATTTGATCAATTAAAGTTTTGCCTCCCCTTAAAATTTTCTGCGGACGTCCATGTTGACAAATTAGTAAGTTTGGCTCTCTAGCAGTCAGACCAACCTTACACCTCACTAGTCTTTCTAATTTCTAAGAAAAATGACAAGAGAGTTGTTACAAAATTTCGATACTTAAACAACAGAATTAAAGGAATTAATCATCCGTTCCCTTTGCTTAATGAATTCAGTTCATTCAATTCCCAAAATTTATTTCTCATATGTTTTACAAAGGAACCAGTTAATTGAACCAAAAATGTGTGATGCAATAAGATATGATGGGGACTAAAACAGAAGAAAACTGTTATCAAAGCTAGTGACAACTTAGATAATAAAAATACTAACACAACATGAAAACAAAAAACAAGTACGCAAACGTGCACAAACTAAACATAGCAGATGGGAAAAGGGGAGCAAAGAGGAAAAGGGAAGGAAGACGGGAAAGAAGACAAGAAGAAGGAAAGAAGGCAAGAACGGAGCACGGTATCCAAGAAAAAGAACACTTAATTATATTGTTTGAAAGATACATCTTGAGCTTCATTTGCAAAGATCTAAGTGACTTTGGGAGTTTTACCTGAAGAAGGCAGAGACTACCACAGAGAAAAACAATAAATTTTTAAAAAGCATTTACATGAGGGAGCTATGAGGAGTTACATATAAAAAGTTATTATTTCGGGTAGTTTAAACGATCATTTGAAAAATAATGGTACACACAGCATCAGAAACAGCTTGGGGTAACATATTCTTACGATAATTATAAACAAAAGAGCACATGCAGTAAGTACCGGGATAAATTTTGGACAACATGAGTACGTTTAAACCTCCTGTTTAATACATTGGTAGGAAAACGTCCGGCTTTACCTATCAGAACCTAAAATAAATCTATTGCGAAGAGTATGAAGACGTTTTAGCATTCCATAAATATTAGCATACTTCAACCTTTTATAAATAAATGAATGATATACTTAATTAATGTCTTTAGGAAAGGGTACCTCTAAGATGATAAAATATGACGTATACTTCATCAGAGAGTTATAAACATGACTAATATGATATTCACCCGTTAAGCTTTCGTCAATGATTAATCCCAAATATCTAAGTGCTACTTGTCCTCTTGATTTTTACATCCTTTAAAAACAAAATTGTCATAACACTGGTGAGCCACCTCTCTAAAATGAAAAATAGCGTAATTATTTTCCTTGAATGCAGGGTAATCTTATTAGCATCAAACGAATGCTGAGTTGAATGAGCTTCTCAACACCCTTAACAATTACCCCCATCACAGCTACGATCAAAAAGAAAACTTTGTATCATCAGCAAACAAGAGAGTAGAAACATTAGGAAACAGCATTATAAAACATCATTTAAAGTAAACTAGAAAAAGCAAAGTCCAAAACGGAACCTTGAGCAGATGGACACCAATATTAACAATTAAATAATTAGAATATGTATTATTTGCATAATACATGCTTTGTTACATAAATAGGATGACAGAATATGATGTGCTGTACCACGGATACCATAATGATATAATTTTGTAAAAGTATACTGTGATCGACGGTGTCAAATCTTTTTTTGAGATCTAGATAAAGACCTAAAAAATCACTTCAAACATAAAGCTAGAAACGAATAGAATTAGCAGTTTCTAACAATGAATGTGTTGTAGAGTGACTCTCTCTAAATCCAAATTAAAAATCAGATAAAGAATTATTATCATTAAGACATTTTCTACTTCTTTTCTCATAATACCCTAGCTCCACTAGCTTATTTAAGCAAGGCAGTAAAATTATCTGTCCGTACTTTTTCGGGTAGAGTACGGTCACCTTTCTTGAATAGTGGGATAACCTTTGGCTACTTTCATACATCGGATAAACACCCCCTGAGGAACACATTTTTTAAAAATAGACAAAGGACAGATGCCAAAATGCAGCTTGCGGACCTAAGAAGTTTAGCAGAATACCGTCAATTCCAGAGGCTTTACCGCACTCAAGGAAATTATATGATTAATTATTTCAGAAACGATACCGGTAAAATAGAATAGAATGGGAACAAGGTTGCTCAAGTACTTTGAGGTACTTGAAAAGAAAAGCTGGTGTTGGCTAAACCTATCTTCTGTAGTAGAAAAGTAATCGTTAATGCATTTGCAATCAATCGGGTGGGTAAGTAACACCATTGTGAGAAATGAAGTGATCCATGTAACGGGAAAATTCAGCTTACCTTGAAAATCTGTTAGTCACTGTCCACGCTTGTTCTGAGGAAGTTTTTCTAGAATTTTAATTATTTCCTTTTCCTGGTGTGAGCCAAGATTTGTCATTCTGGACATTCTGACCAGAGGAAAGGGTTCATTATGAAAACGTTTTTAAAATATAAGTCAGGTTTGTTATATGTGTTAACATCAGTGTAGCTTAAACCTGTAAAATCTAAGATTGTAGCAAATGAGGAAAATTTTTAAAGTTCTTCTGATCATAAAAACCCAAAAGAATGGTCTGCTATTAGATCGATTAATAGACCCCTCGATAACACAAAGCTTGGAAGATGGTCACTCAAGTCAGAAAAAATTTTTAGAGAACATAATATTGTAAAGGGCTTATTGGGTACCTGATTTAAAAACAGCTGGGCCTCAACTGGGCTAGCCCGTCTGGGCTGGGGTCGGGCCCCATCTGGGCCCTTTTGGGCTACATGCTGGGCTTATGCTGAGCAAATCTGTTTTTCCCGGTGTTCCCAGTTGGGGGCCCAAAGGGGAACACCTGGAAACACAGATTTGCTCCAGCATAAGCCCAGCATGTAGCCCACAGGGGCCCAGATGGGCCCGACTCCGGCCCAGACGGGCTAGCCCAGTTGAGGCCCAAATGGGAACACCTGACAAACACAGATTGGCCCCATCTGGACCTAGCATGTAGCCCAGCAGGGACCCAGTTGGGGTCCACCTGGGAATGTTGGCTGGGTAGAGTTGGCTGGACACACTGGACGACAACGTGGAGGCAAAAAACGTGATGTGGAAACTTCTCGAATAAATCTGCTAAGAGGACTGAGGAGACGTTTAACCACTGCCAACAAAAGGAAGGGTCCAAACGACACCACCCGTACAGGAGATGAAAACCCCGACACAAGATACCTTAAACAAACTTCTCATTTCAGGTGACCAACTAGCTTAGAAAGAGATGGCTTCTATCCTTTGCAAGCACTCTTTTTGTCCAAGTACCGTTACTCTAAGCAACTTCACTTATTTATGTTAAACCCGCCTGAAATAAAGGCAAACTTTATAACCTAATCTATACAGTCATTCTAGTGTCAGTATCTTGCCTTATGAGGAAAATTAGACTACGTAGTCACAAATCGCCCATACCCTCTAAAACGATACGTCAAGAATGACTTCTCAATAAAAGTAAAGATTTATAACCCGGGGCCTATCAAAATAAGGCTCCGAAATAATAAAGTTCATAACTTAACGCTTTATGAGAAACCTTACTAGAATGTCCCTTCTATAGCTCTCCCTATAAAATATTCAAAGGAAGCTTTTTGAGAACGACACTCGACCCTTGCTTTAAATCATTGCAAAAGGAATAAGCCTTTCTGAGAACGACACTCTAAAGCCCTGCAAATAATGCTCAAAGGAAATAAAGAAACTTTGGCAAAACATTATATCTTGAGAAAGAGTTTCTCATAGAAACCAAACTTAGATAAGAAGGACTACAAGGTATACTGCTAAAAAGCCCTTCAACGCCACTGGTAAGAAAGGCGACCCCTGCTGGGACTGTCACAATCCACGGCATTAGGCAAAATAATTATTATAACAGAACTTACTATAAAAATAAATGGTACTTGTCTACCCTCACAAACATGCATTCCCCAAGATCTTGTCACGGCTAATGGATTGTCTCTGTGATAAGTCTAAGTTGCGCCACCAAAGCAAATTCAGTGGATTTACGAGTCTTTCAGATGGTAATTTCTGTTATGTCCTCTCTGAGACAATGTTGATTAGTTACCCAACCATTTTCAACCCGGTCGCTCTGATAAAGTTGGGCCATCATATAGCCAAAGCAGCAGAAAACCCGGGCTAGCCTGTCCCAGACCTAACCAATAATAATCAACCCTCCCCCGCACAAATCCAATGCCCCCCCCCCCACCCCCCCCCCCCCCCACCCCCCCCCCCCCCCACCCCCCCCCCCCCCCACCCCCCCCCCCCCCCACCCCCCCCCCCCCCCACCCCCCCCCCCCCCCACCCCCCCCCATTTGCGCGTTCCAATAATAGCTAGCCTATGGTGACGGTCTAATTAATAACACATTAGTCATTTACACGAAAAAACATGCTTTTTACAACTAAATACCTACTATCTCCTCCCTCATATTCCCCTAGGCTAACTCAGTATTCGGTATACTCTCAGTGTAACGTGGGTTAGCCGGAAGTTTCATGCAAGCACCCCCATTTTTAGTTTCTCACAGAACTTCCAGGGGATTAACCATGCACTTTACTCTCACCATTGACAGCGCCACGGGAAAATGGGGGCATACACCCCAACCGTTCAGAGCGGGAAAACGTGATATCGTCTAGCGTGAGGTATAGCTTCTGAACGTAAGGATACCATATTATAAATATTTATGTGTGATAAATACTGAAACATCAAAATGTTCCACCCATCTAAGATCATACCTACGATACACAAACAATTTCACATTTTCTTTGTTTACACAATCACCCTAATCATTCTAATTTTACAAGGGTGTTTCCGTCTGACAAAACCAGTCACGGAAGAGTATTTTAGCTAAATTATATGTTAAGCGAGTTCTTCGGCTAACATATACAAAGGCTTTTAATTTTTTCGGGTGGTTTCTTGATATTTAAATATTTGACTTCAAGTAACTGAAATAAACCCCTTCCACGAGACTATCCCCTTCACCAACCCCTACCCATCCGTGCTGTATGGGGGAACATCTTATACACTCTTTGTTTCATCAACTTGTTCAAATGATATGATGCATGGTGTTTTTTTTTTCAGAATCATCATGTATAAAGTTATGATGCAAAACTGGTACAAATCTGCCCAACACAGTGTAGATGATAAAATAAAATACTTTGTAATACCATGGAAGCTACTACCTGGTCCAAGTATAAGCTCCACGGTACTACTGCTCTGTTGTACTACAGTACAATTTAGGTCAACGTACTTTTACTGTAAAGTACTGTTGAATACATATTATGTACCGTATCGGTCTCTTTGATAATTTGATAAGTCCAAAAGAATTGGGGATAACTTGCGACCACCATGTGAGAAGAAATGGTGGGGCACCATTTCTTTCAGCGAAATTCACCGGTTACCTCTGTGTTCTGACATTTGTACATTCCGACAGGATCTATACGTGCAGACATATGACTTTCAGTGATGGATCCGCATTGGTTTTATGTCACAGAGAAATCACATTGAGATAAATGGTTTCTATGTTTAAGGCTATCCCTGACCCCAACCTAACCCCTTACCCTACTCTAACTAACCCCTTATCCTTATCCCTTACCCCGTCGGTGTCAAACTATACAGACGTGGAGTATACAGTGTTACGGCTTGTGGTCGCAAGTCAAACCAATAACAGCGAAAGATCACAGAAGAACGAGATTAAAATTCAACAACTTAATGATTATTTACAATCTCCTTATCTTACTTAAATTTACAATAATTAATTAGACTTACTCACAATCCTTTACTTAATATTTGCCTGGTCTGGTCCAAGGGCTGGTAGTGCATGCACGTTGACGATGGCACAGTGGTAGACCTGCAGCGTGCTGTAGCGTAGGAACTGGTTCCACGAGCGAATAATGACAAGGCTAGGTAGGCGATGGATGATAACAACCTCAATACACAGTGTAGAAACGGCGTAAGGCAATTTGTCACAAGTGTGAATTGTCAGTGGCTGGCCTCATATGATTCGGTCAACAAACGGACAGCAGAATAACGTCTGGACTCGATGGTGTCTCTCGATGAAGTTAGTATTAGGGTATCTCTCAATGTCTCTCTCCGCCACAACAACTGTTGAACTGCCTTTTATATGCTAGGCTTTTATTCGAGAACTCTCCAGAATTTAACAGAAACTTCTAGTGTACACAGTCCAGCAATTACGAGAACGTTCCTTAATGCACGGTAGTAAACAGTGTAGAAGTGTCGTCAGGCCGCGTAAACAGTTCTCTCTTCTAGACAATTCTAGAAAGGCTGCGTTGAAGTTGGACGTCTCTGGAACTTTCCATTCGCTCGTCGATGGATTCAATCCGGTGTTCCTGACGGGTCGTCTTGTAACACTCCCCCCCTTGAAAAAGTTTTGGACGTCTCGGACAAAACTTAAGTTACAATATTTACAATGTATAATGTTACAGTAATAACTACAGTATGTATATTATGTAGTCCAATATTCAATGGAAGGTATAATCATAACATACAACTTGTCTTGCAAGGTGATGATAATACATGAATACAGCAACATCATCAATACACATTGTGCCATAGTTAACACAAAATTTCAAAACTTACAGTGATATCTTCAACATACTGCATCAAATCAAATTCTTGACAAAGAGTCTGGTACAACATTGTCTTTCCCTTTAATATGCTTAATATCTACATTATATGATTGCAGAAATAAACTCCACCTCATCAATCTTTGATTCTTATTCTTCATCTTAGATAAAAATGTCAAAGGGTTATGATCAGTGTATACAGTGATAGGGAAACTAGTAGTTCCCAAATAAACATCAAAGTGTTGAAGACCAAGTATCAAAGCTAATGTTTCTTTCTCAATTGTTGAATAATTTTTCTGGTGTTTGTCAAATTTCTTAGAATAATAACAAACAGGGTGATCAACACCATGCTCATCAGCTTGAAGCAAAACTGCTCCTATGCCATTGTCACTGGCATCCACTGCCAACTTAAATTGCTTCTCAAAATCTGGAGCAATCAACACTGGTGAACTCATTAGTGCCTTTTTCAATAATTCAAATGCTGCTTGGCAATCATCTGTCCAATCAAACTTTTCATTTTTCTTTAACAATTTTGTCAATGGTGCAGCAATGTCAGAGAAATTCGGACAAAAACGTCTGTAGTAACCAGCCATGCCTAGGAAGCGCATGAGCTGCCTTTTATCAGCTGGGGCAGGGAATTTGTCAATGCCCTCAACTTTGGCCTTAATTGGTCTAACTTTACCCTGACCAACCACATGCCCTAAGTATATCACATGGGCACAAGCAATCTCACTTTTGACCAAATTGACAGTCAAATTAGCTTTGGCAAGCTTGCCAAATAATGCCTTAACATGTTGTATATGTTCATCCCACGAGTTGCTGTACACAATAAGGTCATCAATATATACTTCACAATTTTCTAAATTTGACGTAAGGTTATTTACTAAGCGTTTAAAGGTCATTTGTGAATTTTTCATACCAAACGGCATAACCTTATACTGAAATAACCCATCTGGCGTCACGAATGCCGAGATTTTCCGAGCCCTCTCAGTGAGTGGTATCTCCCAGTACCCCTTTAGTAAGTCAAACTTTGACACATACGCAGCTTTCCCAATCCTATCAATACAATCATCAATACGGGGTATCGGATAGGAATCCGTTCTTGTGACTGCATTCACCTTTCGGTAATCAGTACAAAATCTGTACCCACCGTCTGGCTTGGGGACCAATATACAAGGGGAAGACCATTCACTATTACTAGGTTCTATAATGTCATGGTCCAACATGTAACGAACCTCATCCCTGAGATGTTGTCGTTTTCTAGGGTTAACTCGGTAAGGATGCTGCTTGATTGGTGTGGCATCTCCCACATCAACATCATGTTCAATCAAATTTGTCCTAGTGGGATCATCTGAGAACAAGCATGCATATTCATAGATTAATGATTTCATTTCTGACTTTTCTTTGTGATCCAGATGACTTAATTTCTGGTCAAGATTTTTCAACACATCAGAATTTTGTAACTTAATACACATGTCAGGAACATTATTAGCCTTGATCTCATCATTACTGAGTTCATGATCAGCATTGATAATACACACTTGATCACCTGTATCATTAGTGTTACTATTTACATCATGTACACTTTCATCCTTAGAAATGTCACAATCTTCTCTTTCATAATATCTCTTCATCATATTAATATGACATACTCTTTATGATTCTCGCTTTGGGTGCGAGAGGTCCCGGGTTCATTTCCCGGATAGGCCCCCAATTCTGTTACGGCTTGTGGTCGCAAGTCAAACCAATAACAGCGAAAGATCACAGAAGAACGAGATTAAAATTCAACAACTTAATGATTATTTACAATCTCCTTATCTTACTTAAATTTACAATAATTAATTAGACTTACTCACAATCCTTTACTTAATATTTGCCTGGTCTGGTCCAAGGGCTGGTAGTGCATGCACGTTGACGATGGCACAGTGGTAGACCTGCAGCGTGCTGTAGCGTAGGAACTGGTTCCACGAGCGAATAATGACAAGGCTAGGTAGGCGATGGATGATAACAACCTCAATACACAGTGTAGAAACGGCGTAAGGCAATTTGTCACAAGTGTGAATTGTCAGTGGCTGGCCTCATATGATTCGGTCAACAAACGGACAGCAGAATAACGTCTGGACTCGATGGTGTCTCTCGATGAAGTTAGTATTAGGGTATCTCTCAATGTCTCTCTCCGCCACAACAACTGTTGAACTGCCTTTTATATGCTAGGCTTTTATTCGAGAACTCTCCAGAATTTAACAGAAACTTCTAGTGTACACAGTCCAGCAATTACGAGAACGTTCCTTAATGCACGGTAGTAAACAGTGTAGAAGTGTCGTCAGGCCGCGTAAACAGTTCTCTCTTCTAGACAATTCTAGAAAGGCTGCGTTGAAGTTGGACGTCTCTGGAACTTTCCATTCGCTCGTCGATGGATTCAATCCGGTGTTCCTGACGGGTCGTCTTGTAACAACAGAATGAGAATAGAGAACATTTACCAACTTCACCTCATCATTAAGTAATCCTTTTTTTTTTGTAAGCACCTTGAAGGAGTATCTGCGCAAGTGAAATTTGTATAAATGGGCATTTGTTTGTGTTATGAATCTTAAGTCCAGTATATCCACTTGGTTTACTAGTTTATAAAAGGGTCGTCTTTAAACCATCAAAGTTTCAAATTTCTTTACAACTTTTAGCCAGGCTACAACACAGACCTATGGAAAATGGTGGGGTAGGGAGCTGGAAACTCCACGAACCACCATAAACTCCTTGAATGAATGTTTTAATTGATTAACGTGGCAACTTGATATTAAAACCTATTATTTGTACCAAGCCTAGGCTAGGTACCTTTAACACAACTACAGTGACATATTTCCGTCCTATCACATTTTTTCTGTCCTGTGGCAGTACTTTCCGTCCTGACATGAAAATGTCGAACCAATAAGTTAAAGAAAGGAGCTACATCAGGCAATGATGAAGTGTAAAGCATTACATGTCATTGATAGCCTACTTTGGAAAATTTCAACAAATAAATAACATCCAAGTCATTTGCATATTAATTAATAAAAAATAGCGATAGGACGGAATTTAACTTGCGTAATTTGCAGTTTTGCATTAATTGAAATCTTCAAATTAAATATTTGGTCCAGATATTTTTACCTCAGGATACATAGATTAGCAATGAAAAGAAAATTCAAATCTCTCTCTTTATATAGCAATAAAATGCATAGCCTAATTCTCTGATTCGGTCCTGTCGCACTCTGCAGACTAATTTTGTGTTAAAATTGTCTCAACATAAACAGATTTGCATCATTCGTGTAAAACATTAAATAGTTTTATAAACTTCAGTTATTCATCTAGAATGTCACATAATTAGTTCACTTATCAGCTTATTGAAAAGCTTTATAGCTGACCACGTCTTGCTTTGGCCCAACTGGTCCTTTCGAGGGCGCTTTAGTCCGGTGCACAACCGGCTTCGTCGGCTCGTAGCTGATTGTGATGACAGCCTATATCTAGTCAGGGTCACCCTGCCGCGAGGGAACGTGTAATACATTTGATCTTTTCCCTTATCCCTCGACATCAGGATGCATTTTGCACTGATTTTCACTCGCAGTGAAGGTAGAGTTTCGGGTCTACTTTTTAATAAAAACCCCTCGACTCTCTGGCGAAGAGTCAACTGGTAAAAGGGCGAAACCAAACGTTACTCCCGAAAGAGTTCTGCTCCCCAATGGAGCTACGTCCCCTAAAGGACAACAAGCTTAATTGACCAACTGACCAACTGACCAACTCGACCTTTAGACCTCTACATCATAGGTCCGCCATGCGTGGCTCTATTCTCAACTGGCTGAAAAGAATGAATATTACACATGATCTTAGCCAAAAGGCCAAAAGCGTTAGAAACTAAACATACATATTTATACTTTTTGCCAAAGTCCCTGCGACTCTCTGGCAAAGAGCCAAAGGGTGAAACCAAATGTTACTCCTGAAGGAGTTCTGCTACCCCAAATGAGCTACGTCCTCGTTGTATGATGTAGTCCTCGATCGAAACAATCTGAGTATGCAAATTTGACATTGCACGAATGTGTATTTGAATTGTCTCAATATAAGTACATTGTGCAAACATACCGTAGGGGGCTCAACATGTAATATTATACAAAATAATGAATATTTATAAGTGTGATAGTATGAATAATTTCATGAGTTAAAAGATTGGTTGTTCTATTCAACGAGGCGAGGTCGAGTTGAATAGAACGTGCATCTTTCAACAAATGACTACACGAATGGAAAACATTGATTATTTGTTTTACATAACACCTAACTTCCTAAGTAGGCCAGATTTTGGTCAAAATTTGATTCAAGGAGCGAATAGGGCCAAGCACCGTGTGTTATTCTAGACTAACCCACAATGGATAACACACGACCGTGTGACAGTGCCAAATAACCTTTGGCATGTGACAACCAATCCTCCAATCAGATGTAGAGGAATTAATAAGGTGTTATATAAACCAAACTAACACATTGAAATAGTTGGAATACACTTGAAAAACATTTGTGGAAATTTATAGAGATGTTTACAGCAAAGTACAAGGCTCTAAGATAGGACATGGAAATAAGATTTTTATTGCGTATGTACGTAATAAATTATCACGTACGTACGCGGTAATATTTACACGTACGTCATAAAATTATTTTTTACCATGTCCTGTCTAAAGCTTCGTAGCAAAGAAACTTGAACGTGTATGAAAGTAAGACTATATCTGTGTGTTCCACGTTTACTTCGTTTGCATTGATTGAGGTCATGGTCTGTAATTATCTATGTCTGTAATTAGTTGTGAATACGAGAATGTGGGAGTATAGGAATTGTTTCAATACCAATACATTATAAATAAAATCTTTGGAAAACTCTTGAAAATCTTTTGTGGAAATAAAGATCGACATTCAACACAAAAAGACCTTATTGAACCTAGGGGTGGCGCTAGGCTATGCTCTACAGGAGGAGCAGCAATCAGAAGCCCCGACAGACGGGACGGGTTGCCGGGGTACAATGCTTAAGGGGTGGAGAGTTCAGGAGAGGATTGAAAGAAGCCTTTCCACGATACCATGGGCCCTGTTTTGCATAATGTCCGTATAAACTTGAAGCAGCGGGTTGCGTACTGATTTAGTATTTTCTCTGGGATTCTCAGCTGCGGAATAACATAGTGCGCAGATATTTTTATTTTCACATAAAAGAATCTATAAATTACTTATTTTGAGTCAATTGTCTGGGCGATAGACTCCCAACGGTTATGAAATATATACAAAGTATCGTATCCACCTTGTCTTTCCGATGAAATAGTCAAACCACTCTAAACGAGTTGCTTACCGTACGTAAGACCTAACAGAAGAAAACAGTCACGTAGGCTATGCTGCAATCGAGAGTGTGATATTACTAATACCACCTTCTTGCTGCGATATGGGATGATATTCTCAGCCTTTACATAAAATTGTGTAGCTGGGCTCCACCTCAGAGGGTACACAGATACATGCCGTTTTACACTCAGTGCAACATGTCCTCTAAGATGCATGGAAGATGGCAGTTACCAAGTAGAATAGATAATGACGTCAATGCACAAGGTCTAAGGCAACATGATTGGCTATTTTTTCTAATTATTGCTGTATCTGGACTCTGACGTCAGCGACCAAAGTAGAAGACAGATTCTGCACGTATGCTTTCATTATAGACGACCTTCTACGCTTCTGTATGGAAGGGAAACTTATTCTACCAATAACATAACACTGATGCTCTAAGAGTATTTGGGGTAGGCTTAATGATATCCCACGTGGTTTTCCCAGATTATCAACTCGAGGAAACCGCACTCGTTATTAAGAATAATCTTGATAGGTGTCCCCTTTGCATGCAGTGACGGTGTCCCCACGCATGCATGCATGCAGTGACGGTGTCAATACGTAGCTGCGGGCCTTTAATCAAAGCATATTGTTGTCTCTACCAGTATCTGATATCATCTAAACCCTAAAACGAGCTGAATTATCACATTTCAAGTGAAAAGGACATTTAAATATGAGGAAGCTAATTCAAAATGTAACATTTTATTTAAAGGCGAAATTTCTATTTTCTTTGCGTCAACAGGACACTGACAGTATAGGCTTAACAAGAGAGGGGTGGAAGTGGGGAACTTTCACTCAATGTTTTGAGAGTGTCAAGATAAATATTCTGATCGTAAATAGGCCTACAGGTTTTACCTTTCAGAATACACCTGCAAGGATGCTTGCGTGTAAAGGCCTGTATACACGAGCAACATTTGCAAAACATTCCCGAAACACTTCCAAAACATTCAATTGCAACAAACCCAAAACACGCTTATTTTCGGTTTGTTGCACATTGTAGACAGTGTATACAACAATTTGTAAACATTTTGAAAACGTTTTGAAAAGAATTGACAGGGCAATTCTTCTGCAACGTTTTCAAACCGTTTTCTTCCTCAGCATCCTCAAAAGTGGGGGAATATCCTCTCATTCCATGCAGGATTTACACCCATTACAGCTGGAATAGAGTGAAGGAGGAAATTTTCAGTGAAACAGTAATGAAGTTACTTCCACACACAAATTTTAGTGTAGAGAGGGGGGTTTATATGTGGACTTCAAGCACTATACATTAGAAATACTTTGTGGGCATTCAGTTTCAGAAGGGATATGCATTTAATACAAAGTGACGATTGATAAAAATATTTCTATTCAATTGTTAAGTGTACTTGTGTAACACAAAGTCCATCGTAGCAGGAAGTTTCCAGCTCGCTGTTCATAGACAGCAGTTTTAAAGGGTGAATACAGTTTACGTACAACTACCTCACACAGTTTTAATAAACATCGACAACGAGAAGACGAAACTTTCATCACCCGAGTTCAACTAACGCAAGGTAATAATTGAAGATTTTGTGTTCCGTCTACTGAATACGTTTAAGTAAGTTTGATTCAAAATGATAAAGAAAGTGTCAAAGTTAATTAAGCTTACCAAATTTGTGGCTGAAATTTAACACAAAAGATTGAAAGCGCGCAAGTTGATTGATTGACTATGTATAAGCAGACATGGTGTTAAAATAACAACTCACAGATATCATTGTGTAACATGAAACGTCGCGCTAACAGTAACCGAAATATTTTTTTGTAGATTGTTGCCTAAAACGGAAGAGAGAAATATAGGCCTATTGAAAGACATTTCACAAAGGCTCAGATTGAATTTATTTTGTCATGCAATCTTGACAACTTAAAGAAGTTTCCCTTAAAAGTTAAAAGGCCCCATTGAGTTGGTTCATGAGTTACATGATTTTTGTTACACCTGTTGAGGTTTACTCACATCTTGATGGTAAATGGTCAAATAAGAGATTCTGAACATCTAACACACAACTGAAACGGCAATGATAGGATAATTAATCATTAAAATTATTTATTACAAGTTCGTGACCAGGTACTTTTACATTTAGGTATTAATCATATGCAACTCCTGTTCAAATAAAACCAATGAGTGAAGCTTATCCCAACTTGATTGGCAGGCTCTTAACTCCTCTTACGAACACTTTTGTGATCAAGGCTTCAGTTGTTAATAAATGTTGTATTTTCCAGAGAGGGTGGTCTGTCAAGGGCTTTTACGAGCATCGCAAACTTCAAACTCTTAAGCCCATAACACTACCAAGTTTTCACGTTTTCAGTAACTATAGTAAGTGATATATGACTAATGAGGCTCATTAGAAGCATTGCCATGCATAATTTCCTTCAAACTCGTCACAAAATATTCAATATTAACTCAATGAGCCCCCAGTAGCATGAAAAGAAAAACATTTTGAAGTCGCTCCACCCCAGACCGCCGCCTCATTTTCCTTCGAGAGAAATGAGAAGTAAAATGTATTTTGTAGTGCTCCAGAATACTATGTTATAGAAGTGAGTCAGAGGAATTGGCGTGTATACCAGGGTTATATCATTTGCATTGATTTAGATCATGGCCTAGTGAACTTCTACACTTACACCTGTGCGAGAATGTATGGAAATAGATTTGTCTCAAAGTAAATACATTATTAAAATCTAACCTAGGAGGTCAAGTTTGTATAGTAATCTAACAACATACAGATTGTTGGAAACCTCTTGAAGACTCTCGTGCAAAATTGAGAAACATTTTTCACTTGTATCATTGTATGACATTCTGGGGCTACCTGGGCTCATGTCAGCAGTCGTGAGGTACCGTTACCTTACAAGCAGGCGCAAACTGGATTTTTGAAGCGGATGCAACAAAAGTTACGATAAAGACCCGGAAAAGGATTAGATATTAGGGCTACTATATAGCATCATCCAGATGGGCGGACAGGGCTTTGGTTATGGAGGCTATGCGATGTCAGAATCCCTGCCTCACATCTCGAAAATATGTATATCCATTCATAAGCTACTTAATCAGTACCTAAAATTGCAGATGTGTAGCTCTATACATTGGTATACCGCCATACAGTAGAGGCGGAAGTATTCACAAACGGGACGTAAAATTATTATTGATGATTTTCCTCTTTGCCGGGGTTGTTTTAAGCTCGGCGAGCTCCTTCGTTCTTCTAGTGGCCGACAGGGCCAAATGAGGAGGGGGCTGAAACCCAACCACCTGTTAAACTTTAGTTAGGTCTCAAAACTAGAGACATTTAGGCATGCAAACATGAAGTTTCTAGCCGACCTCTGCAAACGACACTGGGATCGCAAAGCAATTCATGAAATCGTCATCAATGCATTATGGTATATATACAGGCTCGTCATTTTATTGTTTACAAGATGATATCCTACCTTTTGTTTTGCATATTTTCATAGCTACTCAACATAAGAAAACTCAATAAACCAAGGACACTCAAACAAAAGAGGCTCTACAAGGACCTCCTTTCTCAAACCAACCTTATTTCACGGGCATCTCTATGGACCCTATTTTCCTTTAGGTAGCTTTCCACCAGGCCTTCGCCATCGCGACCGAATATTACATGACCAACACACCTTCGCCATCGCGACCCGGCCCAACCACTATCTAATATTATAGGCCTGTACAAAATTTGAGCAACAATTAAAAGCACTATGGGAATTGCAAGAGGAAAGGAGGTAAAAGACAAAAAAGGAAGAGGTCAAATAATCATTTTTCGAAGTGTCCATCCAATTTAAGAAAACCAATGACACATTTTAACCATACAGCAGTAAAATTTGAGCTCGAAGAGCCTGAAAAAAATAATCCCTTAAAGTTTAACCATCAAATACTTTTCAGCGAGATATAATGCTTTGCGACGTTTTCTTCAATTGTCTTAGTATGATTTGCAGGAGTTAAGATCTGTCGCTCTCAAAAATAGGTAAATCAAAAGGGTTTAAGGACTAAAAAGCGCCTTTCAGAATGTTTTTTGGTCGTAAGTGTATTAACAATCACATCTTTACCGGTAATGGCGCCCGAAGCGCTCAGAAAATATTTTTGAAAAATGTATAACGGCAAATCGTGCTGCATCGTGCTACAAATTAGATTGAAAGATCCCATATGCCTCTACAGAGGTTGGAGATGTACTTCAGTTTTTCGGAGAAGCGTTGTGGTCAGAACAGTTGCATGTATTATAACCTTAATAAAGGTCATAAGATGGAGTGAAAACCGTGACGAATGCGCCCGAAGCGCGCCGAAATTTTCTTTAAATAAGATAACCATGACAAAATTTGCATTCATGCTCTGCATCGAAACAATTAGAATTCCCCAACAAACCTATTTACCAATCACAAAGCCAGTCTTTTACCTGAGAATTCGTTAACAGATTTCAACTTTTGTTGCTGTGCTTCTGCGGGAATTGCTACCGGATATTATTGATAATAAGGACAATATTAAGTTAAG
This sequence comes from Holothuria leucospilota, assembly GCA_029531755.1. Taxonomy (NCBI): domain Eukaryota; kingdom Metazoa; phylum Echinodermata; class Holothuroidea; order Aspidochirotida; family Holothuriidae; genus Holothuria; species Holothuria leucospilota. Next base: position 48,933,357 of record CM055972.1, read on the forward strand.
GTTTGAAGCGCGCCGAGCGCGCGAAAACTTTAATAGTTTGCGAAGGATTTGCGATAAATCTGATAGTTTGAGAACCATTTGTGATAGAAAATGGTAACAATAGACCCATCAATTCGGTCGAAAACACACCTCACCCTACCTTACAGAAATCTATAGCTTAAACGCCTTTTAGGATCATTTTAAAATTTTCAAAGAAAAAATCTGAAATCGATTGGGGGGCACCCAACCCCCATGCCTTTGTGCCGGAGCCACTGAATGACAACACCATTCCAAAGTGTTTTGGAGTGTATTGTGAAGAGATGTTATTCACACATGACATTTCAAACTGTTTAACGTTTCCCGAAGTAACACTCTCGCCGATCAACACCATTAATGAATTCTCTCGCAATACGTCTTTCATCCAGTTGTTGTGCGAGCTTCTTGTGTACGTGCAAGATCGTGAGGTCATTCAACCGCTTTAGCGCTCTCATTGCTTTTTCAAGGTGGGGCCCTCTTTCACCCTAAAATTATTAGTATATTGTACATTGAACCGATCAAGAATATGTTCAGCACCCACTTCGAAATTTTCCCCACGGTCCCCACTACTTGGAGCACTTGGCAAATATTCGGGGGGGGGGTTGAGCACACTTTTATCCCCTCACTTTTTCATGGGGGGGGGCTGAGCCTTCAAGCCGGTTCTGGAGCCACTGAGTTGACGAATTCAAAACGGACTTTTATTCCAAAAGTCTTGTTAGGATATACAAATCAAACAGTCACTTAATAGTGACGAATTATGGGAATGTTACAATTTTGCTCAGAAAATGACATAAAATTAGTTTTTCTTTGCCCTAGTCGGCTTCCACACTAAAGGTATATTATTCAGCTGCCAGGTATTGTGGTTTTTGTGAAATTTATGTGCCACCTCGTTTCTAAAAATAGAGTTTCAGGATGTACAATATGCAAAACGTGCAATAATTGTGATGCCTTTCCCGGAAGCAATATAACTGTAGTCCACGTCTATATTCTATCACCAGTACTACATATATACAGAACACATTCTACAGTTTACATACACTCCGCATTTCACATACATAATCTTAGTAGGACGACTATGTTGACAGTGACCTAAAAGACGATACTTATACATGAACAAGAACTTTCTACAACCGAGTGCGATTACTGCAAGCAGGGAACTGGAAGACTAAAATTTCAATATTTCGGAGTGCATTTGGACAACTTACAGACAAGGTGAAATTGAAATGTTGCTTTTTTTTCTTGCTATGTATGCGAAAAGTTTGATATGATAGAGTAGACATTAGAGAATCAGAGAAGTATGTGCTCCAATTTTTTTCATGTGCCAGGGGGTAGCAGGCAACTTCAAAATGGCCACCAATTTGATCATTTTGGCTGTTTTAGCTCAAGAAAGACCCTGTCGCTCCAACATTGGGGTCTAAAATTTTTAGGAGTGATAGTGGTCAAATCAGTACAGTCTCCTGCGATATTCTAAACGTTTTGTGCAAACTTTTGATTCACTTTGTAGTGACTTGTCGACGGATGCCCCGTCCGCCAAAAAACAAAAATTTTGGCAAGTCTACCTCAGTTTTTTAATTACCAAATTATCTTAAAGTATGTAACGCACTTCCTTATCTTTTTTTTTATAAATTAGCCAGACAAGGTACATGTAATGTGGGGGAATTTGGACTCTCACATTCAAACCTATACGAAATTAGTGGTGCAGACTGAAAATTCGCAATTTCTTCTTTTGCAATTTGTTTAAAAAATATGGGTTTTAGGACATATTTGAGCAGTATATAACCTCTTAAAGGGCAACCCAAGATGCCCTCGTCTTCATGAAATAGGCAGCCTTGTGCCTCAGTAGCACAAAAAAGGACCCGCAATTGAGACCTGTTATGGAATTGTGGAAACCGAAACATTGCTATTTCTTTATTTTTCCTTGAAAAATATGGATTTAGGGGCATTTTTGAGAAGTAATGTCTCTATATAAGAACCAAAAACGATGCTCTCATGCATCTTCATGGTATGGGTATCACCTACGTGACCTAGTGCCTCAGTAGCACACAGAGGGAACTTTTTTTGCAAATGAGGACAAGCTGCTCTCATCTTCATGCAGTGGACAGCCTAAATAAAGCCTCAGCAGTAGACAGAAAGAATTACTACAGGCAAATGAGAATGAGTGTCTTAGTAGCCAAAAAATTGACTCATAAATGAGAAACGGCAAGAAATAGCATAGGTGATTTTATCATCTTCATCTCTTCTTGGAATGTGTAGTGGGGTGCCTTTGTAGTACATAAACTTTACATAAACTGTACATAAACTTGGGATCAGCACATATTGAATGGATTTTTAAGAAGTAAAACCCACACAATGTAAGTTCTTTCTTCAATTTAATACATTGACACACATATCACATATTTTCAGTAAAAAAAAAAAGAAATTGCAATGTTTGGGTTCCCCTTATTTCATGTATGTTCCGATTTGCAATTAAAAGAACTTTCTGTGTACTACCAAGGCACTGTACTTTTTCCATGAAGATGATAATATATTGTAGGCTTCTCATAGAGATATTTCTACTCGAAAATGCCCTTCAACCCATATGTTACTTATTTAATCTATGTCGGTTTTCATTTGCATAGTACCTCTAGTTATTCCATTGAAGGAAATATTGAGTGTAAACACAATCCCAGATACTAAAATAACCAATGCAAACAAGGAAATTGCAAATTTTTGGTAATACTCATTTCGTGTAGGTTTGAATGTGAAAGCGCAAATTTCCTTTATAAATTAACCGGTTATATGCAGGGTTGGGAAGTAACGAGTTACAAGTAACGCCGTTACTGTAACGAGTTACATTTTGTGTAACGGAACCCTGTAACGAGTTGCATTTGTATTTCAGTAACGGAGCAAGTAACTAGTTACAATTCTGGGTAAAAGTAACTGTAACGGCGTTACATTTGGGTCCCCTTACTTTCCCGTTACAAATAGTCAAAATGACCACAAATTGCATTTTCCTCGAAGTAGTAAGAGAAAATCTTCAAATTGATGACACTTTGGTGGTAAAATTATTTTCGATATATTTATCAGTCGTCTCTATTTTCGACTTCACACTCACCACCATCAAATTTTATTCACGTTTAGAATCAGAAGTTGGTATCAGATGCACATGCTTCAGGCTTACAGGGTCACTTGATTGTCGATTAAACTAACTTTAAAATTTGATTTGTGTGTCAATTTACTTATTAGACAGATCAATACTTATTATCCACGAGACCGAATCGTTTTGTGATTTTTTGAAGGATACTGAACTGTCCTCTGGCAAACTAAGGACCAGCTGACTTTATATAGTATATATACTAAGTGAAGTCAGCTGGCCCTTAGTTTACTCATATTGTCCTTTAGAGGACACAGTGGAGATAGTGCACCGTGAGAACAGGTTGGCTCATTGGCATTCAAATACTAGGCTTACTTTGAAAGTTTATTCATTGTCTTTTGAGACGTTAGGGCTAGACTCGAGTCCACCCCATCCGAGTAGGAGCTAACTGCTATTCTAGATTCCCTACTCTTTCCGAGCAACGGTACGTACCCCTCAAGTCCCGGCCAGTTCTGATTCCAATGGCACCAATTTCGAGGCCAGTCCTTTTGCCAATGTGTAGCATATCAAACTTACAGATGTTTTAATTCTATTGTACATGTCCACCATTAATGAAGTCATCGTTTGTAATCACTTCCACAGCCTGGCCTGCTCAGTAATTTAGTTGATCATGTGTACCAATACATCTGTACATTGTGGACAAATAACAATGAAACTTGAAGTAACACTTGAAGTAACACTTTTAAATGTAACTTTCATGTTTGAGAACTCGGCTGCAATCAACTACGAGTACTATTCCAGTTATATCACATTCCGGAATCTTCTATTTCCTAATCAAATTCCTAATCTAGAAAAACGTTCTTGGGGCCCGCATTACGCTACTCGAATCCGTACTGGTGCGTTGGAGCCCAGTAGATTATACGGTGCCAATCGTCGGTAAATACCGTGCATCCATTTATGTATCTAATTATGGTATCCTCATTTGATGAATGAAACGTATGAATTTATCATATATTTTCCAATGCCCATAACTCCTTACTCTGGAATAATAGTAAGGTTAATAAAAAAAAGCAAAATACTGAAATGGTCAAATGGCGTTAATTAAAAGTATCCTAACAAAGCTAATTGAAAGAGGAGAGAAGCGTCCGTCTTAAAGCTTCACCTATTTATTGTAAAGGGAACGTGAATTATGCGCACATGGTCTGCATGTGTAAACTACATAGTCTCACCATTTCTATGCATTGTTTTGTATCGACACAATGTGAAACTTGAAATTTATGCGGAAATATCACTTAGCCAAACCTTAACGGCGAGGTTTAAAAATTTTACTGTTAACAGATATAGAACATAGTATTACCATGTTTATGCCCTTGAGGGTTGAAGACTTTAATTACTGCTAAAACAACGCTCTCCCCCTTTAATAGCCGCTGACCTCTCTGAATTGTGATGGGAGTATAAAGATTTCCAACCTAAAAGAAGTACTTTCGTAACTGGAAAAGTTTGGTTATACCCATATTCGTCTAAGAAATAGTTTGCGTAAGCTCCGACACAGTATCATGATTTGCTGCTTCATGATGAGCGTTAGGAGCCTCTGCCTGAATCCCCAGTGAAGATCAGTTGGCATCATTGACTTTCTTTGGGGTACACCTCAGGATAATCGGTACAAATGAGGTTCGGTCCTCTCATGTGCCCCCTTCTTACTACCTACCCCCCTTCCGTTTCAGGTATCGAGGTACCGTATATTCACCTTGAAGTAACTAGTTACTTTTGAAATGTAGCTAGTTACTTTACAGTCAAAATTAACTGTAATTAGTTTCTTTTTTAACATTGTAACTAGTAACTGTACCGAGTTGCAATTTTATGGAATTAACTGTAACTTAACGAGTTACTTTCAAAGTGTAACTGGAACAACCCTGGTTATATGGCTATCCATAACCAAAAGAAAAGGTCTTGTGGTTACGCACTGTTAGAGAATTTGGTTCTCAAAATTGGCCCTAAGCGCTAAAATTGCCAAAACTGGTGTTTTTGTTTTTTGTTTTTTGTTTTTTTTTTTTTTGATTTTTTTTTGTTTTTGTTTTTGTCGCAAAGTGCCACATTCTACAAATCACTACAAAAAAGGAATCGATATTTTGGGGGAACTTTCAGTGTATTGTAGATGACTATGTTAATTTTACGACTACTAATTCTACAAAAGATTTATACCAAAAATGTTGTAGCAGAAGAGCCTTTCTTGAGCTAAAACAGCTAAAATGATCAAAATGACGGCCATTTTGAATTTGCCATACCCCCTTGCACATGAAACAATCACAATGAAGTACATACTTTTCTGATTCTCTGATATTTACTGTCCATCATATCAAATTCTTGGTACATCAAGTGAAAAAAAGAAAATGCAAACTGAAAAAAGCTACATTTCGGCCTGCACTATTAGTACTAAAAACTTTAATTGAAAGCCTGAGAATAGCATAGAAAGGATCAAATGTAAGTGAATTGCACGTGTCTTTAGCTGACATTTAGTACATCGAAACATGTATTGTGGCGTAGGAACTTACATCACCTACTTATAACTCCTCAGAGGGTCAAATGTAGTATATGTACAAATATAGACCGTCAGAGGGGTATCAGCTCCAAGCTACAAGAACTCAAACACCTCGATTATCTACGGTGGATAATATGCGACTACGTACAAAAACCAAATATGGAAGAGCACAAAACAGTATTTCTAGGCTATGTTGGTGGCCTAACCTTGTGTCAAAAGAGCAACAAGCAGCTAGCCAGCTAGACTTTTTAGCCTCGAGGAACTTTGTCGGTACATTCAGGCTCTTAGCCAGGAGGGGACATAGGGGGCCACCCCCGTACATACCACTCTGCCCCTCTCCATATGAAAAAGTGACATTCAAATATAACTACCTATGAACAATAGCACCGGTATGTCTCCACGCGATTATCGGTTAATATAAAAAATTATCCCAGAAGATGTTCAGTGGTGAACCTTTTGACGTTCTCTCTCAACGTTTCTTCAAACAGGGAGGTTTCTTTAACCAGGGAGGTGTTCGGACTCCCTGCTTTATCTACCAAAATTTTCCCGCTCTTTCACTTTATTGTGCCAATTTGCTTCAACACCCACTGCTTTAAACGTGACGGCTTTATTTAACGGCGAAGGGGGTTTTTTTTCGTGAAGGTAGGATTCTTTAGACATATACTATTGCATATATAGATGCAAAGAATTTAGGAGTTCTATCTGCTTTTCCCACCTTTAGTAAGATTCTCAATTCAGAATCGCCATCGTGGCCGAAAATATCTGTAAGAAATTTGAAAATGTCTCAATGCAGAGGCTGTATGCAATTTTTACCATGGTCAATGATATCTGTGCAAAATCTCGGCGCACTCCGGGCAAAATCCTTACAGTCATCATTCTATGCCTTAAAAACATTATTAGCACGAAAACCAGGTGAACTAATCAGTGACCAAAACTAGATGAACTCTTTTAGTTAGAGGCCAGGTATCAAAAGGTTTTAATGTAGCAGTCTAAAAAATTAGGTAGCTCTCGTATCGTGGTGACGATACAATTTGAATTTCAATTTACTCCCAATACAAGCTTATTCAAAATATTCCTTTTTCGGTTCATGGTGGATTTATTAAACACATTTCTATAGAATGATCACTTCAAATCATACTTATTTAGTCCTCTTCTGTTAATATACCTTTCCCCCATCTCGCTCATATCTTTGTTATAAAGTTGTTTTTGACTCAAGTTTCACTCGGCTGGCCAGAGTGTAAAATTAGTGCCTTGAGTAAGCAGTGAAGTTGAAAAGTTGTAGCCCTCGAATACCCACATTACTCGGTTTTACTGACATTTGCTGAAACGTGATACTGCTTTGGCGATGAACATATTGTCTGCATAGAGCTTTGTGTGCCCTCAGTGTCATGAGGAGGTCAGTTGGAACCCCATGCTAGTGTCTCCATTATATCAATGCCTCAGAGCCTACAAGAGATTTCCCCCTGGACCCCATCAAGGTGGTAGTGGACCATACCAGCCCATGGACCTCTCGCTTCGTGCAAAGAATTTCGCTCCCTCTAACGCGCTCAGGCTTTTAGAGCATGGGAAGGATAATTATAGTCCTCTTACGTTCACTTGTGGAGACTTTCTACGCCACTGTATCATCACAAAAGGAAGGGAAATTGCCATTATAGGTAAGGCAAACTTTTCACCGATTTCCTGAAGTAGTTCAATTACTAAATTCAGACGCCATTTTGGTAGAAAGGGGTGACTCAAATTCCCTCTCAAACCATACTTCGCTGCCAATCTATTCGTTTTGCCTTCCTTAATTGTTTCTTCGCATTTACTCCCATTTCCGGATTTCCTTCATTTTGCCGACCGATGTCAAATTTTGTCGTCTCACGGAAACACAATAATATCACACTGCCATGAACAACTTTTGGCATGTCTGAGAAGAGTATAAGTTGCAGTACAGTTCAGCCGAACGAATATGTTTATGTTTCAAATATTACAACACGAGTTGTCTACAGCCTACATACATTCTAATTCTCCTCCCTGACCCCCCTTTCACACAAGCCCGCGCGAACGCCTGTTTTCCGTCGTTTTTCCTTTTTTCACTTTTCCCTCTCTTCTCTTCTTTCTTTCCCTTCTTTTATCTTTCTTTCTCTTCTTTCTCTTTCCTCTTTTCCTCTCTCCTTCCCTCCTTTTCCTCTCCCCTTCCCTTCATTTTGCTGACTAGTGCAAAAATTTTGCCGACTGGATCCGTGAAGGGGAATAGGTCACGCCCTTCCATGGCACCCCTCCCCATTACACGGACTGTCCTGGTGCAGGTGTTTTGACGTACACTCATAGTAACTTAAAGAAGTTTCCACGAAAAGTTAAGCGCGAGTAACATGAAAATGATATTTTGAAATTGCTCCACCCCTGACCACCGCCTCATTTGCCTTAGAGAGAAATGAGAAGTAAAATGTATTTTGTACTGTTCTGGAATGCTGTACTATTGAAGATAGCCGGGGCTACCTTTCTTCCTGTTAGTCGTCGTTACAAACAGCTAGAAGCAGGCTGAATATTTCAAGCGGCTGCATCAAAAGTTAAGAAATGTCCCGGGGAAGAATTACATATCAGGGCTTGTACATAGCCCAAACCAGATGGGCGGATTGGGTATTGTTATGGGGGCTGTGCCATTGATTTTGACATCAGTACCGGTATCACAAATCGCGAAAATATGTATTTCTGGCATAAGCTATTTAAAAAGTACTTGAAATGACAGATGTGTAGGTTCAGGGCCGTAACCTGCGGGGGGGGGGGGACTTCCCCTGAGTTTCCTAACCCTAAGTGATAATGGACCTATACTTGAGAAAAAAATACTGAAATGCTGAAACTTTCACTATCCTATTTATATGATATCAAGGTCCAAAGAACCGGGGAAATCGCATATGACGATTCCTCCCAGGGAGGCGTTTTTGTGTGGGTTTCTCTTCCTGATAAAGGAACTCTCGTCCGTCTACATGATAAACTGGTTCAATACACCTGCATATACGCAAGTTAATGATAAAATAGCCTATTATTACTTTTAACTGTAAGCTAAACTCAATGAGCTTGTAAAGTAACTTTTAATTTAAATCAAGGCTAAATTTTTTTCCTACCCTTACAAAAAATGTGGGGCATACCACATGTGAACATGCATAATTACATGTGACAGGGCATAGGAAAATACATAACTGGAAAAGTGAGGTAATGAGTGGTGACACATGTGGGATTGGAACCAATTTGACACACAATATTCTACTTTACCCCACTTTGCCACATGTTTGCCTTTGTAAAAATGTATTTTGGTTCTCCACTCTTTGTCACATGCGGCAAACTGCGGAAATGCAGGTAAAAGCATTGCACCTTAAAAAGTGGGTCAAATTTTTATTAAAATCACACATTGCCCTACAAATAATCACATAAAACTCACTATTTTTCACACCCAGCCATAGTTTTACACAGTATGACACCGTTTTTCCAGTGTGGTATTGGAACTTTTGCCACACAATTTTTTTGTAAGGGTAAGTATGAAATGTAAACAAGAGGTTTAGATAAACCTTACAAGGTCTAAAGTTTGTCATTTGCCCTCATCTGTGAGACATTTCAACCGATCAGTTTCTTGCAATGTCTAAGCTACGGCTACGCGCCAACCGAAGGTGGCTCCCCCAGTGGCATACTATAAAGAGGGAGCAGCTCGCACCGGTTACTAGCCAAGAAGAGTGCCATGCAACAGCCGAAAAATCCAGTAAATAAGCAGATAAGTAAATCATGTAATCATTTCAAAGCTTTATCAAAGATAACACCATTTTGGATCTAGGAAATCTATGAACAAGAAGATTTTTCGACGAATAGAGGTGTTGTCCCTCCTCTTGGATAACATTTCCTTCAATTACACCATTTTGTAAGCCACCTCGCATACAGACAAATATTTCTCAAAGAGTAAGGTTGTCGTCCCCTTCTCTTAGATAGTACCCCTTGCCTGACAACCAGGAAGAATATCACTGAATAATGACAATTGTTTTATATAAAGGTATAATCAGTTCAAAGATTTGCCAACTATAGCCCCATATTTCACCCTAAGTCAGACCTTACATGAACCCCTTACCCTGGAAACCTCCGCCAGGATGGCATTCATTCACAGATGAAAAAGGAACGATCCACCAGGATGTCCCCTGTCTATAGGCACGCCACTTGGTGCTCCGATCGGACATGATCTGCCCCTAGTGCCTCAGTCTGTTGACCCTGTTTTTCTTTAGCTAGCTTACCCTCACGCCTTCGCAGTCGCAACTGGCCCAATCACTACCGTATTTTATATTAGACTGTGCAAAATTTGAGTAAGAGATAAAAGCAGCATGAAAATTGTTAGAGGGAAGGAGGGACAGTACAAAAAGGGAAGAGGAAAAGTAAGCATTTTTTATTGAAATGTACATTCCATTAAGAAAACCGACGATCTGTTTTAGTCATAAAACTGTAAACGTTGAGCACGATGGGCCTGAAAAAATCAATCCCCTCAAGTTTCACTGGCTAAGCGTACGGGACAGGGGCTTAGGGCTGCAGATCCGACATTTCGTGCAGAAGTTGTCTGTTTTCGGGCTAAAAGTTTCTATTCCTCTGGTAAACATGTTTGAACTTCGAGCCCTCAATTGAAAGTAGTCCCGGACGCTTGGTTCCTTATGATATAAGGTGATAATATTGTTGTGTGGTCCCTCTCCTTTTTACTGAACCAAACCCTTCAGATTTAGACCCTCTTTAAAGAAGGAAAGATCAAGCCACCACGCTCCCGAGGGGTATTAGCTCCATGTAAAAAGTAAGGACTTCTTTTTTTATGATGACATATGTAGAAATGTTTTAATGTTTCGGTCTACCGCGTGCGTGTTGCCCTCTGTTTCGGGAAACGCGAAACAGGCAACGAGTCACAACCAATCAACATACGAAGCTTGGTTCACATGATTAAAAATGACAGTCTACATGAAACCGTCTTGAATGTCTTGGTTTCCTTATGCAGAAAATTGTTAGTCGATACCTAATGTGGTCGAATGGCCATATATGTTGTTTTTTTTTCAGAGTATTCGAACAAGGAAATGAAGGACAAGGCGTAAAAAAATGCGAACACTTCGAAAACATGAGTTTTCCACCGACTTTGTCGACTACGTTCTTGACGGTACTGTCTACCACAGTACCATTCCCCTGCTTAAAATTGTATCTTGTACTCACTTTTGAACGCCCCCCCCCCATCCGTAAACAGGAATTCTGACATGGGCAGGGAGACACGAGCAGCATTCAGGCTTCAAAAGGGGGAAATGGTCTACCTGCACCAATGACCTTGGCAATCAATTTCTCTGGAGGCACGAGAGTCTGTACGGAGAAATCCCACCCTTCTGGTTCCGATTCCCTCCTTCCTTCCCGTAGAGCGAAATTAATTGTTGTTGCCAGAAATGTCAGTGTAACTGCTAGTCTTTCTGCGGGAGGCATGCTTCGTCGCATGTTTTATCTTTTAGCTAATAACTGGTGCGTAGTACGGTTTCTCCTCCGACTCCTAATCGCAAGTAAAACAGGGGTGGCTGCCAGGATTTGGCCGACATGGGGCCAGGTTCATGGTTGTGTGTGGGGGGCAGTAACCCGAAGCTCTTACAGAGGCGATAGGTTCGCTGAAACAATGTTGACAGAGGGTGAGGAGGGGATCGAAAGAAAACCTTTTTCACGATACCATTCCACTGCAGGACACATTTTGTAGTGTCCGTATATACCTGAAGTACCGAGTTGTGTGCTGATTCCATGTTTATCGGGGAAATCTGAAATCTGTGAATGTCTTAGGCACAAAGCGTGCAAATATTATTTGGTACACATAAAAGAAGCTATACTAATTTAGTAAAAAAAAAATCAACTGTTAAGGCGGTTGATCCTTGTCGCAGAATACATACAATCTATCGTTCCACCCGGTCTGCCTGATGAAATAGTGAAATCTCCCTCGACGAGTCGCTTCCCGCATACTGTACGACAAACATTACAGAACATTAAACCGGAAAAGGTGACTCACTATTTTTCATTATTTTGGTCATAGGCTATACTTACGGGGGAAACATGCTTAACTTGGAAAACTTTGACCGGTCTGCATGGGAACCATCACCATTCAGTTAGTTAATCGAAGACTCCGCTTACATACAGATATTTAACATTTGCTCATATGCGTCGAATATGCCGCAGTACATGCTCTTCATAGGGGTTGAGCAAAATATTATGGTCGGCTGACAAAATGTGAGGGAAATTTCGATTTCAGGACGGGAGAGGTATAGGACGGAGAACTAACCAAACGCGAAGCAGCTTGTCGAACGGATATGCAATGCGTTTCGATTATGTAGACAACGGAACGTGCAGTAAAATGACATGAAAGCAAAACCATGCGTGTTCTTATTTGTCTATCTTTATCAAACACAAGACGACGGAACCTTCTTAGAGTTGTGTATAAGGTATTTCAAGCTAACAGTTTCAGATCAGAGTACTGTTAAACGTGAAATTCAGAGTTATGGCCATAGGGAAAGGGCAGAATATACAAACTGATGGACATTTCTATTATAACAAGGCAAGGGTGTACTTGTTGCTCTTTTGACAATTTTGAATCTTGTTTCTGGCCCATAGGTTAAGGTGTACAGGTAAGTAGGCCATATAGGTGGTAAGGATTTAAGGGATATCGATTGAGAGCATCGTTTCCTCTATTTTCTCCGCAAAAAGTACTGCCACAAGTTTTCTGTGAAGCCAACCTTTTTCACCTGCGACAATCTTTCATTAAACTAATCCGGGAAGGCTATTCTGTACGGCATTTGACAAAGAAACTTGACATAGAAGCATGATTCATTTGACAGAAGTATTTGTTAGCACAAAAAAAAAAAAAAAAAACCAGAACACACTTAATGACATTACGTAGTAACTGAATGCATACATGAAATCGAAGCAGTTGGCGAGCGCAAGGCTGAAAGAAATGATATTACCATCGTCTTCGACTTGCAGCATGTCTACCATTTTACCCTCGACGAGTAAAACCACACAGTAATTGACTACTAATGGCGATGCTGTTGGTAGTCATTTCCGACTTTGCCAGTTTTATAGCATTCGATGGCCCTATAATACAACAGCACAATTTGCCTGCTCGGTGTAAGTGTATACTATGCACTTACATTGGCTCCTCTTCATAGAATGTGTATTTCCAACCCAAAACGGTACATTCGACAACTGCTGTGGAGTTTATGGTACAACTACGTCGTTGGCTTTTATCACAGGAAGCGATGTATAGCGCGTGTTGTTGTGTCGACTACTCATCTGTACTGACAGTAGTTGCGTACATTGTAATCCGTGTGGAACGGCAGTCGTTTCCGACTTTGCAATCCACGTCCCCCTCAAGTTTTTGGAAGGTCGGGAACACAGCTGCTCCTCAGTTTTCCCTTTCGGAAACCAAAAGGGGCCTTACGTGTGTGTGTGGGTTTGTGTGTTTGTGGCACTTTGCTCGTTAACACGATATCTCAAGAAAGGAAACTCAGACCAGTGTCATACTTTGTATGTGGATGCATCATATTGAGAATGAACCCTATTGTTTTTGGTGGAGGTCAAAGGTCGTATGAGGTCACCAGGGGTCAAATAGTGAAAAACCTTGTAATTACAATGTCTTAATAAATCAAAGTTAAGCAGGTTTCATATTTCGTGCGTGGATGCACAGTATTGGATTATGAGAGTACCTTACTGGTACAGGTCAAAGGCCATGTAAGGTATTAAGAGGTCTAACACTGAACATCTTGTTCATACGACATTGTAAGAAGGAAAACTTTGATTGTGGTCATACTTAGTATGTAGGTACTTCATATTTAAAGAGGTACCCTACCGTTTTGAGGGAAAGTAAAAGGTTATTTGGGATCACCAGAGGTCAACAGGTTAAATCTTGAAAATATCGTGTCTCAAGAAGGGTAACCTTGATATGAAGTTCACACCTGGCATGTAGACGTCCAATATAATGGTTTACATCTCTAGTGTATTTAGTGAATGTCAAAGGTATAGTTGGGGTCACCAGAGGTCAAACAGTGTCAAATGTTCGTACATCATATCACAAGAGGAGTCGCATTCCTTGCAAGTGGAAGACCCATATTGAGTATGTTATCCCTGTTTTTCTGAACTGAGGTCAAATGTCATTGGGGTCATCAGATGTCTGAAGGCGGAAACTTTATAAATTCGATGTCTCAAGAAGGGTAACTGTGATAAATATCGTACTCGGAATGTGGGACATTCAGTAATGCATTCCTACTGTTTTTGTGAAGGTCAAATGTCAGTTGTAGTGAACAGAGGTCAAACAGTGAAAACCTTGAAAAGAACTCATAAACGCGATATCTTTAGAAGGATAACTGTAAGGGATCTCATACTTGGTATCTGTATGTCCATGTGGAGTAGGTATTCCCATTAAACGTTTTGGTGGAGGTCAAAGGTCATTTGGGGTCATTAGTGATCAAGAGATCAATACTTTTAAAACACTACATCAAAAAGAGTCGCTTTGATGGATCAGCATGTGAATTATTCGTACTAAATTATAGGTTATTTTTGTTTCTTGTGGTGGCCAATGGTCATTTGGAGTCAACAGAAGTCAAAATGAGAAAAATTTGAAAAGGGCTGAACACAGTACATGAAGAAGGCTAGCAGTAAAGGATCTCATACTTAGCGTGTGGACGAACCATATAGAGTGGAAGATTTCTAATGCTTGTCTTGGAGTTCAAAGGTCATTTGAGCTACCAGATGTCAATAGGTTAGTACGTTTTAAACATGTCTCACTTTGAAACTTGTAAGTTGGTAACCTTGATGCATCCCGTGCTATCATGATATCAAAATGTTTGATTTCTGTCCATGGATCTTTCATTTTGCTCATAAATGTCGACGCAGTAATTTTGTAACTTCATAATGAAACTGCGCCAATTTGAAACCGCTGTACCAGTTTTGCGCTGTACAAAAGAAATAAATTAGGAATCACTAAGCCTTTTGGCTTTCTGGTTTTCTTTTTCTTTTTTCTTTCTTTATTGCGTTTGTTTGTACTTTTGTCTAATTAGAGTAGAGCTGAGAAGGATTCAAAGGAATTTATTCTAATCTTCTGTCAGCGAGAGATAAAAAACCGTACCTGGTTCATTACGTTGGACCCCTAAGCAAGACGGTTTACCTCAATTGTCTCTCTCTGCCCAGGGGTTAAATGGGTACCTGAGGTAGTTTGTCATGGCGAGCGATGTGTATCTGCTACAGACTGTAGGGATTGTCTCTGGGACAGGCTATCAAGGAGATGGTTGTATGTGTTAAACGCCTTGAAGCCTGTGGATAGCGTAAGGCGCTATATAGATGAAAAATACCGTACTGTGTATAAATTTTACGGATTTCATAAAATTCCTGTTTTTTTTTTCTTTGTCATTTACTCTATTTACTGTTGTTTTTGCCTGATGAACTAACAGAGTAATCATAAAGAACATCTACTAAATATTTTTTAATGCTTTGAGAAGTGGAGATTCTGTTTGCATGAAATTATGACAAATAACTTAGCAAATATGAAGCAGTTGATTAAAAAAGTTTGATGGATTACATACATTTACAGAACAACTTGACTTATGACTTACTCTAGATTAAAATATAAAATTAAATAATGGCACCACAATTTTTTTCTGATTGTTTTGTTATGATTAAAATTTCCTTTGTAAATCATAAAACTGCAGTGTGTTCTGTAGCTTAGCGAAAATGCAGAGGGTGAAGAAGCACCCGCCTTTTAGCCCCGGGGAAGTTTGACGATACATTTGCTTGACCAGCATTATAGATAGCCTATTTGCCTCGTGTATTTTTATGAAAGATACCTTTTTGTGTCTATGCTCATGAGGGGTTTTAATTGTTCATCTTTTGTCTGGGAGTGATCTTTTTTTCTGCGCTCTAGGATCGCACTTCGTTGTCGGTGGTCTCGTATAAGGTACCAATATACCGTATCTTATGTACCCTGGGGGTAGTACTTGAACTGGCAGGAGACCAGATCACATACACTTTTGACCGACACCAAATGTGTGAGAGATTTCAAAACTAAAATCACTTAATGAAAGTTTTCAATACTCCAAGGGCAACATAAGAGCATTTTTGCGTTTTTGAGGTGGCAACAAATGATGCAATTTGTAGCGCAAATCAGCTTACTTCTGATTGAGCCATTGAAATCAGCCACCCTCCCTGTATCCGTTTAGCTATCATGTTTGTACATATTTGTTCAACGAGCTCTCAAATACTCATTTTTAACAGATTTTGATGAAAAATGGACCCAACGATTTATAGACCTGGGGCAACTTTTGACTAATATAAAGTGAGGTCAAAGGTCATTTAGGGATAAGACCATTATGTGAAAAACTAAAAATGTATAATGTTCCTCTTCGAGCACGGTATGTTCTTAAAAATTGGTCATTATTTCCTTAAGCAGTGGTTCTTTCAGGATGACCACAGATGTTGGATACTTGGTCATTTAACGTCATTAGAGGTTAAAATGGATGAAATCTTTGATTTTGGATTTCTTTGTAACCGTAAGTCAAATGGAATCCAAACTTGGTTCAGAAAAGTTTGAGGACTACTTTGAGGCCTTCAGGGGTCATTGGAGGTCAAACTCGCAATTATTCTTTGATCTACGTGAAACGTGGAAGATGTTTTCAACATTAAGTGCCAGAAGTTTTAGAGGTCAGTTTGAGGTCATCAGGGGTTATTTGAGGTCAATTTTGCAGATTGTTGGATGAACATGAAACATAGCGTAGTAGGCGCATTCACTGTTTTGTGCTAAACTTATGGAAGTACTATGGGGTCATTGACCAGAGATCGTTCGAAGTATCACTTACAAGATTCATGGATGCGAATGAGCTATTTGATACCAGACATTTTCATGATAATGACCATTTGGTGTTTTCAAATTTTCAAAAGTCATTCACGGTCCATTAGCAAAGGGAACAATAGTGCTCCTGTTCATATTTATTCTTCAAGTATGCAAGAAACTGGCTTTTAATAAAGCCTCAAAATTGAGCCCTTCTGTTTCTGGGTTCCATGTTTGGTTAGGGTTCATGGAGTAAAAAAACACGAAAATCCAAAGATAAAAGATACAAAGATAAAACGTATCTTCCTAGAAAAAAAATCTGTTTTGGATTAAAATTAAACAGGTTTGAGCTCTGCACCATTGGTGTACTTCGAAGTACTTCGAAGGAACGTGACAGATTAGGCCTGTATATGAGTGCTCGCCAGTCTATGTTTCCATGAAAAAATTCCAATCTCAAACACGGTGGAGTTATTCAGTGTTGTTCTGAATTCATCCCACGTTGTGGATTCCGAGGTGCCTTAACGTAGCTTTTCCAATGAATTACCTCAAGGTATGTATCATTATTATGATTGTTAGTTGCTTGAGAACCACATCATACGGTGTTTAACTTAAGACATTTCCCTGCGGAGGACTCCAAACGCAGACTGCAATACAGGACAATAGGGGCATGAGCACCCTAAGATTTTGGTAAGGGGTCACGGACCACCGATCGCCCCTGCCCCCTCCTCAATATTTGGCTAAATGGGCTCACAACCAGGGTCTTCGCTAGAGGGAGGTGGGGGGTGTGACCACCTCCTTCCCATTCACTGATCCAGTCGGCAATTTCTGTATCAGTCGGCAAAGTGAATGAAAGTGGTAGAGCCAGGAAAAAGAGGGAAAGATAGAGGATACGTGGAAAGAGAAAGAAAGGAAAGAGAGCAAAAAGGAAAGAGGACTCAGAAAGAAAGAGGAAAAGAAGGAAAGACGAAAGAAAAAAAAGCGCGCCCGCCGGTGTGTGTGTGTGGGGCTCAAGTAGGAGAAATTGGGATGCTTGCGGACTTAGAAAACTCATGTCGTAATACTAGGGAAAATCCGTCAAAAACACATGAAACGTAAACATATCCCTTCGGTGGGACTGCACTACAAAATCCTACTCAGACATGCCTAAGGTTGTTCATGGCAATGTGATATCGTGGCACGGGGAGACGACAAAATTTTACATCTGTTGGCAAAATGAGTGATAATACTGTCCCAAAGCCACACACAACTCATACAATCATCTGTTCTCCCCCATCACAAGAATCAACATCAGCAACTCGACCGGCTGGCTGTTAGTCCGGATTGAAATTATAATTTAGTGTTCAAATCGTGATTTTAGTGGTCTATTTATTGTCCGCCTTGAAGATAATTAAATGCTTCATTTTCATGCCCGTAATTTTGAGAATGGTCAAAAATTTCCGGGGTTCGTTTCTGTTTCCATCAAGGAGTTGCTTCTGGGCCCGACCTAAGACCCTGAGGCGGGCCCTGCATACACTTGCTTCGCGCTTCGTGCGTCGTTTTTACGTCGGTATTTCCTTTCCTTAGTCTGCAAAAGATGGCATACACCCCCTCCCCATACCATTCAGAATGCTCTGGCGACACCCCTGCTAACAACCTTCATGTTCGGTGATATCTGAGTTTTCCCGGGAAGACTCACAAACTCCTCTTCAGGGGATTGCGCTTTTAATGCCAGAAGATTCAGGCTTCGTTAAGGCTTATTTTATAAAATACCTATTAGAGCCGCCTTAGATTCACTCGTCATATCGATTATATATCTTTTCAAGTTATTTACTTTTGTATAATTTATGTGTACATTGCAAAATTAGAATCAATTTTCCCTCAGCCCCTTCCACCCCCTACCCCTCCTCTGGTCAACCCAGCTACGACAAAAGGGCTGCGCATTCCTTTAGAAAGTTTCTGGAAACGATTCACAGTTATTTCGAAACAACTTGTCACTTGTAGTTGCAGTTGTATTACAATTAGATCAGAGGAGGGGGATAAAGGGTGACGTGTCGAGTGGGGGTGTATGCATATGTGTACACGTAATCTATATGTATCACATATACTCGAGCGTGTGCACAAAGGAATATTTACACGTATACGTATGCTAACAAGTGCACAAAGGCCTATAAACATTCTTCTATGAATCTGTTAAAGGTACAGTTTACAAGAAATTCATCTGGAAATAGCCTTTTTGTGATCAATATGAGACGGAAAAGTCTCGGGAGTCAAAAATTTTAGCAAAGTGTTAGGATTCCTCTTTACCAAGTATTACATTTGCTTAATTATTTTTTCTGTAAATAAACACTTGAGGTAGCCTATATTTGTTTGAAACTCTGTGTTCACATTGTTGCTACGAATTTTTTCAGGGGAAAAAAGCCTTTCGGTGGTCAAAAAGTTACACCAAGTTCGTCCTGTACTCAGTAATATCAGCAAAATATAGCACCTTATGACAAAAATTACGTTTTCCAGGCTGCTCACGTATACACTTCTATGAGTTAAAGGGCCTTGAAGTTATCTTTGGTTGCCATTTTTAATTTCTATCAAAATGTTATATAAAATTAAATTAAAGTGTAAAACAAAAAAAAGATCATTCTGATATTAGAATTCAAACTGCTGGACTTATATCCTAAATAACACTTCGCCTGTATTTTATGTCACACGGAATAGTGCAATATTATGGGGTGAATTGTCCTGGGCATTGTTTGGGGCAATTGCCATGGTTGGGAACCATTCGCGATTGGGGAATTGTAAGGGTGGATATGGCCCGGGTGGGAATTGTCCGGGGTGGGAATTGTCCGGGGTGAAATTGTCCGGGGGAAATGTCCGGGTGGAAGTTATCCGGTCACAATCACATATACTCAGGCGTGTACACAAAGAAATATTTTTACATATACATACACGTGCAAGTAAGCCTATAAAATTTCTCCTTTAAATCTGTAAAAGGTACAATTAACATAAAATTCATCTGGAAATAACCTTTTTGTGATCATCGATCATTAAGAGGCGGAAAAATCTCGGGGAGTCAAAAATTAAATCAAAATGTTAGGCCCCCGTTTCCAAATATTACGTTTACTTTAATTTATAAACACATTGGGTATATTTGTTTGTAGCTCTGCGTACACCCTGTTACTACGAATTTTGTCAGGGGCGAAAAATAGCCTTTCGGTGGTCAACAAGTTACACCAAATTCGTCTTGTACTCATTCATATCAGCAAAATATAGCACCCTGTGACAAAAATTACGTTTCCCAGGCCGCTTACGTACACTTCTATGTATTTCTTTGTATGTGCATGATTTATATAGTCACCGAGATGTAATTTTCAAGTTCTGATATTTTACTTACGTAAATAGAAAACGTAGGCTAGACTTTTACAAGATTAATACCCGGGTCTGCTAAACGTCCATATGTAAAATGAACGTGAGGTTACCTGCCTATGAGGCGTAAATTGATTTCTTAATGAATCTTGAATTTCATATTTTCAGACTCATCTGTAACTTGGAATAAAATGGCGACTGCATCTCCATGGAATGATATAGACGACAAATTTTGCATCTGCTCTATCTGTCTGGAACAACTTAAGGAACCGAAACAGTTGCCGTGTCTTCATCGATACTGTAAAGATTGTTTGAATTCAATAATACAAGGAACTAATGACGTCATTAAATGTCCTGAATGTAGGGAAGAAATTCAAATTCCAACAAATGGAGTTGACGGATTCAAAACAGACTTTTATTCCAAAAGTCTTGTTGAATATGTACAAATTCAACAGTCACTTACAAGTGACGAAGTACGGGAATGTTACGGTTGCTCAAAACATCTCAGAGTTGCAGCATATTGCTTTAAATGTAACGACTTTTTGTGTAAGGATTGTCATAATTTTCATGTCACAAATAAAATGATGAAGGACCATCAAAAGCACACTCTGTCTTTGGAAGGTATTGAGGCTAAAAACATTACAATAGAGAATTTGGCCTCAATGCGAGATGCACCGCGGTGTCACATCCATCTTGAAGAAATGGCGAAACTATACTGTGACACTTGTGTGAACCTTCCAATTTGCGTTGCCTGTGTACATGGTGAACACAAAGGACACAACCTTCATGAAGTAAAAGCATTGGCTAAGTTGAAAAGAGAAGAGCTTACCCAAAAACTTAAGACTCTCGGAGAGATTAATAAAGACAAACATGAAATAGCACCGAAACAGGCAAAAGAAAAGTTAATTTGGAATGTAAGTATTGAAAAAGAAAAAATGATAAAGATGCATCACGAGAAGGATCAGAAATTAATGACGAAAGTACAAGATACCGAAGGGAGGAGACAACAAGTGGAGCAGGAAAAACAAAATACAGAAAAGAAAATATTTGATTCCTTGCAGACAGACATGGAACATGAAATACAAGGAGTTAAGAAAAAGTATGAAGATATGTTTAGGGTAAAGAAACTTGAGTTGACCGATACCTTTAAGGAGCGTGAAAGTTCTCTGGAAAAAGAACTAGCTAAGTTACGTGAACAACGTGAACGCTTTGAAAGAGATAAGAAGGAATTATTGGAGTTAATAGAAAAACAACTGATTGAGAATATGAAAATTATTGAAACAATGTCACAACATTTTGATAACATAAAAAAGAGATTTGAAACCTTAAACGTAATGTCTTCCAGTATTCTTGCTTCTGACAATGACTGGTCGGCCGTACAGTGTATCCCTGATATGTGTACAGCAGCTTCAAATCTGATGAAAGATTTAAAAATGAACTTTCCAAAATTGACGACATTGACTGAAGTGACAGTCAATTATAAACGATACTCCTTTGAGAAACCAAGTGTTACGAAAATATCAGAAAAGTTTGATAAGAAGATAACTATTACTTATCCATATCAGAATGTCTATGGTATGACATGTAGTGGTGATGGTACCATTGCCATATCAGGAATCACATCAAATGGGCGGGCATCATTCATCCTTGTGATCGATATGAATGGTAGGATGCTAAAAGAGGAGATCCTGAACACAGGTAATAGTTATCCCTTCCGGTACTGTGAATACTTGTCACAACATAAAGTGGCAACAGTATGCCAGCCAAAAGAAATTGGTTTGTATGATGTACGTGATGGTTCATACATCAAGAAGAACATCAGTGCCGTCATCAACAGCTGGCCGAAAGGTCGAAATGTAAGGTGTGTAGCTACTGATCCTGTCAAACATCACATCTTAGTGGGCGCGGTTAACAGCAGAGATGTGTATGTATTTAATGATCAGCTTAAGTACCTGCACATCCTGACACTTCCAGAGATGATCAAATGGCCATGCAATATAACTGTCAGTGACGGTCATCTACTTGTGTGTGATTATGACGGAAAGAGATGCTTTGTAACTACAATGGACGGGTTGGAGAGTAAGCTGGTGGGTGAATTCATGACACCAAATCTAAAGGAAAATAAGTTTGGGCCCCGCAGTGTATGCAGTGACAAGAATGGGTTCGTCTACGTGTTGTGGAAGAGCTCTACTCAATGTTACATTGTTCAGTACAATCACAATGGCAGCCAGGTGTTAACAACGAAAAAGCTGGATGAATATGCAAACGCATTTACTGTAGAAGAAACATCTCAAGGAGAGAAACTTCTCGTAGCTACACAGAACACACGAACAGCATACTTGTATGACCTAATGACAGAAGGCTGAAACTTTTGCATTCAGCTTATACTGCTGAGTGTCTGCAGGAATGCTTTACTTTACATCAATATCAGGGCTGAAAATGAGTTAACTTCTTCTTTCTCGGGAAGCAATTCTAATTTCTCAAATTCTTAACTTCTCTAGACAATAAAGAAAAAAGCATTTTCTAAACTAGGCTTCCCAGATTGTCGATTTTTTTCCAAACCCCCCAGATCAAGATTCACCTGACGGGTATTCTAGTTAAAACTTTCCAGACATATCATGCTTAGGTCCGACCCTTCCTAAAAGATATTCTTATACACATATCTATGTCATCTGACGAGGAACTCGTATCTATAAGTAAGACACAGGCATTTAACTTGTATGGCCTTATTACAAAAGACCGACTATTTCACAGAGTAATTACAGGAACACATTCCGACATTAACACAACGTACCTTTTGTTGTAAAATATTTTCCAGGCCTATAATAGATACGTGCGGCCACTACGAGAGACATATTAGAATCATGTCACGTATGGATATGACCCCCTCTTATAGCCTATCTGGTTTTGGTGGGGACGTTCAAGGGGTTTGTTTTCACCGGGGAGTTGCCTCCCCCCTCCTCCCCAGCCCCTCCTCATTTCATTTCATTTCATTAATCTGTTTCTTCGTAACAAACAATAACAATATTTACAAATGATGTGACAAATGTATTTATGAATTGCATGTAGGCTACGAAAGGAAGCTCTCTAAAATATCTTCGTAGGCTTGTTCGGCAGAACACTCCCTGTAAGTAATAGAAGAAGGGAAAAAGTTGAAAATAACTTATATATTAAACAATGACAATGACAATGACAATGACAACAGTTTATTTCCAGTACATACATATACAATACATCACAACGGACTTACCAGAACAAAAAGAGTACCAGAAAGGGAGGAAAAGGAAGTAAGAAACTTATAGCGTTTTCCTCCGGCTAATATACATTACATATGATGAATAATATTACAACTTAAGGTTCCAAGTAAGATAGAAAAGATAAATACAGGAGATAATTACCCAAATTTAAAATGTTATGACTGATAGGTAGTGGTAAGTAAACTTTGCTTGTATTTGTATTTAAAAGATGTGAGGGTTTTACAGTTTTTTATAGTTGCATCAATAGAATTCCAAGAAGTCACACCCGAGTACGAGATACACAGCTGCTTTTTTGTAGTTCTGCATTTTTTTAAATGAAAATTCCCACAATTTCTAGTATTATAGCGATTTAATGATATAATGAAATAGTGTTGGAGATTTAATGGCAGCATTTTGTTAAAAACTTTGTACATGTAGATAGCTGTTCTAAATTTAATTAACTGAAAAAAGGGGCAACGTCTTTAAACTATTAAACAATAGGGTTGTGTGATCTAAATATTTTGCTTTGCAGACAATACGAATGATTCTTTTTTGCTTGATGAAAATAGGGTTTAAATTTGATTTGTATGTGTTTCCCCACACCTCTACACAGTAAGTAAGATAGGGTACAAACAATGAACAATACAAAATGTACAAGGACTGAGTATTTAAAACATTTTTAACTTTATTCAGAAGGGCGATGCATTTTGAAATTTTCCCACATACCTTTGAAATGTGATCCTTCCATGTAAGTTTGTGATCGATCATAATCCCAAGAAATTTAGTTGTTTAAACCCTTTCAATATTAACGCTGTTTATATGGATATTTAAGGTAGGTTTTAATGCTTTGTCGGAAAAGAAAATATAATTTGTTTTGTCTATGTTCAGGGAAAGCTTATCAATTGAAAATCAAGTGTACAACCTCAGAAGTTCCTCATTGACCCTATCAAATAATATAGTAATATCATTATGCGAGCAGAAGATATTTGTATCATCTGCAAACAAAACGAATCTTAATATATCAGACACATTGCAGATGTCATTAATGTACAATATAAATAATTTGGGTCCTAAAATAGACCCTTGTGGAACTCCACAGATAACTTCTTTGAGTAAGGACTTCATATAATTAAAATCATCGTACTGCTTTCTATTAGACAAGTAGCTTTCAACCCACTTTAAAACCATACCTCTAACACCAATATACTCAAGTTTCTTTAAGAGTATTCCATGATCTATGGTATCAAAAGCCTTTCTCAAATCGATAAAGATACCTATAGTAGATAACTTATTTTCAATAGAGTTTGTGATCTCTTCGGTTAATTCAACCAATGCCATCGTTGTTGATCGGTTACTTCTAAATCCATATTGACTATTACTAAGAATTTCAATTTTTTCAATAAAATTGCTAAATCTTGTCTCAAACAGCTTTTCGAGGATCTTTGAAAATTGTGAAAGTAATGAAACAGGTCTATAGTTAGTATACCTGCACTTCTCACCTGATTTATAAATTGGAATAACTCTCGCAATCTTCATGCTATCTGGGAAATATCCATCTAAAAATGATTTATTACAAATGTAGGCAAAAGGTTTAACAATATTAGAAATAACCTTTTTGATAATTTCCATGCTTATACCGTTGTGATCCAAGGATGTTTTCTTACTTAAACTTTTCACAACATTTAATACTTCAGAATCAGAAATGGGTGTTAGATACATAGAATTAGCCTGCTTTTCACCAAGATAATCACAGATATTACCCTCACAAAGTGGGATGTTCGCTGCCAGTGATAGGCCTACGTTAATGAAAAAATGGTTAAATCCATTAGCAATCATAAGGGTCTGTAACTATTCTGTTTTTATCCACAAATGTATCGGGAAAATCACAAGCACTACTTTTCTTTCTTATAATATCATTTAAAATTCTCCAAGTACCTTTAACATTATTTTTCTTTTCTTCAATTAGTTTAGAGAAATAATCTTTTTCACATAATCTTAAAATAGATGTAAGCTTATTCTTATATTTCTTGTACCTTTGCTCATTACTTAGAGTAGGATTTCTAATAAACTTCACATATAAATTGTTTTTCTTTCTACATGCATTCTTTAAACCATTTGTAAACCATGGTTTATCTGACTTTTTACCTTTGCACACAACCTTCTTTACAGGACAGCAATAATTATAATGCTTACAAAAAA
The DNA here is from genome assembly GCA_029531755.1 of Holothuria leucospilota. Classification (NCBI taxonomy): domain Eukaryota; kingdom Metazoa; phylum Echinodermata; class Holothuroidea; order Aspidochirotida; family Holothuriidae; genus Holothuria; species Holothuria leucospilota. The sequence continues at coordinate 48,958,586 of CM055972.1, forward strand.
TATCAATAAATTTATCATAGGAATCACTTACATCCCCTGCATTAAAAACTCCATACCAATTTTCCTGACTTAAATGAAGATTAAAATTGTTCAAAGATTCCTCATCTTTTTTCCTACAGAAAAGTATTTTATTCTCATAATTCCTATTCACAGACAAAATACGTATGCTGAAAATGGGAAGGTGGTCACTTACGTCATCTAGTATTAGACCACAACTGACCTTATCACTGATCACATTTGTAAAGATATCAATAATGGAACTGCAGCCACGCGTAATGTGTGTTGGTTTATTTATCAATGGGAACAATGATAAGGTAAACAAATGATCAACAAAAGTTTTAGTGTAATTGTTATTGTTGTAATTCAGTAGGTTTATGTTAAAGTCTCCACACAAATACATTGATCCCTTTTGAGGACTGAACAAGTTATCAATATTGTTAATAAAAGCATCAATATTGCCTCCCGGTTTCCTATACAAACAACTGACAATTACTTTTTTATTAAGTGACAATTCAACTGATATACACTCAAAAAGATTATCAACAGATATAGTCAACTTATCCATGACTTTATACTTAAACGATAAACAATAACATATGTACTGTGAATGTCACATGATTTGCTAATTGATCAATAATAATTTTTGCATTGCTTGAAATGCTTGCTTTTGAAACATGAAATTGATTTACAGCATTGGATTTCATAGGAAGCACATTTCAGATATAAAATGATCGTACGGGTAAACTTTGTCCCAGAAAAGTTGAGTTAAAACTTGATATACTAAGGCATCTATACTGTCTTGTGTTATGGTCGTTTGTGTCACGGTTAAGTGAAAAAAGTGTCTAAAAAAATGTCTAAAATATGTAAGGGCAAGATTAAGTACAATGCGGTAAGCAAATAAAGCTTCTTTGATGTTGATTAAGCCAGTATACTTCAACAGATGAAGGGAAGAAAGCAGTTTACTGGTATAGTCGCATGAGTCTACAGGGCAGATACGCCAAATCACCGCCCTCTTTGAAATGTAAGAAGGTAAGTCAGGTTTGTATTTCTTGTTCCGGCTCAGACTGGAAGACATTAAGAAAAATGAGGCAAGATTAGAGTCAGGTAGAGGGAACGAAGGATATTTTTCGGTAAACAGTGCTTTAGTCTAGACCGTATTACTGTTCGTTGAACAATTTTAACACTTACATAATCAATATGTGGCTTCCAAGTTAGACCGTTGTCTTTAGACCCCTCCCCCAGAAATTTAATACAATCTACCTTATGTAGTGAAAGCCATTAAAGTTAATTCTGATATTATTAACACTAGATCTAATACCATGATTGATCTTACTTAATGGCGTAAAATATGTCTTCTTTTCTTTAAGTGACAGCTTGTTAGCCGAAAACCCTTTCATGAAATTTGTTGAGTTAAATACTAATAGCGTTTTCTGATTGACAGATATCATCTCCAGTAAAAAGATTCTAGTATAATATGCAAAAATAATAGTACAATCATTTGCAAAAAGAACAATAGAAACGTTAACTGTGACGTTCACATAGATTATAAAAATTAGAGGACCTGAAATGGATCTTTGAAGTTGAATCCCTTAAAAATACAAATTGTACCTATTGGGGATAGAAAGCATTTAATCCACTCTAATTCTAAACTCCTGACACCATAATGGGACAATTTTTCTCAACAGAGTTACATGGTCAATACTGTCGAAAGCCTGAGACAATTTAAAAATAATCCTACTGATTTTTGATTCCTTGCGTAAGCAAAAGGAATCTATGCGATGGTGATGTTGTGTGTGTGTGTGTGGGTGTGTATGCGTGTGTATGTGACGCTGCATGTAAACTCGATATCTCAAGAGTGGTAAAAGTGACTGATCTCATACTTAGCATGTAGTTACCCTTATTAATTAGATGATTCCTATTGTTTTCGGTGGAGGTCAAAGGTCATTTGGGGTCACCAGAGGTCAAATGGTAAAAACCTTGGGAATTGTTTGTAAACACGATATCTCAAGTCGAATAAATGTGAGGGATCTCATACTTACCATTAAGATAGCCCATATTAAGTAAATGATCCCTATTGTTTTTGGTAGAGATCAAAGGTCATTTAAGGTCACCTGAGGTCAAATGGTAAAATCTTAGAAATTAATTGTAAACATGATATCTCAAGAATGATAAATGCGAGGGGTCTCATACTTACCATGTTAATTGCCCACATTGAGTAAATGATCCTTATCGTTTTTTGTAGAGTTCAAAGGTCATTTAAGGTCACCGGAGGTCAAATAGTAAAACCTTGGGATTAATTTTAAACACAATATCTCAAGAACGATAAATGTGAGGGATCTTATACTTACCACGTGGATTGTCCATATTAAGTAGATGAACCCTATTGTTTTGGTGGAGGCCAAAGGTCTCATACTTACCATGTGGATTGCCCATGTTGAGTAGGTGATCCCTATTGTTTTTGGTGGAGGTCAAAGGTCATTTGGGGTCACCAGTGGTGAAAAGGTCAAAACCTTGTAAACACCATGTCTCAAGAAGGGTAACTGTGAAGGATTCCATACGTAGCATGGGATTGTCCACATTGCGTAGATGATCCTATTGTTTTTGGTGGAGGTCAAAGGTCATTTGGGGTCACCAGAGGTCAAAAGGTCCAATCCTTGTAAACATGATATCTCACGAAGGGTAACTATGAGGGATCCAATACTTAGCATGTGGATTGCCCATACTGAGTAATAATCCTTATAATTTTTGGTTGAGGTCAAAGGTCATTTGGGGTCATTAGAGGTCAAAAGGTCAAAACCTTATAAACACTATATCTCGAGAAGGGTAAATGTGAGGGATTTCATACTTAGATTGTGTATTGCCCTTATTGAGTAGATGATCTGTATTGGTTTTTGTGGAGGTCAAAGGTCATTCGGGGTCACCAGAGGCCAACAGGTCAAAACGTTGAAAACACGATATCTCAAGAAGGATAACTGAGGGATCGCACACTTGACATGTGGATTGTTCCAATTGTGTAGATGACCCTATAATTTTTCATGCAATTCAAAGGTCATATGAGGTCAAAAAAGGTCAAAACCTAGTAAACATGATATTTCAAGGGGGGTAACTATGAGGGATCTCATACTTGGCATACTTGGCATACTTGGTTTTGTTTTGATCTAAGGTTGTATTCAATTGATCTGTGGCGTGAGCGAGAGTTTGCTCAGGAGAGTGGTATGGCCAGAATCTGTATTGTCTGTTGTACAAAACATATCATCTTGTTATAAAAATATGAAGACGAATGTGGACAGAGTCTTTCAAAATATTGAAAGCACAAGTTAAAACTAAAATGAGGGGTAATACCACAACAAATCATATCTCCTTTCTTGAGAACAGGTATGACTAAGCATTAGCTACTTTAATATGGTCGGGAACGCAAGCGATGTTCATATGAGAAAGTGGTTTAGATATAAAACGTATGACTTTGTTTACAATAACAGGCTTAATTTTGTCAAAACCCGAAGCCCTATTGGGCTGTAAACAAGACACGGAAAATTTAGTAACTTCATCCTCATACGTGGTAGAAACAAACGTACTTGAAGGGTTGCTGTCGTGCATTACTCTGTATTTTAGAAGCAAGGGCAGGACCAACATTGACAAAGAAGTCATTAGAAGCATCTGATATTGTCTTCTTATCATTTATTTCAACATTGCCATGAGAAAACTATGTCGGGTTGATGAAACTTTACCTTTCTTACTTTCATGTAGCATGTCGTTAATGACCTCCCAAGTGCACTTCAGATCACTTTTACAGCTTTTAAACTTTGACGAAAATGATTTTTATCAAATTGGGTTACATGATCTAACTTGTTGAGAAAGTTCGAAAATGGGTCCCGTTATTGGATGGAATTCTTAAATATCTCTTATAAAGTTTTTTTTCTTAATATGTTTAATTGACTGCAAGATACCATCACTAATTTAGGGATGTTGTTTCCTACAACTCCTCGGAGAACGAACTTGAGACGATGGAAAGCATTTTTCGTAATGATTGTCAGATATAGTAGAGAAGTTGTAAGCATCATCTACATTAACAGTTTCAGGTATGTTATTCCAGTCACAATACAAATAGTATTAACAAAGTGACTAACATTACTCTCAGAATATATCCGAGCATAAAAACCACTATCATCATTCTTTCGACATGAAAGAGTTCTGAGAAACATTGGAAAGTGATCGATAATATCTGTAGTAGAAACGCCAGTTCGTTAGTACATGTACTATTTGTAATGATATTATCAATTTAAGAACCAATTTGGTAGGTACATGAGTAGGCCTATTAATGGTTGGAAGGTAATTGTTGTATTAAAATATTTGCAAGAAATCAGAAAAACTGTTTTTGAACAGGTCATTGTTGAAGTCACTCATAATGTGACTCCGTAAATTTTTTCTGAAATCTTATTTAAGATTTTCAGTTAGCCTATCATTTCAACTCTAAACTTGACCAATGGGAGGTCTGTAAATGACTCCACCAAGGAGTGATTGAAATTATCGTTGAAAACATATATCATCTCGCCATACACACCTAAGCTTCTTAGAAGGATAAATAGTCCACCCAAACTATTTCCTTAATAGGTCTATGATTTCCATCTTTTGAATGTCATTGTGTTCAGATTATGAATACCCATATAATACAAGACGCCACCACAACCTAACTATAAAAGTGGCCTACCTTTGCTACGTATTTTTTATGCCATTCAGTTCCTTGTTTAACAGTACCAGTAACACAGAACAAAGTTTCATCGACCGACTTAACAGTCAGAAGTTGCAAGAAGGGCAAAAGTTTATGATCTGCAGAAGATTTTGATTGAATTCAAACGCCAACCAAGTTGCGATTCAGGTCTTTGATGCTCGAGTTTGCAACCGTGGTTGTAGAATCCTCAGCTCTCAAGGGTTTTGTCGCATGATTTCCCCAAAGTCCATGGAGCCAATTGGTATGTATAGTGTAAAATGGTAAAATCCTGATAACAGTTAATGATCGCTCTAGAATTTCAAAGGCTTCTCAAAAGGTTGCTAAATTCGGTTGACCGGAAAGTAAAGCTTGACTAAATTTCTAAGGGTAGATAAATATTACCTTTTGTAACTTTTTAGGGTTAGTCGAATTTAATGCCAATAAAACTACAAAAGTACTTAGACTTAGTAGAAGTAACAGATAAGTATGCTGCTATTTAATAGGCACAGTGACCATAGATATACCATTAGGAATGGCAAGCGATCGCTCAGACCATGTATATGGGAACAATTGCGTTCAGTGTATGCAATTCTTACGCCATCTTGAATTTTGTACTTAAGCCTCCATGCAATTTCCTTATATTGTTTACTGCAGTGGATGCTTATGTCGTTTGCCTTTTACTACGCTTCTCGTCATGAACTGATTGCGCCAATTGTGTATAACACGGTCAACGTTTAGCATGCATGGATGACTTACAAAGGATCATTTGAGCTAGGCATAACACGTTCTATTCAAATAAGCGCTTTCATTACGATTTTGGGTTCAAATCCTGGCCGGGTCATACCAAAGACTTTAAAAAATGGAACCTACTGCCTTTGTGGTTGGTGCTCAGCATAAACAATAGGGAAAACAAGCCAGTGAACCACAACTGGAAAAAAGGCCGTAGTCGTCTCGACTTGAACCAATTGGTTGGAAACTGGGACGTTAAACCTCATCTAACCTAACCTAAGTTTGTAATGTTTTTTTCATACAACGAGTATTTTTCTACCTGAGTGATTGCTACAAGTGTTTCATATGGGTGAAACCATCCCCATCGATTGCGTGAACATAATAATGGTGACGAGTAATCCTATTCGTATGCAAATTCGTTGGGAGATTTTAAGTAATGGAACAAATTTTAAGGTCTGGACTTAAACTAGTTTCAAACTTGTATGATGAAGTATCAACAAGCTACACATAATGTTAAGTCTATACCTGTAAATGTTGTCCTTCTTTTTCAAACATCTCCAACATTTAGAGTTAACAATCTCCAAAACGGCTACATAGTGTGTTCAACTCCCTTAACGCTTTACAGCAAACAACATACCCGACTGATGTATGGGGATTAGAAGGTTACAGCTTTTCAAACTTCAGTAACTGCTCAAGGCACCTACTTTACGCTTTAGCTGGACGAGTGTAATATAAGTCAGTGTTGTAGTATACGTACCCGTATCCGTAATCGTGCACATACTCGAGCACTCTTTTCCGTACTCCAACCCGTACCCGTACTCATGACTTGGTACCTGTACCAGTACTCATGACCCGTTCGTGTGTCGAAATATATCGGTGTAGCCGGCCCTTAGCCTAGGTGTGAAACAAGCGTTCCCGGCATTAAAAATCTTCGCACTCTTTATTCAAAGCTTTTATAGAGAAAAAACATACTTCCTTTAGCCTCTCACCCTATGAAAACATTCCTACTAGTCTGAAAAACACCCCCCTCTTCTACACGCTGTGACTGGCCATGACCGGTCTGAACGGTATCAGAAGGTATTTCGGAATTTGGGACGAGTACACTTGCTAGTAAAAGAGGTGCAGGCAAGAAGAGAAAATAAAAAAAATCATATGCCAGCTAGTAAGTTCGTCTTTTGGAATTAGGCCCATTTTTTTTTCATTTTGCAGCTAATTTCTAATAGCATTTCCTAGCACTAACCTGTAACCATAAGGCCAACTAATGTGACACTATATTACATCTCAGTGCATAATCCGGTACAAGGCTATTTATTTAGTGCCTCATTCTGAATACAAGATTTCCCGTTTTTAAAATTATTGTTCCAAAGCCCCAGGAAATTCTCAAAATTATCCATTCTCCCCTACTTCCCCAAGTCCTCAACACTATCGATCCCATCTGACATCTGTCACATGGAGTAAAAATATAATTAAAAATAGTCAAATTGTGACTTTTGTGGTATGTTAATTGTCCTGCTAATGTCATTTGAAGTTGAAGCTAAAATGCATCAATTTAATGACTACAATTTCGTTGATACCCCAGAACTTCCGGGGCCGTCGCCCCCTGGACCCACCGGGGCTGTATCCCTGGACCCCGCCAGGGGCCCTTAGGCGGCCGACTGATGGACCCGACGCCGCGGTGCCTTTGGTGGCGTTTGGCAGTCCCCCTGGCTTTGTCCCCCACTTTCAGACATCAAATCTCCCCCCTGGACCTACATGTATTACTATTAAGTTGTCTACTGTAAATTTACGTGACATAAGCGATCGCTATTTGATGGATTCCAATTGATCCTTCTAACTTTTACAGCCCACTGGAGCTTTCGTTTTTACAGGATGGGAATGTATACAACTTGTAACCCTTTTCTGGTCTGTTCGTGCATCCAAATGCAGCACTAACCGGTATTGGAATTTTTGGAAACCAAACATGTCTCTATATTATGTAGGATGCGTACGTCCGGCCGCACGTACGTACTATGTACAGCCTGCAAAATTTCTCGAACGTACATGATCTTGCAAGCTCGTACTTTGTCTCCAAAATGGCGCCCATACTTTTCGTCCAATCAGAATGCTTATCTGAGAACAATGGTTGGTCAATCTCTCCCACTATAGGGTCTCTAATTGCGTCCGGCGTTTCGTCACTAACGAAAAGTAAGGTCTAAATTTTCCACCATTCCAAAGATTGAGTGATAGAGGACAACATTTATATTTTCACAAGCATAACTGTTACAAGAATAATTCTAGTTCAAATTGCCTAATTACGAATACGTGAAAAGGGTGCTTTGACTATAAAATAATTAGAAATACCTTAAGCTGAATGTGGTTCACTGATGGCGTATCGGACAGGAGCGCGGTTTTTCATGCAGACGGTCTGGGGTACGATTCCTCCCTGAGACACTTTTTTTCATTTTTTGTTACTTTTTCGTGGGGTCCAAACGTCATATGTGGTCAGCAGAGGCAAAGTTGTGAAAACATTGTCAGAAATGATATAGTCAAAATTAAGTTTTTAATTTATTATAGTATTAATTTGCGAACTGAACTCAGTGCAACAAATAACATCCCCTCAGCAAGAAATCACTAAGTCTTTGGGCTTTCTGGTCTGTTGTACACGTCGATCTGTACAACGACACTGCGAAGCGACCTGTGCCTGCTCTTGACCTGAAATAAGGCGAACAGTGCACGGCAATAGTCTGTGCAAATTGCAATATCCAAGGCATCCCGAAGTAGGCAATGTTCTGCGGTACTGTTTGACCTCCGACCCAAAACTTATCACAGGACTTTGAAAGTACTGTCCATTGATGTTACAATGCAGGCACAATTATCGAGCTAAACTTCACCACTTCTGAGAATTCTTTTGGAAAGATACTTGTGAGGCAGGTAAAAGTGGTGCTACAGATCTTCTGTGGGAAGTTTGGAGAGAAGTAACTTCTGGGGGACGAGAGAGATGAAGATCCCTGCAGAGGTCATCAACTGAGTTGAAATTTTGTGTGTATAGGACAAGGGCCCATAAATGGAGTGTATAGCATAGGAACGTAATGCTAGGCCTGTTCAAGAGCTAGATTGGGAGTGTGTTCATGAAAAAACGGCTACCGCTAGCCGTGGTAACTACATCACATATGACTGTCTGCATAGAGGCATGAGGAAACCATATGAGACTTGTTCTAGCCTTGGTCATGACGATACTTGAGAAAACAACAATTATAATACTAATTTTTAACTCAGCCGTCTTTTGAAAGAAAAATTTCTCAGAGGGGAAAGGATCCCTTTCTTCACTTAACCCTCTCCACAAGGGGGGAAGTGAACACTTCTAAATTTATTCGAATGAACTCATTTCAACCTTGAGTTTCTTTCAGATGGTACGTAGGCCCCACCCAAACATCAGATAACCTCTTTAAGGGCTTTTAAATACTTTCCTTTCTTTCTCATCATTGTAGAAGGCTTACTTTCAAATCTTAATGAGAGAACTTTCATTTCATGTCCATAGACAAATCTGTGAAGTGGAATAAACATGGCGACTGCATCCCAGTGGAAAGATATAGACGACAAGTTTTGTCTTTGTTCTATCTGTCTGGAACAACTTAAGGAACCGAAACTGTTGCCGTGTCTTCATCGATACTGTAAAGATTGTTTGAATTTACTAATACAAGGAACTAATGACGTCATTAAATGTCCCGAATGTAGGCAAGAAACTCAAATACCAACAAATGGAGTTGAAGGATTCAAAACAGACTTTTATTCAAAAAGTCTTGTTGAGTATGTACAAATTCAACAGTCTCTTAAAAGTGATGAAATACGGGAATGTTACAGTTGCTCAAAACATGTCAGAGTTGCAGCATATTGCTTTAAATGTAACGACTTTTTGTGCAAGGTTTGTCATAATTTTCATGTCACAAATAAAACGTTACAGGACCATCAAAAGCATACTCTTTCTCTGGAAGATATTGAGGCGAAAAGCATTACAATAGAGAAGTTGGCCTTAATGCGACATGCGCCGCGGTGTCACACCCATCTTGAAGAAATGGCGAAACTATACTGTGAAACTTGTGCGGACCTTCCAGTTTGCATGGCATGTACGTATGGTAAACACAAAGGACACAGCCTTTATGAAGTTAAGGCATTGGCTCAGTTGAAAAGAGAAGAGCTTACCCAAAAACTTAAGACTCTCGGAGAGATAAATAAGGACAAAAATGTAATAGGATTAAAACAGGCGAAAAAAACCTTAATTTGGAATGTAAGCATTGAAAAAGAAAAATTGATAAAGATGCATCACGAGAAGGATCAGAAATTAATGACGAAAATACAAGATACTGAAGGGAGGAGAAAACTAGTGGTGCAGGAAAAACAAAATACAGAAAAGAAAATATTTGATTCCTTGCAGACAGAAATGGAACATGAAATACAAGGAGTAAAGAAAAAGTATGAAGATATCTTTAGGGTAAAGAAACTTGAGTTAAACGATAGCTTTAAGGCGCGAGAAAGTTCTCTGGAAAAAGAACTAGCTGAGTTACGTGAACAACGTGAACGCTTTGAAAGAGATAAGAATGAATTATTGGAGTCAATAGAAAAACAACTGATTGAAAATATGAAAATTATCGAAACCATATCTCAACATTTTGATAACATAAAAAAGAGATTTGAAACATTAAACGTAATGTCTTCCAGTATTCTTGCTTCTGATAATGACTGGTCGGCCGTAGAGTGTATCCCTGATATGTGTACAGCAGCTACAAATCTTATGAAAGATTTAAAAAAGGACTTTCCAGAACTGACGGCATTGACTGACGTGACAGTCAATTACAACCGATACTTGTTTAGCAAAACAAGTGTTATGAAAATATCAGAATGTTTTGATAAGAAGATAACTTTTCATAATCCATACCGTTACGTGTATGGTATGACAAGTATTGGTGATGGTAACATTGTCATATCAGGAACCACATCAGATTATCGGGCGTCATTCATCATCGTGATCGATATAAATGGTAGGATGCTAAAGGAGAAGATACTGAACGCAAGGAAGTTTTGGCCGGACCGGTACTGTAAATTCTTGTCACAACATAAAGTGGCATCAGCATGTGAACCAAACGAAATTGGTTTGTATGATGTACGTGATGGCTCATACATCAAGAAGAACATCAGTGACGTCATCAGCAGCTGGCCGAAAGATCGGTATGTAAGGTGTGTAGCCACTGATCCTGCCAACAATCACATCTGGGTGGGAGGTGATGGCAGCAGAAATGTGTATGTATTTGATGATCAGCTGAATTACCTTCACATTCTGAAACTTCCAAAGATGATCAAATGGCCACGAGATATAACTGTCTTAGACGGTCATCTACTTGTGTGTGATTATGACGGAAAGAAATGCTTTGTAACTACAATGGACGGGTTGGAGAGTAAGCTGGTGGGTGAATTCATGAAACCAAATCTAGAAGGAAATACGTTTGGACCCCGCAGTGTTTATAGTGACAAGAATGGGTTCATCTATGTGTTGTGGAAGAGCTCTTCCCAATGTTATATTGTTCAGTACAATCACAATGGTAGCCAGGTATTAACAACGAGAAAGTTGGATGTAGATGCATATGTTGTTACTGTGGTAGAAACATCTCAAGGAGAGAAACTTCTTGTAGCTACATATGAAACACAAACAGTGTACTTGTATGACATAATGACAGAAGACTGAAACGTCTTCATAAAATTTCTTCTGCTGGGAATTATCAGGAACACCTTTATCCCAACAATGTACTAACTGTTTTATATATTCTGTTGACAAATAATTTGTCGGCCTGTCATATGTAGCCTACGATCGCACCTTCCCAAGAGTCATGTTTAAACATTCAATGTATACATACATCTTCCTGATATTTCGAATTTTGCTAGGGACTTAAAGTGTGGTCATAAGTCGAAAATTGTTAAGAGTTGCGAAATGATCAGATTATTTTATTAGGGATGGGACATTTTACGTTCCATGGTGGAAATCATTTTCAGACTTTCTGCTTTGCCTCTTAATTTTTCTTGATTATCAATAACATGTTTTATTCTAACCCCTCCTTGCTAATAGCAACTGCTACCCTAATACTAGAGTATGTTTTCTGTTACCTTTTAACAGCCATGGGTTATCTCTTCTCAACTTCCGTCCAAAGCTACTTCCTGTGCGTATGAATATGACGGTGAAACCACTCTTTAACTGTTACGTAAAAATATTTCTTAAAAATTTATAGTATATACTTCACGAAATGCACTTATGTGCCTGTCTGCATAACATGTTCATTATATTGGCACGAAGATAGTAAAATTGACGATGATTTATTGTGATGTCAAGTGAAACGATGAAAGACCTCGTGAAGAAAACTGAAATTAGGCAGTAACAGAAGAACGAAAAGTGACGTCATAGTCTGCTAAATATTTTAAATCAGCAATTGTTTCAGAAAGAAATCAGTTTGTTTGCGAGGATTAAAGTACATACTTTTCGGATGTTCCCAACTCGGGGTCGGGGATGGAGAAAAATCTTATAGCCCGAAGTTTATAGGCTCATTAAATGTGGTATCAGTAACAGTGTAAAGCAAGCACTACAACCACACGAAAATGGCCAAGGGAAGGCATAGGACATCCCCCTCCCGTCAAGGCCTTTCCTCTCCTCGTTCGCTCCTGATCAAAGATATACTATACAGTTTACATGAGCAACACTGAAGCAGACACGTCTCTCGCCCCGCTTTAAATTTCCGCCCCCCCCCCCCATTTGAAATTCCCGTGTCGCTACTGCTTGAAAGTACAGAATGAGATGAATGACGAAATAAATAATGCAAAGAGCAATTAAGAGAAAATCAATGGCACCGTGTGATTTGAAATTGTAACGAGAAAAGTCTGCAAAATAATTTTTTTCCGAGAAGTGTACAGATGTCAAATCGACGCGGAAAAAGGATTTCTCAATGCAAGGTAGAGATATTTCAAGGGCATATCATCGCTTATGTTGACCTAGTTAAAGGTGTTGTCCAGTGGCATTTTGTAGGGGTCTTACACTCTGTACAGGTGGCCAAGTCCTGTACGATAATTCCATCCCTAACTCGAAATATCCGTTTTTAAAGGAATTCGTTACTTTTGTCATGGAATACATTTAGGTTTCCCCAAGATCACAGAATATGATACCAAAGTGGGCAAATTGGCTCAGACTCCTTTTGTTGATTTTTGTTTTCTTGTTTATCCTTGAAATTTGATACTCTTGCAATGTTCGGATATAGGTCTAGCTTAAAACTATTCCATGCTCATGGTATAGCAAACAACGTTAGAAACTGTTCCATATAGCGGTATCAGAATTATAAGGAAATACGAAAGCGTTGTCTGTTCGATTTGCCCAGCTGACATCACAGATTTTCCATCGTGAACTGCTGACAGCGTGCGAGGCGAGGGCAGGGGGTCATATGTCCTCCCAATTCGGGCAAAAATAGTGGATCCATTCGGGCAAATGAGACAGCCAAGAAAATAAATTTTCCCCTTTTGCAACCGACACAGCGGTATCAAAATTTGGGCAACTTGGTCCAAAATTTTAAATTTGGGCAAAAATTATGCTTGACCCCAGAAATATTGACCCCCGTACGCCTGTGACTGCGGAAACGGAGAACTAGCATTTCTACAAAAATTACTATCTTGTTAGGTTTAAGGGGGAAGACTATCCCCCCCCCCTTGGAATTTGTTGTTTATGTAACGTAGCTTAGTTGCAAAATGGTGTTATCTTTGGCAAAACTTTGGTTCATAAAGAACCTCTCACTATTCAGAGACACTTAAGCTGTGGCATGGGCCCCCTTTAAGGCTGGTACCACTGAGACCAGCATAGGGAAGCTCTTGGGTAATTACAAAATGGGTATACTAAAGTAAGCTATGAGAATTCAGGCGATCAGACTGTAATGGATATCGAGGGACAAAAATCAGGAACTACCAAATGGTCGTGAATTTAGAAGTATGTAAATGTAATAACATGACATTCACCATCTTCCATGTGTCCCGTAAAGCGCGCCGTGAAAATGCGGCTAAAGACAAGTAAATACTTCCAATCTTTCACATCACGTGACAAATCTGACAAGTGTTACCATAGGCTACTCATGATGTTAGATTGTTATATGATCTCTTTTTGCTGCGCAGACCCTACAGAGTTTGGAAAAGCACCTCTAATTTTCGAAAAAGGTGTTTGCCGGACTGATTTTGCGCTGTGTTATTGCCCTTATTATGGCCATGAGATATAAACCACCGGCCATGACAGGTGCGCGGGTAGCGCGCCGAAATTTTGCATTTAAAACATTTCTAAGACAAGACAAGCAAGTTGTACGCAGACTCTGCACCGAGACACTTATGAAAAAAGAAATGTATCTGACAATTGGAATGCTAGTCTGCCACCTGGTAATTCGTTAAAGATTTCAAATTTCATAAAATATGTCTTCTCAATAAAAGAGGAAGGAAAAGAAATCCTTTGCTTCACATTCTTACAATGCTGTGCTCCTCTGTAATCACGTCTATTCACACGAACAATTGGTTTAATTCCAGAACCCCCGCCAGTGAATAATGCGAATAGGTTTGACACTTGTGATTATAAGCGCAACAATGAGGCTAAAAGCCCCCCGAGAGCCCGAAAATTTTGGTAGATTGCAAACTATTTGTGAGTTTTGGTACTGTTTAAATATGATTTGTGACAGGAAGTGATTAAAATCAATCCATCACTCAGTCAAAAAGACACCTCTCCCTACTCCCTGCAGAAATCTATAGCTTAAACGCTCTTTGAGTTTATTTTTAAAAATGTCGATAATTTTCGAAAATCGATTGGAGGGGTCGGGACACGCGCCTCCCGTGCCCCATTGCCGGCGTCACTGCGCACACTAGCACGCCCCCTTGCCAGCCTGACGTCTTTAATTATCATAGAAGGCCTATGTTGCAAGCATCTGGCATCTCAATACCTTTAGATTTCAGAATTTTTTTACTCTTCAACACAAACTTGTTAGTCCAGTTCAATGCATCTAAGGGGTGTTTTCTTGTTCAGTATGATCAAGACGACAGCCAGGTACTAAAAATGAGAGAGTTGGATGGAGATGCAACTGTTGTCAAGGTAATGTCGCATAGTATTTCAGAATTATTCCCAGGCTTCTAGCGCACCTGGTAATCTTTCCGGTTTCTTGCCACGTGTTTTGGTGTGCGTGACAACTTCACGTCTCGTCCCATCCCATATTTTGTAGGCCCGGTCAATTTCAAATTTTAGAGTCTCCTGGTTGGTCAGCTAAGATTATCACATTAATAAATATTCATTTTTAAGTGTGGGTATCAACTATTGACCAATCAGGGGACTACATTAGGTCTGTAGGACCACGAGACACACGACGCTTGGACGCCCAGGCCGTGCAAGCTCGTCACTCGTGCTGCAGACCTTGAAACGTAAACGACACGTAGTCACTCTGTACATGTGTGATGTTTTTTTTTTTTTTTTTAATATGGCCGGCCTTTCAAGTAATCAATTTAATCATCGTTTTTTTAAACTGGAATCATTTAATAAATCATTTCATGTCAACACTATCTGTCTTCCCCCTTTCTGCTTGATTTCGTCTGGAGCTTCCGAGTCACCCCAAGATCCCCGTACAAGCCTTCGCAGGAGCGATTGGCCCATTATCTCGCAGTAATAGAAACATCTCAAGGAAAAAAAAACTACTCGTAGCTACATTTAACAGTCAAACGATGGACGTATATGACCTAATTACAAAAGAATAAAGATGCTTCAAGTAATTTCTGTTACTGTGGATCACTACATGAATTAACTCTTCTCAACTGCAGTGTTGTCAGTATGACGTTGTGACTTTTAGCGTATGAACTGAAGGATGAAAGAACGATAAGAAACAGATAAAGACGCATACATTTTGAAAGATTTAAGGATAAACCTTTTACATTGGTTACCTTCTTGACCTGAAGAAAACTGCAACTCCGTGGTTTTTAAAGCTGAACTTCGCATAACTCGTTTGTGTGTAAGAAAAAAGTTACGTGCCATGTGAAGCATCCAGGAAATTGGTAGACGAAAAATAGAAGCACGCCATCATAATACCATCAACGGCTTAGACTGTTTGAAATGCGGTATCATCGATTTGTGCCTAATCATTTTGTGATGGACTAAGGAACATACACCTACTATTGTGCAATTTTTGCACGTGCGCAATCTATCCAAACATTATATCGATCAATAAGGATAATGATGGTAAAGGCAACTTAGCAGGTGACTCAAAAAGAGGTTGGGACCTCTTCTCAGGACCACCCCATCGATCAAACAATTAAGTGAGATAGGTGGGTTGCGGAAAACCAAGCGAAACCTTTCTAGGGCCTATAAGGGATTTTTTTTTTTGCTTCGTTAAAACATGAGGCGAAATAGTGGGGTTCCCATATTTCCCATATATAAAACCATTTAGTCGATTTTTTGGTTCACATGGGCTATATACGTGGACATCTCAAGTATGAGACAAATATGTGGTATTCCAGCTTAGAGCATGGCATAACAATGATGAAAAATGGTGGGCCCTGTGTGCACTCAGCAACATGTCCTTAACAGGACACGGTACAGTCGGCGAGAGCTCCGCTCTCGCACGTCTTTCCTAGCTCACGCGGAGCTCGAAACTGGCGTAGCTGCCCGAAAATTCCGTCGCTGTAATGAGAAGTCACGCGCGGCTGCACGTGCCTGCCTGGCAGCGCAGCCCGCCCTCAAGCACTCCCGTCTACTCGCCTAGTAACCTGGCAGTTCCGCTGCTGGGGAATTCCCGCGGATTCCTTACCGGGACATTTCCCGCGTACCGCTAAGGAAGCGAGGGTGAGTATGGGTGCACTCAGCAGCATGTCCGCTCTCGCACGTCTTTCCTAGCTCACGCGGAGCTCGAAACTGGCGTAGCTGCCCGAAAATTCCGTCGCTGCAATGAGAAGTCTCGCGCGGCTGCACGTGCCTGCCTTGGCGAGCAGCCCGCCCTCCAGTCACGTACGTCTGCTGGGTAAAATTCCTTACCGGTACATTTCACGCGTACCGCTAAGGAAGCGAGGGTGAGTATGGGTGCACTCAGCAGCATGTCCGCTCTCGCACGTCTTTCCTAGCTCACGCGGAGCTCGAAACTGGCGTAGCTGCCCGAAAATTCCGTCGCTGCAATGAGAAGTCTCGCGCGGCTGCACGTGCCTGCCTTGGCGAGCAGCCCGCCCTCCAGTCACGTACGTCTGCTGGGTAAAATGGAGGTCAGCCAGGCTAATGGGGAATTCCCGCGAATTCCTTACCGGTACATTTCCCGCGTACCGCTAAGGAAGCGAGGGTGAGTATGGGTGCACGTGTGTGTGTGTGTTTTCTGTGCCGTGCAAACCGACTGCAGTGGCCAAGTGGTTAGAGCATCCGACTTGCAGCCGGAAGGTCCAGGGTTCAAATCCTGGCCGGGTCATACCAAAGACTTTAAAAATGGAACCTACTGCCTTTGTGCTTGGTGCTCAGGATAAGCAATGGAGTAGGGCAAAGAAGCCAGTGAGCCACAACTGGAAAAAAGACCGTGGTCGTCTCGACTTGAACAAATTGGTTGGAAACTGGGACGTTAAACCTCATCTAACTCTGTGCCGTGTACTACACGTGAACTGCCTCTTTGGTGTAAAACTTGCATTTTAATCTGCTGTAAAGTAGGATAGAGACCCTTCATTCAAAAGGTGGGATAAATTAGCGGTTGAAAGGGGATCAAGTCGAAGAAAAATTTTGGGAACCTGTTTAACTTAAATCTTCTTTCAATTACTTTGACAATGGAAGACGTACGTCTTTGTAACTTCTGTTAACTTACGGCCGTCCAGCTTGTCTTCACTTAAATTGCACATAGGGTTGTTGGATAGTAACCTGTGGAATGGACGAAGTTTTTCGTTTGGCTCATAGCTTTTCTTGGAAGTCAGCGGCCCTTACACAGGCTAATCTTACAGTAAATGAGGCTCTTGGAGGAAGTTGAGATCTTAAAAGCCCAATAACTTTTCCAAATCTATTAAAATTCTCCAAACTATAAGTTCACTTTAACCCCCTTCAAATAAACAAGTACGTTATCTGCCTATTTCATATAGGATTATAGGCCTAGGCATTTTTTGTCAGAGGGGATATGCATTTAATGAACATGACCTTTGAGACATATATTTGTGTTCAAATTTAAGGTGTACTTGTGTAATACAAAGTCCACCACAGACATACTTGTTAACATTATATACCCCTCTTACACAAACTGCCTTACATCTTTTTGTTGAGGAGCTACCAGAAAAGGCGAAACTTAGTCACGGAAAAGAATTTGGTTAACGAGTACGATTGCTGCAAGGTAAATCAAAACTTGAATGTTTCTGAGTTCGTAATACTACAAACGTGTAAATTAGTTTCTAAAAATGACATAGAAAGCATCGAAGGTACTTATTGTTACTGACGTTACGTACATCAAATATTATTTAAGGACGTGCATCTTACTGCCTTAGTTGTAGGCCTATACACTACAGATTTTAACACCTCGCTGATATTATATGTTTGATATGAGACAAAATACAAACGAAAAATACCTAAGAGATCGAAGCACATTTGTAGATTGTTGCTCAAATAAGGGGAAGGGAGCATCGGCCTATCGAACGACAATTTACAATAGGCGTGGGAGGTGTTTGGTCTTAAATATCCTTTTATGAGCAAACGATGATGATTTGTCCTAAGAGTTCAGGAAAGCGACTTTTTGAAATCTACCCGCCCTCAGATCCCCGCCTCATTCGCCTGTTGGGGAACTGAGAAGCAAAATGTATTTTACAGTATGATCGTAGGCGTAGGAGGGGGGAGCTGGGGCTGCAGCCCCCCAACCAAATTTTTTTTTTGTGTGAAAGTTCGGGCAATATACTGAGAATTTTTCGGGCACCTACTGAAAGAAAAATAATGCAATGATGTAGCTAGAGGTAATCAATACTTTAAAAAACTTCCTTGGCAATTAAAATAAAGTTCTGATTTGAATTGCACTAGCACCTATATATATTCGATATTAATTCACCAGTTTGTTTTTAATAGTTCCACTTATGTTATGATTATCAGTCGTGTATTTGAGGGGCCATTGTGCCACGCCTCACCCTCACTGATGCCCATTTTTTCTACCTAAAATACGTGATTTTTAACAACAAATTTTACTTCAAAGGTAGCATATGTGGCACCAGATTGCATGTAAGGGCACCAAATTTTTCAAAAATTTTCAAAAAGGAGGGGGTGATGCAGATTTTTTTAGTACCTAAATAACGTAAATGTTTTAACACAAATTTTACTTTAAAGGGAGCATATGTGGCACCAGATTACATGTAAGGACACGTAATTTTTCAAAAATTTTCAAAGAGGGGAGGGAACCTCCTCCCCTTAAACCCCTTTCCCAGGCCGGCGATCACACAACATAATGCCTGCCCCTCACCCCCATGAGAGAAATCCTGGCTACACAACTGATTATTATCATTATTATTGTAACGACTTCCGCCAAAATTAAAACCAATATGGAAGGTAGTAACACGGCAAATTATTGTATGTAATTGGCATGCCATGTGATAACCGACGCATTCCTTTAGAAAGTTTCTGGAAACGATGCACTCTTATTTCGAAACAACTTGTCACTTGTAGTTGCAGTTGTATTACAATGACATCGGAGGAGGGAGGTAAAGGGTGAGGTGTCGAGTGGGGGTGTATGCATATTTGTACACGTAATCTATATGTATCACATATACTCGAGCGTGTGCACAAAGGAATATTTACACGTATACGTATTCGACCACGTGCACAAAGGCCCATAAACGTTCTTTTATGAATCTGTAAAAGGTACAGTCTTTTTGTGGAAATAGTCTTTTTGTGATCATTAAGGGACGGAAAAGTTTCGGGAGTAAAAAATGTCAGTGTTAGGACTGCTGTTTACCAAATATTACACTTGCTTAAGTTTGTATGTAAATAAACAATTGAGGTATATTCGTTTGAAACTCTGGTTACACATTGTTGCTACGAATTTGATCAGGGGCGAAATAAAGCTTTTCTGTGGTCAAAAAGTTACACACAATTCGTTTTGCGCTCATTAATATTAGCAAAATATAACACCCTTTGACAAATATTACGTTTTCCAGGCTGTTTACGTACCGGTACACTTCTGTGAGTTAAAGGGCCTTGAAGTTATCTTTGGTTGCCATTTTTAATTTCTATCAAAATGTTATATAATTTTGCCCAATTTCAGATACAAAATTAAAGTGTAAAACAAAAAAAAAATGGCATTAAAGTTCAAACCTTTCTTGCTGGACTTATATCCTAAATAACACTTCGCCTGCATTTTATGTCACACCGTATAGCGCAATTTTATGGGGTGAGTTTTCCTGGGCATTGTTTGAAGCAATTGCCACAGTTGGGTACCATTCGCGATGGGGAATTGTAAGGGTGGATATGGTCCGGGTGGGAATTCTCCGGGGGGAATTGTCCGGCGGAAGTTGTCCGGGGGAAATTGTCCCGGTGGGAATTGTCCGGGGGCAATTGTCGGGGTGGGAGTTATCCGGTCACAATCACATATACGCAGGCGTGTACACAAAGAAGTGTTTTTACCTATACGTACACTTACAAGTAGGCCTATAAAAATGCATCTGTTAAAGGTACAGTTAACATGGAATTTATCCGGAAGTAGCCAATTTTTGATCATTGATCATTAAGAGGCGGAAAAGTCTCGGAAGTCAAAAATATCATCAAAATGTTAGGCCCCCGTTTCCAAATATTACGTTTGCTTAAATTTATTAACACCTTGGGTATATTTGATTGTAACTCTGCGTACAAGCTGTTACTACGAATTTTGTCAGGGGCGAAAAAAATAGTCCTTTTTGGTTGGTCAAACATAGTGACACCAAAAGAATTCGTCTTGTACTCATTACTATCGAACAACATATATAGCAACCTAGTCTGCGCTCTATGACAAAAATTAACGGTTTACCCCGCCGAGGCTGGCCTTTACGTAACACGTCTAAATGTATGTTCTTTGTATAGTGGAGTTGGTGCATGATTTTATAATAGTCGACGAGCATGTAATTTTTCAAGATTCTCAATTTGTTTTGTACTTACGTAAATTAGAAAACGTAGTGCTTAGACTATTACAATATTAATTACGCGGGTGCTGCTGAGACGTAGGTTTGTAAAATGAACGTGAGGTTACCTGCCTATGAGGGCGATAAATTGATTTCTTAATGAATCTTTGAATTTCATATTTTCAGACTCATCTGTAACTTGGAATAAAACCAACAGATAGAGCAGATGCAAAAATTTGTCGTCTAACACTCATTCCATTGTGAGATTGCAGATCGCCATTTTATTCCAAGTTACAGATGAGTCTGAAAATATGAAATTCAAGATTCATTAAGAAATCAATTTACGCCTCATAGGCAGGTAACCTCACGTTCATTTTACAAACCTACGTTTAGCAGACCCGCGTATTAATCTTGTAAAGTCTAGCCTACGTTTTCTATTTACGTAAGTACAAAAAATGAGAACTTGAAAATTACATCTCGGCGACTATATAAATCATGCACATACAAAGAAATATATAGAAGTGTACGTAAGCAGCCTGGTAAACGTAATTTTTGTCATAGGCAGATAGGTTGCTATATTTTGCTGATATTAATGAGTACAAGACGAATTTGGTGTCACTTGTTGACCACCAAAAGACTATTTTTCGCCCCTGACAAAATTCGTAGTAACAGCTTGTACGCAGAGTTACAAACAAATATACCCAAGGTGTTAATAAATTATGCAAACGTAACATTTGGAAACGGGGGCCTAACATTTTGATGATATTTTTGACTTTCGAGACTTTTCCGCCTCTTAAGGCCGGCTCATACTTCCAAATTTCTCGCGCGATAAAGCGATCAATAACCATATATGGTCAAAATATCTTTGCCGCCAGTTGGATTCACGGTCATCGCTTGGAGTTGAACATTGATGGTCCTTCATCATTTTATTTGTGACATGAAAATTATGGCAATCCTTGCACAAATAGTCCTTACATTTAAAGCAATATGCTGCAACTCTGAGATGTTTTGAGCAACCGTAACATTCCCGTACTTCGTCACTTGTAAGTGACTGTTGAATTTGTACATACTCAACAAGATTTTTTGTATAAAAGTCTGTTTTGAATCCATCAACTCCATTTGTTGGTATTTGAAATTCTTCTCTACATTCTGGACATTTAATGACGTCATAACTTCCTTGCATTATAATTGAATTCAAACAATCTTTGCAGTATCGATGGAGACACGGCAACAGTTTCGGTTCCTTAAGTTGTTCCAGACAAATAGAACAGAGGCAAAACTTGTCGTCTATATCTTTCCATGGAGATGTAGTTGCCATGTTTATTCCACTTCACAGATGTGTCTGAATATGAAATGAAAGGTCCTTCATTAAGGTATGAATTGTAAGCTGCCTGAAATGTTACTTATAAAAATATTTTTGAGGTTAACAAGGTGGGTTAATGAGTAACTATGTGGGATCCTTGCTCCATGTCCCATCGGGACGGAACTCAGGGCAGAAATTGGTACATTTTAATAAATTTATGAGTATTTTTCTCCATCAAGGGGAGAGGTTATGGGGAGGGATTGGCCCTCTCAACTTTCAGAAAATTATGCGATAAAAAGACGCCCGACATGAAAATCAGTATGATAATTTTATTTTCTCAAGTATTGTCGTGAACAAGATTTGAATATTAAGTCTTGTGTGGTTTCCACATGTCTCTATGCAGGGGTTCCTATGTGATATAACAGGCACAGCTAGTGCTGACGGCCTTTCATTAACACACGCTCTCTATCGGTTGCCTATGTGCATCCGTTTGCACGCCTCTCTACACAAAGGTATGAGAAAATCATGAAAGACTTGACCAAAGTGTAATGAACGATTCAAAATTTTTTTTTTTTTTTTTTTTTTTTTTTTTTTTTTTTTACCTCCAATTCTGTATTGATTTTCGATCTTCAATATTTACAATATTTACAGTCATGTGCACTGAACATTTTTAGGAATTTAACGTCAAGTTATACATTTTTATCATTTTTCTTCGTATAGTTCATATATCCGTACCCCATAGTATAACACGATCAATCAAATGCAACTGTTATATACATTATTTACATCAATGAGATTAATACAGCTGAATAATTTAAATACAATTGGAAAGTCACGATTCCGTCACATTCATTTAAAAAAAATAGTATCTGACATTGTTAACTCAATGGTGATACACCTACAAAACAATTTCATCAATTCCTTACAGTATAAGGAAATCGACAAGCAATTCAAACAAACGTACTGATCTTGACATAATTACAGATTACGTAACTACAGTAATAAATTACAGAAGTTGCAGTGCTTGAAACAGCACGAAGCATAAATGAACCAAACACTAGTCGTTAATCGGAGTTACTTTACATTTAAACAATGGAGGATAATAACAATACAAAAAGAAAAAAAGGAAAGATCTAAGGAGAATTAATTCGAAAAGAAAGGGCATTTGCAACTTCGTTATATCTCTTGACTCTCTTCGAGGAACAATTAGGTTTGGAACATATATGGTTTTCGACTTTCAGTATAAATAAGAGTTTATAATAAAAACTTTCGACATCAGGAATTGTGGAATTCAGTTTACAACAGTAAATAAAATATTTGCAATACAAGAAAACAAAATTGTACGGGTGCTGCAAAAGGAGCTTATAACCAAAGAAAAAGTCGGATTTAGTTAAAATGAATTGTCTGCCAAAGAGATATTGCTCTGTGTCTAAAAGAAAAGAGGACGTGTACGGACAACCCCAAAATAAATGATCAAGAGTTTCGATTTCACTTTTACAAAATTCACAATTAGGAGACTCAATTTTATTCATGGCGAAAAGCAACTTGTTTGGTGGCAAGGATTCGGTGCAAAAAGCGAAACTGGAAATAAAGAAGCTTACTATCAGAAAGAGTAATCCAGGGGATAGTGAATATTTTCTGCCAGTCATCCTCAGTGAAGTTAAATGTAGCATTCCATTTAACAATACATCTAGGTGGAAGGACGATTTTATCATTGAGCTTACAATAGGCAAACTTCGTGACGCGGGCATGATTAAGGGTAGCACTAAACAGAGACACAGAATTTACATTGTTAAAGGGGTTCCCTTTCCACTCTGCTGGAATTGAGGCCAACAGTCCGAAGAAAAGAGTAAAAGGATACTGCGTAATATGAAACTTATTACAAAATTCAACATAAGAAATCAAACTGCCGTTATCATCAAATAAGTCCTTAACATGTAATACACCGGCTCTATAAAGCTTTTTATCGTACACAATTTTACCATCGACCTTTATAAAATGATTGTTCCAGAGAACTTGATTACCATAATTATTCACAGGTGTATGAAAATGTAAAGAACTCCAAGCATGGCAAACTTGTCTAATGAAAATATTTTCAACTGATGTAATGTCCTCATAGGTAAAATTACACTGAAAAATTAAACGCCTTCCAAAGGAAGTTAAGTGGTGATCGAAGAAAATTTTCCAGATACCATCATCACTGCCAAAATACCTTTTACCCAAGAAATTTTTAAAGCATAAATGAAACTTCTCACATGAGTAATTTTTAATCCACCGTTACTATAATCATTGTACATTGTCCTTCTTCTGACCTTGTCAGGGTTTTTTTGACCAAATAAAATCAAATATTGTAGTTTGGACCTCATTTATAAAAGAGTCCGGTGGATCAGGAAGAACTTGAAATAAGTACACTAATTGTGATAGGGCAAAAGACTTCACAATAATATTTCTGCCTACTGGGCGTCAGGTCTCTAGTCGACCATACGTTTAAAATGTTTTTAAGGCGAGATAATTTAGTTACATAATTTAAGCGGTACAAATCATCACCATTATGAGTGAAAGTAATGCCAAGAAATTTTACGGGACCGAGGTGAAGCGACAGATTGAAGTAAGAAATAAAAGTTGGGTGGTTAGTAACAAATGGGCCTAGTGGGAACAGATGAGATTTTTGAAGGTTAATTTTTAGCCCAGAAGCACGTCGAAAGTCATGAAGAAGTTGGATGGTTAACTCTAAAGACCTTCGGTCTCCGTTTAAGAAAAGTACTGTATCATCGGCGTATTGCAATAATTTAGTTTCGCAACTCAAAACGGTGATGCCTTGAATCTGAGCATTATTAAGAATAACCCTTGCTAAAATTTCAGTACAGAGAATAAAAAGATAGGGGCTTAAAGGACATCCCTGACGTACGCCTCTGTTTACCGGGAAGTAACCCGTAGAAAAACCATTGTTGAATATACATGAATTGGTGTTGTTGTAAAATGTACGCACCCAAGTTGTGAAGTTGTTACCAAACTTAAAGTAATGAAGTGTAGCATAAATAAAATTCCACTCTAGAGTATCAAATGCTTTTTCAAAATCAAGAAAAAACAGGAAACCAGGTATATTGTTATGATTTGAATAATCAATGAGGTCTAAAACAAATCGTACATTCTCGCCAATGAATCTGTTACTCATAAAACCAGTCTGAGTGTTACCGATCAGTGAAGAGAGAACCTTTTTAAGTCTAGAAGCGATGGCCTTTGCCGCGATCTTATAGTCGGTATTTAAAAGAGCTATAGGTCTATAATTTGCGATATAGCAAGGGTCTTTTTCGGGTTTCGGAATTAAAGTAATAATACCTCTTCTCTGTTCACAAGAGAGCATTTGCAGCTCGAATGCATAATTTAAAGAGTTCAAAACAAAAGTACCAATACTAGGCCAAAATTTTTTGTAGAAGTCCGTGGAAAAGCCATCACTTCCAGGTGATTTCCCATTAGGCATAGAAAAAAGGGCAGAGGAACATTCAGTAATGTCTAAAGGCCCCTCGCATAAATCGTAATCTACAATGCTTTGGAAATCAGGGAGTAAAGAAAAACAAATATCAGGATTACTATAATGAGAGGAGTATAGTTCAGTGTAAAAGTCACGGATATGGCTTAAGATATCTGAATTTATTGTAAGCGGTATATCTCTAGTATCATTTAATTTATAAATTGTGTTGTACTGCTTATTTCTTTTTTCAAGAGAAAGAAAGTATTTTGAGTTTTGTTCCCCTTCTTCTACCCACCTTGCTTTAGATCGGATCATTATACCCTCAAGCTTGTTCTTATACAGCAAATGGAGATTGTTTCTGGCATCCTTTAACTCCCTAAGCAGATTTTCATTACTAATAGAATCCGATTCTAACTGGGCAATTTTCTTAATTAGATTTTTTTCATAAATGCGGGAATCATTCGCCTTCAATTTACTAAAGCGAATGGTATTGTTCCGAATGGTAAATTTCAGTCCCTCCCAAAAACTCGCAGGGTTCTGGTTCAAATTATGGGGGTCTGATGAGTAGTTAGAAATTAAAGAATTCACTAAATCTATGTAAGCGGGGTCTAAAAGTAACGAGTTGTTAAATTTCCAATACCCCGGACCTCTGGGCTCTGTCGAGATGTCACAGTGCAGAATAACGATCTGATGATCGGACTGAAGGGGAGGTTGGAAGTAACAATCAATGACCTTGTTCACTAATTTTTTTGAAATAAGAAAAAAGTCGAGCCTACAACGAATATTATCAATATTAGAGGTCCACGTAAAGCCAGACGATAGTGGGTTCCTAGTTCTCCAAACATCATCAAGACTAAATTTATCTAAATAAGAGAGACAGGCGTCGCGTGCCTTAAAATTGGTTTTTTGAACACCTCCGTATTTGTCTAACGTCAGATTGAAAACAAAATTGAAATCGCCCCCACAAATAATGTTGTCACACTTAAAACTTTCGAGATGCTCATATACGGTGTGAAAAAAGGTTGCATTGTCGATATTTGGCCCATATACACAAACAAAAGTAAAAATATCGTTGTTTACAGTAATATCTAAAATAATGAATCGACCATGAACATCTGTAATCTTTTTCGACACAGTTGGGGAAAGGTCTGCTCTGAAAAGAACAGCCACCCCCTTACTTGTATTAGTACCATGAGAAAAAATAATGTCATTACCCCACTCTGTGCGCCAACGGCGCTCATCACTCAGGACACTGTGAGTTTCTTGTATAAAAATAATATCTAATTTATGTCGATGTAGATAAGCAAAAACCATACGTCTTTTATCAGCATTACGAAGCCCTCTACAGTTATAACTTGCAAATTTCAGGTTGCAATAGACCATTATATATAACCACAGCAGTAAAAAGAAAAAAAAATTCTTAATTCAGCAAAGAGTTAAAAAAAGAAAAAAAAATAACAATGCTGAAAAAGGTCAAGAAAAGACCTTTGATGAGCCTGAAATGACTACATACCGCATGAAATGAGACAATCCTTAGTAAGTAGTCCAAACAACGTCACAGTTAAGGCTTTCCAGTAAGAGTAGAGTTATGTGGTCCTGGTTTCAAACATGTAGGGTTTCCCAGCGCTATCTCTCCATTTACCTCCAGAAAAGCGAAGCCTGGTACCACTATCATAGAGCTGTTTCACTTGTTTCACTCCATCTCTTACGTTCGGTGAGGTCTATGTTCGTCAAGTCGTCGACGATAAAAAGGTTTCCCGTTCAAAACTGATCTACGCTTTTTCATAATTGTCATTGGATATGAAAGACGTCTTACTAGAATGTGTGGACAAAGGGCGTCCATTAGCTCCTCGGCCGTCTCTATGACGAGTTGACGACGCTCGATAAAAATACCCGGGTTGTTGAACAAAGGGAGGATTTCGTCCTTAACAATGTTTCGATGTTTTCTCCATTGGTCTGAGGCACGCCGACAATGCGGAAGTTGTTCCGCCTGGACATTCTCTCTAGCTTGTTGATTTCGTCGTCTTTTTTCAACAAGGCATCCTCCAACTGTACAATTTTAGCGCTAAAACTAGCATGATCGTTTCCCATGGCCGCCATCTTTGATTCTAGGTCATCAATTCGTTTGCTCTGAAATTCGATGGCCTGGCCTAGGTCCATGTGCAATTGCTTTATTGCATCCTGTACAGAGGCTATTGACTCTTCAACTACTGTTTTAAAAGAATCGAAGGCAGATTGCCAGGATGGGAGGTCAGTATTCTCCTGTTGAATGACCAAGGAAGACGTTGTGCCGATCGATGATGTAGGCCTATGTGATGATGTGGCCGGGCTGCCTCTAGGACTTCCCGTCCTCGGGGTAAGGGGTGGTCGCCCTCTACCCCTTTTTGACATCCTCGCTGGTTTCAGGATTAGTAACTGAACTTAGAATAATGAAAATCCGGGAGAAACTTACAGTTGGACTCGCCAAATGGTAAATTTCGATAAGAGCGGTATCTTGTCATGAACGATTCAATCACAAAAAGTTCTTTAACTTAGATTTTGTAGGAGAAACCGAATGGTTTCATAATAGCGACGAATATTGAATATTGTCAGTGCCATGTTACGCAATGAACACACAAATTACCCTGTCCACAATGTAATGATAAAGAAGTAATAAACAGAATGACTATACATTGTTTATATTTGAATAGCTTTATATTTTTCATTTTGTTTCAATCAGACTCTTGCCTCTCAAACCATTCTAAAGTAAGTATGATGTCAACGGAAATGACAATACAATCTTTCTAGGTAGTGAGATCAACAGGCATAGACAACAATACTAAATAATTATAAATAAAAGTGCAGAATTTGTGGTCTATTTCCTTCAAAGTCGTAGAAAGTTTTTCTCGGCTGGGGGAGGGGGAGCCAGAGAGGATGAGGCTGAACGTAGATTCGGACCGTCGTCTTGGGAAGTATCTAAGGGGAGGGGGGTTGAATATTTGGGGGTTCTTAGATGCGATTTTATGTAAAGTTTAAGGGAAATTACAAGATAATATTGACATGTTTTACAGAGGGAAAAAATAATGGGTTTTCGACTTTGAATTGTAGGGGACAGACTGACAGAGGTCTCCCCTGTGAAGGGCTTCCAACATCAATGTTATGAAAACTTTTCCTCAATTACATGCTTAACTTCAGACAACTTTTCCGGCAAGAATTACTCTACTTGAATGGGTAATAATACACTGGATAATTTTTGCAAAAAAACCTCTTTTTAGAAAAATTTGGAATCATCTGAGACTTAATGGTCCTACGTACATCTGTGTCGTTAAATGTTTTCCAAATCCCAAATGCGCAACAACTGTTTTGACCAAGTTAAGCTCTTCGCTAATTTCTTCATACCCTGCCTAGTCTGGATCGGAAGAGCATTGTTCAGTAAACGGTAAGAGGATCACATAGCAGCCTTATATCATAAGGAACCATACGCGTAAGGTACTAATTTTAATTGAGGAGGGGGAGGGTACGCGCTTTCCCCAAAAGGTTAAACACGTTATCAGACAAACAGCATCTAGTTTGCCTAAAAATAGCAAATTTTTAGCCCATATCAGGCTGTGGATATCTGCATGTCTTGAAAGCTTATGGCAATAATATTTGAAATTATAGTCAATTATAGTGAAATTAAAGTGCTCTGGGGGGTTTACCCTTAACTATCATTTACCAGGACATGACTTTGTCATGTCGGTTTACTCAAATGATATGCACATTTCGAGAAAATGCTTATTTTTGCCCTCTGTCCTTATTTGTGCTGTACCTCCTTCACCCTCACAATTTCCTTGTTGCATTGGTTTTATATTCAAAATTTGAAAAGATCAAGTAAAGCAATAATTACTAGGAAGTTCGTTTCTTCCCCTGTCCTTTTTGGAGAGGTCTGACCAACGCTTCATGTTGGTCTCCCAGTCATTTCAAGATTTCCCCAAGGCTTCAAGGGGTGGGTTGATTTGATTTGCTTCTTGTTCGTTTCCTTGCAGCCCCCAAATCAGTGGCTTCGCCAAGGGGACCTGAGGGTACATGCCCAACCCCCTCACACGTTGGCTGTGCCCCATGTGATTTTGGGTGTTATGTACAAACACACTGTTGACATAAGTGTTCTTTCCCTCGAATACAATTCCCACATCGATTATCTTTTAGTCAGATTTCACACTCGAAAACTGTAAACCTGGGGTTTTCGTTACGTAGTGCAACGCGTATCTAGGAAACATCACGATAATTCAATACCTTCACTGTCTTAGCCTAATGTCCATTTAGTTTAAATACCGATGCCTTCAAATTTGCAAGGTGGAACTTTGCACTCCTGAATCCTTACTGAGGCGGAGCCAAGCACCACACCAGGGATCAAAACGTGGTGATACCTCCGACAAAATTATAAAAATTTGCACGAAAATTTTTACAAATGCTTTAACAGAATTTTCCTCTCTATTCTTGCTGCACCAAGGGTGGTCTCAGAGGCGCTAGCTATTCTTTTTTCATTTATTCCTGAAGAAAATGCAGGAAATATATCTGTCATAATTATGATTTTGAGATACCCAAAACTAATTGACCCACATTTAAGGTTTCTTCAATTTTTTCCAATTTCAGTTTCCGGGCTAACCCTAAATCAATAACCGAGATGTATATTCGATGCTTTAACGTGAAGGCTTTCGGTCGTATACCTGGAAGGTAGTTGTCTCAACATTAATTCCTGCTGGGTGGCATGAGTGGATGTACTTGATAAGCCTAATGCAAACCTTAACATGATCTGTCGTTCCCACTCACCTCTTCCTCCAATCATTAAATCGTTAAAGTTCGCGTGAAGCTAAAAACTGGTCGAACGGATTTCTATTTTTGCGACCTGTTTAGTGTGCATTCATTGCCATTTTGGAGTTAGTGAAATGTTTCATTCTTATAGGCACGCTTTATAAATACTCTACAGCCCCCGGTGCTCCTCCCCTGAACCCAAGTGGAGCGTTGTACCTGGACCCCTGGGCCCAGTGTTAACAGGGAAGCGCTGCCCGTCACTATGGTGCCTCCAGCGACGCAGAATTTAATTTTGGTGTGTCCCTTCGGAGGACGCTTGCCCCCCCCCCCGTGTCCCCCACTTTGAAAAGTCTGGAGACGCCACTACAGCAGACCTACGTCTTCCGTCTTCCGGGGAATTGAAGCATGATCACCCTGTAACGTACGTTTTTGGATCCTTACACTCTTCAGTATCTCCGCAGGGGATAGTCTTGAAAATGAATTGGGGTTTCGCACATTTTACGATTATATATAGACTTACACATCTGCCATTAAGTAGCCTAGTTATAGAAATGCATATTTCCGCTGCCTGGGATGGGAGTTTCCGACAACGCAGTGCCTCAGTTACCAAAACCTTAGGCTAAAACTAGTCTGAAACCCGTTTCGTAAAATTCATTGCAGCCTTTTCAAACTTTCAGTCCGCGGCCCCTGGTTGTGTTAGTACCTATAAATGCAGACTGACAGGCAGGAACTTGGTAGTCTGAGAGAGTATTTCACAGGAATCAAGCCAATTTCCCTGTAGTTGATATCTCCATAAATTTTCCCATATGTTTTTCCAAGGTATTCCAACTATTTCAATGTTGTTTGTTCGCTATGTTACATTGAGTTTCTTCGTTACATTTGTACAATATATTCATATTGAGACAATCACCATATACCCATACATTACCGTAGTCACAGGTAAAGGTTTACCAAATCACGAGACCATGACTCAATGCGAATGAAAATGCCTTGCAGGGGCGGATGCAGATTTTGTCTAAAGGGGGGGGGGGGTGGTTGCGATATAGTTCCTATCTAAGCGGAGTGCCACCATGATTAGCGCGAAGCGTACAGAGAAAATTTTTGGTCCAAAAGACACTCAGATTGCAGGGAATGGCATTTCCCACGCGTTTCCTAGGCTCTTTGATCCGTATAAAAACAAACTTTCATTGAAATTTCCTGTGTCAGAAATTTTATGATGAATGTCCTGTCAGAAAGTTGTCTTCCTTGAGAGAGATGCATACTCTACAGCCCGATAACCATTGGAGTAGCCATGATTTTTTATTTTGGGGTGGCCAACCACAGGACCTTATCGCCAGCCTGGGGAGGGGTGAAAGGGGACGCCCCTCCCCTCTGAGAAATTTTTGAATATTTAAGTACCCCCAGATGCAATCTGGTGCAACATTTAGCATCATTTGAAGTCATTTTTTTGTTCCATTACAAAAAAAATGTTCTGCAAAGAATGGGGGGGGGGGGGGGGATGCGTACGCACCCTGGATCCGGCCCTGAACTCATAAGAAAAAATATGCTTAGCAAATCAAAGGTTGTCAGTACATTTGTGTAGTTGTGTAGTCAGGCCTTTCTCGAGGTAGACTCTAGCCTATATGCAGATTTTTCCGGAGCTGTACCCATCCCTGGTATCATGATTTCCTATTTTAGTTATCATAACATGGTAACCTGACGGTTCTAGGATACATTATAGGTATCTTGTATATCCCGACATATCATCACTTCAGTCACGTCACTGGGTTCTGGAGAGCCGACAACTCTTTTTAATTCTTAAAAAAAAATTCAGAATTCGATTGGGGGCCATGGCCCCCGTGGCCCCCCTCTTGCTACGCCAATGCCGATAACGATCTTGGGCGTCAGGAGTTAGGAGCACTGAGTCATTTCATGTGCTCTCTCTAGGCACTCACAGTGACTTACTGAAAGTTGCTCGCTTGTGCTCAATAGAGAAAATTTGGTTTCTCTTTTTGAAATCTTCTGCAAGTATTTTGGTACTGGGGCCTCAAAATTCAACTGGTAGGCTTGATCGCGTGCATGGGATTTTTGGTTGTCTCGTTATCTAAGCGGAGCGCGACCATCGGTTGGCACGGCGTGAACCATGCAAAATTGACCCTTCTCAGACCGTACAATACATACTTAGGCCATCTTCATGTTTCATATTTTGTATGTTTGTCATTTCCATGGAAAAATTACGTTTCTTTGGTGAGCTAATCATAGAGCTGGACCTAGCTCCTCTTGAAGGACTCACTGACTTTATAATGGAATGAGAGAGAATCGGGACGATAGAAGGAAAAATACGCTGTCAGCAAACTTATTATGGCATGTTAATTGCATTGTTGTAACTGAAAATAACCTTCAAAACATACCGAGGAAAATAAACAATATATTAAACAAAAGGAAAAAAATCCTCAAAAATCAAAGGGGGGTTTAAACCCCGAAACCCCCCTTACATTTTTGACTGGGGGTTTAGCCCCAAGCCCCCCCCCCCCCCGCTTCCTACGCCTATGATGATTTTATTAGAGAAATTTCCACTGCATGGAGTAAGGCTATTCTTGCACAACTCACAGCTTTGGGAACCAAATAATCTGTAATAACTCTTTGATTAAGATTGACGATTCCTTAGTTATATTACGACAACAGACTCCACAGGGAGGAACAATGTATAGGGCTATGTTAAGGATCTTTTTTCCAGGAATAACAACCCCGTGTCTTTTAAAGGATTTCTTGATAAATTTAACTTAATTAATTACCCTTTTACTACTTTTTATGCTATCATATCTGCAATTCCCAAGGATTGGACAAATTCCATACTCAGTGCTGATTCTGTTAGCGATAACCATGAACATCTAATTAACTACCTGAACACCACGCAAAACATGTCTCAGCTTAGCCAGGGAGTTGCAAATCCAGGGTGTTGTTTGCAGCTCCCTGGCTTATCTATCCCCTGATCCTGAAAGGTGTTTCCCTTCCCTCTGTGGCTTGTTCATAATGGAACCATAAGTTCAACTTAAGTAAGGAGGATTGTCACTGTATTTTGAAAACTGTCCATATCACAGTTAAGGAGGCCAAAATCAAGTACTTTCAGTTTAGGTTTTTACATCGTACCCTAGGGACAAATAGACTCTTGCACCGAATGGGAAAGTCTGATACCCCTCTTTGTACCTTTTGCCACATTGAAGAAGAAGATATTGAACATTTGTTTTGGGAATGTCATATTACCGTTAGTTTCCTTTTGGACACTGAACATTTATTTTTTGGTAAGCAGTTTGTTTCATCTAAAAGGGATTTCTTCTTTGGAGTCAACTCCTTTTACTTCCACCCCATGAACTTTTTCATTCTTTATTGTAAGCATTAAATTTTTCATGTAAATTTGATAACTCTAAGCCTGATTGTAACCAGTTTTGCCGTAAAATGCAGTTTATATTAAGGGTGGAAGAGTACATTGCCTCAAAACCAAACACTTCAAAACGAAAAAAGAAAAAATTGAAGATATTAAGAAGTATTTCTCTCTTATCTATTAACACCTACTTTTGTTTATTCGATATTGTGCGCCTGTTTATCCAATCCAAACATGCTAATGTTATTGCTGATCATACAATATATTTTATCTATTCACAACTTTTGTAAACCATGTAAACATTATGTACACATTATTGCACATATGAAATAGACAAGATGTGGAAAAAAAAACAGGGCCGGATTTGAACATGGGCCAGCGGGCCACGTGCATAGGGGCCCCCACACTGAGGGTGGCCGCCACAAACTGGGTTATCATATTTTAAGGGTCATCGGGAGACGCCCGTCCAGCTGATATTTAAATATCCTCACACATGAGCCCCAAAATGTTGCGCATTGTTAGGAGGGTGTGAAGACAGACGAATTTGAAGGGGTGGGATTTTTTCTCAGATTGCTCATAAATCAGTTAACTTTTAGTTTCATCGAGGAAGTTGGGGAAAACTAGATCGCTAAAATTTTCGGGCACTGGACTTAATATACTGGTAGAAAATTAACCGAATGAAACCGAAAGAAAAACAGACGAACATTACTGCAGAGCTCAGACTATCGATATTTTCACACGAATGAATGAATTTGGCCGAATCCCCGTTTTCACTCCAGCCAGGTATCACTAATTTGGTAGTTTGAATTTCAGGCGCCCTGCCCGGGTAAAACACCCTGTCAAGTCACCCCTCCGTCGGGGAAAAATGAACTTGATGTGGCGGAGTAGCCTGAGAGTCAAGAATATTGTGTTCACAAAACATGCAATTCCATCCAGGAGGTTCCAATTGGTCGCGAATGACTTTCACTACTGGACTTCGTTGCAAATGGCGAAAACCTTGGCTGTATTCAGAATGCCATTGTCTCAGTTTTCAGACGTGTTGTTTGTATAATGAAGGAAAAAATTCAATATTTGTATTCTTTACGAATTATCCTAAACGTAAAATTGTAGTCCTAGTGGTTATAACTTTCCGGCGAAGTTCAAATGTCTTTTATAAAAGAACAATTACAAGACAGGAAATTTTCTCACGCTCCACTCGCAGTTAGCTGCACTGGTTAATAGTGCTAGGCGCGCAACCATGGGGACACATGAAACCCTTATTGGCCTACCGAGAAAAAATTAGAAAAAAAAACCCAGTAATATACCAGCCTGTGATGTCGTGCAATACTCAGGCAAATAGTGCCCTGGAAGTACCAATTATGGTGATCGAGGAGGTGTTTCCATCCAAAATTTTCAGGGGCTCCGTTTACGTACTGTCGCTTACCTGTCCCTCTTCGTCCAAACCCTAGATCCACGCTGAATTCTTATGCCAATTGGTCAGAGAGTTTACTCATTTCCTATTGTATTTCTTTTCGACAAATCTTAGTCCTCCACCATCACAATTTGTTTGTTTACTTTACTCAACATGACATCTGAGTTAGTCTGAAAATCCGGGCATTTTTCCTGAAATAAAATCGTACCAAACGCCTTATGGCTAGGTCCACCTTAGTTTCAGTTATTTTTGTTACTTTCATCAGGGTTCTGTAATACAAAGTAATTAATTCCAACATCTAAAAAGCACCAAATTGCACCTTGTCAGTTTTTTCTGAAAAAAATAAATAAACACTTCACTCACTAACATGCATCAGTAGCTCTTGACAATCTAACTACCCCCCCCCCCCTTCTCGGACAAATCTTGGACTCGCTACAGCGATGATACATCTGGCTTTATCCTAAAATTAGTGAACATTTATGACCTGTATGTAAGCGCCAGCCGCTGAAGAGGTAGGTTTACGCGTATAGCTCAATCTGTCATATCAGCTCTTTTTTCAAAGAGCCTAATGACTGTCCGAGGAGGTCGTGCCCAGGGCCTCACATTCGTAGATCCGGCCCTGCATGAGCATAGAATAGTTTTGCGCTAGAGCTATATCATTCCGAACATTGCAACAGTATCAAATTTCAAGGATAAACAAGAAAACAAGAATCAATAAAAGGAATCTGAGTCAATGTGCCCACTTTAGCATCATATTCTATGATCTTGGGGAAACCTAAATGTATTTCATGACAAAAGTAACCAATCTTTAAAAAGGGATATCTTGAGTTAGAAATGAAATTTTGATACAAGGTTTGACCGACCTGTACTAAAAATTTGTTCTTTTTCATGTAAGACCGCACAAAATGTCACTAGACAACATCTTTAGATTAACCAGGTCAACATACAAGTGATGAGATGTCCTTTG
This sequence comes from Holothuria leucospilota, assembly GCA_029531755.1. Lineage (NCBI taxonomy): Eukaryota > Metazoa > Echinodermata > Holothuroidea > Aspidochirotida > Holothuriidae > Holothuria > Holothuria leucospilota. Next base: position 48,994,406 of record CM055972.1, read on the forward strand.
AAACATCTCTTCTTTGCAATGGGATGTACTTTTTCACGACGATTTCACATCTCTACACTTCTCCGGAATACTTTGCAATCTTTTTTCCTTACAATTTCAAATCACTTGGTGCCATTAAATTTTCTGTTAATTTCTCTTTGCATTATTTATTTCATCATCCATCCCATTCTGCACTTTGAAGCAGAGGCGACACGGTAATTTCAAATGGGGGGGGGGGGGACGGAAATTTGGGGCAGGCCGGGTGGGGCAAAAGACGTGTCTGCCTATTGCTCCTGTAAACTGTATACCTTTGATCAAGAGCGGACGGGGGAAGGAAAAGCCTTGACGGGAGAGGGATGTCCTATGCCTTCCTTTGGCCATTTTCGTGTGGTGTAGTGCTCGCATTACACGGTTAATGATAGAGCATTTAATGATATTAAACTTCGGTCTATAAAATGTTTCTCCATCCCCGACCCAAGAGTTGGAAACATCCGAAATGTATGTGCTTTAATCCTCACAAACAAACTGATTTCTTAATTCCTGAAACAAATGCTGATTTAAAATATTTAGCAGACTGACGTCTCATTTTCGTTTTTCTGTAACTGCGTAATTTCAGTTTTCTTCACGAGGTCTTTCATCGTTTCACTTGACATCACAATAAATCATGGTCAACTTTACTATCTTCGTGCCAATATAATGAACATGTTATACAGACAGGCACACTAGTGCATTTCGTGAAGTATAGACTACAAATTTTTAAGAAATACTTCTTTACGTAACAGTTAAAGAGTGGTTTCACCGTGATATTCATACGCACAGGAAGTAGGTTTGGACGGAAGTTGAGAAGAGATAACCCATGACTGTTAAAAGATAACAGAAAACATACTCTAGTATTAGGGTAGCAGTTGCTATAAGCAAGGAGGGGTTAGGATAAAACATGTTATTGATAACCAAGAAAAATTAAGGGGCAAAGCAGAAAGTCTGAAAATGATTTCCACCATGGAACGTAAAATGTCCCATCCCTGATAAAATAATCTGATCATTTTGCAACTCTCAACAATTTTCGACTTATGACCATACTTTAAGTCCCTAGCAAAATTCGAAATATCAGGAAGATGTATGTATACATTGAATGTTTAAACATGACTCTTGGAAAGGTGCGATCGTAGGGAACATATGACAGGCCGACAAATTATTTGTCAGCAGAATATTCAAAACAGTTAGTACATTGTTGGGATAAAGGTGTTCCTCATAATTCCCAGCAGAAGAAATTTTATGAAGACGTTTCAGTCTTCTGTCATTATGTCATACAAGTACACTGTTTGTGTGTCATATGTAGCTGCAAGAAGTTTCTCTCCTTGAGATGTTTCTACTACAGTAACAACATCTACATTTACACCCAACTTTCTCGTTGTTAATACCTGGCGGCCATCGTGATTGTACTGAACAAGATAATATTGGGAAGAGCTCCTCCACAACACATAGACGAACCTATTCTTGTCACTGCATACACTGATGGGTCTAAACTTATTTCCCACTAGATTTGGTTTCATGAATTCACCCACCAGCTTACTCTCCAACCCGTCCATTGTAGTTACATAACATTTCTTTCCGTCAGAATCACACACAAGTAGATGACCGTCATTGACAGTTATATCCCATGGCCATTTGATTATCTCTGGAAGTGTCAGGATGTGAAGGTAATTCAGCTGATCATCAAATACATACACATCTCTGCTGTTAAACCTGCCCACCAAGATGTGATTGTTGACAGGATCAGTAGCTACACTCTGTACATACCGATCTTTCGGCCAGCTGCTGATGACTTCACTGAAGTTCTTCTTGATGTATGAACCATCACGTACATCATACAAACCAATCTCGTTTGGTGTACATACTGATGCCACTTTATGTTGTGACAAGAATTTACAGAACCGGAAGGGCCGATTCTCCCGAGTGTTCAGTATCTTCTCCTTTAGCATCCTACCATTCATATCGATCACAATGATGAATGATGCCCGTTCATCTGATGTGGCTCCTGATATAACAACGTTACCATCACCAATACTTGTCATACTACAAGCACGACGGTATGGATCATTAATAGTTATCTTCTTATCAAAATTTTCTGATATTTTCGTAACACTTGTTTTGCTAAAGGAGTATTGTTTATAATTGACTGTGACTTCAGTCAATGCCGTCAATTCTGGAAAGTCCTTTTTTAAATCTTTCATTAGATTTGTAGCTGCTGTACACATATCAGGGATACACTGTACGGCCGACCAGTCATTATCAGAAGCGAGAATACTAGAAGCCATTGCATTTAAGGTTTCAAATCTCTTTTTTATGTTATCAAAATGTTGTGACATTGTTTCAATAATTTTCATATTCTCATTCAGTTGTTTTTCTATTGACTCCAATAATTCCTTCTTATCTCTTTCAAAGCGTTCACGTTGTTCACGTAACTTAACTAGTTCCTTTTCCAGAGAACTTTCTCGTGCCTTAAAGGTATTGCTTAACTCAAGTTTCTTTATCCTAAAGATATCTTCATACTTTTTCTTAACTCCTTGCATTTCATGTTCCATTTCTGTCTGCAAGGAATCAAATATTTTCTTTTCTGTATTTTGTTTTTCCTGCTCCACTAGTTTTCTCCTCCCTTCCGTATCTTGTATTTTCATCATTATTTTCTGATCCTTCTCGTGATGCATCTTTGTCAATTTTTCTTTTTCAATGCCTTTATTCAAAGTTAAGGTTTCTTTCGCCTGTTTTAATCCTATTACATTTTTGTCCTCATTAACCTCCTCGAGAATCTTAAGTTTTTGGGAAAGCTCTTTTCTTTTCAACTGAGCAAGTGCCGTAACTTCATAAAGGCTGTGTCCTTTGTGTTTACCATACGTACATGCCATGCAAACTGGCAGGTTCACACAAGTTTCACAGTATAGTTTCGCTAGTTCTTCAAGATGGATATGACACCGCGGTGCATCTCGCATTGAGGCCAACTTCTCTATTGTAATGTTTTTCGCCTCAATATCTTCTAGAGACAGAGTATGCTTTTGGTGGTCCTTTAACGTTTTATTTGTGGCATGAAAATTATGACAATCCTTGCACAAAAAGTCGTTACATTTAAAACAATATGCCGCAACTTGGAGATGTTTTGAGCAACTGTAACATTCCCGTATTTCATCACTTTTAAGTGACTGTTGAATTTGTACATACTCAACAAGATTTTTTGAATAAAAATCCGTTTTGAATCCTTCAACTCCATTTGTTGGTATTTGAGTTTCTTGCCTACATTCGGGACATTTAATGACGTCATTAGTTCCTTGTATTATTGAATTCAAACAATCTTTACAGTATCGATGGAGACACGGCAATAGTTTCGGTTCTTTATGTTGTTCCAGACAGATAGAACAGAGGCAAAACTTGTCGTCTATATCTTTCCACCGGGATGAAGTCGCCATGTTTATTCGACGTTACAGATTTGTCTATGAATTAGAAATGAAAGTTTTCGCATTAATATATATAAGTAGCCTAAGTCATCTACATCGATGTGAGGAACGGATCGTTTTCAAAGGCCCTTGACGAGGTCATCTGTGAGTGGGGTCTACGTACCATCTGAATGTAACTCAAGGTAGAAAAACATTAACTGGAAAAATTCAGGAGTGTTCACTTCACCCTTGGGGAGAGGGTAAAGTGGAGAAAGGGACCCTTTCCCTTCTGAGAAAATTTTGCTTTCAAAAGACGGCTGAGATGAACATTAGTATTATAATATTTGCTTTCTCGAGTATCGTCATGACCAAGACTTGAAAGTCTCCTATGGTTTACCCATGCCTTTATGCAGAGAGTAATGTGTAATGTACAGAAGTTACCACGGCTAGAGCTAGCCGTCTTTTCATTAACACGCGCCCAGTATAGCCCTTGAACCATGGGTGTCAATCGGGGGGGACACGTCCCCCCACATTTCGATGGGTGGGGACACAATATCAAATGTCTCCCACATTTCGTAAAAGAGTAGTGTCGTGGCTCTATTTGATTAGGGATTAGTTGCTGCAGTCATATGCATCAAGGGAAGTGAGATATAGACGTTCAAAGGGCTTTGATTCCGCAGAAATTACTCGCATATACTTAGTACTTTACTCATGTTGATAGAATTGAAGTCACTGGAAACTGCAGGGCGTCAACCTAAAATTTTAGAATAATGTAATTATTTTTTTTCAAATAAATACCGCAAAGAATTCCAACAGGAGGTATTGGTCTTGTTAAAACTACTAAAAACCTCTTTACCCTTCTTTATTACACCAATTGCCTCAAGGCTGGATGTTGCCATTGTCTAGATCATGACATGTGATACAGCTTGTTGGAAAGAGAAAAGTACTTGGCTCGGTGATGGAGATAGCCTCGGGCGTTAGAAAGTGACATATAATCCTACCCCACGAAAGTCCAATTTTTGGGGTCGGAAATCTAACATTTTTAACAGGTTCAATGCGGCATGGTATATCAGTTGTAAACATTTTCAGGCACTGTAAATAAGTAATGATCAATTCCTTGCGAACACAAATGCGCACAGCTATTATGTAAAGAAGTAGCAATCGTTGTAAGAAACATATAGACAAATATCAGTCACGTACACTTTATGATAATGTGTTCCTTGTAAGATAACTTTCACTTCAGTAAAACAACCCTGGAGAAAGACAGATATATGTAAATTAATAAAACAAAAATTTGCAATTCATTAATATAACGTAACAATTTTCTAACAGGTATGTAATTTGACAGACATGTCTGTTGAAAAACAAAAAAAAATTTAAAGAGGAGTTTGTTTTAAAAACTGGAAATGTTCGTATGTTGGAATAACCGAATCATCATCATGTGTAAAATACCGGATTGTGACGTTGAAAAAAATAAACGTTGGTCAAATAACAGAATATTATGTTTAACACGAAATACAGAAAATATGACTGTAAATTTCCAGATATTTTTAACACTTTAGACATATCAAAACATTTACACTGACACAGTTCCAGTGGAAGTGTGGCATGGGTGGCGTTGGCATCTCATTTTTCTGAAATTTACATCAATAATGAAAGTTCCACTCTGGATAAAATTGTGGTTTACCCCAGCTTCATGCAACCATGCTTATAAACGATCCTAGGCTGTCCAAGGGACCAAGAGACAAACAGCGGCAACGCTACATTTTTATAAATTTAGGCCATAATTTACCAGGACCACTGTCAAATAGCTCTGTTCAGAAGCCGTGACTGAGCATATGTCTTTCGCATTAGTGGAGAAATGGCGGTAGCTTAAGCGGAGAAGCCCTTTGGCATTCCTGGGCTTCCTGGCATTTAGGAATGTGTTGCACCTATCATGTTGGTGACATAAGTCCTTAAAACTATAATGCACGTCAATGGCCCTTATTTCACGTCAATGGCCCTTATTTCACTGTCGGGGTCCATGATCTCTGACAGTGACCCACGCTGCGGAGCTTGGTTTCAGGTATTTTGGGACATGATGAAAATAACATCTTGAAGTAATTCCGTGGACTCCGTGTATTTCAACTAGCAGATTTTCTATGATGGTCATGTTAACTTTGGCAATGGCGCCGGCATGGGGTATGGGGGCGTGTGTCCCCATCGATTTCAGAAAATATTTTTGAAAGTTTTAAAATGATCGCAATAGGCGTTTAAGCTATAGATTTCTTCAGGGGGTAGAGTGAGGTGTTAGCGACAGAGTGATGGATCTATTCATTTTCTATCACAAATGGTGCTCAGACTATCAGAATTTTCGCAAATCTTTTGCAAACTATCAAAATGTATATATATTGCATACAATTTTGTATATACTAGAGGAAAATAGTTCCTCCCGATTTAAGGTTTTTCCAGAAATGTAAACTGTGAAATTGCAAAACGCGCGAAGCTCTCGAAATTTTTGGATAAGGTAACACTACAAAAAATCTGTACTTATTTAAAGCTTATATAGGTCAATTGTCCAGGCAGTAGGGCCCTATCAGGCACAACTTACATTGTACTTCCCTCCTCGAGTCACCAGCCGTTCCGAAAGACAGACTCAAAAGAGCATTAACTTAGTTTAGGGAAATGAGATGAAATTCCCGGCATTCAGTGGCGTACCCAGGGTTTCTATCAGGGGAGCTATGCAGTATGTTGTGCGATCGCCGGTCTGGGGAAGTGGTCTAAGGGTCCCCCTCCCCTTTGGAAATTTTTGAAAAATAGGTGTCCTTATATGCAATCTGGTGCCACATATGCTACATTCTTGAAGTAAAATTTGTGCTAAAATATTTACGTATTTTAAGGAAGAAAAAAGAATCGCCGGCCTGGGGAAGGGGTCTAAGGGGAGGTTCCCTCCCCTTTGAAATTTTTAAAAATAGGTGTCCTTACATGCAACCTGATGCCACATATGCTACCTTTCGAAGTAAAATTTGTGTTAAAATTCTTACGTATTTTTAGGAACTAAAAAAAAATCGCTGGGCTGGGAAAGCCGGGGGAGTTAATATGGGGAGGGGTGTCCCCCTTCTACCCTTTAAAAATTTTAGAAAAATTAGGTGCCCTTACATGCAATCTGGTGCCACATATGCTACCTTTTGAAGTAGAATTTGTGTTAAAATATTTACGTATTTTAAGGATTCAAGAGAAAAATCGGCATCTGTTAGAGGGGGCCATGGCCCAATGGACCCCCTGCGTACGCCACTGCCGGTATTAACATAAAACGATAAATTCTACTTATTAAGCTACCTGAAGAGATGGAAAGGGTTTGTCCCATATCTAGCTATTAGTAACGAAACTGAGGAAGAGTGGGCAAAGAATACCCCAAATATGGGGTTTTATGGCAGAAATGACCCTTTTGAAAGCTAAAATAAGTAAACCGACCATGGGTGGCGACAGAATTTTCCCGAGAGGAGGCCGGGCCATGCCAGCGACCCCAAGTTCTGACAGCCCTATGTGGAGGGGGTGGTGAGAAGGGGACACGAAAGAGCCTAACTATCTCATGCCATTGCAGAGTATATTTTGCATTATATCACTTAATATGTCAGCCGAGTTGCGCACTGATAGTGTTCTTTTAAGTGAGAATCGTGAAATTGCGAAGCGGGCCAAAATTTTTGGTAGGCTGACACAAAAACATGTTATCATTAAGAACAAAAAGAAAAACGCAAAAACTGTAGGGGTTGTAGACTGTATCGGGGACAACATACATTGTGTATAATAATAATAATAATAACAACAACAACAACAACAACAACAACAAAAATAACAATAATAATAATGGCAATTTAGTATCGATAGTTCTCACGTGACGTCATAGGAGCTTTTCACGTGTATTATTTCAGCCATGTCTGAGGGCAACTCCGGCATGTGTGTACAGGCTTGCTCTCAGACATGGCGGTTGCTAACTCCTAGCAGTGACGTCACTGAGAACTATCTATAGCGCTGGTATCCGTCAGATGACGCTCATGGCGCTTCCACAGTTACAACCAAAGTTAATGTCCAAGAAAAGGTGGGTCTTTAGTTTTTTCTTGAAAGTACTGAGAAGAGTTGCAGAACGAACGGATGAAGGGAGGTTGTTCCAGATTCTGGCAGCAGCAAAAAAGAAAGACCTACTTCCCCACTTATTTCTAGAAACATGCTCCTGGACAAAACCATGAGTTGAAGATCTGAGACCTTGGCGACTAGGTGAATACAGAGTCAACAGTTGCAGGTAGGCTGGTCTTGAATAAGCTAAAGTCTTATAAACTTTAGCCAAACGTTGATCCGTGAGTCGCTGACCAACTTACCGTACCGCATGACACACACTAGGCTTTGCAATATGGGATAATTAACGACCTCTACATAACCTGTGTATACCCTGAATACATGTTACTTTGTAAAGTTGACAGGACTTATGCAATCTAGCTACGTGGAATGGAACTATTGAAGAAACTGGAGTGACATTACAGCGCGCGCAGCGCGCCGAAATTTTGGGGTTCTTATTACAGAAATTGTCCTCTTTTTTCACATCTCTTACTCTTTCTTTTCCTCATATTTCCTTCATTTTGCCCACTGGTGCAGAATTTACCGACTAAATGCCAGAATACCACATGAACGATGAACTCTTTTAGTATACAGTGATACTAAAAAGCCCTGTGTAGTTTTTTTTTTTTTTTTTTGCCCACAGAATATGTTTTAAGTTTCAAAAAGTGCTGGTCATGGGCTTTGAAAATATTGTAATAAACGTTGCCTACAAATGTATTCCAGTCTCCTGTCTTCTGTCAGCACCAGCCCCTTTCTCTTGCCCTGCTTTGTCCCTCCCTTCCCTGTTCTTTTCTCTGTTAGCTCGGTCTTTCTCTCTCCCTCTTCTCTTTCCTCTTTTTTCTTCCTTCTTCTTCCCTCTAACTTTCCTTCGTTTGCATTTCCCTCTTTCCTTCATTTTGCCGACTAGTGCAGGAATTGCCGACTGCGTGGATCTTGGGGGGTGGGGGGCATCACGCCCTGTTGACAACATACCCTTCTCTTAGACAACATACTCTCCTCTTTCACCCAACCACAAATTAGACTTCGCTAAATTATGGACGAAAGAGATGACGATCCTTGCCGAGATCGTCAAATGAGTTGAACCTTTGTGTCTGCGGGCCAAGGGCCCAGAAATGGAGTGTATAGCATACCCTTACAAAAAAATTGTGTGGCAAAAGTTCCAATACCACACTGGACAAACCGTGTCAAACTGTGTAGAACTACGGTTGGGTGTGAAAAATAGTGAGTTTTATGTGATTTTTTGTAGAGCAATGCGTGATTTTAATAAAAATTTGACCCACTTTTTAAGGTGCCATGCTTTTACCTGCATTACCGCAGTTTGCCGCATGTGACAAAGAGTGGAGAACCAAAATACATTTTTACAAAGGCAAACATGTGGCAAAGTGGGGTAAAGTAGAATATTGTGTGTCAAATTGGTTCCAATCCCACATGTGTCACCACTCATTACCTGACTTTTCCAGTTATGTATTTCCCTATGCCCTGCCACATGTGATTATGCATGTTCACATGTGGTATGCCCCACATTTTTTTGTAAGGCTAGGAACGTAATGCTGGGTTTTGTTCAAGGCAGGGGCGTCAATCCGTATTGAAATGCGGGGGGGGGATACATGACTTAGCACAAACCAAACCCTTTGGTTTGAAGAGGGGTTGTCTTCCTATAGGCCCTTGTCTGTTCCGCTCTTATGATAACTGACGTTGCCCTATTCTAATAAGAATTAGGATTCAAAAGTTCAGTGGCACCGCCAGGATTTGGTGACTGGGGGACACCATAGATGACGTTGTAATTTGTACCTTTTTATGCACCCCTGCGATTGTATACAGCAGTGGAGGGTCCTTCCTTTGTCATACATAAAGTCGCCGTCCTGGGGAGGGGAAATTTTTGTTAATTTAAGCTTGCTTAAATGCAAAATGTTGCTATCTTTGGGATATTTTTGGAACTGATCATATACGGTTGGAAAATGTCCATAATTTTGTGAATTCTAATTTTTGGTTAGGTGAAAGAGGAGAGTATGTTGCGTAAGAGAAGGGTATGCTGTCAACAAACCGCCTGAAGCCCTCCTTTTGGCTACTTTACTGCCTTCTATTTGGGGAAAGTTTTACGCATAAATACGTGCGTGGAGTCCACAGAAACATTTTTGAACTATAAGGAAAATTTTGTTTTGCTTCATTTGTGCATTATAAAAGGGTATCTAAAGGCTGACAGACACCCGAATAGGGTCCTCGTGGAAGCTCTGGGTTAATTATATGTATCGGATATAGGCCTACTCCACTCCTCCTCTTCTCTTCTCTTTCGCTTCCTCCTTTCTTTTTTTTTTCGTTTTCTCCTTTTCTTCTTTTCCCTCTTCTTTTCCTTCTTTTCCCCTTTTCTTGCAAATGTTAGGGGGCGGTCGCCTTTCCTGCCCCTACGGCGCCGCCCCTGCCCTTACCCTATACAGAAAATTTCAACTCCTTTGACGATCTCGGTAGGGATCGTCATCTCTCTCCCCCCAAAAGTTACCTTTTCTCATAGGACGTACCACTATTGCATGTTAAATAAGCATAGTCCATAGCTATGGTTACAGTTTGATACATGCAGCTTACACGTAAGCTAATGTAGCAACAATCATGCAGAGTACACAAGCAGACGATGTTTACTCTCACAGTAAGCATGCGGGAAAAACTTTGTACACCAATAGCCTAGGCCTAGTTCAGGTGACAATGTGCACATGAGAACTAGGCCTATGTACCCTAGGCTAGTCTAGACCCTACGTCAGGCAGTATCCATTCAATTACATATATATGTCAGATCAAAACATCCTTCTAGAGATTCCAAACCGTCCCCATACTATTACATATGGAGAACCAAAACGTCCCTGCATAGTGACTTCAAACATAAATTGGGAATCAAATTAAAACTTCCAACCCAACTACAGAACTCAGAAGCCTTGCCAGGTGAACCTAGGCCTAACGGAGAACTGTGTTGTAACTTCTTACTGGCACTTAATGCTTCATAATTAGGTTTTTATACTATAAGACCTAGGTCTAAGCCAGTAATAGAGTATTGTTATAACTGAAGACACAGAAATATAAATGTCTGGCCTATGTTAGTAATAGTAGGTCTATTTCTGTAGCCTCCTTTATCACAGTGCACTATTGCTGTTACTTAGTCACAGTGCCTTGACCATTCGATGGTTATTTAGGCCAGTAGGGGCCCCTATGGCCTAGCCCTTGGCCAATTCATGTAAAAATATCGAACGTTAGGCCTAGCGTTTCAGTAAGGGCTATAGCGCTTAACGGGTTAAATCTCACTTCCTGATACTCAAATCTTGACTAAGTCCATAATCCGTCCATTAACGCTTCACGTCGAGCAGAACCATAATTTGTCTTAAGTTTTTGCTTCCCATTGACTTTGTACGTAAAAGACCTCTCGAAAAATGACTAAGTCCAGATGTCACTGAGGGGGCGGTTGCAGTTTTGTTTTGGCCCGCCAAGGTCGCCCCACCAATGCTATGCCCCCAAACTCCCCCACAACGACCCCGGGTAACATTACGAAATTTTTTTCAAAATCCCACTTGGGGGTTTATCCCTATTCGTCGGGATGGGGACCTCGGGAACATCGCAACTACTTGCAATTTGTCCCCCTTTGACTTTTTGTACTTAAAAGACTCTCGAAAAATGACTAAGGTCCAGATTGTCCACTGACGTTGATTTTGTTTTGCCCGCAGGTCGCACCCCCATGCATATGCGCCCAAACTCCACACGACCCGGGCGTACATACGAATTTTTTTTTTCAATCCCACTTGGGGGTTTATCCCTATTCTTCGGAGGGGGACCTCGGGAGCATCGCAACTCTTGAATTTTGTCCCCCATTGACTTTGTACGTTAAAGACCTCTCAGAAAAATGAATAAGTCCCAGATGTCGCCTGAGCGGTTGGTTTGTTTTTTTGCCGCGCCAAGGTCGCACCCCCAATGCATATGCCCCGCAAACTGCCCCACACGCCCCGGCGTACATACGGAATTTTTTTCATCCCACGTGGGGGTTATATCCCTATTCGTTCGGGGAGGGGGACCTCCGGGAAGCATCGCAACTCTTGCAATTTGTCCCCCATTGACTTTGTACTGTAAAAGAACCATCTTCGAAAAATGGGGGTGCGACGCTGGCGGGCACAACACACAATCAACCGCTCAGTGACATCTGGACTTAGTCATTTTTCGAGATGTCTTTTACGTACAAGTCAAATGGGGGACAAATTGCAAGAGTTGCGATGCTTCCCGAGGTCCCCCTCGCCCGAACGAATAGGGATATAACCGCCCCGGTGTGATTGAAAAAATTCCGTATGTACGCCGGGGTCGTGTGGGGAAGTTTGAGAGCATATGCATTGGGGGTGCGACCTTGGCGGCAAAACACAACTCACCGCTCAGTGACCTCTGGACTTAGTCCATTTTTCGAGAGGTCTGTTACGTACAAGTTCAATGGGGGACAAATTGCAAGAGTTTGCGATGCTTCCCGAGGTCCCCCTCCCCAACGAATCGGGATATAACCCCCATGGTGGGATTGAAAAAAAATTCCGTATGTACGCCGGGGTCTTGTGGGTAGTTTGAGACGCAGAGGCATTGGGGGTGCGGACCTTGGCGGGCAAACAAAACTCAACCGCTCAGTGACAATCGGGATTAAGTCATTTTTCGAGAGGTCTTTTACGTACAAAGTCAATGGGGGCAAATTGCAAGAGTTGCGATGCTTCCCGAGGTCCCCCTCACCGGATCCCCGACGAATAGGGATATAACCCCCATGTGGGATTGAAAAAATTCCGTGATGTACGCCGGGGTCGTGTAGTGAGTTTTGGGAGCATATGCATTGGTGGTGCGACCTGGCGGGCAAAACAAAACTCAACCGCTCAGTGACATCTGACTTAGTCAGTTTTCGAGAGGTCTTTTATACTTCAAAGTCAATGGGGGACAATTGTGCAAGAGTTGCGATGGCTTCCCGAGGTCCCCCTCCCCGAAAACGAAAGGGAATAACCCCCAAGTGGGATTGAAAAAAATTCGTAGGTTACGTCCGGGGTCGTGTGTGGAGTTTGGGGGGCATATGCGTTTGGGGGTTGCGACCCTTGGCGTCAACAAAACTCACCGCTCAGTGACCATCTGGAACTTAGTCTTTTTTCAGGGATTTAGCTGTCGTAGCGCTAAGCCCCATCTCTATCGTTTGTATGACCCATGACTGTAAATTAACAAAAGAAAAAACAAACCCCCACAGTAACTAAACTAGGCCTAGGGCTTAGCATAGTCTAACGTTTTGGTAATGGACCCACGCATGTTGGAATTAACAAGAACAACAGAATACCACACAACAATAAGGCCTATCCTTAAGGTTGTAACCGTGTAACGGAGCCATACCAACGGTGCTCGGCGTTTTACATTTAAGCCGAAACTTCACCTCTAATATAATACAATTTAAGCTGAACCGTTCCGTAGTACGCACCTCTAACACTAACCCTACGCAGATAGAGCTACTAACGTTAGGCCTAACTTAGTAGTGTACACGGTTCGTATGCCGCACATGTGAAGGCGATGGTTTGTTTGGATAGGCTTCACGAAAATTGCCTTGCAGTATTGCTAGGCTTAGTGCGTAGTTACCACCTAAACCGCAGAGCTTCATGCTTCTGGCAATCATCGGATTTTGAGAATAATCTTGTCATGAAATTTGGCCAAGTTTCCAAAAAACTTCCTACAATGCTAGAATACCATAGTCTTAACGCCCATTGGATGCTTTGATGTACATTCTATTCACGAATACGCAAGCGGCACAAGCTCAAAATAAGGTACTAGTTACCATCCTTTCTGTACCTCTCGGACCGGGACCGATTGATAAAAAGGTGATTGTTGAATGATTCATAAGTCCTACGTCACAATAAGTCAGTAAGCCATCCAGTATATATTTGGCTTCAACGTACCCCAATTTGGTAAGGAATACATGATGAATATTCACATTTTGAGGACTTTTTTTTGACACGTAGTCTCTATACATATTGATGTCCTATTTTCGCGAACTTTCTGCTTGGCGACTTCCGGTTATGGCGCCCTCGCTATTGAAACATCAGCTGTAACGGCTGTACCCGCAGCTTAGATTTCCAACTGCATGAGGGTTAGGTTCCTATCGTTTCGTAATTAATTTACTACTTCGATTGCCCCTTTCTGCAACTCACGATAAGAGCTTCAAACTCCTTTCATGAAATAATTTTGGAAATTTTCTCTATTGGGGAGAATCCCCAGGCCCCATTGCGGACATTCAGATCGATACGCATCGTCACTAGCTAGCTTAATCTAAAAGTGCCAAGTCGTCACACTGCATGGTAACACACGATTCCATAAAGATGTTTCTCTGTGCATTAACCTTGATTGCAAATACCAGGAAATGGCATGTAACACTTCCTCGGTTGGAGACAAGAATCCCAGCTTGAAGAACCACCGTATCTGTGGATCATTTTTACTTATACCAGGGAGTTGTGCAACTCCTTGCTAAACATATTATTACTGGCTAGCCTATTTGGAAATTACAGTGACGTAACACTCCATGATCAAAAAATGTTTGTTCGTGCACTTTTCTTGATTTTTATATAACAAAAAATTGCATTTAGGGGAAAGGCTTACCCCCCCCCCCCAGGTTTCAAATGTTCAAGCTTCGCACTTACAAAGTTATCCCCTGCCTTTTCAAACTAACCCCCCTCCCCGTTTATAAACCATGAATTCATGCATTTTAATTATGCAAAATGCTCAAAATGTAGAAAAACTCGCCAAGATTTCTCCCTCAAATTAACAGATCTCAAAACAGGACTTAAGTCAATAGGTCATGCCCACTTTATCCTACCTCTTTATGAAAAATCCTTGCTAAGCCAATGCTGGTAACAAAACATGGTCCTAACAGAATTAAACCAGAGAAAAAATCATATAAAGATGTTTTTTTCTACATATAAATCTGAATGTACTTAAAGGTCAAACATTTTCAATAGACTGTCCGAGAGTCTCAATGTTCGTTTTTGTACATCTACATTGAGCTCTAAAAGAATTTCATGTTAAAGATCAGAGAAATTGTCTTTCACAGTCCCATTAAAATTTGCCTTAAAAGGGAACGTGAATGAATTTTGTGTTTTGACCAACAGTTCTCTTTTTATAAACCAAAAGCAACTTCATACCAATTTACTTCTACGTTTGCACTATTTTTTCACCTGCAGTTCGCAGTTCGTAGCTTATGGGCTAATCATCCTACTATCTATAACTCGAATCAATTATGGGTGATGTAAGTTAAAGCAAGTATCCCAAACAGGCGCGTAGCCTGGGGCGAAGGGGCAGCCTCCCCCTCCTTAAGCATATTTTTTGTATTTTGTAATGATTGTTTAAGATATTGCTAGTAACCCAAAATAAAAATATGTTTACATGCAACTTACGAGGCCTGGTGAATGCCATTCATTTTCCGCATTTTCGGCCAAAATTTTCTTGTACGCTTCGCGCCAACCTGTGGTGGGGCTATGCTTAGAAGTTTTCCTACAGGATTGCTCCCTCCTTGGCAAATTCCGGTCTACGCGCCTGATTACAAACCTGGAAGCTTAGATTGTGATTTTGTTATCTACTGGGATTGCACCTAGTTAAAAAAAAAAGTTATTCTGTTGGCCACAATACTGCAAATGCAAAAAAGTTATTGTGTTGGCCACAATACTGCAAATGCACAGATACCTTTCCTTTGGATCCCCTATCCCCACCCCACCCCCAACGGACACACCTGAAACCGAATAGGACCTAAAACGGGCCAATTGACCATACCACAGAGGAGAAACTATTTAATCCAGATAAAATTTCACTTATCTCGTCAGATTTGCTCTGTTATAATATGGAGGAGAAGTCCACTCTTCCTGAAGTAACCGTCCTACAGAGTAATATTCAAGGTGACAACGTTCTCACATTTCGCCGATTCTTTGTTTCCACTTTTGCATTATAACATCATAGTTTCCATTTCTGCTGCTATCTTTATTCTTGGGAAAATGTTGAAGATTTTATTTTTTCGGATCCACGCAATGTGTGCATTGCATCCAAGAGTTTCGCAAGCTTCTGCTTTAGTGGACTGCGTCAAACAAGTTATCAAACTAAAGAAAAACAAACTTAATCTAGAGTGTTGAGTAGGCTTGCCAAGTAAAATATATAGTATGCCTGCAATTTATATGCACAGTGCATTCTATGTGGATCTCAGCAAGGAACAGCTCCCTGGCTTCATCCACATTTGTGGTTGCCAAACATTCCAAACAGAATGCTCTTTTAGTGATCTAGGTGTCACGAAAGAACGTCCTGGGCAATGTCCTACCTTTTGATTGCCTCAACTATATATTTTCTACGTATGTCATAATCAGGTGAATATAACAAATAAATTCCAGCTACACTATCTTTAAGAAGACTTGATTCCTCAGTGTTTGTTCTTGTTGTCAAAGGAAAGCTTTTCCGAGTAAAAAGGGTTGTCCAGAACGACCAACGCTTGCAATCCCCCCCCCCCCCACTACTCATCTCAGTTCCACACACACGGCTAAGCATAAAATGCCAATGACACACGTGTAGTAATGATTCCTTTGCGATCAGAATGGATGATAATTGCCCTTATCTAGAAACCACCTTCTAGCAATGGGGCGTTTATACAGCACTGACTTGTTGACCATATACTGAGTTCTTAGATATTCCATTGAATTGTTGTTGATACAAGATACTTAATTGTATTGTCTACACAGACGACATAATCTTGTGTGTTCACATGCAAAGGTGTGGATGTGAAAATACAACTGTTAAGAAAAAGAGGATTCAAATGGTAGGGGGAGGGGGACAAAGGGGCTTACAACATTTAACTCGATCATATCGATGGTCTTAAATTTGCCAAAATGTTGATCTTCCGATTGTCAAAAATGAATTTTTCAACTGCTCTGTTTATTTTGTTGGAGAAAAGAGTAACCCGACATGCGATGACAGTTCTTCAAAGAGGCGGTGTTTGTTCTTCAAAAGAGACGGTGTGTAAAGAAGATGATTTCAAGGGTAATGAGACGGTGGGCAACTTTCAGTGTTCTGGTTTGATGTCTAACAATTCATAATTAAACATTAAAGCCGGATACCCTGCAGAGGAAACCCTATTCCACGTTGGGCAGTCTTCTTCCAAAGTCTTGTTGTTTTAAATCTAAGCATCCAGCAGAGGAAATGTGGAACTTTTTCCCAAATACCATCTCTAGCTGCCCTCTTTCATACATCAAATGCCCTTCATCCAACCGATTCTTATACTTTCTACAGTTAAAACTGGGGGTGCTTTCATAAATTCAACAATAAATGTTCTATCGTACATTATTTACGGACTATGGTTTTAATGTAGGTACTAGACATTTCTGTTACGTCCCTTTACATGCCTAGCCCTTTCCCATAAGCTGAGTGACTGGGTCACTCAAATCGAGGGTTTGCTTTTAAAAAATTATTTCTCAGCAATGCAACAACCTACAGCCTTCATTTAACCACCAAACTAAAGCCAACAAATAGATCTATTGAATGCCACCATTTTTTTAGGGGGTTGCTTTTGAAAATTTTTCACAAAACATCAAAAAATAGTTGTCTACATTCAAAAAATGTGCCAAAAATGCCCAAAATTGCTAAATATGACACAATATTTTCAAAATTCGAGTTCAGGCACTTAGGAAAAGGTCACCCTACTCACTTCTTTTTTCTGAATACCTTAGAACCTAAAGAAACACCATGAGAGGTGATTAGATGCCAGGTATAGGGAATTTAGAGATATTTCAAGTATAATTTTCAAAAATCGGTCAAAATCTACATTTCAATCCCAAAATACCCACCCCAACCTGATAAATTATAACTCAACAACGGAAAGTCCGATCTTTTCCATTGAAACACCAAAATGTCCGTTATAAGATTCCTTATAAAAAAATACCAAGATATAACAATAAATGGCAAGGGTAGGGTGAGTTAGAGAGGTTCAAAGATCCAGACAAATGCATTTTTCAAAAATGCGTCAATTTTGGTCTTAAACATGCATTTCTGACCCAAAAATCCCCTCCCAATA
Source organism: Holothuria leucospilota (assembly GCA_029531755.1). Taxonomy (NCBI): domain Eukaryota; kingdom Metazoa; phylum Echinodermata; class Holothuroidea; order Aspidochirotida; family Holothuriidae; genus Holothuria; species Holothuria leucospilota. The sequence continues at coordinate 49,011,977 of CM055972.1, forward strand.
TCAAAAATTATAAGCCACAACACCCCCTCTGACTTTTTCACTCACTAAAATGTCCATTTAGAGCTACCTTACAAAGCCCATGCAGCTGTATTTATAGATTCAAAGTTGTTTACGTTTCACTGAGCACTGCGCCGTGCACTGTGTATGTGAAGGTCATATAGGTCAAGTGTGTGTAGTACAGTGTGGACTGTGTGGGCTGTATAGCAAGAGAAAAGTGGGTATATCTTCCTCATTTTAGGTCCAATTCCCTCGAATTTGGTATCAAATGAAAGAGAGAAGGATGCCAAACAATCTCCTGCACCATAAATTACAAAATAATAGTGATCTGTATGTGTTTTAGAGGGTATTCTATGGAAAGAAAAAAAGGCGTATTACGTCATCTAATTTGCATATTTGCATGCATAATGAGATAAGTTTACAAAAATAAAATGTTCATTCAAATTCCCCATCTTTGATCTTTACAATGATATATAGGTTCTCACAGAGAATATTCTTCTAAATCAACCAAAAAATTCCTGAAAATATTCCTCCTTTTAATTTTCAAAACACCTTATGGGAAAGGGCTAGGCCAGGAGTAACACCACGACCTCAGCTTGCCAGTTAGGGCATGGATCTTATAGCTCCATGGTCAGGGCCAGTGGGTGTAACGCGTTAGCCCTCTGCATCCAAAAACTACTTGTCGGAATTCCAAATCGCCCTGGCAACCAAAAAAGGATATTGAGGCTTGCGAAAAAGATTTTAAAAATTAGCAAAGCTTCTCTTAACATTCTTGGCAATGACACTCCGTACAAAAGTCAGTAGGATTTACCCCAAAACTAGAGTAGCTACTGCAATGAGAATAACTTGGTAAAATCGTCTACAAAATAACACCTGAAATGTGAAGATTGTTTTAAACACTGGAACTTAGCTCATGAGCATACATACAAATAGGAAATAAGTAAATGTGGACATCATTATTGTTAGACTAGTTCTTATAAAAGTGTAGCCCTGTAACTTTTTGTGTTATTGCTGTTCTTACTAAAAAAGGTGGGTTATGGTTTAATGTGAAAATTAAAAATATCACTATCCCCCAAACACTTCTTTTCACGCTTGTTTAAGGCATGACAAAAATCAAAGTATTAATATATTCTATACTATTACAGTACCTTCTAGGGCCTTCGGAGTAGGGTGCTAGGGACCAAGGTCCCCAATAATTTTTAATATGAAGAATTTTCATCTTAAAACGTTCAAAATTACTTCAAAAATGCCAAACTCCCAGGGCTTGAATGTTCCAGCCCCATCCCCACCCCTGTCTAAGAGTAGTATGGTCCAGTCCCCCAATTCTAGAAACATTCCTACGACACTGACTTCACTCAGAGTGCAGGATCTTTTTTGAACCTTTTTCTAAATAATCTGTCAGTTCATTCATAAATGAAATGTAAAGCAATTAATACAAAGACCTCAACAATCATCGTTATCTCCCAAAATGCCAGGTCACTTTGAAATTACATATAGCTCCTGTGGAAGTCGGCTATACGTCAATAAAAGACTTCCAAATGTATGAATAGGGTGTTTAAAGTGAGGGGATTGCTTTTAAATTTGAACGATGGAATAAATGATTAACGTTAATATTTCCTTGAAGAGGAAAGTTTTGCCAGTTTCCTCACATTCACTCAAGACAAACATGCGTTAAATATCCAGACAATAGCACCCAGCCATTGTAATGAGAAGTATTACCGTAATTAGTTCATGACGTACATCACTGTTTTGAATACTATACGATGCCAGATATACCCTAACGTACAACTTACTTGAAAAGTTTTTGCTGTGTTGTTTCTTCTGGCTATTGCTTGTTCCACAACCGATCTTTCGACGGTTGTAAATGATTCGTTTGATTGTCCCCTCAATTCTGATGTATCCAAGGGTGAGGCATGTACTCTAACTTGTGAAGATAGTTTCTATCCAACGCTCTCTATCTGATCAGATTGAGGAGGAGATATACGAGGAAATTGGTCTAGTGGTAACTTTACATGAGAAAGTGAGTTTGGAATGTTTGGAAGTTGAATGCAAAACAGCTGGGAGGAAACGTATAGTAATTTATATAAGAAATCGAGCTAAGTTCTGGGGCTCTTTGCAAAGGCCCTCCCCCCCCCCCCTTCTCTTCAGGGTGCTTCTTTTGCAACTTCCTTCTAGGGGTATATTACGTTTTGAATACACAAAATAAAATAAAAAAATAGTTCGGAAAGTGCACAAGCTCTTATTGGCGGTATCTACGAATTGTTGACGTTTTTTCTTCTTTTTGAAGAGTCATTTGTATATCAAAGGTAACAAGTACAACTAGACTTAAAAAACTTAAAACCTTTCTTCCTATATAATCACTCAATTATAAAATAACTTCAAATGGTATTTAGTGGTGTTTCTGAATTGTTACTCCAAAGTTTACTGTGAAATGTCATACATATGATGCTGGGTACACTCGTTACATATTGCTACAAAAGAACTAAGTAGGATTTGATAGTTTCGATTAGTGCATTGGTTCTTACAAATTTTAACCGCACTACCCCGCCCCATATTTCAATCCGTTCAGCCGTTGGAAACAAATATTGAACAAAAATACAATCCGATTCAAGATATAAACTTCTTAAATCGGACTGTTTTTTTTATTTCACACGGTAAACAGGGTGAGTGAAATTACTTCCTAGGTATCTGCTTATCAAACGAAAGAGCAATGCTCGACTGGCAGCAAATTATGTCAGCGTCGTTCAGATTAAACACATTCCGTTCCATTTTAATAAATGCACAAAGGGTTTAAATGGATTTGCACGACCTTTGCATGACTTCCGGAAATAAACCACCAACTTTAACCAACCCGATAGAGTCACGCTACCGGTTACGAACTCCTACACAATAGAACCTGTGCCTACATCACAGAACCTGTTTCTAGTGGGATATCGTCCTTTAGCGCTATCTTTCTGAAGAAAAGAAAACGGTACTAATTGATATCCATCGTCTGTTTCTCGTGCAGCCACATTGCGCTATTTCGTGTTATTCCGATAATTCTTGCAACCATAGTTGACCAGAGCTCACTGAGTTACTGTGGCTGTCTGTTCCTAACGAAAAAGCTATTGATAAGAATCACTAAAAACTTATGTTTTACAGGTTCTCGATACCGATGAAAAAGCGATATTAATTTTCTTGAAAGGTGATGGTTGGGTGTGTTTCGTCAGCTAAAACTAACGGGTTTTAGGGATATTTATCGATACGAAGAGGAAACTTGTCCCACTAGCAAAAAGCTTTAAACAGTCTAATACCTAGTTCACCAAAAGTTGGGGAACTGCTGCATGAATATTTCAAGGTGCTGTTTGGGTGATCTCTTGTTTACTGAGATGACCGTGGAAAGGCATGCATTTAAGACTATCGCTTGCACAGAATTTGCTCATCGATTTCATTAACTGTCAGTATTACACTTGTATAAAGCAAAAACAATTTAAAGTATATCTGTACAGATTTTTTAATTATCAACTGTCTGTGTGGTTCCACTTAGCTATCGTATGTTCTACAACCAACCTTCCAAGGGCTGTGAACGGGTCGTTTGGTTGTCCTCCCAGTTCTGATGTATCCAAGGGTGAGGCAAGTACTCTAACGTATGACGATAGCTTTCTCTGACCTAGCTATGTGCGAGGTGAAAGAAGGGGATAAAATATGGCAATGGTCTGACAGAAACTTAACATGAAGTAGTAAGAATTCTGAAGATTGATAAAATTACTGTTGCAATTTTGTAGAAAAATTGTAGAATAAAAGAAAGTTGTAGTGAAAATAACCGGATTCATAATTGTAATGCAAATATGATTTTGAGCTATATTCTTGATGCAGTTATTGTAATTTCTGTCGTTAAAACTATCTGCTACAAATTTGAGTTTCTCGAGATGTCAAATGTGATGCAATATAGTTCAAAACACGTACCTTATCTGACATACAAAGAGAAAGGGTTATTTTCTTTTTTATCATATTACTGTTTTGTTCTATAAAATTTGTTTTAGGTAACGGACACCGATAAGATGAGCAGAATTAAAAGTTAGTTTCGTAAGTTAATCCCGTAAATCGTAAATGCAGAACACAAGGTAAAAAGTCAGTACAACTCGTGTTGAAAAAGCTGATCCTGTTCGAGTTCTTCCACCCTTTCCCCGTGAATTGTATTAATAAATGAATTGTTAACTGAACGTTCCATTGCGCCTTGCTTAACATATGAATATGTAGCTGAGGTGATTGTTTCAAGTTCACGTAAGAACTACATTTTTTTTTACATTTGACATATGAAGTAAAATAGTATAGTAGAAGTTCCTTCCCTAACAATATACATTTATTTCCTTCTCAACTTGCAGACAGATAGATATTTTGGCCTACATTGGTATATAAGGGGTGGGAACCTTTTCCCTATGAGGGGTCATGTTTATAGTCATAAGACCACTCAAGGTACAACGGCGCGGTAGTTAAAGAGAGAATTTGAAGCCCATTCCGTATTGGGTGTCAGTTCAGTTTAGCCCTATGGTGAGCCTATTTTTGGGTCAAAGGTAAACACCATGCAAGCTCTAGAATATGTACAAAGTTGGGGAGATTAGAAAGGAGCATTTAACTATCTTTTAATTACATTGGATGCACGAGGATAAACAGACCACAAAAAATCACAACGTGATCATTTTCTTAATATACCTTTGCTCGGGCTAACACTAATGGCAATCCATTTGATGATGTCAGAGGTAATAATAAAAGGCAACTCCGAAAAGTGCGATTACAAAACAGCGTTTTTGAAGGCATTTCATTAATGATGTCTTCGCTTTACATTCAAAACTGTATCCACGTTTAATTCCATTTTTTAATTGCTCAACCCACTCATGGTTTGGAGAAGGTTTTCTGACCACTGAAATCAAACGGACCACCCCAACTAATACAGCGGGCAAAAAATATTTTCACCTAGTTTCCTACAACAGAAAAGCTGCAATATTACATCACAACTAGCTCTAAAGTTTTACGCATGGTTAATGCGTTGAGACCCACTATACAATGCATGCTGCATTGTGCATACTGTGGATGCAGTATAACATGGTATTTATATAGCCTACAACATATTGAACTAAAATATCGGGTAACGATGAGCAGGAGTAGTGGCGGGTTAAACATTATTACAAACTGAATATCACTCGTTGCTGTAATCACATTTATTAATAGCCTTCTAGGCCGGGTCAGATGGTCCCGAGCAGTAGCGTAGGCAGCGGGTGGGCGGGGTGGGCCAGTCGCCCACCCGGGAAAAAATGGTGGGGAAAATGGGGAAGAGAGAGGAGGGAGAAAAAGAGGAAAGGAAAATAAGGAAAGACAAAGAGAAAAAGGAAGAAAAAGGGGGAAAGAAAAAAGAAAAGGGAAAGAAAATGAGAAAAAGGGAAAAGAAAATCAGGGAAAGAAAAAGGAGAGAAAGAAAACGAAAGAGAAAGAGGGACAGAAAAAACAAAAAGAAACAGGGAAGAGAAAGAGGGAAAGAAATGGAGGGAAAGAAGAAGAGGGAAAGGAAAAGATTTGAAACACTTACACTTCCGCCGCGCCTGCAAATCGTGACAATAAAATCGGGCTAGGTAGCTCACCGGGTAGCTCACATGGCCACTGCATTGCACCCTCACTGCACTAATATTCATGTCAATGGACTGAGTTCAGCCGAGGATTCAGATAGGTATTTTTCCACATTTTCAAAAGTAATTTTCCGAAACGTGTTCTCACATCTCCGAGAAAATCGCTTTGCTTGGAGGGCAAAAAGTATTTCAGCTGTAGTAATTCAGTAAGCTATATTTCTTCATATCGGAACGCGTACAACGGAGTGCGCTCAGTGCATCCTATAGCTTTATTCTCTATGTTATTCACAATGTACAGTAACGTGGCCATTAGGCTGCGTAACTCGGCATCCTTATTATTAGGCTACATTCTGCCGTTGCGCAAGTAATACATTCTTCAGTTCTGTCACGCAGTCATTCCACCCAGTGAATGATATTCACGAAGTTTATATGACCATAGCTGTTACAAAGGGTCATAAAATTTTATTTATCTAACTTTATCTGTAACATTGCACGGCCTGGGAAGTTTCTGATGTCATTTCCGGCGATCTAGGAAGTATTTTTAACCAAACATTTCTCTGTACGCCACGCGCCAACCTATGGTGGCACTTCGCTTAAACTGTGGGATATGCGCGCTTTGATAATTAACGTTTGGGGAAATTTTCACAACTTTGCCCACCCGGGCTCCGGGGGCTGGCTACGCCCCTGGTTCCGAGGGCCTTATAAAGCCCTTGTGCGGTATAAATTTATTGTCTGGGATAGAAAATGTTTCACTATGGTTTGGATTAAAAGAAAACTACGTTCTTTAATTAAAATAATCCAACTCTAGTAGAATCGCGGGGAAAGCAACCGGTTCCGAAAAATAGACAATTTGGGGATTGCCTGGATCTTATCAAGGAAAGTCATTAAAAAAAATTACAAAAAATTTCCTTATCAGATTGAAGCTTTTGAAACAACTGCAAGGGCAGGAGGAGATAGAAAACGATGAGCAGTGGGCCAGGCACGAGGGGGAGCATGGGCGAACTCGCCCCCCCCCCCATCGATTTTCGACTTTTTCAAATCTCTCGTGAAAAAAGCATGGCAAAAGGTAATTAAACTATTGATTATTGTTAGGGGTAGAGTGAGGTGTGTTTTCAACTGAGTGATGGATCTATTTTAATCTTCTTACTAAAAAGCCTTTGCAAATTATCAAAATTTAAGCGCGCTCTGCGCGCTTCAACTTTCAATTCTATTGTCTCTTCGGTACCAGCCCTTCCTGTGTTTGTTAAAATTATTGATAAGGGTTTCATAAAAATTCTGACGCAAACTTTCGGCGCATTTCGCGCGCAATTGTCACGACTTACATTTCATGCTAGATGACCATTATGAGAACGATAATGCACAGAATTATTCTAGCGGAAACCCTTTCCGGAAATTTAGAGGCCTATATATATATATATATATATATATATATATCTATATATATATATATATATATATATATATATATATATATATATATATATATATATATGTATATATATATATATATATATATATATATATATGTTAAAAGGGGTAGTAAATAGTGCTAAAAGTTTGTGAAAATTCCACGACGTTTCGGGTTTAAACCCTTCATCAGGTAACAAAAATGCAACTGATTGTTGACACGGCCAAACGTACAATTTAAAAATACACAATAAAGTTGGACACAGTAAAACCGACTAGGAAAACAGACAGTGTTTTTTTTAAATTGTACGTTTGGCCGTGTCAACAATCAGTTCCATTTTTTCCACCTGATGAAGGGTTTAAACCCGAAACTTTGCCGAATTTTCACAAACTTTTAGCACTATTTACTACCTCTTTTTTACCTACCTACTTCATAAGTGTTACGCAGTACTTTGATCTTGTATATATACTGGGCGTACCATGAGTCGATCACTTAAGGAACACTGTGACCATAAAAATGTCAAAAACATTTACAAAAATCAATAAAACTTTGCTGTAACATTTTGTTAAATGTCTTCCTCATTGTGCTATATTTTGGTGCTGTTCAGATTGCATAATCCGTAGAAAATGAATTTTAAAATGTAGGTGTCAGTACATGCAACAATGCTAATGAAGGAACCTTGAGTCAATCGCTACAAAAAATAAGCAAATAAAATGATATAAATTAACACATTTAAGAACAGTTATACATTCAAATAATCATAGAGAATAATGTCTTTTCTATCATTTTTTTTAATCAGAGCTTCATCAAAGACATTTTCCTTAGTAGGACCGCTAACAGCTGTTACAGTGGTTCGTTTCCTTAGAGTGATTACCTAGTTGGAGTAGTTCCACGCGTTGTTACCGAATACCGACCACAAAAAGAGTAACACTACCATTTAGGTGGAAATCGTTTCCTTTACTTGTAAAACGTTTAATTCCAATTTAAAGCTAAATTCATTTCATAATTTCATTTAACAACGAAAATTAACGTTCGCTGCCCTTTGAACTTTGTCTTTCATCTGTCGCTGAATGTCTGCAAGATACATTTTTCAATTACCTTGTACCTAAAAGGTTCCCAAATGACGGGTCAAAGGTGTTTTGGGTGAAGAAGTTTACTGCAAAAAAATATTTTTCACTTTTTCTAAACCTCCTATTGGAGTTGAATGTAGATCACTTTCAGCAAAGTAAGCAGCCCCCCCCCCCTCACAACTACTTGGAGAAAATATTCTTGTATACTATTCATTCAATGTTACAGCCACACTTAAGACATTATTATAACTTTTGTCCCTAAGAGAGTATGCAAAGCACACGTCACTATAACCCATGCAAATCTTATTTGCCAGTGTTGAGCTGTTCATTGCTAGATTTAGGAGTAGTTTGGTATACAAATTTATCGACCGGAATCGTATTTGAACTCCAGCCTTTGTGATCTTTGACCTCATGGTATCTACTAATGACTTTAAACATATCTCAAAACACGTTTAGTTGCAATACTATTTCGTGTGCAATGAAGGAGTTGATATACTAAGAAACACAAAACATGACCATTTAATCGCTAATCTTTGACTGCTTAGAGCACAGGACATCTGACTACCAACATCGTTGGGTAATTAAAGTGTTCCTAAAGTCTTGAACTACAAGAATGGAATATTTCTGACGTTGGAAAATTGATCTCACTCATTCTTTTCCCATTTCTATACCTTACTTCGTTGCTGAGATATAATTAATTTAAATATTCACTTACTTTGAAATAGAGAATTGGGCAATAATTTGTGATGTTCTCCATGTACAGACTATCATCCCATGCTTTTGCTTCCTTTTGAAAATAAATTACTTTAATGACTTTGAAATAATGGCTGCTTTCTTGCTTATTATCTTGTAAGCAGGGAGTTTGTGTAGTCAAAACATTCTTTACTAATAAGGCAGTGATCACGTTTTGGCATGATTAGGCACAGTGTCTAAACGAAAAACAAAGAAAACAAAGAGTTATCAAGGAGTAAAAAATTATTGCTAGTCTTCCATTTGAAACTAAATTAAAAAAAATTGTATGGTGAAGATACCAGGTGGATAACTAGGTTTTATTTTTCAAACTGTAATATAGTTTTTTTTTCGTTTTTTTTTGAAAATTTTATTTAGACTTCGGGTACACTTTAGGCTAAGGAATAGTTGGTGATGGCAACAATATGACTGTGATGGTAATAACCTTGACGACGGCGACTACGATGATGATAACACTGTAATACATATACACATAGCAAGAAGCAGCTTCTATTTTCAAAATTGAATATCTACCTCCTGTCTGGACAGTTCGTTTGCATAAATTCTTGCCAAACATTTGCAAATAGTCAGATGTTATAACTAAGTACGGCATTCTTAGCCTCCATTCCAAATGAAAGGGACAGACACATTGTGAGACCTGAGACAAGTAGTCGGGATTATTGGCAAATACGACATTCTCTCTGGCATTCTAGGCTTCTGTCCCAAAATAAACAGACATATTTCATGACAACGATGAATAAACATGAAAATAAGAAGTATATTTTGAAATAAGAACTTGTTAATAAGAAATCACGTTATATTATGTGATCAGAAAACAGAAACCAGAGAATTCATCGCACTTCATACAACATCAAGAAATATTCAACTGCATCTCAGTACCTGAGTGTATGGATGTCAGTGTGCTAGTGTATGCTCGTGAGCAAATGTTTATGAAAGCAAGGAATAGTGTGTCGCAAACTCCTAAACAATTCAAAGTGAGTGAGCAGGTACCTGATTATGAAAGCTTGTCCATCCATATTTAATGACTTTATAGGGCAAAGGGAAGGGATCAAAGTTCAGAGGTGAAAAAATCAAAAGTTGGTTTGAAGCCCTAATTTGCCCCTTTACTCTAAAAACTTCCGGGTAAAATTTTAGCTTAATCCAGAGGGTAACCTACACAAATCTGGGTCATTTTCAGTGATCATATTCGGATGAAAATGATTCATCCAAATGTGATCAAATTAATGATCCGAAATTGTGTAGTTGCCCCTCCGATTCGGACTGGGATCAAATTTTATTCAGGCTTGTTTAGAGTGTTCGTTTGTTGGAAAAGATCATGAAATCACATGATATGTACAGAATGGTGGAGGAACTCAGTACTTCCCGTTTGCTAATATTGAAGGTCAATGTTAAGTGTAAGTCAGATCAAACATTGCCTAAAGTTTGCGAAGAAGTGTCACTCGAACTTCTTCTTAGTGGGTAGGTCCATGACCATAAAAAATTTTGCCTGCATAGTTGATTATATGTCATATGTCCAGTGGCGTAGCTAGAGGGGGGCAGGGGGCGCCCGCCCCCCCCCCCCCCACAAAGCCTCCGTAGGCCTCTGTCGGAAATTTCTCGTCTCTGTCGGAAATTTTTACCACCTTAATTAAAAATTGTTACAATGGAAATTAGTAGCTAAAATTATATTCTTAGGAGTTAACTTACAACACTCTTGTGTTTTTAAGCAGAATTACTCATCGAAATGGTTACTGCATGCCTCCCAAGTGACCCGCATTTCGCGGGTTTGGCCCACACTGAACACCCAAACCCGCTGACCCGCCCAACCCTTTCAAAAACCCGCATTTCAATACATGATAGAGCCACAAAACAAAACCCTGCCTTCGGAAGTATCTTGCCTCCCAACTAAACCACAAATTTAGCAAATTACGGTACCAATCACACCTTAGTGCATTTCGCTGCTTGCCTTGCGAAAGGCACTCTTGTTACGTAGACTGTAGCAACATAGCTATCCTCCATAGCAGGTATCGAAAATATTCTAATGGGAGCAATCGAGTCTAATAGACTCGCGACGCAACTTACAAACCAAAAACAAATGCCCGTTTTGCGGGTTAGAGGCAGGGCTTGTCTCAGAAATTTCAACCCAACGAACGAACGAAATGTTTTAGCCGACTTTATCATTGTGGTGGCTCTAGGTGGGAAAGGAAATGCTCCCTCCACCCTAGAGGAAATTTCCAACTTCGTCAAGGAGCTATTAGAAGCATGTGATCTTCGAGGGTTTCCATAATTTTGCTCTTCAAGAAGGCAGCTTTTTCAATAAAAAACCATCCATTTTCATCAATAAAGATCCACAATTTTCTTACCTTAAATCCCAAAACTTTCAACTGTCCTCAACAAACCCAACCTTTTTCAATATATTTTCCACACAAGCTCAAAAATTCCAATGCTCTTCCCCTAAAGAGAAAATTTCCCTCTCGGGTATTTCGTCGCCTTTGAAGGGGCTTTGGGTTGTGGTCCCATCAACAAGATTGGCTTTTCTGTCTGGCAAATTCCGGCGCCACCCTGGTATTGATCGACTGCTGCAGCCCCTCTTTACTAAGTCGACAAATTCCATTTTAAAAGCAAGACGTTTTATCTTTTGGCTCAAAATAAATATTCTGAAAGAGATCTCTTTGTTCAATTGTCAGTTTTCCGGTAATTGGAAGCAAACCGAATTGCCTCAAAAAGATTTGAGCCTTTGATATCTTTGAATGCTGCAGATCTTCTATCACTTCCTTTTCCCCATACGTAGTATCCTTAAAGACAAAACTCAAGTTGATACTTTCATATTACATGTTGACAATTTTATCTTTCGTTTCATATGTCTCTGTCATGTAACTGGCAGGTGTCTGGGAGTGGAGTGATCATACAGATACAACACATATTACCTGGGCTGACGGACCCCCAAGTGAAGACCTTGAAACACTGCCAGCTGTATGTATCATTTACAGCTGGAAATTGTATGAGAACCAATATTCTGTCAACGACAAGTACTTCGAAAAAGGATCAAACCCGTAACTTAGAACATGCCCTTCTTTCAAAGCTGTTAAAAATGTAATTGTAGTCAATGCTACATTTTCCTGCAGCCTAAATGTGACGGATTGGGTATAATGATACGGTACGTTGTCATACTCGTTCCTTAATTTAACCAGTTGTTTAAGTCACAAATTCCTCTACGAGACAGTTCACATACTGACCACTCTGAAAGGTTTTAGCCTACCCTTGAAGGAGTAAGTGATGACACTTTAGCACAAAACGTATTTTAACCACCTTCCTCTCGGTCAAAAGTAGTCGAGATTTGGGCTAACCTTTTATCGTTGTCGAAGGTCATATATCTAATAATTCTAATGGCATTTATTTTTATAGTCTATAAGCCTGGTGAAAGCCTATATATTATCATCACTGTTTATCTATATGTAGCAGTGATATAGGTCTCGGGACTTGTCTTGGGCTCGAGACCGGTCTCGATACTAGTACGGTCCCGGTCTCGACGCCCTGTCGTGGTCTCGGTCTCAGACTGTGAAAATTTCGATGGTTTTACTTGTCTCATATCGAGACCAGAGAATTTTATAAGTCGTTTCTTATGATCTAAAAAAATTACACCATACCTACTTAATAACATTATGATCTCCCGTGCTTGCAATATTTTTATTAAGCCTTGCTAGTTGAGACTAACTACGAAAAAATACACTGTACCCTACCTGTATGGGTTATACAAGAGTTTAAATTAGCGAACTTGGAAGTGATGGTGTTCTTCCCATAAAATTTTCCTGGTTCGTTTCCCCATCATTAGGTAAGAAAAATTTGAGTGTTAAGGCATGCATGACCACCACACAGTTTAGCTAGCATTGTGGAATTACTATGATGCCTAAACCTGCAGTTATCAACTTTAGGTATAAAAACCATAGAGATTATGACGTTTATCTGTGTCACCGTCCTCCGCCCCTGGAAGAAATATTTAAGTGGGGTTGGATAATTATGCATCCTGGTATAGGTGATATAATTCTGCTTGTCCACCTAACTGAGAAATGTTTTCGACGTCGATGTTTCCCAGATGTAATGAGAACATACTGTGAACAGAGAAAATAGTATTGCGTGCCGTGGTTTTGCTTCAGTTTAACCTTTAGTTTTGGTCATGCCATGAAAAAGTTGCTTTAAAATTGGTATAACAGTCATTGGACCGTTTTAACTCAGTACGGAGTGTAAAATAAGAGCGGGGACTAAGATGACTTCACATGCTGTACTCTTTCACGACAGAAAATACCTTGGTTAGTTTAACGAATAGGGATTGTGGTTGGACGGTTGGAGATAAGCCAACCATTTCCTGGCTAAAAACGAGCAGAAAAGGGCACTTTTCTGGTCACTTGATGACGGGTTTGAAAGCCTGGTCAAATATTGACATTTTCTGGTAAAATGTCACCATATGTTTTTGCTTAATTTTAATCAGAATGATTGGTAAATCTGTGACGACAATTCTGATTAAACTCTACAACGGTGTTTCTAGAGTGATTGAGGATTGTTTCCCCTCTTCCGCCGTTTGACCTTTGAGACGTAAGGAAGAAAAGGTGTAAATATACTGTACATGGTGGATATTTTGAAGCATATTATTTGTAGCTGTATACATGTACCCTGTGAAAAGACAACGAGATTATAACACGGTAGCCTCATAACAGGTATTTCCCATTACCTTCTCTGACCCTATCTGCCAATGGCAACTCGGGGAAGTAGGATCAGGCCACCTTATTGATTTGTTTGCTTAGTGGATTCCTCCTCAACACTTCACATGCTGTACTCTTTCACGACAGAAAATACCTTGGTTAGTTTAACGAACCCCTCCTCCACCAATGGGAGAGTTGGGGAGACTCTTCCCATTCAGGCCCAACACAGATATTTAGTGTGTCATGCATGATTGACCTTCAATAATACAAGTTCTCAGGAGTCAAGATGAGGTTCATGCCTGCCAGGAAGTTGAGCTGCACAGTTTATTTGCTAAGAGGATTAGTTGTGGTTGGAGTTACTCTCAATTCTCGCTAATGGGCATTTCCTATGGTCACGGCATTTTGTAACATCCTTTCAAAGCGATAGACATCTGTTCGCTGTTTGAAAGAAGGCAAAATAAATCTCATGTAACTGCAGATCGAATGTTGTTTGTATTTAAAAGTAAATATCAAATTAAAGTTGGATTCCTGTCGTTCTCCCAGCCTTTTAGCATATGTTTCTATCACGGAGTACTTCACAATTACATATAAATTAACGTATACTGATATGTGATTATATAGTAACTTGATTAGAAGTAGAAATACCCCAAACAATTTAATGTATTTGTTTTGTCAATGGAAGTAAATTTCTACTAACAGATTATAATAGAAGTTCCTGGTTTCCTAGAAATTTTCTTCCTGCACGGGTTTTCATGCTTTGACCAGAGAGGCTTCGTGTTAAAATGGAGGCTGCATCTCCGCATAAGGTGTGGCCGGCGAAGCCTTTAACTGTGGCGCCCAAGGCGCGAAGCTGGAAGCTGGGACCAAGGTCTTGCCCCCTCCTCCACCAAAAATTTTTCTTACATTTGATGGCTTTTGAGACCATTCTGGATATTTTTTTACACACAATCTTGCGTCCCCCAGGTGTAGTTTGAAGTGTTGATGATTTTTTTTTTTTTTTTGTTATGATTCAAATTTAAAGGGAAATATTGCGTTTAAAATGCACCAGCATGGAATGCAAAGAATATAGCTTAAATCACTGTTAAACAGTTCAGTCTCACCAATAAATTCTAGCAATACCTTTGTCTCCTCAAAATATTATGTATAACAAGAATGACGGATGTTGCATCATTTGAATTTTTGAAAGTTTGGGTGAACAAATTACTTTTGTGCTACAAATAACCAAATTTCTTCCTGTCGGAGCCTTATTTCTTGAAAAGAAAGCTACCGTACTGTCTTATTTTGAATTGTCTATCATTCTGTATCTATAAATATTGGTTTAAGAAACATGAAAATGTTCTGTAAAATAACCGCAATATTTCCCTTTAAGATAGTAACCAATAACCGTCGGTCAATGATATTCCATGGTGGTTGCTGGTGGGAAAAGTGAGCAGCGGCAGGCAGGTATGTCAGGAGGGTTGCAAGGGGTTTTGCAAATAGTTACTCAAGATGTCCCATAGGGAGTAATAACGAGGCAATCCCACATTTTTTCTATGGAGAGCAATACGAGACATCTATACTTATTTTTACCTCAAACGAAGCTCGCCGAAAATTACTGAGAATTGTTATTTCCCAACAACAGAAAGGTTTCTGAACTGTGTATGCAAGACTATGGTGCGTGTACAGACTTACATTTAGCACTGTCACCGACCCTTATCTCAGGGCTTCAAGTCACGTCACAAAAGCTATTGATCCTTGCCCCAGCTTTGAGCTCCGCTTCTCTGTTCGTTAGTTTTCATTGCGGATGGGCACGAATCGCACAAACAAAAATTTCCTGGCATTCATTGTATTCCATATTAATATTTTCCTTTATTTTTCATTGCAAAATTTACCATCATAAGACAAACCCCTCATAATTTCTCTGGTCTTGCTTCTTTGGTGGAATTGGTTTTATTGTTTTTAAGGTCTGGTAAAGGGTGAGGAAAGGGCATTCCTGTTTACCGAACCAAAGGCTCCGTACCATAAGGGGCAAGAGAACCCACCCCCACTTTTGAGAAGGATAACTCCCACAAAAATCAAAATAAAGAAGTAAGTCACAGAAGAGGACATCTTTACTTAACGCCCCCGTCCCCCTATTTTTATTGTGACAATGCTCCCTTAGACTGGCCCTTCTCTTTGATAACCTAAGACAATAATAGCAACAAGAAGTGTGCTAGAAAGGATGAATAACGTGGAAATGTTAAAAGTTGTCCATATCCAACAAAGTCTTGGCCAGTGGTACTATTATCTGCAGTTGCGCCGCCAGGATTTGGTGATTGGGGGCAGAACAGATGACATCGTAATGCCATCTCAGCTCCCCTCCCCCTCCAAGTCTGCGTAAATTGAACCTTTTCTGTGTGTCCCTGCGATTGTATACAGCAGTGTGGAATCCATTTTGTCACTACATGAAGGTGTCGTCCTGGGGGAGGGTCTAAGGGGGTTCCCCCTCCCCTATGATAAATTTTTGTTAATTTAAGGTTGCCTAGATGCAAAATGGTGCTATCATTGGGGAACGTTTGGAACTGATCATATATGGCTGGAAAATATCCTTATTTAGAGAATTCCAATTTTTGGTTAGGTGAAAGAGGGGAGTGTGCTTCTCTGCGATTGTGTACGGAGGAGTGGGATCCTTCCTTTGTCACTACATAAAGGTGCCGTTCTGGGAAGGGGTCTAAGGCGAGTCCCCTTTCAAAAAAAAGTTGTTCATTTACGGTTGTTTAGATGCAAAATGGTGCTATCTTTGGGATGTCTCTGGAACTGATTATCAGGGCTGGAGGACTCGAGTTTCGGACTCGGACTCGAGTCCAATTTTTGTGGACTCGGACTTGGCTCGGACTCAAACCTCTGAGGACTCGGACTTGAGGCCGAGTCCAGTCGAGTCCACCAGGATTAGGCCTAATTACTTTCACTATTTGCAAAAAGTGCATGTTGACTTTTTGCGTAATCAGGACAATTCATTTACATAGCTTTACTAGAATAATTATACAGCTGCAAACTTGCACCAATATGGCTCTTGCTGTGTACAGTATATGACCATGGATGTACATGTTGCACAACCAGTAGTATCTATATTACTCCAATCAAAGCTAATGAACAGATTAAATTACAACAACAGTAGTTAGTTCAAGTTGCTGAATCTGAAAGTTTAAAAGAAGGATTACACAAATCTTCAATTACTAAGAAGATCGAAAGAATAAAACCAATGCCTTGAACCAGGCGCGGTTTTACGGGGGCTTTGGGGGCTCAAGCTCCCCCAAAAGTTCGCTCAAGCCCCCGCCCCAAAACTTTCAGAGGTTGTGTTATGCTATATTTGCGTGCACTGAGAAAAACAAAATTGCCCAATACACTTGTGCACATCTTGGTCCAGTGGATTTAGTTTGTCAAGGGAAACTGTCGTCTGTGTCTCGAAATCTTATATTAGGTTCACGATTTCATACAATGGAAGATGGGTCAGATAAGTAACATAAGTAACATCTATGATAGTATGTACGTACATGTAAATCAAGTAAACGGATTAATCATCTGCTGGAAGTTCAAAACGAGTCCTTTCGTCGCTGATCTCGTCAAGCTATACTAGCAGTCCTTTTAAGTCAAATCTACAGGCCGAATCGTTATTCCCATTAATGTGAACAGGTCCAGTTGCTCGTATCTCTCAGTAACGTTTGCTACATTCTTCCAAATAAAAAAAATATATGCCTGTATATACGTTACATCTATGTCATGGTCAGGGGTGGTGCCACTCAGGGGGAAGGAAGGCCTATCCCCCGTGTAATTTGCAGGAAAAGAGAAAAAGAGTAGGAAACGAAGACGTACAGGAGAAGAAAAGAGGAGGGCGGGGTAAGCCTATATCTGATCCATATAGTTAATCCAGAGCTTCCAAGAGGTCATATTCCGGTTTCTACCAGCCTTTAGATACGATTTCATAATGCACAAATGATGCAAGGCAAATTTTCTTAATAGTTCGAGAATATTTCTGTGGACTCTACGCACGTATTTTTGCGTAAAACTTTCCGACTAGAAGGCAGTAATGTGTCCAAAAGGGGACTTCAGGAGGTTTGTTGATACATACCCTTAGACAAAAAAGGTCCCTCTTTCACCTAACCAAAAATATTAAGAATGTTTTGAACCCATATGATAGGATCCAAAAATATCCCAAAGACAACACCATTTCTGCATCTAAGCAACCTTCAAGTAACCAAAATTTCTTAAAAGGGGAAGGGGACCCCTCCCCCTTAGACTTATCCCCTAGAACAGCCCTCTTTTACCCAACCAAAAATTAGAATTGACGAAGTCAAAAAATAGCCCAAAGACCCCACCATTTTGCATCTTAGCAACCTTAAATTAGCACAAATTTCTCAAAGGGAGGGGAACGCCCTTCCCCTTAGACCTCTCCCCTAAAAAGGCCCTCTTTCCCCCAAGCAAAAACTAGAATTCACAAAGTTATGAACATTTTCCAGTCATATAGTCAAAAAATTACCCAAAGAACGCACCATTTTGCATCTTAGCAACCTTAAAGTAACCAAAATTTCTCACAGGAGAGGGGAACACCCCTCCCTTTAGACCTCTCCCCTAAGACCGCCCTCTTTCCCCCAACCAAAAATTAGAATTCACAAAATTATGAACATTTTCCAGCCATATATATCAGTCAAAAAATAGCCCAAAGACCCCACCATTTTGCATCTTAGCAACCTTAAATCAGCAAAAATTTCTTAAAGGGAGGGGAACACCCTTCCCCTTAGACCTCTCCCCTAAGAAGGCCCTCTTTCCCCCGAGGAAAAACTAGAATTCACAAAGTTATGAACATTTTCCAGTCATATAGTCAAAAAATTACCCAAAGAACGCACCATTTTGCATCTTAGCAACCTTAAATTAGCAAAAATTTCTCAGAGGAAGGGGACACCCCTCCCCTTAGACCCCTCCCCCACGACGGCGATCACTCAACCCAGGTCCCCTATCAAAATAACCTTGCGCCGTCCCTGGTTATGGTACTGTTTTTATTATCATTGGTTCCAGCGTGCGCGTGGCCGATTTACATATTTGAGAGAAAATTTTATGATTCTTTCGTTTCAAGCCCCCCTAAGCCCCCCCCCCCAAGTCTCGATCCAGAACCGCGCCTGCCTTGAACCTAGTTCCATTCGTTCTGGTATAACAGAAGGCCTGATGCTTATTGATTATTACACACCTTGCACACTGCAAACAATTTACAGGTTTGTGCCTGGCCTAGCAGCACATTGTAAGTAAACTTGAATCTCCTCAAGCTTCCTGTTTAAACCATGAAGTTATCATGGACTTTGTGGAGAGGGCAACTGTTTCCAAAATTATGCTCTCTATGTGTTTACAAATTTAACAAAAGAAGAGAGAAATAGTCAACCTTGTATAAAGTCAGACAAAGCTTAGTAATGCTACACAGGGACTTCTTGCTTTTATATTAAGTCATCCTGATCAGTAGGCTTGTATGTGAATAAACTGTCCACCTGCATAGGTCAATTGGTGGTTGCTGATTTGTCTAAGTTTACTGAAGAGAAATTATGTAGGATACAGATTGGCCATTCACTCATTTAGTCTCCCTTTGCGGGACCATCAGTCACTTACATGCACTATAATATCATGTAGAGGTTAAATTTTTAGTTCATTTTATTCAGGGGACTAATTGTGCTATAGCCTATATTTGTTGATGGGAATGTATGACTATGAGGGGAGAGACTGGGTTGGGATGAAATAGGTGAGTAGGAATTGGTGATATTGTCCACATTACGAAGTCTGGTTGGTCACATTTTTTCTAAAGCCTCTTTGATTATCTGACCCTGTGGGAAGCCATGCTAGCTTTACAGCAGTTTTATCCATAGGCTATAATATTTTTATAATTAAGTGCATACTGTACTGTGCATACCAATTAATGTTGTGGGGATCCTACTGTATGTGCTCCAGTCCCAATGTTTGCACCTATAAGTTTTGTACATGTGGTACTAGTTCTGCTAGAAAGTCCTCACTGTACATTAAGTTACACATTAGCTTATTACTACCTTACCTGGGGACCAACCTTCAATGACAGCTTTAATTTACAGTGTGGTTTTAGTTGTAAAAGCTTCATCATGCTTACTACTCTGACTTGTGGAGCTCACATCCCTGCTTGGAAGACACAGTATGAGTAAGCAGCTTTATAGTAATTTTCTGGATAGATCTATCAAATAGTTACTGCTAACGCTTTGTTGTTAGAAGTTGTAGGCTACAGTAAAAGCATGATGCTTGTAAGTAAGCACCACTTACCATATGCATGTCAGTTGTAGGCTGCAGCATAGCCTTCCGTCTGTGACATGTAAATTGTACTACGTCCCAGTTCTTTGAATAGTGTAACATTAGTACAGAATTACTTCTCAGTGATCAGGCAGGAACTAACGTTAAACTTATCTGCACTGTATGTATGCGATTGATTTGTTCAGTGTGCACTGCTCTGTGTCCAGTATATAAACTGCACGAAACACCACTCTAGTTTTGGGCACATGAAATATGCATACTATGTGCAACTCAGTGCTTGTGCGTAATGTGCATTCGCTACGTACCACCGTCAAAATTTTATCATGGTTACCTGCATATGTGTTGTACTGTAGTACTAGTAGCTGTAGGTACAAGGCCCAGGTATAGACATGAATTGCATAAACCATACAAAATCATCATAGGCTTGTGTCTTGTAAAACAGGGAGGGTTGAGCTTTTGAACAGACTAGCATGCTACTGCAGTGAGACCTGCACTTTAAGTTAAATTAGGAAGCCATCCAAGTAGAGGCCCTTGTGCCATTTTTGGAAATTTTGGCCCCCATGCAACATGTACAATAATGGTTCACAGAAGACTGCTCTCTTCCTTTGACAATTCCCCTCCCTTCTCTCCCAAGATGGTGGTTTAAAATGTTGAGCAACACCCCATCCATCAGAAACTAAGAGCAGCTCCTCTGCCTTTGAAAATAGTGATATCAGACCATAAATAGCTAAGCATGTATACTGTTAGCTTACTGTATAACA
Source organism: Holothuria leucospilota (assembly GCA_029531755.1). NCBI lineage: Eukaryota > Metazoa > Echinodermata > Holothuroidea > Aspidochirotida > Holothuriidae > Holothuria > Holothuria leucospilota. The sequence continues at coordinate 49,032,512 of CM055972.1, forward strand.
TCTTTATATATGCATGTTGGTACCGTACATCTTTCCTGATCCTCAAGTCTCGCCTGCCAGTGGGATCAGTGCAGTGTGCACAAAAGTGCACGGTTCTCGGAAGATAGTTGAGTCCCAAAATTTTAAAAATCTAACAAGCTTTTTACTGAAGTCCTGACTAATACATTTATTTTATGGTACAGTGAAAAACAGAACTAAAAGTGGCCTTTGGCTCAAATTTGAGGGCTGTTTATTGCTATAGCTGGGTGAGCAATTTAAGGAAATTTAAGGAAAAAACTTGTAAATAGCCAAACTTTACTTTTTCTGTAAACTGTTGCAAGGCTGTTGTTTAGTTATAAAATTAACAGGATTTGTTTTTAAGACCTCTGTAGGTGGTTTTTAACTAGTAATTTGGATTTCCATCATTCGAACTGTGAGTGTGCATTTCATCTTTCTCCAGTGTAGAAGCTGCAGTGCACATTTTCATGGAGTGTGGTCTTTTACTTTGTATGTTTAGTTGTAGCCAGGCTGGGTGTAAATAAGAAATAATGGTAGCTAGGAGCAAAGCAAATACTCTTTAATGTGGCTATATGTTATTGTTAATACCAGTAAAGAAAGTGTTTGAAGGGCATTTGGTGCATATGTAACAATTAATTTGGGGTTTGCAAAGAGGAATTGTCCTTGCCAAAAATACATTGGTGACATACAGTACTTATGGACCCCAAAGCTCCAAACTACTGTAGGTGGGCAAAATTACCACATACAGGTCAAGTCACTTTGATGGGACACCAAAGTGGCCATATAGGGAAATCCCCAGTTTTTATGCTTACGTATGCTCTGCATACTTGTTCTGTACTTATTTCATTCCCTGCCCTGCATGTTTTTTTCCGTACACATCTTATTCTACTCCTCTGTCCTGCATGCTTGTTCTGTATATATTTGATTCCCCCTTCTATATAAAATTTACTGCCCCTCGCAGAGGCTGCAGAGCCAATTTTGAAGTAGGGGTGGGGGCTGATCATCAAATCAGCCAAATTAATGTTTAAAAAAGCAGTTTAAGGTGGCCCTAAATGACCATGGCAGAAAAAGTGCATGGGCTATGCCCCCCCCCCCCATCCTCACCGCAGTCCCTGCCTCTCCCCATTGAGAACCTTGTCGCCCCCATGCAAGTTTTCAAGTTTGAAGGTAACAACGCTGATAGTCCACAGTTTCATTCTCAATAGACTGTGCTTTTGTGTGGAACAATTTTAGCCATACAGGTTTCAGCTAGTCATCTGTTGTGAGCTCGCCCCGCCCACAGGGCAACCTTTGAACCCTATCAGTTCAGTTTCAAGTTTCGGTTCAGTTTCAACAACATTTATTTCGGTCATGTGTTATAAACAGCTTCCAATATACATATATACAGAACTAAAAGACCGAGGGCTATCCACAAGAAGCTTAGCAAAGCTTATGAGAGTGGATACCCCCTTAAACATAGAAAGTGCAACTTAACAATTTACAGAAAAACAATAACAATAACAAGAGAAAAATGACAGACACTAAACACTGACATCAACAGGAGAGAAGATCTTCTTGACTTAGAGCCATTATAACGGGAGACTTGAAGAGAGATAACGCTTTAATTTGTTTTTGAAGTTGTAGAGGGAAGATTACCGGCAGTTGATTATATTGCGAGGAAGGGAATTCCAAACATGAGGGGCAACATAACGAACACAGTGGAGGGAGGACTGAAGTCTATAAAGAGGTGTAGTAAAATATGTGATGATCGAGTTCGATAAGAACTAAGTCTGTGACACATCCGAAAGTAATCACTGAATATATCTGGTAACTTGCTATTTCAAAAATTGTAGACAAAAATACCACATTGATAGCGATTAATATCGTAAATAGACAAAAATTTAATTTTCTGAAGAGAGGAGGAGTGTGAATATTCTTTGATACTTTTTAGTCACTGATTGTATATGGTCGTTCCAAGTGACGTGCTTATCAATTAAAACCCCAAGAAATTTGGCAACATTCGAAAGTGGGATTTGAGAATTGCAAAGATTAATAGACTTAGAGTAGAATATGTTGTCTTACAGAAGAGGATGTTGTCAGCAAACCCCCGAAGCCTCCCCCCTTTAGCTACTTTTAATTAATGCCTTCTATTCGGGGAAAGTTTTTACGTAAAAACACGTGCTATCGAAAGAGAGGTTCCAAGATGCAGCTGGACTCGGACTCGGAGCCCGTGGACTCGGACTCGGCCCGGACTCGAGGTGTTCTGGACTCGGACTTAGCTCGGACTCGGGCCCTTCTGGACTCGGACTCGGCTCGGACTCGAGATGTATGGACTCGACTCCAGTCCTACTGATCATATATGGCTGGAAAATATACATAATTTAGTGAATTCTAATTTTTCCTCAGGTGAAAGAGTAGAATATGTTGTCTTACAGAAGAGGATGTTGTCAGCAAACACCCGAAGCCCCCCCCCCCCCTTTTAGCTACTTTTAATTAATGCCTTCTATTCGGGGAAAGTTTTTACGTAAAAACACGTGCGTGGAGTCCACAGAAAAATTCTTGGACTATTACGAAAATTTTCCTTTGCTTCATTGTGCATTATAAAAGGGTATATCTAAGGCTGGCAGATACCGTTATAGTGCCTCCTGGAAGCTCTGGATTAATTAAATTAAATGAGGCACTGATATGATGATTATTACCTGACATGCAAATGATACTAAAGAGTATGATGCCGAGTACTTTACAACTATCTTTTTTACTAAGTTTGAATGAAAATCCAGACGAACAGCTTCCAGCAATGGGGGATGGGAGGGAGAGTATAGATGCAGGGAGGTGATATTCGACCTCCCTGATAGGTAAAGCAAAAGGGCAAACAAGCACGTTTCAGAATGCTTTTTCGTCGTAAGTGTATTAACAATCATCATCTATATCGAAACTGGATGCGCGCTAAGCGCTCGATAAAAATTTTTGAAAAATGTATAACGGTAGACACGTACTTTCAACCTTCCACATCATGCTACAAATTAGATTGAAAGATCCCATAGGCCCCTACCGAGGTTGGAGATGTACTTCTGTTTTTTGGAAAGTGTTGTGATCAGAATAGTTGCAAGTATTATAACCTTAATAATGGTCATGAGACGGAGTGAAAACCGTGACGAATGCCCGGGAAGCGCGTCGAAATTTTTTATTTAATAAGATAACCATGACAAAACCTGCATTCCCGCTCTTCATCGAAACACTTTCAATTCTCCAACAAATCTATTTGCCAATCACAAAGCCAGTCTCTTACCTGAGAATTCGTAAACAGCTTTCAACTTTTGTTGCTGTGCTTATGCGAGACTTGCTACCGGAAATTATTGAAAAGAAGGACAATACTGAAGTAAACTTTGAAGCGCGAGAAGCGCGCGAAAATTTTGATAGTTTGCGAAGGATTTGCAATAATTCTGATAGTTTGAGAACCATTTGTGATAGAAAATGCTTGCAATATATCCATCACTCGGTCGAAAACACACCTCACCATACCCCTAACAGAAATCTCTATCTTTCAATCAACATTCAGTTGTTACTTTTCGTCAACTAATTGTTAGGATGTTTACGTAGCCGAAGATGATTTTTGAAGGCGCAGTTGATTCTGGACATCACATACTGAGTCCAGAACCTTCTTAAACTGCTTTACATAACTTTTCATTAATTGTACTGTCCATGACGTCATGGACAGTACCTTAGGCACGCTTCTCATTTTCGAGAAGCAGTTCTTTCGTTCAATGTTTCTTGATTCTCATTGAGTGCTTTGTTCTACCATTGAGCTCATTATGTAGAGTGAATCATGTAGATGGGAACGAAACTTCTTGGTCACTTTTGGTTCGAATGGGGCTGAGCACGATTGGTTTTTATTTTAGCAGTATTGTATTTTATTGTTTTGTTAAGAATAGCTTGAGTAAGTCAAACTACCTAAACCGTAGTAGGGGCACATGGTCGTACTGTCGTATTTCGCACACAGTAGGCCTACTCTACGCACGCTTCTTATGTCGTAAAACCAGGGAGCTGCCATTGACACACACACTGTACGGCTAGTGCGGCTATAAGTGCTGTCGCGTTTGCTGATTGGTCGATTGCTTAGAGTATGTTGACAAGGTCAATCACGAAAGGTGAGATTTCTTGAAGCATTTTGAAGCAAGAAATGAAGCTCGCAGCCTACTATAAGTCCATTGTGATGATATCTGCGGAGAAGTTTAGCTATAGGCTTATTTGTTTAGACATGAAATATTTTTGAATACTTCCCACAAGACCTTGAGAGTAGGCCTACCATTTCCTGCATGCAAAGCCCAAAATTTGTGCTTCTCGAAGTCAAACACTAAAAGCAAAGTGATCTGTCACTCAAATTTCGGTGCATGAAGAGGATTTATCTTCAAGTATATACAGGCCTATTGTCTGACGGATTTGGTCGATCTTTCTCACATCTTCACTGTGCCAACACTGAAAATTGAAAGAGCGATATTCTGAGCACAGTGGCGTAGCCACGGGGAAGGTTTTGGGGGTTGAAACCCCCCATGACCCAACCTTGAAAAATATAATTGCAAAAACACATGATCACTAAACTTTATTACATTTGAGGCACAAACATTGCACCATTTTGCATCTGGAGACCTAAAATAGCCGTTTTTCCCCCTCCCCTTAGACCTTTCCCTCATGTCGTTCTCCAAAACCCTCCCCATGACACAATCCTGGCTACGCTACTGAGCTAGCATAACCACTGAGGACGTTTCAAAATACCAGCACAGAAACAATCATGGACAGTAAGTGGTTACGATTTTCGTAACCACATTTTCTTGTTTAAACTTACCGTGCAGATAGTAAAAGGAAGTGGCTCCAAATCGAGTTAAGTATACGCATTTCATCACGCAATGGCCAACTATATATTTCTAACAGGCAGAAATTAAGTTGCTTCTGCCAAACTATGTGCCTGAGATGGTAGACCCCAATATCACCACCAATTTGATCGGTTAACTGAGTTGTAGAGAATTCAAGAGTGAAAGAGTTTTGATTAAAACGGAACCTGTAAATATTCAAGGTTTACACGTTTCCAATACTGAAAAGGGGTGCAATTGCTCTCCCTCCCCTTCCTTGGTTACATCCCTTGACTGAACATAAGTTAATACTTTTCCCTAATCGATTTTATTTTGTTTGTTTTGTTTTTAGTTTTTGTTTGTTTGCTTTTTTGTTGATAAGTTGGCATCTTTCTTCTCCAATTTCTACCAGTGAAACCTTCTCTAGTTTAACTCTAGACACTCAGATTTTTTTTCTTCCTGTTTGAGGAAATATTAAAAGACGTCTAATATCTACACAGCTGTGTTGTAAAATTTGGAAACACTAGTGCATGTCTAGCAGGACTCGTCGAAGTGTTAGAACTTACGTAAAATATTTAATAGGAAATGCGTCAACAAAATTATATCTTACAGTAAAATATTGCGTATGTGGTACAGAAAATTTCCATACCTTCAAACCCATGATTTTCAGATACAGGTTAACAGGTAATTCACAATAAGGCAGCATGGGAGCTTCATTTTCAAGAAAAAAAGTTTTCACACAAAGAAATTCCATTATTTGTAGCCCAAGAATAATTTGTTTGCCCAAACTCACATATGTTCAAATCACAGGGCAACCCAAGGACTACATAGGCATGACAGGGGGGTCGTTCAAATTTAGGTACAACAATCACCTTAAATCATTCCGCCATGAAAAATATAAAAATGAAACCGAGTTGTCAAAACACATTTGAAATCTAACACGGTCAAACTCAACGTACGACATAAAGTTGTCTATCTTATCGGTGTGCCCCACACGCCAAGCTTCACGCAATCAAGCTAACTGCGCATTCAAGAAAAGCTTTGTATCCTGTCCATGAGAAGCAAGTGCAACTTGTTCAACTCCCGTTCAGAGCTAATCTCCGCTTGTAGGCACAATAAAATCAAAAATCAAATCCGGTCACAATAAAATCAAACCCGGTGGGCCATTACATCGTAGGGTCTCTGTGGAAAGGTTCATATATATATATATATATATATATATATATATATATATATATATATATATATATATATATGTATATATATATATTTATATATATATATATTTATATATATACATATATATATAGTGAAACAAAGAAAAATAAAGACTCGGCAGACGTTGCTTCGCGTTTATGAATAAACTTTATCAAGCTTTCGGCCAGTTCATCGGCCCTCTTCAGGATACTATATAAGGAAGAAATGGAAAGGAGATGCAGTAGTACTTATAACTAAGTCTAAAATAGAGTGCTGTAAGAGAAAAAAATATTGAATGCTTTACTTAACAAAAAACCTTCTTATGGGAACTACCTAGCAGAGAAAGCCTAGACATTAAATGTTGATACAGTTCTAGGTAGTACTTAAAGCTTGTAAAGTAACTTTTAATTTTAATAAAATCTACTTTCTTCTTAAAAGTTCAACTTGCTGATAAAGCATGAAATCAAAAAAAAATAAATAAATAAATAATGATTAGATGTACAGTATAGTACAAGGTCTTCAACAGAGTTCGCAGGTATCTTTGGCCCAGGGCCATTATTCCTTGAGTTTTCACTTTGAGAGAATTGTCGTAGACAGAATTAAATCACACAGTTTGCTGTTTTATAACAATTTTCGGCTCCTCAAACCTTCCGCAGGTCTTTCGGGGGCTCACCGTGGGTCGCAAATGGCCTGAGGGCCACATCTAGAACACCTACCGTCTAGAATGTGCCGTTTTCCAAAATCCCAAGGGTCATTTCGACCAACCACTTTCTTGCAAGGCCTATGGCTACGCGCCAACCGAAAGTGCCTCCCCCAGTGGCGTACTTAGAGGGAGTAACCCTAAACATATCATCAGTTCAAAACTTTACCAAGCTTTACCAAAGACAGCGCTATTTTGTAAGCCGAATCACATGGATACAAATTTTTCAAAGAATAGGGGTGTCGTGCCCTCCTCTTAGACAGTACCTCGAGCCTTACGACAAGCCGAAAAATAGGGAAGAGAACCATTAAGTAATGACAATTTCTTAAAATGTAATCACTTCAAAGCGTTACCAAAGACGGCAACACTTGCTCCTAAGCCAGGCCTTATGTGTCACTCCCTCCCCTCTGCACCCTCCCCCAGGACATCTTCCACGCACAGGTGAAAATGGTCCATCGGGGTGTCAATTTGTTATAGGCACGCTACTAGTGCCTTGCTAAGATAGTGTCGTAAACTGACCCTAAGGATTTCGCCCAGTGTAGAGCACAAAGTCTTCACTCGATAATGGCAGGGGTTGCGTTAGTCAGGGTAACCTTGCCTCAAGGGAACTTTTTACATTTGGTCTTTTCACTTATCCCTCCACGTCAGGGAGCATTTTTCACCGATTTTCACTCGCAGTGGAGGTGGAGCTTCGAGTCTTAACATACATATCAATTACGATGGCTATCGCTTTTGGTCAATTAAAAGGTTCAGCCGATAATACTGACATCGAACAAGGTATTTGCAGCAGTGAACAATGAAGTCAAGCTCGGGCGTAACAATGTTCCAATGTTTATCCACCACGATGTAGCCGTTAAGCATTCTTTAAGGTATGAAGCAAATGTTATCTTCCTTTCATATGCTTGACTTTTCCGTAAGAACTGGATTCAATGAAAAAGATACGTTGTTTTGGTACACGAAAAACTTATTTTCCATCCACGTTTTCATGGACTTAAAATTCGCAACCTTATGGATATTCATAACAGATGAGCGTTCTTATTCCTGATTGGCCCTCCAATTTTTTGTTTTGGTTGGGGAGTGAGTTTCTTCGCCTTTTGCAGGCTCCCTGTCGTCGAGGGATAGTAAAAAGACCAAATGTAAATTCGTTTTTCCGCGACAGGGTTACCCTGACAAGGGTTGCATGATTCTTTGAACAGTAATAACACTCACGCTTCCCTGGTTTCACCTGGGTTCCTGGGATGGTCTGTCGGTACATTTGCTGATCTTGTCGGTGCAGCCGCCCGGTGTGAAAGACGATCAGTTCCCCGATGGTTTACTAGTCTTTGCTCTCAAGAGGACAATTTCTCTAATAAGAACCCAAAATTTTCGGCCCTCTACACTCGCTGCAGGGGCACTCCAGTTTCTTCAATAGTTCCTTCCACATAGCTAGATAGCATAAGTCCTGTCACCCTTAGCAAGTAACATGTAGGCAGGGCACACAGGTTATGTAGAAGTCGAAAATTTCATCCCATATCGCCGACTGCAGTGGCCAAGTGGTTAGAGCATCCCACTTGCAGCCGGAAGGTCTACTGAGGGTTAAAATCCTGCCCGGGTCATACAAAAAACTTTAAAAATGGAACCTACTGCCTTTGTGCTTGGTGCTCAGCATAAGCAATGGAGTAGGGCAATCAAGCCAGTGAACCACAACTGGAAAAAAGGCCGTGGTCGTCTCGACTTGAACCAATTGGTTGGAAACTGGGACGTTAAACCTCATCTAACTAACTAACCCACCCATATCGCAAAGCTATTTCACGCTGTAGGGTTAGTTGGTGAACGACTAACAGAGCAAAGTTTGGTTATTCCATCAGGCAGTCTAGGTGCGCTTTCGACACAATGTATGTTATCCCCGATACGGTCTACAATCTCTACAGTTTTTACTTCTTTATTGTTCTGAATAATTACATGCTTTTAGTGTAAGCCTACTAAAAATTTTGGCGCGCTTTGCAATTTCACGATTCAGACTCAAAAGAACACTATCGGTGTGCAATTCGGCTCTTGAAGGAATAAGTGATATTGTGAAAAATATGCCCTGCAATGGCATGGGATAGTCAGGCACCTTTATATCTACTTCGGTTAAGGAGCTGATGGAACTTGAGGTCACTGGCATGGCCCGGCCCCCTGTCGGGAAAATTCTGTCGCCACATATGGTCAATTTATTTATTTTGGCTTTCCAAAAAGGGTCATTTCTGAGATTTAAACCAAAATTTTCGGCACGCTTTATCCACTGGTCCTCAGTTCCGTTACTTATAGTTAAAAATAGTAGGCTACAAACCCTTTCCATCTTTTCAAGTAACTTCATAAGTAGAATACATGGAATTATGTAAATGTAGGGAATTTCGTCTCATTTCGCTAGACTTAGTTAATGTTCTCTTGTCTGCTTTCAGTCTCTTGTCTGTCTTTCGGTACGGCTAGTGATTCCAGGAGGGAAGTAAAATTAAGTTGTTCCCGATAGGGCGCAACTGCCAGGACAATTGACCCATGTAAGCTTTAAATAAGCACAGTGTACAGGCTCACACAAAATAATTTCGCGTGCTTTACGCACTTTTTCACAGCTAGGAGTCCGACAAAAACAATAAATCTGCGCGGAACTATTTTTCTCTAGTAAATACAAATTTTATGCAAAATATGCCCCGCAATGACATGGTACAGTACACAGGTTTTCTTCAAATTCTCCCTCACCAACCTCTCGACGGGATCGGAGCTGTCCGAGGCTTCGGGTCTCTGGCTCTCCCGTCGGGGAGTATGTCCCTCCCCCAGTCGGGCAAATCCTGGCGCCACCCCTCGGTGGAGGGGGGGTCACGGGTGCGGGGTGACTTGTTAAGTGATAACCCTTTGACACTAAGTGTTGGTACATTGACTATATGCTGTCGGTACATTTACCTTATTTTCATCCCTGCCGCTCACTTCAAGCACCCCAGTTACGCTACTGTCCCTACTGGTATATCACAACAAAAAGAGAAAAAGGAATTGAAACACTGTCAACACAGTACATGCTTTAATCCTTTTGACAGGTAATTTTTTTCCGTAAAGTTACACCAAAGATCCAATGATCAAACGGTATTAAGTTGGTTGTACATTATATTATAAACATTACAACTTGGAACGTAGCTTCCTTTCACAAATAATTGTTTCGATTATAGAACAAGTCTCAACCTAGATTGTCAACAATTGTTCCAATGTTTACCTTTACCTCATAAACTCAGCAACTTCATAACTATCTGACAATGTACTCTTCCCATTTAATTTATTGAGCATTTCTTTAACAATCTTATAAACGTGAACGGCGTACTATATTACTTAACACTCCCCGATTCTAGAACTGACCATGCTCATTAATGTACATGCGATATCGTAAAGCAAAATTTAAGGCTTTTTTGGCTGCACCTGGATTTGGGATTTATAGTTTTCTACAAGACTGATTCATATAGTTATTGACCTAAATACGACATTTCTGCCTTCCTGAGCACGATAGCAACGGGAAGCATTTGCCCTAGCATCGAAATTCAAAATGGCCGCCAAAAGTGTTATTTAATAAACAAAAATAATTTAAATTATTTCTGACACAATTGCTCTCATTTTCTGTTTATATTGTGTGATGAATATTCAGAAGTTATATTTACGAACTTTTATGTTGACATCCAGGTCATCCAAGATGATAGAAAAACAAAATGGCGGCCACTATAATAACAAGTACCAGAAAGCCAAAAGGCTAAGAGATTCTTTTCCTTTTGAATATAATTTTACTCTATTAGTTTTCTGTTGACACAAGATCATGTTGAAGTTAATTCTTTATAGCAAGTTAAAAATTCATTGGGCATAGGTCAAACAGATTCAGATTTTCCTGGTTTCTACAGCTTGATCTCCAGTGATCTTTGACCTCCACCATATACTGCAGACACTATATGCTCCATACAGAGTACCCAACTGGCAAGTTGAGAAGCAATACATTTACCTTCTTGAGATATCACATCAACAAACTTTCAACACTCTGACCTCTGGTGATCCCAAATGACCTTTGATCTACACAAAAACACCAGGGATCATCTACTTAAAATGGAATATCCATATATCCATGTGGCAAGTGTGAGATCCCTTAAGCTTTCCCATCTTAAGATTGAATGTTTACAAGCAATTTCTCAGGTTTTAATAGTTTGACCTCTGGTGACCTTTGACCTACACCGAAACCAATTATAGGGGTCATCTTCTCAACATGGAGTATCTACATTCAAAGTATGAGGTCCGTCAAACTTGCCCACCTTGATATAACATGTTTACAAGCAGTTTTCACCATTTGACTTCCGGTGATCCCAAATGACCTATGACCTTCACCAAAATGAATAGAGATCATCAACTCATTATGTGCTATCCACATGCTATGAAAAACACTGAAGTTTCCTGTCTGGATAAATCATGTTTACAAGCAATTTTTCAAGGTATTTAACAGTTTGAACTCTTGTGATCCTAGACGACCTTTGATCTACACAAAAACACTAGGAATCATCTTCTCAACATGGAGTATATACAAAGTGTGAGTCTCTCAATCTTGCCCACCTTGAGATACCGTCTTTAAGAGAAGTATTTAAGTTTTCTAACTATTTTCTATTTTATTTATATTTTAATAATTTAATATTGGCAGCCATTTTGTTTTTCGGTCATCTTGGTTGACCCGAATCTCAACAGAAAAGATGTAAACAGAAGTTCTGAATTTTGAAATTTTGAAAAATTTCATGATAAAATATAAACGTTGAGAGCAGTTGTGTAAAAACTATTTTAATGATTATATATTTATTAAATGATTTCTTTAGGCAGCCATTTTGAATTTCCTTGCTAGGGAAAAAGCTCAATGCTGCTCCCTTGTCTTCAGGCAGATATGCCTTATTTAGGTCAAATACTGCATGAACAAACCTTAAAAAGCTTAACCTCAAATCCAGGGTCAGCTCAAGTTTTACCGGACTAAAATAACAACATACCACTGTCGTCTTTACTAATTACATTCATGAGAAACGTTCCAAAATACTTAAAAGTGAATCCAGGTTGAAACTTTCTTGCGGTCACTGATATAAATTAATTGGTAGTGATAAGATCACACATGTTTACAACTTACAAGTCCCTAGTCACAAGTAATACATTATTAGCAATTCACAAGGTTTTAATACATTAACAAGTGATGAATGTCTTTATACGACGACTGCTTTCGTTTCTTGCAAAATCAAAGTTAAAGTTTTTTTAAAGATTTTTAACATCTTTAATCGGCAACCAAACTGATATTCAATATCTATGTAGCCCTATCGTCATCCTATCATATTCCTCATACAGACTATGAGAGTAAATGGATACGAAGATAATACCTAAAATACATTTATCATTTATCCTGCCCACTAAATAATATGTGTAACTTTCTAGCAAAGTTAACAACATCAGCTCTGTCCTTTTTATAAGCACAAGTGCCGGATGGGCAGAGGTCTGTAGCTCACCCCTCCCCTACCTAGTTTGGCAAAACCAATTTATGGGCAAATTATTAGAAAAAAATCGGATAATGCTACCTCACTCATTTATATCACTCATTGATATAGGCACGTCAATAGAAACAAAAAGTTTAGATTCTGGTATTCAGTATGGAAAAGGTTTATTCAAGTAAAACTAACGAATACCACGGTGACCCCTCTACTGAGGCATCGTGATCAAGAGTCGCGCACGCGCAAGTACGCATACAGGCAGTAGATTCATTTTAAGTGACAATAATGAAAGGGTATTTTGTTGAAAAACGCGGACTGAAACTAAATGTTTTTTTCTGCTGTCATCATATGGCTGAGTTCACTCCTGTTTTGCATCTATATATAAAATGCACATCTGACTGTCTGAGGCGCTAGGAGTAATTAAAATACTAATCGATTGTCCTCTTTATCAATGCGCAAATGTGATTCAGAAGTTTGTCCGTTTGGCGGCATTGCAACTGCAAGTATTGAGCCCCGGGGAATGTATTTGTGCAGCTGCTTTATTTTTAGATGTGTAGGGTCGTATATTAAAATCAAACAGTTTTGCCTTTAGAAGCATACTTTTTTTCGGGTATAGCAACAGCTCTAACCATCCGAATAATTTTTAATCATTTACGTGAAATATTGTATATATTAGTGTTAAAAAACTGCTGAGATTTATATGTTGATGAGTTCTTTTCCAAGTTAAAATTCGCTCCAGGCATTGAAAAATCATTAATTGCAGAATTTTTTTTCCAAAAAGGAGGACCAAACTTAATTAGTGATTTGATAAGTTCCTTATTGTCATGCCGGGAATTGTGTTTGACCACTTTCATTTTTGGTGTATCATTTTTAGAGCTGAAAGGTTGTGTTATTATCATACATAAATGGAGTGAATGTATTGTTAATGTTGTTCAAGTTTATATTTACATTTACATTTAATTGTATACTGCACTGTATTATTTACACAGTGTTAGAATTATGTTCTATGTTCATTTTGTAAATCAGGGATGAAATCTTTGTAGTACACATATAAAACTTGTTACCTTTGCAGTCGATCCGTTGTTACAAAAGATTACAGATAAGGAGAAAAAAGACTCTGGATTACTGCAAAAAATGCTGAAATGCTCATCAGCATAACGGTAAGAATTATCCTGCATTATTTATTCATGTTGCGCTGGAAAAATAGTCAAAGTAGATCCAAGCCCAGGAGAGGTAGAGATCTTTGTTCTTACCTTAAACTCGTCTCGATTCATTAAAATTATTTGACCCGATAGCTATACTGAGATACTAACGATATATCAAATCGCAATAAAAAAAATCGTAATTAAGAGTGGTAACGAAAACAAATGTATAGAATCAGAAAACAACCAAAGCTGTAAATATAAGGAAACGTAACGAAGGTAAGTAAGTGTTGGTATAGAGGGTAACAGAAGCATTTTTTTCTCGAGAATGTCCGAATAGTTCAAAGTCTTATCAAAGTATGCAGGCCTACTTAAAAAGTTAAAACATAATATTCACATGATCATCTATTGGAAAGTTTCATAAATCCGAATGGTTGAAAAGATGAAGACGTGACTGTCTTTTCTTTCCAACAGTCTTTCACAGGGTCACGCATGAGACACTTTCATGTAAAAGTAGAAGGCCTGGAGCGGTTTGTCACGTACTGACTTAAGATAGTGTCCATTAGGGACGTAGCTACCTGAGAGTACTTTCATTTTTCGCCTCGTGGAAAGAGGCTCGTTTGACTTTTAGGAAGAGCAGTGGAATTTTCCCTTGTATCAACTGTTCTTGTACTGTGTGTTGCAAGTAGGCCTGAAGCTACACTACTTCATAAAATGTTGACACTTGCACAACTCTACCATCATAGTTTCTTCTGCGCATATCGGTTAGATGTTTTTTCTCAGAATGCATGTTGCGTAATGGAGTTGATGTGCTTAATGTTAACTTCTAAATCCAACTGGATGGTGGTAACAATATCACATTCTTAAGACATCAGGTTCACAAACATAGGTCTGTAACACTTTTATTTTTTGTTTATGCCTGTAGGGATTTATTTCTCCCTCGCAGACTTATGACTTGCACTCTGCAGAAGCATATCCGTATGGAGACTTAACCTTAAGGAACAATATGATTACGTTACAGATTCAAATAAAGTATAACTCTTAAGACTTTGAAAGTACCAAAATATATAAACAGTCAGCAATATGGCACACACGTAACCTCACAACTTCCTTACGAGGGAAGTGGCAGATAAGAATTCGCAAAGTACAGGTATAGCACGACTTATTCAAGAGTACTTTGCTGCTCTATATTTCATTTAGAGGCAGGGGATCATGATATATCTAACTGAGTGTGTAGCATCAGTCCCACTGAATGCTCTACTGCACAGATTGGTTCTTAAATAACCACCAATGACCTTCCAAGAGTAAATATATAAACTTGAGTACAACAGTAGGCTTACATAATGTAGAATAGAGAATGCATTATACATAGCTAGTACAGCCGGTCAGTATTATGGCAGATGTGTTAAACAGTCATATGGTGGCTGGATCAATTAATTATGTATGCTCAGGAAGAACTTTTTGTATTATTAGCTCAACCCACAAAGTGTGGGTAGAGCTTATGTGTTACTGTAGGGGGAGAAAATGTCTCTCTGTTCAAAAACTTCATCTGCAATTGCTGGTGGTTTTTTCTGAAATTTGCATGCAGTGAAGGTGCCAAATTGAGATGGCAATACATGGTGTTCCTATTGTAACTGTATGATTGGACAAATGGAAGTGGTAATTTTTGGCCATATTTATCATTTTTCATTGTGTTTTGGAAGCCTCCATTCTTTTTTGAGTCTCACTCCTTCAATAATGTGGTTATGTTATGTGGTAGTGAGATTAAGTGAGCTTTATCTGGAGGGGTATGCTCACTGCCTTGAATGAACAGCTTCAGGTGGAAGGCCCATGTTAGACAAGCTTCTAATTTGTTTGGACTGTTATTCTTAGGTGTTATTTGTATTTCCTGTAGTAGCCAGTGTGCACTTTGTACAAAACTAATGTACCATGATGGCAGAGTTCCCAGACAGCAATTGTAGTATCTATTGCACAGCCGCCCTCCTTGCTATTTGTGTGGACATTGCATACAGAGGGGTCATTGTACGTCACCATCTGTTTCCTTGGTCTAGCATGAGTGGTAGTCTAAGAATATGGGAGAGGTGAGATTTGGTCTTTGCTCACTCAAGGCCCTGCGGCAGTGGCGTAACCAGACTTTTTTAATGGGGGGGGGGGGGCAAGTGATTATGACACTTTATAGTGGAGTGCCACCATTGTTTTGCCAAATGTGCTACTCATATTGTAGAAAATGACACTTGTGGGCCTCCCAAACCTTGTGAATTGTGGCCAAATATTCTTTACTTTTGATTCCTTGCCTATTAGGCAGGCAAGGAATCCATGGGATGGTGATGTCGGGTGTGTTCGTTGTGTGTGTATGTGTGTATATGGCACTTAGCTTGTAAACACAATATCTCAAGGTAGCAATGATGGACACTTTTCATATCTGGTATATAGATTTGTCATTGTGAGAGAAAGAACCCTATTGTTTTGGTGGCCGTCAAAGGTCATTTGAGGTCACCAGAGCCTTCAGAGGTCAAAAACCAAAACCCTTGTAAACACGATATCTCAAGACAGCAATCATGAGGCGTTTCTGCCGAAGGGAACTATGTTCGCACCTTTTCTTTGCCTCAGCACTTCTATTAAATCAAGTATAAACTAACTGTCAGGTAATCCTGTCTGGTCAGCAAACTGCTCACTTCACCATGAAATGGTCTTGCAGCAGATGTTTGCCTATAGCCATTGTTTTTCTACAAAGTTGTCTATTTATGCTTGAGAGAGTTCATTTACACAAGATGTGCAGAGAAGGTAAGTGAGGAAGTCTTATCTAGCTTTGTGGTTTTTTGCAGTGTACAGTTCTGAAAAAGTCCACCGAGTGGCGGATATTAGAGTATCAGCAAAAACATGGCATGGACTGACACTTTTCATATTTGGTATATGGATTAGTCATGGTGAGAGGAAGAATCATATTGTTTTTAGTGGAGGTCAAAGGTCATTTGAGGTCACCAGAGGTTAAACTGGGAAAACCTCGTAAATGGCTTGGAAAAACGGTATCTCAAGGTAGCAACGATAAACACTTTATATTTAGTGCATAGACTTGTCATGGTAAAAGGAAGAACCCTATTGTTTTTGGTGGAGGTCGAACTCATTTGATGTCACCAGAGGTTAAACTGCGAAAACCTTGTAAACATGATATCTCAAGACAGCAATGA
The DNA here is from genome assembly GCA_029531755.1 of Holothuria leucospilota. Lineage (NCBI taxonomy): Eukaryota > Metazoa > Echinodermata > Holothuroidea > Aspidochirotida > Holothuriidae > Holothuria > Holothuria leucospilota. The sequence goes on from CM055972.1 coordinate 49,049,057, forward strand.
CTGACACTTTTTATTTTTGGTATATGGATTTGTCATGGTAAGAGGAAGAATCTTATTGTTTTTGGTGGAGGTCAAAAGATCATTTTAGGTCAATAGATGTTAAACTGCAAAACCCTTGTAAATGGCTTGTTAACATGATATCTCAAGGTAGCAGTGATGGACATTATTCATATTTGGTATTAAGATTTGTCATGTTGAGAGAAAGAAGTCTGTCATTTTTGGTGGAGGTCAAAGGTCATTTGAGATCATCATATGTCAAAAACCAAAAAACTTGTAAACAAGATATCTCAAGATAGCAATGACGGACACTTTTCATATTTGGTTTAAAGATTTGCCTTGTTGAGAGGAAGAACCCTATTGCTTTTGGTGGAAGTCAAAGGTCATTTGAAGTTACCAAAGGTCAAAAATCTAAAACTTCATAAACACAATATCTCAAGGTAGCAATGACGGACACTTTTCATATTTAATATATGGATTTGTCATGAAAAAAGGAAGAACCTATAGTCTTTGGGTGGTCAAAGGTCATTTGATGTCACCGGAGGTTAAACTGCAAAAGCCTTGTAAATGGCTTTTAAACATGATATCTCAAGATAGCAATGACAGACACTTTTCATATCTGGAATATAGATTTGTCATATTAAGAGGAAGAACCCTATTGTTTTTGGTGGAGATCAAAGGTCATTTGAGGTCACCAGAGGTCAAAAACACAAAACCTTGTTAATGTGATGATGGGAATGACAGCTTCTTTTCATTTATTCATTTATTTGTTTCTCCACTACAATATACAATATGACAAAAAATTACATTTATACAGTTACAGAGGCAATTTGTCGTAGTAGTAGCAGAAGGAAGGGAACTGCCAAACCCTGTTGGGCTTGACATCAAAGGCAGAACACTCCCTTCATACTCCCACTCCCACTTCATACTTTGTATATAGATTTGTCATGGTGAGAGGATTAACTGCATTGTTTTTGGTGGAGGTCACAAGTCATCTGAGGTCACCAGAAGTCAAAAAGTGAAATTTTGTAAACATGACATTACAAGGGAGGAAGCACAGACACTTGTTCAGTTTTGGGTTAGTCAATATTTGTAGGGGTTCAAAGGTCATATGGGGTCAGCAGAGGTCAGCAGAGGTCAAATTGTTACAACATTGTAAAAAATGATATAGTCAAGATGTAAAAATTTTAGAGATGAACCTCAGTGTAAAAATGCACCCCTTTTGGCAAGGAATCACTAACCCTTTTTGCTTTCTGGTTTAGAAATCTCATTAATAGAAATTTACCATACCAAAAGGTCAGTCTCTGCAAAAGTGGTGAGTGGAAGCCATAAGCAAAGTTAATTGATAATTTTGTGTTACATCACTTGTGCTAGTTTAGTTTAGTTTAAATTGATGTATTCAGGCACTTATGTTTATTATATTTGTTAACAAAAGCCTATATTTTTCATGATAATTGATTCTTTTTCTTTTCAGTAATATTTGTTAGCTCAACCCACGAAGTGTGGGTAGAGCTCATGCAGTACTTTAGGGGGAGAAAAGGTTTGTCTCTCTGTTCAAAAGTTGATCTTCTGCAATTTGCTGGTGGATTTTTCTAAAATTTGCAGTGAATGTGCCACATTGGGATGGCAATATATGGTGTTTCTTACTATATGATTGGACAAAGGGAAGTGGTAATTTTTGGCTATTTTTTATCATTTTTCATGGTGTTTTAGAAGCCACCATTCTTTTTTGAGTCCAAATCCTTCAATAATATGGTTATATCATGTGGTAGTAGCTTAAGTGGGCTTTATCTGGTGGGGCATGATCCCCACCATAAATGAATAACCTCAAGTTAAAATGCCTGTGTAAGACAAGTTTTCAATTTGTTTTGACTGTTATTCCAGGGAGTTGCTATTTGCCAGATTATAGCAACTCCCTTATTTGAATTCCTGTAGTGGCCAGTGTCCATTGTGTACACAACTAATCTACCATGATGGCAGAGTTCCCAGACAGCTACTGTAACTAATCCTTCAGCAATTTTAGTATCTGTTAAACAACCCTCCTTGCTGGTTTTGTGGATATTGCATACAGAGGGGTTGTTGTTCTTCACCAGTTGTTTCCCTTGTATAGCTGGAGTGATAGTCATAGAATGTTTGACAGTAGAGATTTGGTTTTTGCTCAACCAAACTTTTTTATGGGGGGGGGGGGGGTGGGCAAGTGATTATGACAGTATAAGTGGAGCCCCACCATCAGTTTGCCAAACGTGCCACTCATATTGCAGGAAATGGCACTTCCAGGTTCCCAGACCTTGTGAATTGTTGCTGAATTTTCTTTATTTTCCAGAAACCACATATTAAATAGAAATTTACACAAGTTTCCACAAAGTCAGTTTCTGCAAAAGTGGTTGAGTAGAAGCTACAAGAAAAATGAATTGATAAATTTGTGTTAACATCACCTGTGCTAGATTAGTGTAGTCTAAACGAAATTAATGTATTCAGGCACAAATGTTTACTATGCATAGATTCAATGTTCACATTTGTCAACTAAAGCATTTGTTTCATTGTTATTGGTTGTTTGTCTTATCATTAGTATTTTTTACAGAATCAATATTACAATTTAGAAAAATTCCAGTTTTTAAAGCGTACAAGTCCGCACTACTTGCAACATTTAGAATTTAAATGTGTGATGTAATTTTCAGCATACTCTTTATCCTTTTGCTCACCAGTTTCATGTGTGTGTGTGGGGGGGGGGGGAGGGGTGAACAAGAAATTTGACAGCCTCTTCTCCCTCTGGTTATTTATGCCACTACCCTGCAAAAACATGTGATATTTATGTACCATAAGTCTAGTTTCTGATTCCTATCCCTGCCCTTATGTTGGGGGGCAAACTAGCTAATATTTATCTTTGACATGGTCCAGCTGCAAAATGTAATTGCTAGGCCAACAGTGTTACATGTGCTGGCCAGCCCAACATGAGTTTGTGTATTAACCATGTATGGACGATGATTGTGTTGAAAACTAAGTTACAACTGGACAAGTTATAACATCAGAAGGGTTGAGTGACTGCAGTGCTGCTGCTGTAGTTGGTACCAATGACCTACGTTAACCTCAGCCGTGTTAGCGATGGAATGAAAACTTGTACAAGTTCATGGTTATCAAACCTTAATTCATGTTTTCCAGTGCTGTAGTACTTGAGACCCCGAGACCGGTCTCGGGTCATGGTTTTAAGGACTCGCACTCTGACTCGGTCTCGCACAGTCCGCACTCATGACATAATGTGTGAAGCTGAGGACACGCTGAATGGTATTCCAATCGATGGACGTTATGTATATGTTTGGTTGCTGAGTTCACTTTAAACCTGACGTACGTCCACGTACTTCGCAACAATATACTAGTAGAAGAATCGACAATGTCGTCTTCGTACTAATTTGTTAATTCCATAGGTGTTGGAAAAGTGGCGAAACGGGGCGACTGTCCCTCACTCTTGAGTGTGTGTGGAGCGAACACCCTTTTTGCCCCCACAATTTTAAGTGTTGGTATTGTTATTAATAGTGCCTGCAACAAGCCAGCATGATGGTTTTCATTGCATTCACCATTCTCTCCTGAACATTTCGTAATTATGCAGAACATTTAAAATTGAAAAGCAATTATTCTTCGCGCGTTTCGTGCTTGATTTTGTTTCTATTCTTCTATGTACGACAGAAGGAAATCTAAGTGCAACTTTCGTCTCTCTTATGAAACCTATGATGAAAGAGTGTACGGGTCTATACTTTTAGGGAGAATCCTTTACTGTCAAAGCCTGTGTTTGTTCCATAAATTTTGTTGGTTAGTTTCTTGACACCTTGGCATATGATCTTATCGCATGTAACTGAAATTTGCAACAACCGAGTTCATCTGGGGTGCATTGAGATCGCTCTATCCACGGGCCTTTCTAGCCTGGAGAGACTATTGATCCGGTCCGCGAGACAGTTCACTATTGCAATTTCATTAAATACTGAGATTAAAACTATTTTCATACCACCATTGAACCACAATTGGCACAGTAAGTGAGAAGGGCTGTGATACCCCCGTCGGAGAACTTTCCAATTTCTTCGCGAGCCATCTCCAAGGCAGTGGGTATGATAAAATGTATAATCCCTGACGCGTCCTCCAAATCCAGATATGGATTGATATCTGGATATATCTGGTTAAATACAGCCTTTATATGGCCATATCAAGCCAGATGTACAGCCAGATTTAAATGCCTTGATACATTATATCAAGTTTTATATGGCCATATCAAGCCAGATATAAATTGATACAATGCATCTCCAGATATGCAAATAAAGTTTTATATGGCCATATCAAGCCAGATATAACATGATAAAAATCCATGCCAGATATGCAAATAAAGTTTTATATGGCCATATCAAGCCAGATATAACTTGATATGCTAGATATGCAAATGAGCATTTTGTTCGTTTGTTTTATTTTTTATTTGATTTGATTTTTGGATTATGCTTGTTACAAATTAAGACATGTTTTGGATACAGCATCACCTTCCCAGACATTGCAGTTATTTAGTGGCTGCACTTTTGTTAATAACACAGTATACTAAGTGAACTTATGCAAATGATTTGCATATTTGGGCGGAGCTTGTATCTAAACCTACATTTTTCATGATTTAGGAAGTTGAAAGTAAAATATGCACTACGCAGTAAACAAAATTTAGAGTCAAATACTTAACAAAGTTTAAAATAAGAAGCCCATATCACTGCGATTACGTAAAATAGGAAATTTCAAGGCATTTTTCTGTTCACTGTTATGAAATAAGTTGAATTTATGTACTTTAAGGGAGAATGCAGTCACCCCAATAAAGAAATGTATAGTAGACTATCCTATTTCCTGAATGGATCTTGAGAATGGGGAGCAGAATGGTTTTTCGCCCCTGGCTCTTCGCCAGAGAGTCAGGGGACTTTTGGAAAAAAAAAGAATGGGGAGCAGAACTCCTTCGGGAGTAATGTTTGGTTTTCGCCCCAGGCTCTTCGCCAGAGAGTCAGGGGACTTTTGGAAAAAAAGAATCATGTGACAGTATATTTCTCACTCAATTGTAAAATTTACAAGAAACATCTGCTTGGTTTACCTGGAATATGAAATATTAATGTCCTAAAATATTATGAAAGATAATTGGAAAAGAAATAAGAAATCTGTGACATTTAGCTATTGTTTCAAAATAAATTTGGGGCAACTGCTTTTGGCCTTTAAGTCAATTCAACCCAACACTTACATTGAATTCTTCATGGAGTTCTTAAACATTTTCTGCTGGTGTTCAATTGTCTCCATGAGGAGTGTGGACTACTCGTCCTAACTGTGATTCATAATTAAAGCAGATATGGTCCGAATACAATTTTATCTGGCCACATAAAGACTTGATCCAGATAGAACTTTATCTGGCCATATATGGTTTAGATCTGTGTTATATCTGCCTATTTTTTTATCTGATCTGATATAAATTCCATATCTGGTGCAGATATGGGCCATATATGGAATTATATTCTGCTCATATAAGGACCATATCTGGTCCAGATAAAAATTTTATCTGTTCCATATAAAGACTTGATCCAGATGAAACTTTATCTGGCCATATATGGCTTAGATCTGGTTCTGGCGTAGATCTGGGTTATATCTGCCCAATTTTTTATCTGGCCCAGATGTAGATCCCATATCTGCAGCAGATATGGGCCAGATATGAAATCCATATCTGGCCCATATATGGAATTTTATATCTGGCCCATATCTGGATTTCGAGTAAGGGCGGCGACCAGTCTCCCCACGGTTTAGATTTGTTTTCCTCAGGGAGCGCAATCCTTCCAAACTATCACAAACTGTTTGGCGCCCATCGAGCTTTGTAAAGTTTCTCAGTTGATTTTCGATCATAATTTGCATGTAAATAAATATCACTCCAGGTGCTGTCATGTAGTAAAAGGTACATAGTAGGCCTAAATAACGACACACTAGATGGTCCTTGCAAAGTGGGACTTAACTCAATTTTACTTGCAGTGGGAGATGACCCACCGGACTTTGCAAGGAGTAAATGTCCTTCCACCTTGCCAAGTAGGCTAGACATACTTGGTTATCCTACACTATTTTTTTTAATGTTAGAAAAATTAATTTTCTGTCGCATGGTTTTTCTCTTGTATGTGACACGATGCAATGGAAATCCAATTTTCCCCTATCGAGGCGGGTGCACGCTATTTTTGCTCACTATCAGTACAGATTTTTAAACAGATATTTCAAGTTTTGCCGCCCTTCACAGTTCTGCAGACTATTTTATAGTACACTGCTACGGAACAGGCTGTGTCATTTGGAAATAAATCGCACTGGCCGGCTCAAGACTAAATAGTTCTCTTTCTTCAACTTTCCCAAATATGACTGTTTTGCTTTGTTTCACAAAATTTTTGGTTTCCTGTAACTAGAAATGGTTAATTCTAGTGGATGAACACACGTTAGTAGACAAAGTATAATAATATTGCACCATGTTGCATATCAGCTCCTAATTAGTGCAAAAAAATTCACGGAGGCGAGGGGCACACCCCTGCTCACAAATGCCCCTCCAAGGACGGTCGACTGGAATGTAGTCTTTAATAGGAAACGTCCCAGCCCGGACTATGCCTTTAGCGAAACGTTAATTTACCTTTCATTTGGAAGTGTACTAAATTTCTACAGCATGAGGTATCAAAATAAAGGGCGCTTGGGTGCACTCACCAGGCCCGTCGGAACCGCTACGGTAAGTACGGTATTTATCGTACCACTTTTCAGCTAAAAGCATTCTGAAAACGGCCTTGCTAGTCCTTCACACCTTTGCTATACTACGATCAGCTCCAAAAATATCCCAAAGATAGCGCCATTTTGCATCTAAGCAACCTTAAATAAACAAAAATTTCTCAAAGGTGAGGGGAACGCTCCCTCCCCTTAGACCCCTATTTCAGGATGATACCATTATATAGTGACAAAGGAAGGATCCCCACTGCTGTATACAAAAACGCAGGGTGCATAAAAAGGTGCAATTTACGCGCCGCCACTGCAGTTAGTAAAAACATCCAGCCAGTCGGAAAAATTAGTAGAATTCACTAAATTATGGACATTTTCCGGCCATGTACGATCAGCTCCAAAAAAATCCCAAAGATAGCACCGTTTTGCACCTAAGCAACTTTAAATTAACAAAAAATTCTCAAAGGAGAGGGGACGCATCCTCCCCTTAGACCCCTCCCCCAAGACGACACATTTATGTAGTGAAAAAGGAAGGATCCCCACTTAAAATCAATATTCCACTTGTATTAACTTCCCATGGAAATAGGGAATTCATTTTCAAAATCCAAAAGCTTCAAGGAGGCTTCGCTCCCTTGAACCCCCATGAGGGGCTCTGCCCCTTCGAGCACCGAAAAATACCCCGAAAAATGCCGTACCACTTTTAAACACCTTCCGACGGGCCTGGCGCTCACCAACATGTCCTTAGCGGGACACGAGGCAGCTCGCCGCTCGCACGTCTTTCCTAGCTCACGCGCGGCTCGAAACTGCGAGTAGCTATACCCGGAAATTCGGCAACTGCAACGAGAAGTCACGCGCGGCTGCACATGCTTGCACGGCACCGCAGCCCGCCCTCAAGTGTCACGTCTGATCGCCGAGATCTCTGGCAGCTCCGCTGCTTGGCAATTCCAGTCTCTTCCCTACCGGGACATTTCTCGTGTCCCGGTAAGGAAGCGAGGGTGCGTATGGGTGTACTTACAAGGACTGCGTGGAAAGTGCCATTTCCTACAACTTTTTTGGAGCCAGTTTGGACGAAGATTTTCTTTACACTACTCGCCAACATGCAGTGGTTATCCGCTTAGATAGCGCCATAAACCCTTCAAGAGGCCATTGACCATACATTTCAATTTCGCCCCGCACTTCAGAATATCTTCCTATGCCTATGAAGTCTTGTTCTTAGTGTATATTTTTCCATAGAGGGGACTCGGACTTGGACCCTGTGACTCGAACTGTGAATAGTGACTCGAATTTGGTAGTTGAGGACTCGGAAGGTGGGGACTCCACTACAGCTCTGAAGGCTTCCTAACCTCGGGGTCGCGACTCCAATTGGGTCTGCGAAGAACTTTTTGTGGGGTCGCGCCCAAGACTTAGGGAGCTTATACATAAATATTACCGTAATTGTTATGCAGAATATCTCAACTATTACCAGGGAGTTGGTACTCGGAGTAACAGTTCTCTGCTATTTTAACCGCGGCTTATACGTCAAAAAAGCGGATTGCCTCGGTGTAAAATAATGCAATAACCCTCTTTACGTTCTTCTCACGATACTTGTCTTCTGCGCACAGATAGCCATTAAACTGATAATTAAGGGCTAATCTAAGGACCGAGATTTCTTCGTCACTATACTTTCTTTTTTGAGACCATCTTGAATTTGCAGGGAAAGGTGTGTGTACCCACCTTGATTGCCAGGTGAATGGAAATTACACGTAACACATTGACCGACGGAAGGATACAGGATCATTAGTGAATAGCCTATAATTCTCAGATTACATGTGAGTGTGAGTCACCATTAGCGGCTCGCCACAGGGGCACAGGGGGGCAAGTGTCCCCCACAGTTTGCCAAGCCTGGTCTTTAATCTTGCAAAAATTAACTTGTTATACGAAATGGTATGAAAAAAGTATTTCTACATTGGGACGAAGTCATCCCATCCCTCTCACAAATGTCATATTATTTATGAAGTTGAATTTTGCAACTATTGCATATTTTTCTGCGATTGTCAAGCACAGTATGTATTTCGAGATAATTTCAAGATTCAACCCAGGGTGACTGGGTCATTCGGCCACCTGTCATGTGAATTGATAGTATATCATCCAGGTGTTGTGGCTTCAATTTATTTTCAGGCACGTGTATCCTTCAATGCCGAAGGTTCTAGTTTAAATATTAACAAAAATGATAAAATGCCACACTTTCTTATAGGATAGACATAATTGGTTTGCGCGTATAATACTCAAAAATTTATTTTGCCAAAACTGTGTCCTATTTTGCCAAAACTGTGTCGATGCGGAAAAAAAGTTGACGTATCCTTCCGGATGCGTTAATTTTTGGCAAAGTCCATGTGCATTCAGAAACAGAGTTGACGTACGTCAACTTGCGTCAACTTTGATTTTTTTCATATTTTCCTTTCATGAAATAAAATTTAACGGAATCTGGATGCAAAATGATGCATGAATGACCTCAAAATCACAAAGAAAAACACCTGTAAGATGGTAGGAAAGCTCATTTCTTGCATTTTGTTACATTGGGAATGTATACGCGTATGATTCTCTGGGTAGTACCCACCGCCCTCGCGATATTATTGACTTCGATAGTGGGAAAACAGTTGTATTCATTGGTAGGGTGGTGAGCAGGGGTAGTCTGGACTATAGATATGGCTGCACTGGAACATTTCGTGGCACATGAGAAGATATACATGTAAAATGCAGTGTATATAATCAGTTGCGTAGTTACGGGGGGATCGAGCACCTCCCCTCAACCGTTGCCCCCCCAAGCGACCCCACTGGCGATCTGGGAAAAAAAGTGTCACTTGACTGGACTACTCAACTTGATAATGATAGACTCTGGCTGTGGAAAATCTCCATTCCAATCAACCCACTGAAATCAGTGGCGTACAAAGGGGGGGGGGGGGAGACAATTGGGCAATCCCCCCTCACTGATGCCGATTGTTTTTAGTTCCTAAAAATACTTCAGTTTTTTAACACAAATTTTACTTTAAAAGATAACATATGTGGCACCAGGTTGCATGTAAGTAAAGACACCAAATTTTTCAAAAATTTTCAAAGGGGAAAGCGGCACCCCTGTTTCATTCCTTCTCAGGCCGGCAATTATGCAACCATGGGCGGCTCTAAGAAATTTTGTTTTTTTTGGGGGGGGGGGCAAACTCAAGTCCGTATCCAGGGAGGTTCGGAAGACCCCCCCCAGCAATATTAATGGTCAGCTCCGGATAGTAATATAGCCTCAACAGGAGTATGCATAGGCGTAGGGGCCCAAGTTGATTTGGGGGGGGGGGCTGTAACGATCTGCCCGAAAAATAGAAACAAAAATTTCCGCGCGCGTCCTAAATGTTAATGTACATATCATATAGGCCTAGGCATGCATCCGTTATCTCACCGCATGCCAATTACATACAATAATTTGCCACGTTACTAGCTATTCCATATTGGTTATAATTCTGGGGGAAGTCGCTACAAAAATGCTGCTAATAATCAGTGGTGTAGCCAGGATTTCTCTCACGGGGGTGGGCAGGCACTATGTTGTTTGATCGCCGGCCTGGGGAGGTGTCTAAGGGGAGGGGGTGTCCCTTTTTTTGAAAAATTAGGTGTCCATACGTGCAATCTGGTGCCACATACGCTACCTTTGAAGTAAAATTTTGTGTTTTAGTTTAAGTACAAAAAAAAAAAAAAAATCGGCGTCAATGACGGGGGCATGGCCTAATGGCTCCTCAAATACACCACTGATAATCATAATATATAAGTTTAACCATTAAAAACACACTGGTGAATTAATACCGAATATATAGGCACTGGTGCAATCCAAATCAGAACTATGTTTTAATTACCAAGGAAGTTTTTTAAAGTATCGACTTCCGTTAAGCTACATATTGCATTATTTTTCTTTCAGTAGGTGCCTGAAAAATTCTCAGAATATTTCCCGAATATTCACAAAAATTTTTTTGTTGGGGAGCTGCAGCCCCCAGCCCCCTGCCTCCTATGCCTATGGGAGTATGGTTGTTATTATGTATTACAGCGATGCCCCATGTAGTTTTCAAAAGCTCTTCACAAACCATTTCAGAGAGTTAGTCATGAGAAGACTACTTTAAAAATAAATACAACCATATAAACCTGTCGCTACCGTACTACCATGGGGGTGGAGTAAGAGCCAGGTGAAATGGGCAAAGCGGCTTGATCCATTTGTATAAAATTAGCCCCACCTTTAAATATTTTATTGTTTCTTTCATTGTGCCACAATATGTTTCAGCTTTGCCAAGAGGCCATAAAATGTTGGTTTTCTGGATTGTTTTCATAAACTAACGAAAATTTCGAGCATGAAGACACTTGAAAACGATGAAATGATAGCACTAGTATTTTGAATGTCAGTACCGTTCCGACACGAATTTTTTTACAGGGGGAGGGAATTCCCCTAAGTCAGAACGGCGTCTCATCCTATATACAAATAGCTAGGCCACTAGTCAAAAGTCTCATCAGACTGAGCTTAGATTGACTGTTTGGTGTGTTTATTTTAAATCAATTGAAACGGTATATACTTTAGCACATAGGTGGAGAACCTTTTGCTTATAACAGGCCATTTGACAGTCATAAGACCGCTCGTGGGCCAACGGCGCTGTCAATTTGGACAAGGGAAGGGAAACCCCTCCTTCTATGGGAAACAAAATACTTTTAGACTACATGCCCGTTACAACTTTTTGTAGACAAATACCTATGCCAATCTGGCCAGGTGACACCCTGGCAAAACTGCTTTTAGTCGTGGATGATAATGAACACGGCTGATGGGTTGCGTATCTAATGACCCCGAAAGCTCTGAAGTGTCTGCAAAACTATGGGTATTTAACTCCAGCATTACCGTTACACTCTGTAAATGACATTATGATGCCTAAGCTAATCAGATTACAAATATCACAACGTGATCATTTGTTTTGATTACCTTAGCTCGCACTAACGGCAGGTCCATTTGTGATGTCTGAAGTATATATACGGTAGTAGGAAACAAGCAACTTAGAAAACGCGCGCGAAGCGCGCCGAAAAAATGGCGTTTTGAAAGCACTTTATTAATGTTTAACCTTCGCATTGCATTGGAAATTAATTCACTCCTTTAATATTAAGCCCACTCAGGGAAAAGGGAGGGCCTAACCCATCTCGAATTACATGTTTTTTTATTTATTATTTTTATTTTTGAAAATTGAAGACCATGCTTTGCAAACTGTTGGGGGGCAAGTTCCCCTATGGCGAGCCGCTAATGTATGCAACATACTGCATGCCTCTCACCCCATGAGATAAATCCTGGGTACGCCACTGACTGAAATTCATCGGGATAACTCCACTCTGCATAATTTTGTACAAATTGGGATAGATTGTGACAAACTTAATGTGTTTGAGAATAAAATCAAATCAAATTTTACATTTTCACAAAAATTGCACATCTTTATGGCTGCTATCAAGCATGGCCAGTGGCAAGGGCGGCAATTTAGGATGTATCAAAATCTCAAATTTTCTTGGTACGCTCCGCGCCAACTCGTTCCGCTTAGATAGTAAACGGGAACCCCCATGAAATGTCCAGCCTAAGAGCCCCCCCCCCCCCCTCAAAAACCAAAAATTCTAGCTACGCCACTGTATATAATGCAGATATGTAAATTACCGGCACTTAATTCATTAGGGTGTTGCGTGCCATTATAAGTAGGCCTAGTGTGTATGCTCATGTCATGAAAATCATGTTCAGTGCCGGTGATGTTTTCATTTTTAAAGAGAAAAGGTATAATCATTCAAATACAAGTCTCATTCGGGAGACTGGGGACGGGAGATGTCACCAGCAGGTATGTGTTGAATATGTACTGTGAACCTTTCTATGACCTACAGTACATACACTTTATTCGTCAATCAGCATATCTGCCATTGAAAACTACACACTGCATCTCAAACTGACGCGTCCTATACAGACAGGCATGCGTCTTGATGTACCCGGAAATATACGGAAAAAACTTGACGTGACGTATACGCAACGCAATGCATCCTGTGTGGACAGGCCTTAAGTCGCTTACTGCATTCTTGCTTAATGTGCGTTCACACCAAAACCGAAATCTGCTGCCTTTTGCGGACGGAAAGCGAAATTTGTTATCTCAGAACGAATGGGGCGATTTTCTAAATTTTCATTGAAATAAAATTGCCCCCATGTGCTCTGGGAAAAAAATTTCCGCGACCCACCCGCAGAACGCTGCAGATTTCGGTTTTGGTGTGAACGCACCTTAAGGCCTGTCCACACAGAATGCGTTGCGTTGCGTATACGCCACGTCATGTTCTTTTTTCCGCATCCTTCCGGATACATCAAGACGCATGCCTGTCTGTATAGGATGCGTCAATTCGATGCGTCAGCTTGAGGTGCAGTGTGTAGTTTCGAATGACAAGTATATGCTGTTTGACGAATAAAGTGTATGTAGGTCATAAAGAGGTTCACAGTACATATTCAACTCATGCCTGCTGGTGACAACTGGGGAGTTTTCACCAGCGGGCATGTGTTGAATATGTACTGTGAACCTTTCTATGACCTGCATACACACTTTATTCCCCAGTCTCCCGAATGAGACTTTTATTTGAATGATTATACCTTCTTTTTTTAAAAATGAAAACAACACCGGCACTGAACATGATTTTCATGAAAAGAGCATACACAGTATGCCTACGTATAATGGCACGCATGACCCTCATGAAGTGCTGGTAATTTATATATCTGCATTATATACAGTGGCGTAGCAAGAATTTTTTTTTTTATTTAAGGGGGGCTCTGGGGGCTGGAGGTTTTGGGGAGTTCCCGTTTACTATCTAAGCGGAGCGCCACCATTAAGTTGGGGCGGAGCGTACCAAGAAAATTTGAGATTTCAATACATCTTAAATTGCCGCAATTGCCACTGGCCATGCTTAATAGCAACCATCAAGATGTGCAATTTTTGTGAAAAATGTAAAATTTGATTTGATTTTATTCTCATATACATTAAGTTTGTGACAATCTATCCGATTTTGTACAAAATTATCCAGAGTGGAGTTATCCCCATGGATTTCAGTCAGTATCGTACCCAGGATTTATCTCACAGGAGGAGAGGCATGCAGTATGTTTCGTAATCGCCGGCCTGAAAAGGGGTGAAAGGGGAGGGGTGTCACTCTCCCCTTTGAAAATTTTTGAAAAATTAGGTGTCGTTACATGCAACCTGGTGCCACATATGTTACCTTTTGAAGTAAAATGTGTTAAAAAATTAACGTATTTTTAGGAACTACAAAAAATCGGCATCAGTCAGGGGGGATTGCCCAATTGTCTCCCCCTTTTTACGCCACTGATTTCAGTGGATTGATTGGAATGGAGATTTTCCACAGCCAGAGTTTATCCTTATCAAGTTGAGTAGCCCAGTGACTGTAATTTTTTTTTTTGGGGGGGGGGGGGGGAGCCCAGATCGCCAGTGGGGTCCCTTGAGGCGCAATGGTTGAGGAGAGGGGCTCGATCCTTCTAAGCTCCCCCGTAGCTACGCACATGATTATATACACTGCATCTTATATTTATATCTTCTCATGTACCACGAAATGTCGCGGTGCAGCCATATCTAGAGTCCAGACTACCTCTGCTCACCACCCTACCAGTGAATACAACTGTATTTTTACTATCTAAGTGAATAATATCGAGATGTTGGTGGGTACCACTAGCGTAACTGAAGGGGACAGGGGCGGTTGCCCCCCCCCCACTTGGCTTCCTGGGATGGTCTGTCGGTACATTTGCTGATCTTGTCGGTACATCCGCCCGGTGTGAACGACGACTAGTCTCCCAGACGGTTTACCAGTCTTTGCTCTCAAGAGGACAATTTCTCTAATAAGAAACCAAAATTTTCGGCGCGCTGCGCGCGATGTAGGGTCACTCCAGTTTCTTTAATAGTTCCTTTCCACATAGCTAGATAGCATAAGTGCTGTCACCCTTACCAAGTTACATGCAGGCAGAGCACACAGGTTATGTAGAGGTCATAAATTTCATCCCATATCGCAAAGCTATTTCCTTTTCTCTCGTATGTGTCATGCGGTACGGTTAGTTGGTAAGCGACTAACGGAGCAAAGCTTGACTATTCCATCGGGCAGTCCAGGTGCTTTCGACACGATATATGTTATCCCCGATAAGGTCTACAACCCCTACAGTTTTTTTTTATTTTTTTTCTTTATTGTTCTTAATAATTACATATGTTATTAGTGTAAGCCTACTAAAAATTTTCGCGCTTCGCGCGCTTTCCAATATCACGATTCAGACTCAAAAGAACACTATCAGTGCGCAAGTCGACTCTTGCAGTAATAAGTGATATTGTGCAAAATATGTCCTGCAATGGCATGGGATAGTCAGGCGCCTTCATATCTACTTCTCACCACCCCCTCGGTAAAGGAGTTGACGGAACTTGGGGTCGCTGGCATGGCCCGGCCGCATGTCGGGAAAATTCTACTATCTTCACATATGGTCAATTTATTTATTTTGGCTTTCCAAAAACGGTCATTTCTGAGATAAAACCCAAAATTTTCGGCACGCTTTATCCACTGGTCCTCAGTTCCGTTACTTATAGCTAAATATAGTAGGCTACAAACCCTTTCCATCTTTTCAAGTAACTTCATAAGTAGAATACATGGAATTATGTAAATGTCGGGAATTTCATCTCATTTCGCTAGACTTAGTTAATGTCCTCTTGTCTGCTTGTATCTGTCTTGCGGTACGGCTAGTGACTCGAAGAGGGAAGTAAAATGTAAGTTGTGCCCGATAGGGCCCAACTGCCAGGACAATTGACCTATGTAAGCTTTAAATAAGCACAGATTCTTTTTAGTGTATAGGCTCACCCAAAATAATTTCGCGTGCTTCGCGTGCTTTTTCACAGCTTAGAGTTAGGCAAAAACAAAATCGGCGCGGAACTATGTTCCTCTAATAAATAAAAATTTTATGCAAAATATGCCCTGCAATGACATGGTATAGTACACAGGTTTTCTTCAAATTCTCCCTCACCAACCTCACGACGGGATCGGAGTTGTCCGAGGCTTCGGGTCTCTGGTCCTCCCGTCGGGAAGTCTGTCCCCCCGTCGGGCAAATCCTGGCTCCACCCTTGGGTTGATGGGGGTCACGGGTGCGGGGGTGACTCGTGAAGTGATAACCCTTTAACACTTAGTGTCGGTACATTGACTATATGCTGTCGGTGCATTTACCTTATTTTCATCCCTGCCCCCCCCCCCACGTCAAGCACCCAAATTAGCTTCTGACTGGTGCGTACCCAAAGAACCATATGCGTATACATTCCTAATGTAAAAAGATGCAAGAAATGAGCTTTCCTGTCCATCTTACAGGCGTTTTATTGTAATTTTGAGCTCACACATAGCATCATTTTGCATCCAGATCTCGTTAAATTTTATTTCATGAAAGGAAAACATGAAAGAATTCAAAGTTGACGCAATTTGACGCACGTCAACTCTGTTTCTGAACGCACATGGACTTTGCTACAAATTGACGCATCCGGAAGGATACGTCAACTTTTTTTCCGCATCGAACGTGACGCGACGCAACGCAACGCGTCCTGTGTGGACAGGCCTTAACACGATCCGTCTACGTCACGTCACTTTTATCACTTTGCAGGTAAATCAATGGAGCCGTCCGCACAGGACGCGTTGCGTTGTGTCATGTTCGGTGCGGAAAAAAAAGTTGACGTGTCCTTCCGGATGCGTCAATTTTTGGCAAAGTCCACGTGCGTTCAGAAACAGAGTTGACGTACGTCAACTTGCGTCAACTTTGATTTCTTTCATGTTTCCTTTCATGAAATAAAATTTAACAGGATCTGGATGCAAAATGATGCTATGTTTGACCCAATAAAACGTCTGCAAGATGGGTAGAAAAGCTCATTGTTTGCGTATTTTTACTTTGGGAATGTATAGGCGTATGAGTCTTTGGGTACTCACCACCCTCGCGATATTATTGACTTTTATAGTGGAAAAAGTTTTATTCATTGATAGAATGGTGAGCAGGGGTAGTCTGGACTCTAGATATGGCTGCACAGGGATATTTCGTGGCACATGAGAAGATATAAATATAAAATGCAGTGTATATAATCAGTTGCGTAGCAATGGGGGGCTTAGGGGGTCGCCCTCCCCTCAACCCCCAAGCAACCCCACAGGCGATCTGGGCAAAAAAATTCATTCACTGGACTAGGCTACTCAGCTTGATAATGATAGACTCTGGCTGTGGAAAATCTCCATTCCAATCAATCCACTGAAATCAGTGGCGTACAAAGGGGGAGGCAATTGGGCAACCCCCTTCACTGATGCCGACTTTTTAGTTCCTGAAAATACGTTTATTTTTTAACACAAATTTTACTTCAAAAGATAACATATGTGGCACCAAGTTGTATGTAAGGACGCCTAATTTTTCAAACATTTTCAAAGGGGAGAGTGACACCCCTCCCCTTTCACCCCTTCTCAGGCCGGCGATTAGACAACATATACTGCATGCCTCTCCCCCTTCCGTGAGATTAATCCTGGGTACGCCACTGACTGAAATCCATCGGGATAACTCCACTCTGCATAATTTTGTACAAATTCGGATAGATTGTGACAAACTTAATGTGTTTGAGAATAAAATCAAATCAAATGTTCCATTTTTCACAAAAATTGCACATCTTTATGGCTGCTATCAAGCATGGCCAGTGGCAAGGGCGGCAATTTAGGATGTATCAAAATCTCATATTTTCTTGGTACGCTACACGTCAACTCATGGTGGCGCTCCGCTTAGATAGTAAACGGACACCCCATAAAAATCTCCAGCCCAGAGCCCCTCTCAAAAACAAAAAAATGCTAGCTACACCACTGTATATAATGCAGATATATAAATTACCGACACTTCATGGGGGTCATGTGTGCCATTATACGTAGGCCTTCTATGTATGCTCTTGTCAGTGCCGGTGTTGTTTTCCTGTTTAAAGAGAGAAGGTATAATCATTCAAATACAAGTCTCATTCGGGAGATTGGGGGTCGAGTTGTCACCGGCAGGCATGTGTTGAATATATACTATGAACCTTTCTATGACCTACATACACTTTTTCGTCAATCAGCGTATTTGTCATTGGAAACTACACACTGCATCTCAAACTGACGCATCGAAATTGACGCATTCTATACAGACAGGCATGAGTCTTGATGTATCCGGAAGGATGCGGAAAAACAAACGTGACGTGACGTATACGCAACACATCCTGTGTGGACAGTCCCTTAGTCATCTAAAGCCATACGTGCCCGGCGTGTGTGTGGATTAATCAAACTTATGCGATATATTTTAGTTCAAAGCTGGATCAGTGTCTGAAAATATTTGAATTGGTTGAAAGTTCCGAAGGCATACCTAGTCAGTGATTAATTTTAAACAGTAGATTAATTTTAAACAGTAGAAGTAGCGCAAAGAAGAACGCGGAGGGGCAAAGGTGACGTGTTGCCAGGTGAATTTTGAACCGAGTTGCGAGAATGTTTTAAAATTGCTGTTTCAATTACTTTAAAATGGTCATCAAATAGATTATCAAAGCTGTGGTGGGACTTATGACTGACCTATTTGAAGGGTGGTGAATTGCCATTCTGAGTGACAGGCATCCCCCTTTCCCAATGAAAATATTGTTTTCGAAGATGCTGAGATTCAAAACAGTGCTATCATTTCAAAGTTTTTAAGTGCCCTTATGCTCTAAATTTTCGTTATTTTAAGAAAACATTCAACAAAATCAACATTTTATGGCTGTTGTAAGAAACAACAAAATTTTTCAAGGGTGAAGCTAACTTGGTAGTTGAGTGTTCTGCTTTGCATTCGAAAGGTCATCGGCCCAAATCCCGATGGTACCTACTGAAATTTTCCGGGGGGGGGGGGCTCAAAAACTGGACATGACTTTGTGTTATGCGGTTTCAGGTTGTGGGGCACAGAAGGTTATCCAAGTCAGGCCTTCACTTAGCTGGTTCAGCTGTCAAGCAGCGGTGTTAAGCAAGGGTTCTCCGTTCCTCCTATAGCCTTTGAGAAAGTCTGGCACTCAGGGTTGGGTATACATTCCGTCCGTTGCATTGGAACGCTAAATGCAGGTTGCATGGTCAGGATTGGGAGAGACTGGTACACTCTTGCCTCGTTACCCTCTAAGCTCTTGTCGATTTTTTCTGGGATTCAACCACGATCGGATTGATGCAGGGTTCTCGTCGAGCTCAAGTGTCCTGACCATGAAATGTTAACCATTAACCTTGGTAATTTGTATAATTTAGGCTCGGTGTCTTTCGAACCTCTAAGAATACAGACCTGATTTTGCCACCCCAAACAAAATTTCTTAGAGCCGCCTATGAGAGTCACACTGTGTGATATTGCACGATTTCATAAAAAAAGTTTCTACGTGAAAGTTTCTTTATGGGTAGATGCTAGGAAATCGCATTTTTAACTGTTTGATTAGAACATTTTTCCTGGGGGAGGACTCCCAGGCCCCGAGTCTTAAAGCGAAAATTTGACGCTTTATAATAACTGGCTCACCTATGCGAAAATTGCAGATGTTCGCATTGCATTTAATGAAAATGTCAATTATAGGCTATCTTGACGGCCAGATGCCGGGAAAGCACATCAGCAAGTGTTCAATTTCAGAACTTTCCTGCGAAGAGCTAATAGACTTACGCCAAGGTATCGCTCCTTTAGCACTCGTACGTTCGAGCTCACGCGTCCTCACAAAGCCCCACACCCTTTTTGTAAAACTCTGCATCCGTGCCTAATAATAGGTTAGGAAAAATAGATTCTTTATTTAGTTGTGGATGGCAATTTTGCTCTAAACTACCGGATAAAGGATTGCCCTGTGATGCTTGTTGATTCCTTGCCGAAGGCAGGCAAGGAATCCATGCGATGGTGATGTCGTTTGTGTGTGTGTGCGTATGCATGTGCGTATGTGACGCATTCTTGTAAACGATATCTGAAGAAAGGAAACCTCAGTAGTAGATCTCATACTTGGCCTGTAGATACCTTTTATTGAGTAGATGATCCGTATTGTTTTTGGTGGAAGTCAAAGGTCTTATAAGGTCACCAGAGGTCAAATGGTAAATAACTTGGAAATTGCTTGTAAACACTCTATCTCAAAAAGGGTAACTGCGAGGGATTGCATACTTAGCATGTGAATGGCTCATATTGAGAAGATGATCGCTATTTTTTTTGGTGGGGTCAAAGGTCATTTGGGGTCACCAGAGGTCAAAAGGTCAGAGTCTTGTAAACACGATATCTTAGCAAGGGTAACTGCGAGGGAACTCATACTTAGCATGTAGATTGTCCACATTGAGTAGATGATCCTTGCTGTTTTGGTGGAGGTCAAAGGTCATTTGGGGTCATCAGAGGTCAAAAGATTAAAATCCTGTAAACACGATATCTCAAGAAGGTTAACTGTGAGGGATCTCATACTTAGCATGTGGATTGCACATATTAAGTAGATGTTCCTTTTTTGGTGGAGCTCAAAGGTCATTTGGGGTCACCAGAGGTCAAAAGGTAAAATCATGTAAACACTATATCTCAAGAACGGTAACTTTGAGGGTCCTTATACTCAACATGTGTTTTGCCCTTGTTGAGTAGATGATCCCTATCACTTTTGGTGGAAGTCAAAGGCATTTGAGGTCACCAGAGGTCACAAGGTCAAAACTTTCTAGACACTATTTCTTAGGAAGGGTAACGGTGAGGAATCTCGTACTTAGCATGTGGATCGCCCATATGAAGCAGATATCCCTACTCTTTTTTGGTGGATGCCAAAGGTCATTTGGGGTCATCAGAGGTTAAAAGATTAGAACCCTGTGAACACGATATCTCAAGGATGCCAACTGTGAGGGATCTCATACGTAGCATGTGGATTGTCCATACTGAGTAGATGATCTCTTTTGGGGGGGGGGGGGGATTAAAGGTCATTTAGGGTCACCAAAGGTCACAAGGTCAAAACATTGTAAACACTATATCTCAAGAACAGTAACTTTGAAGCTCCTCGTACTTAGCACGTGTATTGCCCATACTGGGTAGATGATCACTATTCCTTTTGGTCAAGGTCAAAGGTCATTTGGGGTAACAAGAGGCCAAAAGGTCAAAACTTTGTAAACACTGTATCTCAAGGAGGGTAACTGTGAGGGATCTCATTCGTAACATGTGGATTGTCCATATTGAGTAGACGATCTCTATTGATTTTGGTGGAGGTTAAAGGTCATTCTGGGTCACCAGAGGTCAAAAAGTCAAACCTTTGTATACACTATATCTTAAGAAGGGTAACTGTGAGGGATCTCATACGTAGCATGTGGATTGCCCATATTAAGTAGATGATCCCTATTCTTTTCGGTGGAGGTCAATGGTCATTTTTTATAATATTCAATTTTTTCTGCAGTATTCCTTCAACTTAAAGGACGGTACCGTAATTTAACTCATGAAGAGAAATGTTTGCAACGGGGGGAATGGGTGGGTGGCGGAGCTTATTGTGGGCACGCGTTTTGCCGGTCTAGGGATGGTATGAAATCGTCTCTGTAATTTTTGTTAAATTATTGTGTTTGTCTTCTCTGTTTGTTACTTTAGGGAGTAAGCTCCCGATAAGCCCCCTTGGGTTTTTTAAGCATACTTCCTTCACATCATGTTTAAGTATTATCTCACCTGGCACTATACTGTATTTTATTGGCATCACATGTTGTATGAAACAAATAAATGAAACGAAATGAAACGATTAAGTAAATGATCCCTATTGTTTTTGATGGGGGCCGAAGGTAATTTGGGGTCACCAGAGGTCAAAAGGTCAAGATATTGTAAACACTATATCCCAAGTGCGGTACCTTTGAGGTCCTCATACTTTGTAGCATGTGTATTGCCCATATTGAGTAGATGATCCCTATCGTTTTCGGTGGAAGTCAAAGGTCATTTGGGGTCACCAGAGGTCAAAGGTCAAAACTTTCTAAACACTATATCTCAAGAAGGATAACTTTGAGAGATCTCACACATAGCATGAGCATTGCCCATACTAAGTAGATGATCCCCAGTGTTTTAGTGGAGGTCAAAGGTCATTTGGGATCACCAGAGATCAAAAGGTTAAAAATCTTGTAAATACGATATCTCCAGAGGGATAATTGTGAGGGATCTCATATTTAGCACGTAGAGTGCCCATATTGAGTAGATGAATTTTGTTTTGTTTTTGGTGGAGGCAAAGGTCATTTGGGGTCACCAGTGGCCAAAAGGTCAAGACCCTTGTGAACACGATATATCAAGGATAACTGTGAGGGATCTTACACTTGACATGTGAATTGTTCGAGTTGGTGAGATACTTCCTATTGGTTTTGGTGGAGGTCGAAGGTCATTTGGGGTCACCGGAGGTCAAAATCTTGTTAACACAATATCTCAAGAAGGATAACTGTGAGCGATCTCATACTTAGCGTGTGGGTTGCTATGTTGGGTAGGTGTTCCCTATCATTTTTCGTGGAGGTCAAAGATTATTTGGTCTCACAAAGGTCAGACCCTTGTAAACATGATATTTTAAGGAGGATTACTGTGAGGGATCTCAAACTTGGCTTGTGGAGTGTTCATATCATATTTGGCATGTAGATTGCCAAATTGGGTGGGTAACCCCTATTGTTTTAAGTGGAGGTGAAATGTCATTTTGAGTCACAAGATTTCGAAAGGTCAAAACCTTATTGACATGATACCTTAAGTAGGATAACTGTGAGAGATCTCATGCTTGTCATGTGGGTGGTTCATGTTTGTTGTAATATATCAATATGGTAAGGAATCACTAAGCCTTTTGGCTTTCTGGTTTTTGAAACTGAGTCATTACTACTAGAAAATGCTTGAAAACGTCCTTATTTAATAATTGGTTGGGTTTGCCGCAGAGGGACATTTCCATCAATATTTATTAGTTTCATCAAAGTAAATAAACTTGACGAAACTCGCCCTTCTATGCCGCACCTACCCCGCGGAGCGGACTCTGTTTGCCCAGCTCCTCAGCTTCCCAAACCACCGTCCACCAAAGCGCGGAGGACTGCGTCCAATTTTAGACGCAAAGTTCATTACCATAATATGACTTAGTCATGTGCTTCTCTCATTATTCTTGCTATTGTTTTTGAGTGAGTGTGTGAACTCCTGTATTCGTAAAATGAAAGCCTAGACTGAAACCTGAGACGAAGTCCTATCATTACTGTATTGCATAACCACCTTTGCCGTGGTCACTACCAGGAAGTGGATATTACAATGACATACCAACTCTGTGGGTGGAATACAGGATACTGCAAGATTTAAAAGGGACCAGATGTTGCCTTCTTATAGATATTCACTAACATTCAACCAGTCCTGAGGCCACATATTTCTATGAATATCCAAAAGAATTGGTTCGGCGTTCACTTTGGCAGGCGTTGGGGATATGACCGAACAAGGAATATGCCGTACAGCCTACTACGTAGGCAATGACCCTCCGTATTCATTCTGTTTATAAAGAATCCGGTTCCATGCAGACAGAGTTCGAGAACACGGCATGATAGATTCATACTCGATGCTATCTACCGACCTTCAGATAGTAATTTTTGACTTTCCTGTTGGCTCTAGGAGGATTTTCAAGAAACCTTTCCAATAAAAAAATGTTTTATTGGTCGTGATTTAATCCTAGGCCTACAATAGAAGCGTTAGCCAACTTTTATGTTCAATATTACTTGTAGTACATATTTTTCTCATGCATCATTTTATTACTAGCCGATTGGCATAACAGCAGACTCCAAAAGTATTCTAGATAATAAATTTATGAATATTTCTACCATTGTATATAATGCTAGTATAATATTCAATGTTTATATTTGGCTAATCTTTGCATATGTTGTAACGCAGTGCCTCCGGGGTCCATATTATTGAAGACAAGGCTAAACTGAGGTTTGGCTTAAGTTACTTTAGGACAATCTGCAGGACGTCTAAAGAATCATTTTTGTTGTATCATATCTCTGGAAAATTGGGGCAACGCACATTTAAAATGTCATCTAAAATGCTATTTGTTATCTATATAAGTACAATCAGGAAACATATGTACTGCGTTCTGAATAATTTATTTCGACTCTCGCACATCTGTCATTTTAATGTAAATATTTCCCTGGATTTTTTACTCCTTGCAATGGTAGGGGCCAAATGTGTTTGATATTTGTCTTTCTTGTGGGAGGGGAAAAGTGCGGACTCCTTTCAGGTACTTTGTTTTTCTTTACTTTGAACTGTTTGTCAAGATCACCTAATATGCATAATCTTCTTTTAGCCTCAACTCTGGGTATTTTCTCCTAATGAGAAGCAACGATACTCTGCTGATTTTATGACTTTACTCTTTTGATGTTCTACCTCATTATCTTCACTAGTTATACCTCATTATTTACAAGCCTGGTTGACAGATTGAGGTAAATTAGAATTTGCAATGGCTAAGGTCACGCATATACTGTGAGCTCTTTTGACTGTTAAAGTACGTTTTATTGTCCCTATCAAAGAACAGTATTCATATGGTTAATATCGCAATGCCTCCCTCTATTTCTTTACTGTAATGACCTTGACAACATCATACGATCAAATACAGTTTGTTTAGTTCGAGGGAGTACAACACTCGACTCCACAGTCTGTGCTAGCGGCCTGTAAAGCATTAATCTCTGCAATGAAGCTGGAGGTTTTGAAGAAAAAAAAAGATTATATAAACTGAAAGTCTAATTCCAATCGAGGCGAAGGCTTCGTAGTGCTTCTCAATTCAAGTGGAACTGACAAAGTGGTACTGGTGTAGAAAGCTTGGTAAGTAAACATTAAACCATGTTGTCAGTAGCCTCGCTTTAAACAGACTCTTGCCACGTAGAATCATTTAGAACGTCAGTTTCTAAGTTGACCAGCTGTAGGCGTGAATAGCTTGTTTTTGTTTGTTTTTAATCAGAATAAGATATTTGGCTTACTTCCAAGGTAACGGTACCTCAGGCAATACGACACGTTAGTCGTATCGCACATACTTGATACCAGAGTGTATTTCACATAAACTGGCTGCTCAGTGAGAAATGGGTGGAAACCTTTGACATCAGGACGAGCCGGAACTATCGCTAAAATTTCAGCCATTCAGTTACAACTCATTGTCATGAGGTTTCTATATTGACACTGATTGACAGGGCTGTAACCGAGTCCACCTAATCCGAGTCCAAGCCAATTCCGATTCCAGTGACCCCAATTCCGGGCCAATTCCGAGTCCGGTACCCCCCGAGTCCAAGCCGAGTCCGAGTCCAGAGGACCCGAGTCCGAGCCGAGTCCGAGTCCATCCCATAAGTAAATGTGCAGTAAAATCCTTGGAAATTGGCAGCCCCACGGTGTAGTGTGAATACAGGAGCATGAGCGCAGGTACAGGTACCAGCTGGTCATGAGTACGGGTACCAAGCCATGGGCGTGGGTACAGGTATGGGAACCGGGCCATGAGTACGGATGGGGGCCGGCCGGTACAGGTACGGGTAACAGGTCATGAGCCCGGACACGGGTACTGGTCATGAGTGCGTGGTTTTGAGTTTGGGTATGGTATGTGTGCCAGGTCGTGAGAAGCTGGTATGGGTGCAATTAGTCCTAGCTGGGTCACGAACTTGAGCACAGACTATGGGTAACACAACACGAGTATGGATACCAGGTCACGACTCAAGAACTTTCATACCCAAGTGTATGAAAGTTCAAACTTGAAGGAATTTGATGAGCACTGGTACAGGATCTGACCAGGTGGTATGGGTGCAGTTACATGGTCATGAGTATAATTATAGGCACCACCAGCTACTATCATGGGTACAAGAATAATATTAGGTGTACTTAGTAATAAGTTTGGCATCCACTCTATATGAGTATCATATACAGTATCTGGAATATTTACAAAGTTCTAGAACACAACCACTGCAATGTCTGCATGGTACTCAGGTGCCCTTCTCTGGGGGGCATGCCCACCCCAAAATTTCTCTTAGCCCCTAAAAATTGAACAAATTTCATAAAGGCTAGAAGTGAAGACATAGATATCCCCAGAAATGTTAGCTTAAAATATATATTAAAGCCCAGCTGCAAATTAAATCTACATATTGTAGTCCCACCCCACCCCACCCACCCCCAACAAATATGTCGCAACATCCTTACAATTGCGCCTGCTGATGCCTGTACTGACACGTCATCATCTCTATGGTTTGAAGTAAAGTGCAATTTTCATACCGTTACACTACTTGATTTCAGGCACACAAAACTTACAACTTTGGCAAATTAGTATTGATTATTTTCTGATGCCTATAAACATATAGCTAATTCACTGCCATTTTGTGTTATTGGACTTCACACCTTGTAATCCTAAAGGCTGATGGTCAGTGCCTGAATAGCTTAATCAACTTGAACCATGGGCTTGTTGTATAAACCAAGGATGTATTGGAGCAACTACCTACTGTACAATCAAAGCCAATTAACAGTTTTTACAACAAAAGCAGTCAGATTTGTTGGGTCTGAAAGTTTAAGAGGAGACTATACAAATCTCCAAAGCACTGGAAGATTCAAGGAAAATACAAAGTACACTATAGCTGCATGGTACCTAATAATACCTTGAGTGTTGTGCCTAACCCATTCACTGGTACAATATGTGCCTATTGATTGTTACACACCTTGCACAATCATCATGCAAACAATGAACATAGGTCTGTGCCTTGCCTTGCAGAACATTGTCAGTGAATCTCCTAAAATCCTCCTATTCAAACCATAAAGTTATTATGGGCTCTGAAGGAGGTGATACTTTTTTGCACCCTGTCTTCTGTAACAAATTTTACAAAAAGGCTATACTGTGTAGACTATATACTAAGGAAGGCTTAGTATTAAACTGCTACAAATGGGGTAGTTATTGCATTTGAAGTTTTATACAGATAAGATGTAAACAAACTGTCTACTATAACTGCATATGCCTGGTCAATAGCTTAAGCTTCTGTTGATGTATAAGACTATGAATTTTGCATTACTAACTGCGTGTACAGATCAGTCATGTGCATGAATGGAGCATGAGTAAACTTAATTTACTGTAGTTCAAGAACCTTTGTACTATACTTTTGATGAGGGTAATATGCAGAGGGCAGGTGGTGGCCGGATGGGGATCAACTGGGAGAGTATAGGCTATAGGCCTTTAGGCCTATATTGCCAACATCACAAATCTTGGTTACAATTAAAGGCAGTCCTCAGATCCAGTTGGCCCCAGTTGCACTAGTATATAGACCTACATGATCTGAAGTACAGTGTATGTTGTATCACACAGTACTATTAGTGGAATGCACCTGTAGTAAGTCAAGATTATAGATTTGTACATGTAGTACCAGTTCTGCTAGAAAGTTCAGTGTTACATTAAGTTACGTAGTCGTTCCTTGCTACCTATAGTATACTACAGCCTTACCCTATAGTTCATTGACTGGTACGGTTTTAACTTTTATGGTTCAGTTCTAATGAGTTCATCATCATACTGCAGCATGAACAACTCATCTCCGTCATGGACGACACACGGTGCAGACACAGTATTAGTAAGAAGCTTTTTAAAAACTTTTAGGTTAAATCTATCTAGCAAGCGCTATAATGCTCGACGTAACAACTACCCAACAAGACCAGCTGCTGCACTGATATACTGGACATGTAGAACTTTCATGCAGCCAGCATGAGGGCTTTGAACCGCAGTACAGTATATTGTTGGGCCTATGCCTAACAGTTAGAACTCATTCTGTTCAAGCTTTCACATTAAAGACAGACGGTCATCACTCCAAAGTATATTTTTAGTGTAGGGGTATGAAAATTCTCAGTTCGTGACTGCTCTTTGATTGCCATCAAAGTTTGAAAATTTGAAAGATGCAGAGTAGCTCACATTCCACACAATGCAGAGAGAGTGCTTTTATTACATTTTATAGCCTTGTATGCTCACCAGGACATGGCCTTAAGCAATAAAACAGGCTTATTCCTGCACAAGGAGTAGCTTCATACAGTTATGGGAGGAGCTAGAAGTTGCATAGTTGGGAGAATTGGAACTGTCTGGGATGATGAAAATTCCCCTTTAACTATGTGTGCTGTATACGATTCATTGGTTCAATACATATACACTGCACTATACATGAATGAAGACATATATGACTGCAGCTGGTTTTGCATGGGCATTGACAAACATTGTCC
Organism: Holothuria leucospilota; assembly: GCA_029531755.1. Classification (NCBI taxonomy): domain Eukaryota; kingdom Metazoa; phylum Echinodermata; class Holothuroidea; order Aspidochirotida; family Holothuriidae; genus Holothuria; species Holothuria leucospilota. The sequence goes on from CM055972.1 coordinate 49,077,018, forward strand.
TGTTGGCTTTACTAGTGACTAACGTGTCCATGCAACCTGAAGCCTGCAGTAGCTGCAGAGATAGCATGCCATATATTAAAGAGCCTGGAAAACCAGATCGAGACACAAGAGCCTGTATGCACTTTGGCCTTCAAGCCATTTCACTTTACCATGATGACGTTGATAAAAATTTACCTCTGAAGGCCAAAAATCAAGCCCTAGGTGATGCCTGTATTATATTTGATGTGCTTGCACAACCCTCCCCATTGTCAGGTTTCAGGTTGCGCCCCCCCCTTCCCCCACTTTTGGGCACCTGCCCCCTCAGGCAGTCCTGGCATAATCACTGATAGCCTATATTGCACAATTCTCAGACTGCTTTTGAGTTGTAAGTAAACACTATAGGTCTCAGGTAGTCAGTTAGAGGTCAGTGAGCACCCCCACTACCTGTACACACACCCCATCAAAAGAGATAGGCCTATGTTCAAAAATGCTGCCAGACTCTGACTCGACTCTGACTCGGATCCTGGTTTGGCTCTGACACAGCTTGGTCTCGAGGCCTTCTGGACTCTGACTCGGATTCTGACCATCGACTCAGACTTTGCTCAGACTTGGGACAGGTGGACTTGACTCCAACCCTGCCCAACAGTAACCTTCACTTTTGTTGTATTTAACTTCACATCTTGCAGACTAGTGGTCACTGCTTGAATAGATTAAGTTGAATAACCTGAAGGAATGTGTAAGTTCTTCAATCAAAGAATTTCTGTAGCTGGGTAATGACAATGGTTAATGCTACTGTTGCCATTACAGGAACTAGGGATGATACAAGTTCAAACAGGCATGTATCATGTAGCACAACCAGGCATGTATCATGCAGCACTTTTCCAACTAACTTAGAGGGCCATTTTTGTTAAAACCTTCTCTTCTTTATTTCATACATTCTTGAATAGTTCATTGGTTACAAGACCAGACCAATTAATTTTCCCATGTACACCTGGCTAGCCTGGAGCCCCAGGAGGACCTAGCAAATCCTTTTCCCAAGAAAAATTAGCCAATGCCCCACCTACAAAATTCCAACCTGAGTAAGTTTCAACCCCAGCTGATTCTCAATAAATATCTCCCATGCCCCCACTGTTGCAAACATCCCCAGGGGCACTTTTCTCAGACAATAGGCTGATAGCCCAGTTGTAAATATGAGCTAATATGCTAGGGGGCATCAAATTTTCACTTAAGTGGACTCGGCTGGACTCGGCTCCGAGTCCGAGTCCAGTTGCAGCCCATTCCGGGCCAATTCCGATTCCAGGACCTCCCATTCCGGGCCAATTCCGAGTCCAGAAAAAACTGGACTCGAGTCCGGAATTGAGTCCGAGTCCGGACTCGGGTGTTACAGCCCTGCTGATTGACGTAGAAGAATTTCTTAATCTAATACATTACATACTAAATCTTTGTCCATTAATATCTGGGTGTATTGAAAAGTCATCTTGCACTGTCCTTAAATAAAATCCAACGGGATAAGATTTCCTTACCGGAAATAGCACATTACATGGATAACACACTCGGCTAAACGTCTGTAGTAACAAAAGCACATTATTTATTGTCCACTATATGTTACATTTTACTTATGAGCTGATAAAATCACGTAGAGTGCCAGTAGCTTAGGTCTAGTTGAGAGTATGTGGTATGAGTTGACTTCATGTATTATTACTGGGGCATGCATGTCTATTTTCACCCACTTTTAAAGTGGTAAGGTGGGGAGGTCGTTAGACTTGAAAGAACAGAAAAAGATGTTCTGCGCTGATCAGTATGTCATAGGAACAAAAGCAAGCTTCGCAATCGACTGTTTCTGCTAGGTTTCTCAAGGAGAACTGCCACCATGTAGTCTAATGAGTTCAATGACGTGTAGATGACGCAATTTCTATAAATATGCATAAAAGTTTACAGTAACTTGAAGAGAAAAGACTTATGTAAGAGCTTTAACAGTAAAAGCTCAGCGTGTAATGCTATTATTTCTTTTCAATTTCATTCGTAGTAAATTAATAGGGAAACAGAAGCTCCCCGGCTCCATATGCTAGTAGTTTTTAGACGCAGTTTCTATAAATCTGCATGAAATTTTACAGAATCTTAAAAAGAAGTCTTAGTGTAAGAGTTTTAATAGTAATGATTTTAGTTCAGTGTTCGATGCTACTGTCCGTTCTAAATTTCATTTGTAGTAAAACTAATAGGAAACGCCAGCTTATGAGACACCCGGTAACATAAAGGACAGTACGTAATTAAATGCATCTGCATTACATTGTTTTACTTTAAAGGTAACAAACATTTTACTGATAGTATTCCGAGCCGAGTTGAAATGTTATTCATTGTGATAGGTTTCTGCATTTCTTTTTATGGATTTATTCTTTTAGGATTCTCAGAATTTTACATATATCTACTTTATACAAGTGTTAACATATTTTGGCGTCTATATTTAATTTATGTATTTTATTTTATACATCTGTCTATATCTTTTATTGATTTATTTACATTTTCTTACATTTTTTCAATGTTGCTTTTAACAGTCGTTTATGGAACTTGAGGAGTCCATGATTTTTTACGTTTAAGTTTGTATTTTACATTGATTGGCTGACGAGCTGAATTAAACTGAATTATGAACTCTAACTTTTCATGCGTATTTTCCCCTTCATCTCCGAATTTGTCACTGTATTAGAAGGGTATTAACCCTTTGTACAAAGAGCGTAAAACTAAAATCAGCTACCGAAACTATAAACCGTGATGTATTTATTTTGGCCATTTGATAGATGTGGATATGTACGTTTCCGACAATAAATTAGCAAGGAAAATGAGGAACGAGTCTCAAACCTTGTCCTCATTTGAATGTGGTAAAATGTAAACGTATGCTATGTTTAGTACAGTTCTTTTAGATAAGTGAGAAGCTCAACATCGATAGTTTCTATCTTTGTTTTGATATGATTTTAGTTCCTAACTAATGTTAGATTTTCGTATTCAATGTATATCTGTTGGCAAACTTGATGTGCCTACACGATGAATTATAATGGTGTGCAAAGGAACTCTTTAATGTCGACATCTCCAAAAACCAAATATCACGTACCTCTGATAATTGGCAAGTTGCTCATTACTCATTAGTGAATACAAATGAACAACTCATCAATGTTAAGTAATGTATTGACCAGATTAAAACCAGTGTTCCAAATACTGTTTCATTTCTAGCGCTAATTTGAAATAAAATCTCTAAATTTCATTTCGGGCGCTACGCAATAGTTTTCAGGTTCTATTTTTATTGAATGATAGTTAAGCTTTAAATGCATTAGTATACTGAATTGCTGAATAAAGGATTGGTTTTAGAAGGAATTCAAACTCTCGTTGCCTAAAAGTCTACATGCATTCCAGCCAGTTCTTTCAAAACTACACATTTTAAATGAAAAATGGTCAAGATTGAACATGATTTTAGTTTGTGCAGTTTTAAAGGCATGTGCAGTCCTAACTGCTTATTGAAACAAAGGACCGCAGCAATGACCTGCTTCCACTGAAGTGCAGTTTACCGAAACTGCGCATATTTGTGCACAGTATGTAGGCGTATGTTGTTATGCAAGCCCTTAAACAACCAAAAGCCACAAAGCGGCAAGCGATAAAGATGGCATCCTGGATGTACTACGTATGTGTAAGTCGTACGCACAAATCACAGCTCGTGGTCAAGCCTATTTGTCTGTTGAATAAACTACGTTATTTTGTGATAAAAATTGCAGGGGTGATTTTCTTTAGTTTTTACATATTTTTGCCTTCCTCCCTGAAGTGTAATTTCGGGAGCTTTTTCAGTAGTTTCTAGGGCAAATTGGCACTTATCCCGTGTTTTTCGAGAATGAATGGAACTGAAGACGGCAATCGGTAAACAAAGATCAGATTACAATTGATCTAAAACTTGGTTTAGATGTGAATCACCCCTAAGCAGTCGTAAGTTCTGCTTAACTAATGATAGTTCGGGCTATTCTAGCTTTCTAGACTTGCAGTTTTACCAGGAAGACATAAGCTTGTTTGCGTTTTCTAGGCTTCTTGGCACACGACGTTACTATGAAATATTATCACCAGAAAATGATGAATCATAGCATTTCTCAATACGAGTAACACATCATTCTGTGCCTAACTCATTGACTTAGGTAAGAAAACTTTAATCCTGTGTTGGGTGAAGAAAAAAGATTACGCTGTTTATTGAAAGAGTTGTATTGCTAATGTTCCCATTTAGCAGTTTGAAGAATATCTTTGTAGTACCACTTTATGGTAAGTTAATACAAGGCTTAAACCTGATAATTTTCTGAGTAGCATACTCTTGGAATTCAAACATTCATATCTTATGAAAGTCCATTGGAGATTAATGTAATTCAATTAAATTGACGCGAACCCATAAACTAGATGGAAATCCACATACTGCTATCAATTTGGTAATCTTAACCTTCCCAAATGCTTGTATGCATGTGATTATGTAAACAACTGTTTTAACCAAAAATGAGATTCCTTAATGTGACTGTCGTTTCAAAATAGGCCTCTTAATAACTTGACCATTTGTTAGAACCTCTTCAGCAATGCAAAGTTAATGATTTTACATGCTGCACAGGGTTATTATTTCTTTTCTTAAACATATTAACTTCATGTATGTGTTGATTAATAGTCAACTAGTGTGCAGTTTGATGTAAATTGTTGACATTTTATAAGCACATACTAAATGTGGCACTTTCAAAACAAGAAGGCATCCATGGAGGTGTAAATCTCATCTCCCCCATATTTAGTACGTATGTTGTGGTAATAAAATTCCTAAACATATTGATAAACAAATAACGACAAAACACTCCTTTTAGGTCATTTGACTCGTAGCAACTGGAATGTACTTTTTTTTTAAAAAATTCTTGTCCCTCGATCTCTACGTCCACGGCCTTTTGTAACAAACTGATATGCCAATAACGGATAAACGAATTTAAGTTCATTTGACCTTTGACCTCTTGCTTTTTGACCTATGAAATCATCGATTATGTAAGTTTTATAGTCAAGTAGCCACTCACCAATTTTGAAATGGATCGGATATGGTTAAGGATGAGTTAACAACACCCTTGTTCACAAAATTTTGGCCGCGTTAACCTTTGCCCTCGCATCTTAGCACCAGAACAAATCGTTCCTTGTTTCATCATTTCTCTCATATAACGTGTTTTTATGACTTTTAATAACATAAGGTAAATTTGACATCTGACCTGTGATGAGGTCATCATTTTTTCACGCTTATTTTTTATAGTCAGGTACCTACCCTTGTACCCACCAATTTTGATCTTGATCAGACTAAATCGGATAGAAAGAAGATAGAAAGAAGTTCACATACCCATTTTTTTGCTCATACATACATCAAGGAGGTAATATTAGATGGAGATCCATCTAAAACTTTAATTTATGCTAATCCAATTAAACTGGGGATTATTGAACTAAAGGCCATTGAAATTCCTCTCTCTAGTAGCTAGGCAACCTCATTCGTACCTACAGCGACCCCAACAAAAAGGATTATTTGGAAAAATGTTTTAATTTGTAACCCGTTGCCAACGGTCAAGTACGAAACACTGTTCTGACACTCAAATCGACTGTTTATTGCCAATGAACGCAATGATGCTGGCAATAAACCAATGCTCATGATTTATGCAAATGAGCAAAAGAAGTATGAGACTAATCTTTGCTGTCGGATTTTGACTAATTTTCTCATTCGCTCGCATGACTTAAAAGACACACCCATATATTGAGCAAGTTATAGGGAACTAGACAAGCATGTTGTAAATAGCATCGAAACGCGTCGAAACTATTTAATTTACATCGCAAGCGACTGGCAATGTTAAGGCAAGGGGTTAATTTCTCAATCTGTTCATCGAGATGTGACAGACGACGTGTCCTACTTGTACTTACTAGTTTTTTTTTTACGGTCAAAAGCAGTCGCCCCAAACTTATTTTGAAACGATGGCTTAATGTCACAAATTTCTTCTTATTTCTCTTCCAAGTATCTTTCATAACACTTTAGGGCATAAATATTGCATATTCAAGGTAAACCAAGCAGTTACTTCTTGTAAATTTTACAACTGAGGGAGAAAAATACTGTCACATGATTCTCAAGAGCCATTCAGGAAATAGGATAGTCTACTATACAATTCTTTATTGGGGTGACTGCATTCTCCCTTTAACGCCTCTTAAGCCTATTGAATCCTCAAGAACAACACACAAAAGAAGTTATTGTCAGCAACTACTAGAGTTCAAAGCAAGAGTTTTCGATGCATCTGCATGTAGTATCACCTCCTGCATACACCTACTCCGATACAGACACTCAGACATTAATGTATAGTACTGATGAACTCGCACACAGCTTTTCATATCTGATGTTAGGTGACGAACAATATTTCATCTCCATATACGTTACATACAGGGAGATTAGATATTAAACAGGTGCAAAAATAAAATGTCATGATACATGTAGGCTATTAAAAATGGTATTTGCTATGATGATACAGTAGCTAACTTGCCCTGCGTTATTTCAGCAGTATACACTCTACCGTCTTATTACCAGATCAACATTAATTGTTCACCTTTTTCATTCATCAACTATATCATTTGCCTAGAAATGATAAGCCAAAGGGTAAAGCATATACATGGTACATGGAATACATGCACACGATGCATGGACTACAAAACCTGGTCCTTGAACTGTACAGTACGGTGAATTACCATGCAGGTTTGCATTGGACAAGTCTATAAAGGCCTACATGGAGTCAAGTGGGTTAAGGAAACAACTATATCCTGACGGGCAAGTAGTTAAAAAAAATCCTTAGCCTAGTTTTGAGTGGTCGAGAATTACCCCAATACATTTATTTATAATGTCGACCAAAGACAGTCTAGTTCAAGCACGTTATCAGAAATAAAACAAATTAGTGGCATTTTATGCACTCTTTTTAGAATTCTTCCTTCCTTCCTCCCTCCCTTCCTCCCTCCCTTCCTTTTTTCATTTTTTATTTCTTTTTTTTTTATTATTTTTTTATTTAGAGAAGGAGGATAGTTACTAGCAGCGATGGCTTTTTGATAAGGGGTAGAATATCGGTATGTTTCAATTTTGTAGTAAAGTCCGATTCTCAAAGGTAAGTTGTAATGTGCCAAAGGGCAAAGAGGGTAAAAGAAAGGCCTAGAAAATACTTTTCTTAATTATATTTTTAAAGATCATAGGAGCCGGCCTTTTTGCATTAATTACGAATCTGCATAGGCCGTTTTCAGTTCATTTTCGTATAACTAGGAAAAGGATGAAAACGAACTTGTCAAGTGAACAAGTATTGGTTATGTGCAATGCAGTTGGCAAGATCTACTTAGTACGCGATGTTATTTTTTGTGGCAGGAATGCTTTCAGAACCGAAAATATAATTCCTGGAAAGTTCAGGGTATAGTTCACACATTTTCTTCTACTCATGCCGTATTACATTTGAAAGAAGTATTTAGAGATATCGCAAAGTGAGGCATTAGTATATCATGAATGTATATCTGAATGTTTCGAACACGGTGCGCGGATAGGCCTAGACAGTGGCGTAGCTAGATATTTTTTTGTGGGGGGGGGGGGGGACAAAAGCAAAAAAATTGCGACAGATTATTATCTTGAAGTAATGATGTACTATCTAAGGGTAGCGCCACCATCGTCTGGCGTGTAGCGAGCGGAACAATTACATTAAAATATCTCCGAGATTGCCTGAAATGACACTTCCAGGTCTTTTCAGTAACATTTCGATGTGTAATTCTGCTTAAAAACATAAGAAGTGTTGTAAGTAAATCCCTAAGAATATAATTTTAGCTACTAATTTCCGTTGTAAGAATTTTTAATTAAGGTGGTAAAAATTTCCGACAGAGGCTAGAAATTTCCGACAGAGGCCTTTGGAGGCTTTGTAGGGGGGGGGCGACCGCCCCCTGCCCCTCTAGCTACGCCACTGCGGCCTAGATATGGTCGAAGAGCCTCACGAAAAAGAAGCTCGTAAACAACTCAATCGTTTCATCAACTAGAGTATCAATATTTAAAGTCTCCCAAATTTGATTTTTACCCTCGACGGCATTCCTTGCGTCGGTATTATTTGTGGTCGACAGATAAACCCCACGAGATAACATTTATCTTTGAGTATGGGAAAACAGATAAATAAGGCCTTCAGATATTTGCATGGAGCTACTACTTGGTCCAAGTATTAGCTCCATGGTATTTGTACGTTCTGAATTAGTACAATGATAATGAACACACACACACACACACATATACACACAACTTCCACTTTCATTAAACTTGGTAAAGTTCAACTAGGCTGAGTAGAAGGCCATTCATATTCATAAAGGGAGATATATTACGCCCTGCCCCATAACTTAAAAAAACAAACAAACAAACAAACAAACAAAAACAAAAAGCAGAAAAAAGTAACATTTAATCATTAACGTTTAGTTATAGATCACGGTACTTATTTAAATTCTTGCTCTTCATCTGGAGTAAATTAATACCATCATTTACTTATACTAAGTTCCTTTACATCCTTATAGCTACGTAACTCTTTAACTACTATCGATGACACAGCATGCACATTGAAAGAAATACCATGATGAATACTAATCGGCAAATACCAACTTAAAAGAAAACGACTTGTTTCAAGGAGGGCTTGGGTGAGTTGACTTTCATGAGAAGTGTGCCCACGATTGTTTCATGCAAAGAAGGTATGAAGTGGGGATTAGGGATACATTGGGGTGTAAACTGAACGCTTGTCAACCAAAATGTTTTCTGCATACAAAATACGAACTGGTCCGAATTGTGTCACGTAGAAAGCACGGTTTTATCTCGTTTTATCTTGGTATACAGGGGATCCAGGCTACCCTTCTCACTGTCCCGTTTGTTTTCTATTACAAATCAGTCTTAAATTATTAAAAGTTTCGTAAATCCTTTGCAAACTTTCAAAGTTTCCCCGCGTTTGAACCTTCACTTCTACTTTTTCAATCCCACAGTACCGTATTCTTCAAAGGTGCGAATACGGGTTTTCTCTGCACTTCTAGGACAATTGCAAAGGTTTGCACTTCTTGCCTGATGACCATTCTTAGGGACGATAATGCGTAGCATTATTCTATCGAGAACTATTTTTTCGAAAAAAGGGGTCCAAGTCCAATCTCATGCAGGCTTGCATCCGTCGAGAGGTAAATGTGGCAATTTCATACTATGAGCAACATTTGTAGCGTGATGCATGAGCCACATGATTTGAAGTATATTAATTCAGGCCTTGAATTCAGGCCTTGAAGGGCTAAGCGACCACAAATGTGGGAGAGGCATATATGGCTTATGAATTACAACTTCACGTCGGGTGGCTGACCAACTCAACAATTTAGATCAAATCTAGTTTCTTTTGAAAATCCAGTTCAGATGGGAAAACCATACTTTGACCCGGCCGGAGATCGAACCCCGAACCTCCCGGTTGCCAAACATCATCGCTTCAAATGCCACGGTCTTTATCCACTCGGCCACAGCACCGGTTAATTACTCATTACTCATTACACAAAGGTCATTAAATGAATTTAGGAGAACATGCATTATCAGATTTTATTTAACATCTTATTTATTCCTCTACTCTCTAAATGTAAAAGAGTGAAAATCTACCAAAAAGAGTGACTACAGTGAACACTCTCTGTTTCAAGTGGAATCCCACTCTCCTCAGAGTGACATTTCCACTCCTTTAGAGTTAACAACCACTCTGGGCAGAGTGGATGTCCAGTCGATTTCCACTCGAAAAAAGAGTGGTTACTGTAGTCAATAGTCGAAGAGTGAAGTGAATTTCACTCTTTTTACATTAAGAGAGTACATGTGATTGGAGGATTGGTGGTCACATGCCATGGGTGATTCGGTACTATCATCTTGGTCGTGTGTTACCCATCCTTTCAGAGTCTAGTATAACACACGGTCGTGTGTTATACTAGTACAATACACGGCGGTGAGTCAGCTATCACTGCGGTACGTGCCAGCGGTACGTACTATGCCACAACTCAATAAATCAATGCAGCTTTGGGGATCGCACATTACATATCGTAGGTAATCTAACCCACCTTACATAAACAAAAAGTTCTGAAGAGGAGTTTTACCCCCTCCATTTAGACACCACACCTTTCCCTCTCACCTTAAAAAAAGAAAACCAGTTCACCGAAGTATGAGAATTTTTCAACACATGACCCGTTTGAAACTTTGCCAAAGATGGTACCAGTGCATCTATGAATGGGGTGCCCCCTCCCCTTTGGGAAATTTTTGATAATTTAAGGTTGCTTAGATGCAAATGGTGCTATTTTTGGGATATTTTTGGAGCTGATCATATATGGCTAGAAAATGTCCATAAGTAAGTAAATTCTAATTTTTCCGACTGGCTGAATTCATTTTCCAAATAAGGAGTGGCCCGTAAATTGCACTGTCGTTTTTATGCGACCTGCGTTTGTATACAGCAGTGGGGATCCTTCCTTTGTCTCTACATAAATGTGCTGTCCTGGGGGAGGGGGAGGGCATGGGGAGAGAAATTTTTGTTAAGGTAAGGTTGCTTAGATACAAAATGGTCCTATCTTTGGGATATCTTTGAAATTGATCATATATGGCTGGAAAATGTCCATAATTTAGTGAATTCTGAGATTTGGTTAGGTAAATGCAGAGAGTATGTGATTTAAGAGGAGAATACTTTGTCAACAAACCTCTTGAAATCCTCTTTTGAAGGCTTTACTGCCTTCTATTCGGGCATCTAAGGCTAGCATATACCTGCATAGGACCTCCTGGAAGTTCTGGATCAATTATATAAAATGGGAGCAATAACATAATGCTTGTTATCTGACATCTGAATAATAATAGAGTATGACGCCAAGCACTTTACATCTATCGGATTTTTTGAACAAAAACCCAGACGAACAACTTCCAGCAAAGGGGAATGGGCGGGAGGGAGAGTATTGATGCAGAAAGGTGATATTAGACCTACCAGACAGGTATAGCAAAAGGGGTGTCTAACAAGCGCGTTTCAGAATGTACACCTACTTTATGCTATAAAAGTTCACAGGTACGTTGTGCTTATAATGTTCATAAGTGATACAACGTGGATTGTGAGGATTGCGAATGAAGCGCGCCGAAATTTGGGGGTATGCTTCTTTTCGCAATTTTGTGGAGCTTGGAAAAAGTTTGGGGACTAAAGCCCCTTAGCCCCCTTGGAACTGTGCCTGGTGTAATTACCGTAATAATGTTCATGAGATTGATCGCAAATCGTGACGCATGTGCGCGATGCCCGTCGAAATTTTCATTAAGATTTCCATGACAAAACCTGCATTCAGAATCTGCATTGAAATACTTTTAATTGCCCAACAAACCAACGAGCCACTCAAAAAGCCAATCTTTTACCTAGTAATTTGTAAACAGCTTTTAACTTCTGCTGTTGTGCTTTTTCGAAAGTTGCTATCGAAAGATATTGATAATAAGAACAAAACTGACGCAAGGTTTGTAACGTTTGAAACGATTTGCGAAAAAGGATAGTTTTGATTCGATTTTACGTGAGGAAAAAAACGTTTGATATTATTCTCACTTGATCTAGTTGGAAAATATATACAAAGTTGACATAGGTTCAGTTGGAAAAATGTGCTAGACTGAGATATCAGAAATTCCAAATGGTATTCCAGATTTTCCGACTATCGTCGCTCTGACGAACTTTGGGGGGTGAGACACCCCCACACCCTGGTCTCGACGGCCCTGGTTGCATGGAGCTTTGGAACAGTAACATCACTCCAGTTGTGGAAGAAGATATTATTGTGGATCAAGCACCTGTAATGGATCCGACCGAAGGGTGCGTGCGGAGCGCTCGAAACAATTTCATTTTTTAAGACATTTTTGTAATTCAGATTCTAATACATTGCTTTGGAGACTGTTTCTGATATAATAATTAGCCTATCTTTACTTCAATAAGTAGCCTATCTTTACATATTGTGGATAAGTACCAGACTTAGTGTTGGGGAAGTGAGGAGAGGTGGCAGTTAAAGGACTTTCTCTTGGTTGGGGTGCAAATTCTCCAATCCGACTGAGAGCCGCAGTGATAAACATCCCACCCTGTCAGGCCATGTTTTGGAAGCTGTGATGTCGAAAAATATGTATCGGATGAAAAGAAACTCCAACACGACATCTATTAAATGCCAACCTGTGTTGAGTTTCTATTCTGCATTGCGCGTATCAAGATTCGTCTTTTGGGGTTAACATTTTGTACATATGTAATGTTCTAAGCAAACATCCAAATATGAATAAAGATGACAAAGAAAGGACCTTACGATTGAACTGATTATTTATTGTTGTTACTTCCCATGCTTCACGAGTTTCGGTCAAAGGTCAATTCCATAGACTGGTTATTGCAGTCGTTCGTACAATATGACAGCACAACACTCTGATAATAAGGGGTCATACATTTTCAGTGTACTAACGGCTTAGTGGGAGTAGCCGTCGAACATAATTTAAAAGGCAATTGCTCTATTGTTTCTCCCTTTTAAATTTAGTTCATCTCGTTGTACGGATAATAAAGGTACAAATAAGGGTATATCCGCTTAACAAATAAAACACCTTTGTAAATGATGTGTAAGAAACTGCTGGCGACCGCCATTCAGATTTTTGCGCTGCTGCGAGAATAACCTTTTCCATGCTCACTCTTGTCAATAAATTGCTAGAAATCTCTTCTACGTAGACAAATAGGTCTCATCTTACTCATTTTTTGTTTGTGGGGTCTTTGAATTATCACAGCAGACATTCAAATACCGCTTCTGAGGTTCTAAGCGGACAAAACAGTTTAATTCACATGTAGCAAAAGAGGTACAACAGCAACGCGGTGGCAATTGACCCTGTAAGTATCATAAATGAGATTCCAAAATGAGGCTTGCTCTATAGGTGCTAGAATTTGCATGACGGGAGGGGCGACGGGGCTCGGATCGGTTGAGAAAGGTCGGAATGAAAATGTACATGCTTGATCTACCGAGGTTGGAGCTGGTTGGTTTAAGTGTTGAGGGATTTCACAAAAGTATGTCTTGCATAGTTTCATAGCCCTCGATTCCCGTCAAAAACTTTTAGGGACGAATAGAAAAAAAATACTTCTTGAGAGAAAAACTTCTGGTGGGGCGAATAGCGCCTATGGGGGATAATAGGCATGAAATGTACTACCATTGCAGAAAGTTGTGTGAGATGTGTATGTTTGGTAGCTCGTACTATTTAAATAAACTAAAGCAAGCAACAGAGAGTTATTTATAGCCCCTGAAGGGCCTTAATGAGCAGAACAGGCGAACCATCCAGGCAGCTATATCCTCAGTTGGGTATCACAATCATCATCGTTCGCACAATGACTCCCTGACAGAATACCAGAAAGCCCAAAGGCTTAGTGATTCCTTGCCGAATGGGGATGCTTTGTTGCACTGAGGTTTATCCCTCAGATTTATCTTTCTTGACTACATCATTTTATGTTTTAACAATTTGACCTCTGCTGACCGCACATGACCTTTGAACCCCACCAAATATAACAAAAAAGGAAATCTGAAGTGTCTTGAAAGGGATTCAACTACAATGGATCTTGGATCTTGAAAATTCTTGGAAAATTTTGCTTTTGACCTCAAGTGACCCTAGATGATGATCTTAGGAATACTTGGGATATTTTGCTGTTTGACCTCTGGTGACTCCTGATGACTATCTTGGGAATTCTTGGGAAATTTCACTTTTTGACCTCTGGTGACCCCATATCATGATCTTGGGAATTCTTGGGATATTTTGCTTTTTGACCTCTGGTGACCCCATAACATGATCTTGGGAATTCTTGGGATATTTTGCTTTTGCTTTTTGGCCTCTGATAACTCAAGATGATGATCTTGGGAATTCTTGGGAAATGTTGATTTTTGACCCCAAGTGACGCCAGAATCTTGGGAATTCTTGGGATATTTTTCTTTTTGACCTCTGGTGACCCTAGATGACGATCTTAGGAATACTTGGGATATTTTGCTGTTTGACCTCTGGTGACTCCTGATGACTATCTTGGGAATTCTTGGGAAATTTCACTTTTTGACCTCTGGTGACCCCATATCATGATCTTGGGAATTCTTGGGATATTTTGCTTTTGCTTTTTGGCCTCTGATAACTCCAGATGATGATCTTGGGAATTCTTGGGAAATGTTGATTTTTGACCCCAGTGACGCCAGATTACAATCTTGGGAATTCTTGGGATATTTTGCTTTTTGACCTCTGGTGACCCCATATAATGATCTTGGGAATTTTTGGGAAATTTTGCTTTTTGACCTCCGGTGACCCCATATAACAATCTTGGGAATTCTTGGGAAATGTTGCTTTTTGACCCCAGTGATACCTGATTACAATCTTGGGAATTCTTGGGAAATTTTGCTTTTTGACCTTTGCTAACCCAAAATGACCTTTGACCTCCACCAAAACAATAGGGTTTTTCCATACATCATGAAAAATCTATATACCAAATATGAAAAGTGTCGGTCATTCCTATCTTGAGATATCGTGATTACAAGCTTTTCAGCTTTTTACCTCCAGTGACCTCAAATGACCTTTGACTTTCACCAAAAACAAAAGGCTTCTTCCTGTCAACATGACAAATCTATGTACCAAATAAGAAAAGTGCCGGTCATTGCTATCTGGAGATATCGTGTTTACAAGCCGTTTACGAGGTTTTCGCAGTTTAACCTCTGGTGACCTCAGATGACCTTTGACCTCTACTGAAAACAATAGGATTCTTTCTCTCAACATGACAAATCTATATAGGCCATTCCCATCTTGACATATGGCGATTTCAAGGTTTTCGGTCTTTGACCTCTAGTGACCTCAAATGACCTTTGACCTCCACCAAAACAAAAGGATTCTTTCAACATGACAAGTCTATATACCAAATATGAAAAGTGTCTGTCATTCCTATCTTGAGATATCGTGATTAACGAGCTTTTTGGCTTTTTAACTCCGGTGACCCAAAGTGACCTTTGACCTTCACCAAAAACAATAGCCCTCTTCCTCTCAATGCGACAAATGTACATACCAAATATGAAAAGCGTCGGTCATCCGTATCTCGAGATATCGCGATTACAAGGTTTTTTGGTTTTTTATCTCTGGTGACCTCAGATGACCTTTGACCTCTACCAAAAACAATACGGTTCTTCCTCTCAACACGACAAATCCATACAGGCCACTCCTATCTTAAGATATCATGATTTCAAGGTTTTCGGTCTTTGACCTCTGGTGACCTCAAATGACCTTTGACCTTCACTAAAAACAATAGGATTCTTTCTCTCAAGATGACAAACCTATATATCAAATATGAAAAGTGTCCGTCATTCTTACCTTGAGATATCGCGATTACGAGCTTTTCGGCTTTTTACCTCAGGTGACCTCAAATGACCTTTGACCTTCACCAAAAACAATAGGGTTCTTCCTCTCAACATGACAAATCTATATACCAAACATGAAAAGTGTCAGTCATCGCTAACTTGAGATAGCGCGATTACAATCTATTTACGAGGTTTTCACAGTTTAACCTATGGTGACCTCAGATGACCTTTAACCTCTACCAAAAACAATAGGGTTCTTCTTCTCATCATGACAAATCTATATACCAAATATGAAAAGTGTTGGTCATCCCTATCTCGAGATAACGCGGTTACAAGGTTTTCGTTTTTTGACCTCTGGTGACCTCTGATGACCTTCGACCTCCTCCAAAAACAATAGGGTTCTTCCTCTCAACATGACAAATCTATATACCAAATATAAAAAGTGTCGGTCATTGCTATCTTGAGATATCGCGATTACAAGCAGCGTCACAAACACACATACACACACACACATACACACACACACATACACACACACACGACATCACCATCGCATAGATTCCTTGCCTGCCTACGGCAAGGAATCAATAAAGCTTTCGAAGACGGAGGCCTGCCATTGGTTTCTATATATGATGCCAGCTTTGCTCTAAAAGTGCTTTACATCACTTACTTTTTGTTTCTACACGTTACTTTTCAGATACCGTATAACCGAAGGTTGTGTGACTGAAAAGAATGGAAAGACATCACAGGAGGGCACTTAATCGATGTATGAACGATCTCACAGAAAACTTAGATCCATCTGATGTCTTTTCTTACTTAATAGCAAGTGAAATAATGTCCTTTGATGACAATGAAAGAATTAATCACCAAAGCAATACTCAAAGGAAAGCAGTATTCCTGTTTGTTCCATTGCTTCAGAGGAAAGGTCCAAATGCATTTAAAGAGTTTGTGAGAGCTTTAGAGCAACACAATACTTACAAACACCTTGTTGATAAGTTGCAAGAAGAAGCTGACTATTTAATAAGACAAGAAAGTGATGACAAAGGTAAGTAAACTATAATGTTTTAAGCACCTTATTCTTAACGTGTGCCATATTCCTCCTCGGATCATGACCATTCTTAACAGTAAAGTCTCACAAGTATTGCAACGGTTACACGAAAAATGTCCTTTGTTCGCAGAAAGGTTCTTCAAAGAGGAATGTTTGGCCCTCAAGTGGTTACTTCGGAACTAGTTTACTGTTGACCATGTTGACTATAGCGAGATGTATCATATCACGGGAAGCGATGCATATGTTAACTTGTATGACAATTATTGTTTGTAAGAACATTGAATATTTTTTAAGTGGTTGCTTAGGTCAAATACGATACACGCTGCCATTTGAGAGCCGCGATATTCTTAACCGAAAGGTTTATTAGGTTTTTATTTCTGTAAGCTTGAGGAGACAAACAAAATGAGGAAAATTTGGTAGTAGTGTAAACTAATTAAATTTGACTTTTACATCACGTCACTTGTAGATCGATCTTGTTGGCCATAGGCCATTTCATTGCTCAAAGAATTAAATGCCAATCACTGACTTGGGAGTATATGTCTTAATGTAGTTATGCAATCTACGTAATTCATCTCGTGTGGATTAGGAATACCAATGTTCTTTTGTTTAGGAGAGTGACCGTAACTTGTATAAATTAACCCTTGGCCCTTTGGCTCCTTAATTAAATCAAATACAAATTGGAATCCGCATACCAAGCTTAATTAAACGGACAATGCGAATTCGAATCTATAGTCCAATTATTTCCCGTGTTTTCTGGCTAAAATTCTGCATTTTTTCAGAGAGCTAGGTTTCTCTCATACACCTGTCCTGTGGTACACACCGTAACCTTGCGATGAAACTCAATTTTAAAGCGCCTTACGTTTAAAGTATATCCTATTGGCAATGAATCACTAGCCCACTTAGCTTCTGGTTGTCTTGCAACTCCGAAGCTTGCTAAAGCTACGCTAAGGCTTAATATGTACACATTGTCTGAGTGATCACCGTCTAAGTACTATATGCCTTGATTCGTCCCATCGTCAACTGAGTAGGCTATAATTTGTGAGCACATCCTAAGGTCTACTGTTTCAATATTTGAGCCTTTGCGCTGCTCGAAAAATCATCTATTCATTCATTCATTCATTCATTCATTCATTCATTCATTCATTCATTCATTCATTCATTCATTCATTCATTCATTCATTCATTCATTCATTCATTCATTCATTCATTCATTCATTCATTCATTCGGAGAACCATTCACAAAAGTGTTTCAAGTTGCCAAGAGTTTGATCACTTTATAAAGACTGTCCAAAGAAACAGGGAATACGCGCAAACCTTAAGCTATAATCCAGTTGGATTTTATGTAGACTATTAAGAGCACTATTGTTACCTTTTCTTGCAGTTTCTACGAATCAGCCTTCACGCTTTATATCATGGAGCTGCTACTTAGCAGCTCCCTGTTTATATTGATGGCATTCAAAATTTGGGTT
Source organism: Holothuria leucospilota (assembly GCA_029531755.1). Taxonomy (NCBI): domain Eukaryota; kingdom Metazoa; phylum Echinodermata; class Holothuroidea; order Aspidochirotida; family Holothuriidae; genus Holothuria; species Holothuria leucospilota. Next base: position 49,094,913 of record CM055972.1, read on the forward strand.
AGTTTATCTCAATGATAACCATTTGCGGATCTAGGGAATTCTGTCAGAGGGGGGCGAGAATGGCCCGTAGGTTGCGCTTTGAAGTAGGTAGATAGTATCCTGGGCCTTAATACGGTAAAAATCTAACAAGGGCGCAGACAGGTGAGTTCAGTCCGCAAGGGGGACTAACGACCCCCTGACTATATGGACGCTCCGCCTCTGATGATAACACTTTAAAATAAAACTTGCAAAGGATGCATAGGATAAGATGGCAATTATTATACCAGTTGGTCTTTTCCGTTTTCAGTTTTGTTATTAGAACTGCAGAGTGTGTATCTTTTTAAAGCTCGGTAACCATTTCCTTGATCGCAAAAGGGTATTTTGCAGCTGCTTAAATTGATGATACAATGTAGTCCCTAACTGAGTAAGGAACGTCTAGAGGAAGTGCTATGCTGTGGCAGTATTTCGGAGGCAGTCTTAACACTTATTACGCGTTTCATTTAGTGGTGATCACCAATGATAAACCAAGCTTGTAGCCAAGGGGGCCCAGGGGGCAAATTCTCGCCCTCAAGATGAAAAATTACCATTAACTTTCTGCATTTTAATAATTCTCTTCCCTCTGAAAGAGTTTTCGCACCCTGGAAGCCGTTTCTCCCTCCTTTACTACCTTCCTGGCTACGGCCCTGTGATAAACAAAATTTATTGGGGCTCAGAATTCCTGAACATGGTGAGTGACTCGGGACCCCCACTTGACACAATTGAAATGGCGGACGTCCAGGAGGAAGGCAATCTAAGTTCTTGTTTTGCCTTTAAGTTTGCAAAAGCGATATACAATTTCTATCTGTAAGCTTTACATCTAAAAAAAAAAAAAAAAAAAAAAACGCAAAGCAGATCAAATTTTGTAGAATTTAACTCTCAACAGCGGTTTTTCGTTCTTCGGTAATCAATTTTAAGCCATCCGTGTGTTCATCGGGAATATATGTTAGGTTTACTTCAACGCAAAGGTTAACTCGGGCGGTGATGGTTCCAAGTGCTTACCCATTGGTTTCATGATTTCCCAGCAATAGAATTCAGGTCATGTGGCGAACCAATTAAACAAAAACACCTGTCTAGTACAGAGCCACAGTAGCCTGCACTGTGCTGCAATTGCTCGAGGCCATATTGACACACAACAGTGTGTAAGCCAATGACTGGAACACAACTGGCTTTGCAAGTCATCATTGACAACCAGAATGGACCTATTGTTTGAATGAATGTCAATAAAGCACAGCCATCGACTGTATTTAGGACTAAAGGCTATACCTAAATATGTTTGGGGTGCCATATCCCCTTTAAAGAGAGTACCCCTTGGGTAATTAAGGCACAGGTTACATAATTTAGGCACGTGGTCGGTGGAGATGTAGAAAATGTCCATTTCTCGTGGTGTGATACTGACTCCTCGTCATATAAGCTAAGACTATCCAGTTCGCTAAGGCCATAGGCTAACTCATATTCCAATAGGCCTCAAATCAGTATTCGCCCCAAATTGAACTGGCATACCCCTGTGCTAATTAATGTATGGTTATTTCTTGTCTTGTCTTGTGAAAAAAATATTTGTTTCCCAACTGTTAACGTCTTGGAAGATTGCTTCTTGGTTATATTAACGTGAAATATTTTTATTCTGAAACTCATGAATACTGCATTTGATTAAAGGGGCTATGGCATCGGCCACAATATATTTAGGCATATCCCTAAAGTTTTAAATCCATTTGGTGACTGTGGTTTCATTGACATTCGTTCAAACAATCATAACTCCACTCTGGTTGGTCAATGATGACTTACAGTAAGTTGTGTTCTCCGTTAGGCTAACAGTCACACACAGTTTTCTTTCAATTCTGTCTCGAGCAGTTGAGACTTGGTGCAGGCTACTGTGGCTCTGTCTTGGAAGTGGTTTGCTAGTAGACAGTTACTTGTGTTTAAATTGGAGGAGGGGATAGAAGTTAGCTAAGTTGGCAGAATTGTTTTTGTCTGGGGTGAAATTAGAGAGCCGTCAATGTATTTGCAGATTAAGAAAATCAAGATAAGTTTGAAGTTACTGCTTATGCCCTTTATGACGATCTTGGGTTACAGTGGGTACATGTGGGTCATTTTTGTATACTTTTTCCTAAACTGTCTCTTACCTCCTCTAGACCTGGTACTATCTAAAACATACTGCGTTAGGTTATTGGCATTTATTTTAGTAAACTTAGATACGTAAAAATTGTCAAATGATAATACCATTCTGCGTAGAAGGCATTTTAGATTTTAAAGAATTCCCAAAGGGAAGCCGGACGTCTCTTCCCTTCGACCTCTCTACCAAATTACTATTATCTTTTCTCGCAAGATTATACCTTGCCCCATAGTTGCCCCATCGCCTAAGCTTTCTCTGAAAGGCGCGTGGCCGAGGGACAGGGGGCTAAGGAGGATATATCCCCCATATATGGCATATTTTGCTAAGTTTTCCTGGTTTGCTTAATTCCGAATTTTAAAGACTACAAAGTACTACGTGCGTTGTTATACATGCTAACTTAAAACCTCACAACAATGCCTTATGAAATGCTATTTTGTCAGCTTACTTCACATAGTCGTCGTGGAGAGCTGTCCAAGTATGTTAGCCTATTTTCTGTAGGACATCTTGAGTGAATAATTAATCCAAAGCCCCAGTAACTCACATCACCATCCATTTTCCCCTCCCTACAGTGCTACATCATCTTCCAATAGCCGTCATCAGTCGTCTACGCTAGGCTTCAGAAAATGTGACTTTGTCATGTGGTCTTTGTGGTTCGTTTAGAATGCATTCAGAGTTATCTGAGGATGGTAGAACCCGTTTTCTCATACCAGCAATTTTGTAAATGTCCCAGAGCTTCCGGGACTCCTCCCCCTGGAACCCCGCCGGAGCGTTCCCCTAGACCCTACCAGTGGGCTTAAGGTGGGTCCATGGACACTAAGTCGAAGGGGAAGCTGTTCCAAATAAAAAGAACAAAGGTTAGCATAGGTTTATGCATTTTGCATATGCAATTGATGTAGTTGGGCAAGTTGGGGACAAGTGGAAACAGTGGCGTAGCCACTGTTTGAGCAGGGGGAACTGGGGGTCACAAACCTTTCCTGATGAATTCTTTCTGAATTCTCTCCCTGTCTATGGGACTAATATATATAAAACTGTACATATATATATATATATATGTGCTAATATATATAAAACTGTACATTCAAAAATTTTCCACCTGGGGTGGCACGGCTTTGCCGTAGGGGGCACGTGCCCCCTCATGCCCCCCGTAGCTACGCCACTGAGTGGAAATGTCCCAGTCTCCCGGAAGGGCGGCAACTGCCGTTAATGTTCACTACACTACTGAAAAAAAGTCAGAGAATATTCCCTGTTAATAGCCCTGACATTGATACATGCGCAGTAGTATTTGTCCTTCTCTGCCCGTTTGCAAGTAATTTTCCCTTTTGGCAACCGAGAGATACCCTCGAATTAGACACCCCTGGTCCCCGTGGCATTCTGATAAAATTAAAAAAGCTAGTATGAAGAGGGAGACACACAACCCTCCACAAAGTCCGTCCTCTTTGTGATAATCTGATGTTACAATATCTCCCTTTGACGATGACAATGTTACCTTAGAATTTGCCTTGCACTTTCACTGTCCCGTTTAATTAAATTAGGAAACAGTGTGAAGTTGTTCTAGCTATAGAGCAGCTTTGGCTCTGGGGGCACATATGACCTCAAAGATAAGGGCAGTGTGGTATGCACTTGTTTGGAAATGCCCTGCAATTTCTTGAAAACAAAGACGGTAAGGTAATGCCTTTTGGCAGTAACAGAAATAGGCATTTTTTTATTTCAAAAGGGAACCTCAAACTTTTCAGAAAAGTGGGGGAACGTACCCCAATGCCCCCTTCCGACAGTTCCTTGATCCCTAGGAATCATAATCATTCTGCTCAAATCGATCGAGGTAGAAACTGCTGAAAATTCATAAAAGTGAAAACTTTAATCATGAAATTGAATCGAAAAGTTTCATTTTTATGGACAACTTGAAAACCTTTTCAAATAGACGCCATTTTCCAGCTACGCACACCCCAACCAACCCAACCAATGACCTGTGAAACTGCTGTGACTCTTAACATGGATGGCTCGATCCTTAGGCCAAGGTCTGAATTTCAATGGAACTATCTTTTTGAGGTTGTAACTCCCTACCCCAATGAGTTTTAAAGATCCAGACTTGATCAAGGTTTTTGATTTCTTGCCGAAGGCAGGCAAGGAATCTATGCGATGCTGATGTCGTGTGTGTGCACTCAGCAACATGTCCTTAACAGGACACGGTACAGCCGGCGAGAGCTCCGCTCTGCACGTGCCTGCCTTGGCAAGCAGCCCGCCCTCCAGACACGTACGTCTGGGCGAGCAGCCCGCTCTCGCACGTCTTTCCGGGTTAGTTGGAGGTCAGCCAGGCTAACGGGGGAAATCCCGCGAATTCCTTACCGGTACATTTCCCGCGTGCCGCTGAGGAAGCGAGGGTGAGTATGGGTGCACCCGCGGTGTGTGAGCGATCCTGTGGCTATGGGTGCATTTCAGCAACGTGTCCTTAACAGGACACGGTACGTCTGGGCGAGAGCTCCGCTCTCGCACGTCCTTCCTAGCTCACGCGGAGCTCGAAACTGGCGTAGCTGCCCGAAAATTCCGTCGCTGCAACGAGAAGTCTCGCGCGGCTGCACGTGCCTGCCTTGGCAAGCAGCCCGCCCCTCCAGGCACGTACGTCTTTCCGGGTTAGTTGGAGGTCAGCCAGGCTAACGGGGGAAATCCCGCGAATTCCTTACCGGTACATTTCCCGCGTGCCGCTGAGGAAGCGAGGGTGAGTATGGGTGCATTGAGATAATAGCTTCTGTTTTTAGCCCCATCCCTTGCCATGACCCTAATCTAACTCCCAACACTAACCTCCTTACCCCTAACCCCTAAGATGGCTGAGCATGGAGATGGTGGACTATACATTAGAACAAAGAGGTGTGTGAAGATAGAACAGTCACCATGTCTTTGCCATGGAGGTGACTACCATATGAATTACAGAAGTTTGGAGGGGCCAGTATAATGATTGCCAGAAATAGTCACTTGTAGGAATATGGGAAGAAAATTAGGTATGGTCCTTGACTGAATAAAGCAGGTGTTAGTTACACCTTTAAGTTGAAGAAATTTACTATGGATACAAATAATGGATGATAACCACAACAACTTGCTTATTTCTGTAGCTAATGGTGCTTTGGAATTAGAGGGAAGGGCATGAAAAGGTGAGGGTGGGGGTCAAGTATATATGATTGATGGTCGTGCTGTGGAATATTTTGGACATTATATATTTGCTCTTTTTTTAATATAATCTTGATTTTGTTGTTGAATTGAAAATTTATGATCCCGTAAATTTACAGGAAACTTTTTGTGCAAGTATGAAATAGAGAGATGTAAACAGAAATGTTTAATTTATTTTGAAAATTTTTATGGGTGTGTAGATGTCATCTAGGCCTCTAAATCATTACATGAATTTCATACTACTGTGTTGAGGATTTGAATGCAAAGGCAGCACTGTTAGGCACAATCAGTTCCATGTTGGGGCTTTATTTGTTATCATTTTATTGCATGTTTTATGTATCAGTAGAAAATTTTGACAGCAAACAAAATTTGATGGGTATGCAGCCATCCAAAGGTTCCATAGATGGGAGGGCTGAGAACTTCCTGAGTCCTGGATTTTGTATTTTCTAAGGAAGTTATTGACTGTTCCCAGGTACAGGTAATAAATTTTGATAGAAAATCTTCACAATGAAAATCAGTTGGGGGGAGGGAGGGGGTGGGGGCTGTAACCATTCACTTTTAAGGGCCAAGATTTTGGTGCCCTTGGCATGGAGAATTTTTCGGACCTACATGACTCCACCAGGCTGCTATACATGCTCAATAAAATCCAATGAATGTTACTGGTGGCGAGGACAGCATGAATCTTGCTAGTGAACTTGTTCGTAACAAAGTTGAGAGAGTAATTCGACCCTGCAGTCTGAGAGTTGGAGCAGGATGTAACATTGCATCTGACTTCAGTCCTCCTAAACCCTCCCTATACTTCTCCACGGAGAGTCCACCCAGGCCAGATAATATGCACCTTTATGCAGATTCTCGCAAACATAAAAAATGGAACATCGATGTCAAATTAGGCCATGAAATATTCGTACAAAACTGCAGAGAAGTTGCAACGTCCAACTACCGCTTGCCCAACCCGGGACGTGTATCGCTGCGACACTTCGGGCAGCACCTCGGCAGTCTTCATCATACTCACAGGCCTACTTCAAAAATCAAACTATCGACAAACGTTATTTCGTTTTCTTCATGGTCACATTTGTGAATAGCGCCCTTTTAAATCCAAAATGGCTACCTCCAGGGAAGATGATGTCCAACATCCGCTAGATTTGTTAAACCCTGAATTACTCTCAGAAGAGGATTTAATCCGCTTGCTAAAGGAGGTAAATGTGCATATATGGTTAATTTATCGCGTTCATCTTTTTAAAATAGAATATTGATTTTATGTCCGTAGCCTAAATAAAATGTGAATGTCGACAGAACGTTTGTCACCGTTACGTTAGGTTAGTGCTATGGCTATGTTACGCACAGGCGCCCATACGTTGTGTAATATACACCGTACACTACATACACGTCTACATATAATGTATAGCATGGTTGCCCCGAAATTGACGCAACCAAGCATTTCCAAGCCGATATTTAGAATAAAATAAATCCAAACACTCTTCTGTTTGCCTTTTCCAAATGTGTAGTAACTTACGGATGCATTGCTACCCACACTTTTCCTACTCCCATCCAGAAATTAGTAAAAGAAAGCTTGATTTGACTCTGAATTTTCTTCGATGTCAGTCTTAACAACACCCAAAAGTGGCGCATTTTCCATATGTGTAGTGTGCAACAATTTTCGTTGACTTTGTACAGTTATGTGCAGATGCTTACGTAGCACGCTGTATTGCGTAGTCCTTGTAGTACAGGTGCTGAGCAACAGAGTCTGCTTCGCAGGGAAGGTGCTTAGTTTCCTCACATACAGTATCATGCAAAACTTGTATTAACTTGCTGACCTCCAGACTGCATAATTTGTCAGTCGCGCGGAAGAAGTTCCGCGCGCATTTTCAATTTACATACTGATTTTACCACGAATCTGGCGCGCAATAATTCAGTTTGGTGTGCGGCGCGCAGAGAAAGACTCCATCCCGGCATAGCGGTGGCGAAATGGTTACAGTACCTTGGTCGATCTGTCGGCGTACTGTGCAATGCAAACTAACCTTATCCAATACACACATGGCAGCCATGCAATTTTGTGTTGTAATGTGCCTCCACTTAATTCCCACTGAGTACCACACAAAATATGATTATTTCCTGCCAAATAGGAAAAATGTACATAAATTTTGGCAGTAGTATGATATGTATAAGTGTAGCGTACGTAAGTACAGTATACGTACATATAGTATGTAGTAAATATAGTATACATATGCGTATATGTATACGTACACATATAGTTAAATGTATTGTGTGTATTCAGTTTGTAGCGGCATTGGCGCGCAATTTTGGAACTTTACAATTACATTCTGCGCGCAATTAACAAACTATGCAATCTGGGCTGACCTAACCTGCCTAAGAAAGACGGGAAATTTGGTCAAGTTACAAACAGAGTATAGTAACCTTATAACCTAGGTTATAAACTCAGCACACAGTACAGGCATAAATACGTCAGTGAAGCAGTACTTTGGGACAGAGCACACCAGGGTAAGGTAATTTTCGTTGTTTTTAGAGAGTATTATTTCTAGATACTAAAATTACACCCAAGTGTGTGATGCAGTTATAAAATGCTTGAAAAATAATCATATTAAGGTATGCATGTACCTGAAATGGATTCATTATCGTGAAAAACAAAATACCTGATATGTTCAAAAACGTTAGGCTCGCTACAGTAACGTTGCTACAGTAATAGCTGGTAATTTTCGAAGGTGCGCCAATTTTGGGTGTGCGCCAATTTCGGGGTCTCTACTATACTGTACAACGTAAGGAGCGCCAGTGACGATACCTTAATTGGCCAGTGGAGGCGACCCCAACCTGCTACCTGTACTGTACTAGCTGTGGAAGCGTTGATGGTGCCAAAGCTGGCATCATTTACCCCCATAGGGCCTAAACAAATACTGTACCACCTCACACTCTCTAATCAAAACCACAGTTATTTATGTTTCCCGAAAGGATACTTGTGGGAGATGACCTTTTGTCCTAAAAAAGTTGAAAGATGTGGAAGTTTACTAGACTAATACGAGGAAAATGACTGATCTAGGGTGATAAACGGGAAGATGTGACTGGCAGAAGTTTCCGATGAACTGACTTGCATATGCACGGAGGATGCGAAAATTTTGAGAAGAAAAGTAGTAGTTATAGTTAGTGAGCTGGTCTCGAGCAGTTTAGTTGTGCGGGGTAGTGAAGTTAGTGCCCAGCTCCGAGGAAATACTATTTCAGTAACTGAAGTAACCGACCAGATGTGATTGTTTATACACATAAGGAGCTCATTGTACCTGTTATGCAAATTTTCAACAGAAGGTACGCGACCCCTGTAGGTCATACTTTCGAAGCGAAAATTTTGATAGGAGCTCTCTGATTTACACGTGCAATTTGCGTGTAAAATTTTTGACTTGATCAACGCCAAAACTGAGTACACCTTAAAAAAATGGTATTTCTACCACATTACTTGCTTTGTGAAGTGTCTAGCACGATTCCGGTCAATTTCATTGTCGCTGTTTAGGTTGCATGTGTTGTGATACCCCTACCAGCATAATGACACGAATCTTTAAAGAATTAGGAAGTTGCTATTGTCAAATAGCAAACTTCCCTGGAAGAACGTAAGATTCGTCGACTGTGAGAAGCGGGTTTTAAAAAGACATGGAAAATTCAGTACAGGCTCAGGGTTCTCCACTGGTCTGTTTTCTGTCCGGGGGCTCTTGTGATCGCTGTCCTGGGGGAGGGGGTGTCCTCTCCCCTTAGACCCTTCCTTGCAGATCTGAAGCTCCAATTTCCACTTGGACGTATTCAAGAATGAAGTAGTTCTCTTTAATGGAAATTCGGGTGAAAATCGGGGAAACCTAGGGGACAGTTCAATTGAATGATTTCGTTTAGTGTATGAGTTTGATGGTAACGGATTCCTACTGTGGAAACATAATTATGAAAGAAATGCAGTAGCTTAAGTGCATACTGAATGATATAAGAGCTCAGGTGCAAGTGAGCGGGGTTTGCATCTCCGATGTTTTATTATACATTGTTTGTCTGAGTATTTGAGTACAAACAACTTCTCGACCGGGCAGGTCAATTTTCTGTGCGGGCAGCAGAGTTTTGCCCTGGCGCATGTGTGGTGTGGCAGATTTTGTACGGGCAGAGCCCCCTTCAGGACAAAACAGCAAGTGGAGAACACTGCAGGCTGACATACAAACATTCAGTCTTTCAAATACTTATTTTCAATTCGAAGTTATTATTTATCCGATAAACCAAATTGCAGTACTGTCTAATTGTCATAAACTTCTAAGCGGAATTATGTCTGCAGTTAAAAGCACCCCAAGCAACATAATAGCAATGACTAATTGGCAGGAAGACAGTTCTTCGACTGTAAAGAAAGGCAAAATAAAAAGAAGATACGGTTGTAAATTCGGTAAAAAAGTAGTAAAGATCACATAAAATGTTGCAACAAAATTAGAGTATATTTTTAAGCACTCAAGTCTGTGCATACTTTTCATAATGCATTCTATGGTGTAAAAGTATCTAAATATTTACAATTCCCCGACTAGAATAATAGTAACGACTACCTTTGATATAATCGTAAAGCAGAATGAATTCCTCCATCTTCGACTTACATGCTTATGGCTTCAGTTGAGCCAAAGACAAGCACTCAAAACATCCTTACAATTGCAGTCAATTACGACTTTGTACGTAAGTAAACATCTGGTGACCCCAAGATTTACATACCAAAAACCGTGTTCGCTTTCTCTTTGTGAAGACAATGCATCACAGGCCAAAAAATTCCCCTGGCTGTCTCCCCGGCAATTTCTGTAAAAAAATGCTGTGGAGACAGCAGCTCTCCATGGCATTTTATGGGATCTCCACAGCATTTTCAAAATTCCCTCACATGGCCAAGGCAAGTCGTGTTTCCACCATAAAAAGTGGTTGGGTGCTCGAATCATCATGCAGAATCCTTCTTTTTCAACTCCAGATGATGTAAATTTTTATTTACTCATTGCAAAGAATTTGATATTTATTTGTAAGCAGATTGAGGAAGTACCCGACCCTGTAAGTATGAGAGAATAAGTGAAGTCTACCACATACTGCACTGTTCAGGTTATGTACCACAGTGCATTTCATCCGATGTTCCGTACTACTTTACAACCAATGAGATTTAGTGGGAGCACGTATAAACACCCCAAACATTCAGTGAAATTAGGCCTGCAATGGTAATACGGTCCCGCGTGTAATTTCCGAGTCATGACGGACAGTAAAACCCCGTTAATTCGGACACATCGGGACCAAAGGTAGAACGGATAACGGAAAAATTCGGGGTATCAAGTTTTTGCCTCAAGAACGTTACACAGGGTCCATAAGAGTGTGAACACAAGTTCACAAAATAATTCCGAAAAAGCTGGCAAAATTGTAGACAAAATCCCTCAAAATATTTGGTTACCACGTTTGTGACCGATGATATGACAAATAAATTTTTAGACATCTAAAACACAGAGATTTTATTCCCAAAGTTCAAGCCTACGCTCTTCTGAATGACCAGTGCTTTCTACACACTAAATGAGTATATGTGCTGAAGAGAATCTCTAACGATCTGGAGGGGTATCTAGAGTATAAATTGAGCATAAATTTCCAAAAATATTAGAGACACATGTGTAGGAGACTCTCAAACACCAATTCGCAATGTTTTTGTAAGGTCTACTCTCGTTATTTGTAGGTATGAAGCTCATTACGAAACTAACTTTTCAGATTTAGTGAAACTAGGACTTACGCTAGCCTAACGCTTTTTAGTGTGAGGGGATATTGAGCCTATACCGAATCATGGCTCCTAGCAAGAATTTCAAAACAAATACGTACGATTTTTTTTCCAAATTTGACAAAGAGATAACAGATTGTTTTCTATGCCCACTTGTCGGCTGTTTTAGTCATCACAACATCTTACCGTTACTTTTAAAGTCCCGTGAAACATTAGTAAATTTCTGCAGAAATTTACCTTGGATTTTGCCTTTTAAAAATTGGGATAGTGATTTGCGAATGTAGAAATTGATCGACTGGCAATCTTGAGATTGATCAACGGCAAAAAAGTGCCGCCGTTACTTGGGATAATCGGCGGCAAAACCAGCTGCTACCGCGGCTTTTGCCGTCGATGCCGTCGATTATTTTTTCCTCTGCATCAACCAACAGAGACTGCTCATTCGTACAAGTTTGTGATAGTCAATTTCGACTTGACAATTCCCAGTCCCTCTCAAGTTTTTGCAGGTTGAGGAGAGTGACTCCAAAGATTTCCCTTTCGGGAAACCAAAAACCAGGGGAAACCCTGAAAGTTCCTTAGTTCTATCCATATATCCACACATTTGCTTAACATTAGGCCTTGTCTCCTTCATGTCATACTGGCAGGGCTCGTAAAGAGCATTACAGTATAACCAGCCCGCATTTCATGCACTTCAGTCTGAAGATCTTCGGCGTGGAGTTGACAGTTTCCTTAGGCTTATGTTTTCTATTGTTTTTCTTGGCGTATCTTCGGGGTGGGCCTGACATGGAATGCACTTTGGCAGTATAAGCCAGGGGTGTGCGGGCGGTGTTAATCAAAATGCAAGTTTGCTGTTTAAGTGTTAATGCAGGTGGCCCGATTGGATAGTTTGTTAGTCGCGCGCAACTTCTTCGGCACGCACTTTCATTTACCGATTTTACGATGAATCAGCGCGTAATAGGCCCTAAGTCAGTTTGGTTCAATAATTGGTGTGCAGTGCACAGGTACAGAATTGAGCAAAAGGTCAGCGTGGTGCAAGCAAAATCCCGACACTCAAGACTGACTCAAAAAATTATGCTCAGAAAGAACCAAATAATCACCATCATTTGTAGTAGACAACGGCCAATGGGGCCCTTAGTGGGCCCCTACACTCCCAGCCCGGGCACAAAGTGTTTGTCGGCACGCAGTTTCAAACTTATAAATTAAATGCCTCGCGCAATTAACAAACAATGCAATCTGGGCGGTTTAATAGCAATCTGGGCGGTTAGCATTGGCAGTCCCTTCAGGTAAATTGTTCCACTTCTTTGTAGTTCTTGGAAAAAAGGAGTAGGCCTACATTAAGGTGACCAGACGCCCCAGATTTTCGGGGACAGTCCCCGAATCCAGTGTGCCGTCCCCGATGAACAAGTGTCCCTGAAAATGTCCGCGATTTGAACAAATGTCCATGAAATTTCAATTTCCTATCATATCAAAAAATAATATTTTGTCGATTGTGTAGCCTACTGTGTACCTTTCGGACGGGAGCTGAAGGGCCGGCTAGCTAGTAATGTATTATGGGGCTAGTATTACATCAACATTGTTGAGATATGTATCGTAGGGCCAAAGTACAATGTAAGTAGGCATACAAATAACATGTATCTGCAGTCACCACCACCACCACCACCACCACCATCACCACCAAGACGATGTTGGCCGTTTCATCCCTAATAATTAATTAGCTGCCATGTCTGCCTTATAGTCACAGAGATTGAAAGTCAAGAGCATCACTGATTTCTATTACTGACTACTGTGATCACACACATTTACTGTAGCCAATTGCTCACTAACGATGTATATTTTCCTTACACGGTGCCTGGTGTAGTAGCGTCCCTGATTTAAACCCCCAAAATATGGTTACTTTAGCCTACATACGTACATTAATACAACACGAAAGTTGAGCTTTCTTGAGGATGTTTCTTTATCTCTTGATTCTGGTCACAGTGTTGATGTCATTTACCTTGATTTTCAAAAAGCCTTTGATAAAGTCCCATTAGGTAGCAGTGATGGAAATAAGTGGTATCGCATCGCAATTTGTGATGCAAAGTGCACCTCCGTGCGATGCAGTTCTCAGTATGTGGAGCATTTTTTGCGATGCATTTTCAGATCTTGCTGTGGCTATGAGTCCCTCCTTAATCATCACAAGAATACTGTTTATAAAAAATATTATTTGAAAGTCTTCAATCCGTTCCCAAGTTTTTCATTTATTGCAAAAAGCAGAAATTTCCCCTACATATCTGACGAACACAGCAGCATGTAAGTCGGATGTAAAACAAATCTCAAATGAAGAGCACGGTACATGTATTGTACCATATGTCAGATATTGTCTAGTGCAGCATGTGGTGTGTGTCTTTCATGTGCATGTGCAGTAATTCAGTACATGTATGCAGGTGCAGTATGCACCAACGTCGATGTGTCTGAAGTTACAAATTTCTGTAGCGTACTGTACCCCTCAGAATCTTGACCAAAAACATTAACCTAGTATTATATAAACCATTAATATTCTAGCAGTGTCAATTTGGAATCAGTAAATATGTGCTCAAAATTGTGACAAATCCCAAACATAAAGAGCTAAGAACTTAGTCCCATAAGTCATAGTACGACTGGCACAGACCAGCTCCAGCTTTCTTCACTCAGTGTATACATACTGTAGACAGTATGTCTCAATTGAGCAAACTGATCGTCCAATGTGAAGCATCCAAAATGCCCAAACTGGTCAAGAATATCCAAATCATGTAAGTGATATGTGCAACACACCCACAAATGAGAATCTGAAATATTTTCTCAAGTTTCAGCTTAAGTATTTTTCTCTACGGGGCAATTTTCTACAGCAAGGCTTATAATAACGTTTTCCATTGCCTAACGTGTTATACATCGAGCCTAACCTATAGCATGTGTATCTGTGCACAAGTTAATGCAAGCTCCCAGAGCTGGAGGGCCCATTAAAATCATTCAGTAATGAGTGGCGCCGGCACGGGGGGGGGGGGCATGGGGGGGCGCATGCCCTCCCAATCCATTTCAGAAAAATTTTTTTGAAAATTTTAAAATGATCCCAAAAGGCGTTTAAGCTAAAGATTTATGTTAGGGGTAGGGTGAGGTGTGTTTTCAACCAAGTGATGGATCCAATGTAACCATTTTCCATCACAAATGGTTCTCAAACTATCAGAATTATCGCAAATCCTTCGCAAACTTTTAAAATTTTCGCGCGCTCTGCGCGATTCAAACCTTACCTCAATTTTGTTCTAATTATCAATGATTTCCAGTAGCAACTCCCACAGAAGCACAGCAACAGAGGCTGAAAGCCTCAAGTAAACTCAGACTGGCTTTGTGATTGGCAGGTAGGTTTGTTGGGGAATTGAAAGTGTCTCGATGCAGAGCATGAATGCAGGTTTTGTCATGGTTATCTTATTTAATGAAAACTTTCGGCGCGCTTCACGCACATTCATCACTGTTTTCACTCCAACTCATGACCATTATTAAGGTTGTAACACATGCAACTATTCTGATCACAACACTTTTCCCAAAAACAGAAGTACATCCCCAACATCTGTAGGGGCCTATGGGATCTTTCAGTCTAATTTGTAGCATGATGTGGAAGGTTGAAAGTGCGTATTTGCCGTTATACATTTTTCAACATTTTTTACCCAGCGCTTCGCGCACAGCCTCTCCCAGTATAAATGGTGATTGTTAATACAGTTACGATGAAAAAATTATTCTGAAACGTGCCTTTTAGTCCTTAACCCCTTTTGCTTTACCTCTCGGAGGAGGGGGGGGGGGAGTCTAATATCACTTCCCTGCACCTATACTCTCTCTCTCTTTCATTCCCCATTGATGGAAGATGTTCGTTTGGATTTTCTCTCGAATTTAGTAAAAATACCATTGTTGTAACGTGCTTGGCATTATACTCTATAGTACCATTTGGATGTCAGGTAATATCATATCAGTGCCCCATTTTATATGATTAATCCAGAGCTTCCAGGAGGCACTATACAGGTGTCTGTCAGTATTAGATACCCTTTATAATGCACAATGAGACAAAGAAAAATTTTCGTAATAGTCCAAAAATGTTTCTGTGGACGCCACCCAAGCATTTTGTCCTAAAACTTTTCCCGAATAGAAGGCATTAAAGCCTAGCCAAAAGGGGGGGTGGGGCTTGATGAGGTTTGTTGACAATATACCCTTCTCTAAGACAACACACTCTCCTCTTTCACCTAACCAAAAATTAGAATTCACTAAATTATGGAAGTTTTCCAGCCATGTATGATCAGTTCTGAATATCCTAAAGATAGCACCATTTTGCATCTAAGCAACTTTAAATTACCAAAATTTCTCAAAGGGGAGGGGGACAGCCCCTCCCCTTAGTTCCCTCCCCCAGGACGGCACCTTTATATAGTGACACCTGACAAAGGAAGGATCCCACTGTGTGTGCGAACGCAGGGAGCGCATGAAAAAACACATTTTGCGCAGACTTGGGGAGGGTAACTGAAGTAGCATTACAACATCATCTGTTGTGCCCCCCCCCCCCCCCCATCACCAAAGCCTGGCGGCGCCTCTGTTTGAAGCTAGGCCTGTGATTAAAATAGTTACTCTGTGTATACTTATTTGTAATGTTAGTCTGGGCTGGACAACATACCCTTCTCAAAGACAACACACTCTCCTCTTTCACCTAACCAAAAATTAGAATTCACTAAAATGATCTTAGACTTGAACATATCGGACTTACCACCCTTGAGTTGAGAAGGATTAGGGGGGACATGTTCTAGGTTTACAAATTTCTTTCTGAAAAGAATCTTTTGTTAACTTGTAGTCTATAAAGGTTCAAAGTAATTCTCAGGTTCGGGGCCATTGTAAGAAACTAGTGAAGCCTTTTGCAAGGCTAGATGGGAAGTTCAGCTTCTCTCATAGAGTTGTCAACGAATGGAATAGTCTGCCTGAGTGGGTTGTTTTACTCCACATCAGTGCACTTTAGTACTGCACTATGGTGAGCCAGTACGAGCAAATTGTGCACTTTTGGGGAAAAGCATGAAACCTGGCACAAAGGTAGCTTTTTACATGCTTATTAGTGGGTAAGGGCCAATTCAGTTTTTGACAGTAAATCCAATATGGCCTCCAAATTCAAAATGGCCGCCATTATAGTACAGTAATGTGGTTTATTGTAAGAGCATATAACCCACAATGTGCTTGAAATTGACTGAATGTAAGCCTCAATACAGTAACTGATATCTGATCAAATTCAAGTAGACAGGATATTCTCATATCCAAGATGGCCGCCAAATTCAAAATGGCTGCCATGAATACAATTATCACAGTAGTTCTGCTAATTGTAGGGGGATACTAGTATGATGTTGAAATTGGCAAAATATATACTTGAATGCATGATCTGTCATATTTGATTGAATCTAAGTGAATAGGGGATTCAGAAATTCAACATGGCCACCAAGTTAAAAATGGCTAACCGGTGCCAACAGCAGATCCCTTTCACGTCAAAGGAATTTACTGGGCATAAACTTCAGCTTCAGATTCTTATTTTATGTGCCATTTTGCTGCATTAGATTTCAAGGTTGCTTCAGTTCCTGTCCCATTATCAACTGCTTCAAAATTTATGTCATCTTGAAGTTCTCCGAGTTCTGTGTACTTAACCAAATTACTGGCAATATTAGCAGACGGTACACAGTTGAGATATCAGAGTCAGACTTCCCCTAAATTTTCTGACATAGTAGTATCTCATTTGTATCTCTTTGGCACAAAATGCACTTGTTCCAGTCTATGGAACTTGGTTCTGACGACTAAGATGTCGAGGGCACATCTTGATGTTGCCCCCTTTTTTGGTTACAATGCCACAGGCAGCATCATAACCATTGCAATCAACTTGGCCTGTGTGCATATGTGCGTATGCATGTGTGTGGTTATGTGTGTGTCTAGAAAAATTTGTGTGCAGGCAAACGCCTAGTAGCAAAAGCCTGCTGTGCTTGGTATTTGGCAGATATGTAGACCTGGGTGTGAAGTTGTGCCCTATTGTTTGTGGTGCCAATATCATGCATAGTAATGAGTGGGCAGGGCTAAATGTGAAAATCTTAAAATGGCGATATCTCTCTGTCCGGATGGCTGATAAGCTTCATATGAGTAATCTACCTGGCAGAGGTAATAGTCTTTTGAAAACAGAAGGGGCCGAAATAGAGTGAGGGAATTGGTTAGCAGTAATTGCTAATCGATGTTTGAATTGATTAGCAATTGGCCAATCTCAATAAGCAAATATTGAAATCAGCATCTGTATTTCAAATGAGCTGTATGAGTGTTCGTCTCATTTGTGCATTTACAGTACAAGTGTACAGCGAAGGCAGTTGAGTCTTCTCTCTAGTCGTCAGGCTGAGTTGGACGAATTTTATGGCCTCAACTTCAAACAATACGGCAATTATTACATGCTAGGCTTATCAGAGTAGGTATAACTTAAGACAGAGCCCCCAAAATATTGGTTTGCAATATTTGCGAACCTGAATTGGAATCGCTTCCCAACTAGAATTTCTTGGGTTGCAAATTGCGATGCGAACCAGGTATTTCGTCCCTTGAACAGTGTGTCATTTTCATCAATATTCATGAGTGGGTGGGGTCAACTCTAAAAAATGGCTGAAAGTGCTTGTGTACAAGCAAACCCCTAGTAAGAAATGTTTGCTGTGTATGAAACTTTGCACATATGTCCACCTGGGTGTAAAGTTGTGCCCTATTGCTTTTGGTGCCAATTTCATGCATAGTAATAAGTGGCGGGGCTAAATGTGAAAAATCTTTAAATTGCAATATCTATAAGGATGACTGATTAGCTTCATATTTGGTATGGGCAATCTTTTAGGCAGAGGTAATAGCTTTTTCTTAAACAAAATATCATCATTAATATTCATGAGTTGGCAAGTTAAATTTAAAAATGGCTGAAAATGCTTGTGTACAGGCAAATGCATAGTAGGAAAAGTCTACTGTGCTTAATATTTGACAGTTACGTATGTTGATCAGGGTGTCAAGTTGTGCCTATTGCTTTTGGCCTAGATATCATGCATAATTATGAGTAGGTGGGGCTGGCACAAAGCCACTTTTACATTTTTAGGGGGCAAATGTTGTGATAGGGGGGAAATTGTTGTGATTGGAGGGGGGGACAGAATTTTCTCCTATATTAATTATTATGCAGTTTCATTTTTCATCTGGTGGGGAAGAAATATTTTGGGCCAGAGGTGGGGCTAAGCATAAAAGTCATAAAATGACAATGTCCATCTTTGAATCAGGATGGCTGATTTATCTCCATATTTGGTTTGGGTAATCTAGTATGCTGATGTAATCATCTTTTGGAACACAATACCACTCTCATTAATATTCATAAGTCGGCTGGGCAAATTTGAAAATGTCTGAAAGGCTTGTTTACAAGCAAACCTTTAGTCCAAACGTATTGCTGTACACAATGCTTAGTGGGTGTGTTGAGTGGGATAGCTACATATATATAGTTAAGTAAAAGTTCTTTAACAGCATGTAGACTGATATTGGGCTGTCATATCGATATAGATAAAATAGTTACCTTTTTCAGAGCCTGTAATTTAGCTTTTGATGTAGCTTGAGATGTCATCACGACATCTTCATTCAGCGTTGTGGCTAGAATCCTCTAAACACCTGACCGCTTGTGCACTCAGGCGTTAAGAGGTGATCGTAGACGGCCGCCAATTCGTAGCCTGTATCCCTGTTTAATGATGGTTGTTGGGATCAGGGCTGGTCATGAGAATTTTTCAGGAGGGCGAACAACTGCCCGCCTTGCTTTAGCTGTTACACTTCAAGGCGGGCAATAAGTTGCCCACCCAAGATTTTAGGAGGGCAGTTGTGTAAATATAAAATTTACATTTAAAATTATCGTAGCTACCCTGTAAAAGCATAACAGTATTGTACAAACTGAACTGCAAAGAAACCTTGTTGCATAATAAAAACAAGATTGAGGATGAACACTTTCATGTTTAATTGCAATAACTGCGCAAAACTCAGGCTTGGCTCAACCGCCCCATGTAACCAATGGGGAGGTTTTGACATGAGCCAAGGGCAGTACATACCACAAATCACCTGGAGCACAAATCGTGGGGGTCTTGGGGTAATAACCCTCTCTGAAAATAATTGTTAGGGGGAAGCACCCCCCACCCCAGCCAGATCCAAACTTAGATGCAACACTCGTAACAAAAACAGTGGCGCATTTTTTCTAAAATCATGTTATAAATCAGTCAAAAAATGAAAATGATTGTATCTCAACTTGCCACAAATAACTCCATTAGCAACATCATGGCAGCCTTCAGGGTAGAGTTGGTGCTCTATTCCCTTCTACCATATGCACCACTGTGGACATTGGGCGGACCAAGTCCAGGGTAACATACGTATGGCGGAGCCACTCCATGAATGGTGCCAGTTATGCAGGGTCCAATGATTATCCATACAGTAGGGCCTATACTAATATTCTTTCTTCAACGGTACATAATGTAGTCCAGGCACGGATCCAGAAATTTTGAAAGGGGGGGGGGCTAAAAGCCCCCTTCAGTATTCTCCTAGATTAACATTATGCTAAGTTTTGCATATTTGTTATTGTTGATGTGGCGAAAAAGGGGGGGCTGAGGCCGGGAAAGCCCCCCCCCCCTCCCTTGGATCCGCGTCTGCTGTAGTCGGTCCCAGGCCTACAGTCTGGAAAATGGCAGTGACAAGTTAAATCTAATCTCAAACCTTTGTGTTCTTCTTGTGAGTGAAGTATGCACAAAAATAATACTTATTCCCCTTTAAAATAATGGGTATATACTTTGATCATTATCTTCAGGAGTGGGGGAGCTAGGTTGGGGCCATGTGCCACAATGTTTTCGTCTGGTGGTAACTGATGAATCCTCCACCCCCACATAGCAACAAAATGAGGATTTAGAGTGGTGTTATGTTCATGTCACTTTAAGGACTTCAAGAGACGAAAACTATTTGCTTCTCGTAACAGTAATATGTATGGCAAAAGGCTTAGAAAATATTCAAGTTGGTTTGACAAGCAAAGACCTATTCTGGCCATAAATATGTCTGAACTCTCATACCAACATCACAGACAACATTTGATAACACTTTCAAACAAAAATGATTGGTAAATTTTAGACCCTGTAGCTCTACGAGTAAGCAGACACTAATTCTGCATATTGCAGCATCATAGTAGGCCTATCCATGTATTTTACACGTTAAGCAATGGCAAAACTGCAAAGCCCCTCTAGAGAAATTTGCCTCGTGGTGAAAATCCTTCCAATCAAAAATTGTCAGTTTTATGCAGATACTTGTTTGAGAGTCTTTTAAACATGTCAGGGCAATGATTTTGTCATTTTTGACAAATCTGGTAATGTTTGACAGTGAATTGACTCTCAAAAACGATGTACAGTATTTTGAAATAGTAGTACAAGATGCATGCAGCAAGCTGTAGCTTACTTGTGCAATCGAACCAAGTAAAATCAAGCTGTGCGTGCGTGCGGCATGCTAGTTTGTGCGGCATTGTCAGATTCTATGGCTGGCTGTGTTCGCTACGGAAGTTGCCGAATACTTTGGCGTGGAAAGTCTTTTTGGGGTCTTTTGAATGTACTAATCTGCATGTATAATGATGGTTTTAGCATTGTATTTTCACACGGGCGATCATATTTTCTCAAGGTGGGCTGATTGTTGCCCAGCACACAATTTAAGAAGGGCATTTTGTTGCACACCTTGGCAAGTGTTTTTGCTTCCAAGGCGGGCGTTTAGGCGGGCACGGGCGATCGCCCGGGTCATATGACCAGCCCTGGTTGGGATTTAATCTTGATGGCCTCCCTGATCTTACGATTCCAGAAACGTTCCTCCCTACTTATGATCTGAACATGTTGCATTTCTATGTTATGTTTGTGGTGTAGAATATGTTCACCCACTGCAGTGGGGGCAATGTTGCCTGTGGTTCTTTTGTGCTCCTTAAGTCTGGCCTGCATGGCTCTGGCTGTTTCACCAATGTAGGTCTCCTCACATTCAGGGCAATTGATCTCATAAATCACCCCACATTTGTCACTGTCCAGGGTTTAATGTGAGGAGATCTACATTGGTGAAACAGCCAGAACCATGCAGGCCAGACTTAAGGAGCACAAAAGAACCATAGGCAACATTGCCCCCACTGCAGTGGGTGAACATATTCTACACCACAAACATAACATAGAAAGGAACATGTTCAGATCATAAGTAGGGAGGAACGTTTCTGGAATCATAAGATCAGGGAGGCCATCGAGATTAAATCCCAACAACCATCATTAAACAGGGATACAGGCTACGAATTGGCGGCCATCTATGATGACCTCTTAACGCCTGAGCGCACAAGTGGTCAGGTGTTTAGAGGAATCTAGCCACAACGCTGAATGAAGATGTCATGATGACATCGCAAGCTACGTCAAAAGCTAAATTACAGGCTCTGAAAAAGGTAACTATTTTATCTATATAGAAGTTCTTTGTTTTGTTTGGAATGTGTGAGGTCAAACAAAGTCTGTGTGAGGTTCATTTGGAGTCAGGGAGGGGGGACATTCTTTAAAAATGTTGCAGAAGGCATCTTTTTCCATAAACTGTGGACTGTTGTTGAAGTTCAGTATTGTAAACTTTGACCTTTGGACATAACAACAATGTCTCTTCAGTAAACTTTGAGAATACATGAGGACAACATCTGTAGCAACTCCTTGATTTTACAACAGCAGTAGCCTGTGCTACTATCCTGACAGGCTACTGTCCTATTAGATAAGGACACATCCTGAGATAGGCATGAATGAAATTTGGATTAATTAAGTGCTTTCACAGGTTATTAAGTTTGGAAAAAGAACCAACTTACTGACCATTTGGATCAAATTCTGTTGTGCGTGCATGAATTGCAATCGCTTAATTGAATATAACATATTCAATTAACTGTATATTATATATTGTATTTGTGTGGATCCCATCAGGTAATCTTGTCTCCTGAAAAACTGGTTTCTTGACCCAAACAGTTCGCTTATCTAACATCAGAGGTCTAGTCCTTGTAAGTCTTCAGATTTCAGAGCAGTGTATAAATTTATGCTTGAATTAACATTCCTGTTGAAAGAAAATCAACACAGTTTTACAGTTATACTAAAAAGTAAGCACAAAGTTACAAAATTTCAAATTAAGATAATATTAAAAATGTTCCATACTGCTGTAACACTAGTTGTAGTTCCCGAAGGCTTACACGCATCAGTTTGTATCGTACAAACTGTGTCTTTATCAAAAGATTTTATTGGGAAAAATCTTGCCCAGTTCTTCTAAAATCCTGAATATACTATAGCTTATTGCTTCAGTTTTAACAGATGATGATGGTGTCTCATCATACTTGTTTTGGACGTAACACTTTGTTAACAATTTCTTTTTTAAAATGCCTTAATTGGCATTAGAGCAAAATAATATCCTTAAGAAAGTCCACCTGGATTTGCAAAATTGTACAGATTATTCTGGAGTCAATGTGGTACAAGGTCCAGGTAAAGACTGTCAAAACTTAATTCTTTATTCTAATTCTTTATGCTCAATTAGCTGTCCCCCAACCCCCCTATTAAAAAATCCCTGTAGCCACATAAACTTTACCACCACTCAAAATGCCTTTTTGCACTTACTGTATTGAAGTAGGGCCATAGTTGTACTCTAGGGGCAGAGAGCATACCTGAGGATCATGCCCAATTATAAAATATGTTTAGCAATGCAGTAGACCAGAGCCTGACTTTTCAGTATTGTGTAAAAAGCAACTAAGCCTACAGGTACATGTTTTAATTAGACCAGCCCCCATGGAATCATACAGTGTAGCAAAATGGTACATATTTGATCACTAACTACAAACAACTCTCTGACAACTGTTTTGTGCACAAAGTACATGGCAAAAATAATATAGTTCTATTTAGTAGGCCTTTTCAATCAACAACCAATCATCTACTGAACAGTAACTTTTTGAAGGGTTTGCTCTTTCAGGTTCAGGTGAATAGGGTTCATGTGGCAATTCAGTTAGTTGTATCCCGTTTTATCATGTGCATAGTGCACTGCTGTACCTATCTGAAGGAAAACCTTCACAAGATTGTGTGGCTATAAGCTTACAAGGCGGGGGGTCTGGGGGGCTGCAGCCCTCCCAGAGCAGGGAAGATGCTTATTTCAGGACACTTACACTTGTATTTTCAGGGCAAGGGGGCAGTGGAGTGGGCAGTGCGGCGGGTAGCTTTAATTAATATTGAATGGTCTTATGCAAACAAGGTACTTAAAAATGACATTGAAAAGGTTAAAGACACCTTTGCAAACACAAACAGAGGCATACCTATTTCTTCTGAATATAGGATGGGGTTAGCAGGGGATTGGTAGCCTGGTTGGGGGCAAACCAATTTTCGACACTCACTGATGTAATGATGTATGAACCCAATACAAGTATAAACCAAAACTCCCAAAATAATATCTTTCTTTATAGTTTGTGGGGAGGGGGGGGGGGAGGGAAACTCGTCCATACCCATCCTGAGTGCTGTTGTGGTAAAAGGGGAAAATCAGGGCATTTTGCAAAATTTTCAGGTCAAACACCCTCCGCCCTCCCCGTGAAATGTCTTCCCGTACGCCTATGTATGTAGCATTCATGTGACAATTAATTCGTCCTGGTATACAGTAACATACCCTACGTACACGCAGTATGTACTGTACAGTACCACAGCCCACTACTCATTGTGAGCAATATCATCTCACTACTGCTTGAAAAAATAGCATAAAGAGAATCAATTCTGAACCAAGAATTATACAATTGCAGCACAACAGTAGCTCATTGCCAACTTCATTGCAGAGGTAAATGGGTGAGGTGGCATGTACAGTATAATGGTCATGGATCCTTCCCCTACGAAATCCCCTTCCACCTCACCCACATGCACATGATGTACTTTGGTCCAGTAAAACTGACTTGACTTGATTCTGAACCTATAAATCTACTTCGCCCCTCTCTTACCTCCTATTTACCTATGTAATCCCCACTTACCCGCAACTAAACCCTGGTAAACTAATAGCACAGTAGTCAGGGAGGGCGCCCTCCAAGAGGAGGCCGACCTCCCAAGTCCTCTTCCCACTTACCACCAGACGGTTTGAACGCAACTTTGGCCTTGGTTTTTTCTCCTGCCGATTCCGACTTCTGGATTTCCGCGGGGGACGGATTTTTCCGACTTCGACTATTAGCTGGCCCTTTCTGACGCCCCTTCCGAAGTTTTTGATGAGTATCCTTTTCTTTGGGCGTTTTTTCGGGTCCCGTAGTTTTCCCGCCCTTTACGGGTTTGGTCCTCTCGGTTTTCCCTTAGTCTCATCTATGGGTACCGGTTCCGCGATTTTGCATTGCATCATTTTGTATCTCGTTCAGCTGGATCTGTATACTGGGTCATATTGTATCTCTTTCAGCTGGGCCTGTTTACCTTGACGTCCGATCTGTGTGATCGTTTTTCCCAGTCCTTTTGGACTCCCTTCCCCCCACCCCTTTCGGGTGTCCCTAGTTTTTGTGGTTTTTCGGGGATTTCTGAGGCCATGTTTCTCATGGCCTATGACGTCATACCCGAGACTACCTCGTCCTTAGTGCGGGAGTTTCGGGTTCATGCCCTTGTTTCTGGCATGATTGTTCTTGATGTGCAATATTTGTGATTGTCACATTTTACGTTTTACATTTTCCACACGGAACATTTTCCAGTTTACGATTACTCTTTCATTCTACATGGAGCATTCATGCACTTGTTCATACAACCCTTCGGGGTTAGCTATTGTAATCGTTTTGGTCGTCTCACGGTCTGCTGACCGCAGCTCACGAGCTTGGAGTTTTTCTCAGGACGACCCTTAAGCCGTTCGCTTTATTGATTCCAGCTTCGGCTGGCGATGTATTGTTGTATTCTTCCTTGACCGTTCTTTCAGATGATGCAGTCCAATTCATCTAGATGTAGATCCTGTAAAGGTGGCATCGCTGATCCTGTAAAGGTGGCATCGCTAAGTGGGATCGTCACGATCTATGCATTGACTGTCGGTCATGCTCTGAACAATCCTCCTGCAGTGTTTGCAGAGCTTGGAAAGAGGAATGGAATAAGTTGGCAAAGTTTAAATCCGATCGTGACAAAAGGCTAGCCAAGAAGAAGGCAAAGGACAAGGATAAAGATAAGGATAAGGATGAGGAGGGCGCAACGTCTTCAAATGCAAGACAAGCCTGAGCGGCCACCGTGTTTACGGACGTTAACGGTCGGCTCTCCTCAGATCAATCAAGGGTTAAGTCCCTAACTAGCTCAGCTAGCTCTTCTGAACATCGTTGTGAAACGATGACTTCCAACTTGCCAACTCACCAACCTGATCCCACTCCATCAACTTCACAGCCTCCACGCTCCACTGAATCTTTTCAACAAGGTACGTCCACTCTCACGGCTGCTCAGGTGAACCGTCAGGAGTCATCTATTTCATTGGAGGTCATTGACCCCGAGGCTCGTCAAAGTCAAGTTGGTCAAGTGTCTAACCAACCAGCGGAGGCTATTCGTGATTTGCTTCTAGTTTCTGATGCTAGCTCTGTTTCCCAGAGAGATTTTGAAGGATTCTCTGATCAAGCCTCTCACTCTAGACATAGTAGGTCAAGATCTAGATCAAGGAGACACAAAAGGAGACATCGTCGTCGTCATTCCTCCTCCTCCTCTGGTTCCGTCTCTTCTCCTTCACCGAAACGAAAGAGAGATCACTCCAAATCAAGTACTTTGGACAGTATTTTGAACTTATTATCTGGTTTAGTCCAAAAGTCTTCTCCTCAATTGGAACCAAGCTCTCAAGCTTCAACCTCATCTCAGCCGAGTACCTCCTTTCACGATCAGTCGGCTCCTTATTCTCTGGCAGACTCCTCTGATCCTGGTTCCGATGTTGATCCAGTTATGGAAGATAGGGAGGGTATAGACATTCTCTCTGTGGTTAACCAACCTCCCTCGGACGAAGAGTTGTCAGCCTCCGGTTCGGATGAGGAACCGTTATACGGTACCGATATTCCTCAGGACGTTTTCGCCAGGGCAGTTTCTATTGTCAGGAATCATTTGGGTTATGAGGAACCAGCCTCGAAAGATCCTCCTTCTAAGTCAAAACTGTCACTCAACAAGCCTGCCTAGAGCTCTAAATCCGCTATGCCCGTAGATGCTGAGTGTGAGGATCGTTACAGAGCTTCAGCAGCTTCAGCCACATCTTACAAGTGGACAGCCTTTTCAAAGGCTCAGAATTTGTCCTTCAGAGTAGAAGAAAAAGATTGGCTCACTCTTTTCAAAACTCCTGCTGTTCCTCAGGCCGCTAGAGATTATTTACGCTCCGTTGGTTCAGTCGACTCTTCTGGAAACTTTAAGTCTCAATCAGACAAACGAAGCCTGAAGTCACTGAAATCTTTGGACGCAGCTGCCCGTGTCGGCTTAAAGTTTTCTTTGTCCCTACTACTCATTGCCGAGGTTCTTTCTAAATCCGTGAGACAGCCTTCACAAGTTGCTAAGAAGGATATTGCTACTCTTGTCAGCTTATTGGGTCCGATTTCTCGTAGAGTGTATGACCAGTTTGCTAGAGTTTCTACGAAGGCAGTGATAGATCAGAGGGATGTCATCATTAACGCCCTACGTCTACCAGAAAGGGATGTCAGAATGACGCTTTAGGCAACTTCCCGTCTCGGGCGAGGACATTTTCGGTGGTCAGTTTGATTCACAACTGCAGGCGGAAGTCAAACGTAAGAAGAACCTAATAAAGGTGGATCTGGGAAATCTTAACACCAATCGCCCCCGTTCTTCATGTTTTTCGAGGCCAGGTCCTTCGAACCAGTTAAGACGTCGTCAGAATCAGCCTTCCACTTCGACTTCCAGAAGACCCCTTCATCCAACTGGAAGCGGCTCGACTCAGACTAGACGTACCTTGCCTCAACATTCCTTTACCCGTCCGGCTCCTAGAGGGAATTTCCGTAACTCTCGTTCCAGCAGGGGTCGCGGCTTCTCCAAGCCCTAAGGGTGCCCACTCCACTGCTTCTCTTCCGGCAGTGGGGGGAGACTTACTTTGTTCAGTCGAAATTGGAAGAATATAGATCAGGACGATTGGGTTCTAAGGGTAGTAACGGAGGGCTACCAAATAGAATTCTGGAAGTTTCCTCCAGCCAGGGGGCTAATGAATCTAACTCCAGTTCCAAAGGACTTGGACAAAAGAACAGCCCTCGAGACAGAGATCATCGGCTTATTAGACAAACAGGCTATTTACGTCATCCACCCATCCAGCAGTCTCATCCTTATCCGGTCAAGTTTCTTCTTAGCTCCAAAGAAACCCAACCTGTGGAGACCAATCTTGAACCTGAAACCTCTGAACAAGTTATACATCTCAACCAAGAGGTTCCGCATGGAGACTCTGGCCTCAATCATTCCGACTCTAGAAGAGGGCATGTGGGCCACTTCAATAGACTTGAAGGACGCTTACCTTCATGTTCCAATTCACCCTCTTTATCAGAGATTCCTGGCGTTCAGGTACAGGGGTGTAGACTACAGCTTCAGGGCTCTTCCATTCGGCCTGGCGACCGCCCAAGAGTTTTCACCCGGGTTTCGAGAGCGGTTCTGGCTTACCTTCGTCGGCAGGGAGTTCTACTTTTCGCCTACCTCGACGACTGGTTAATCCTCGGGAATTCAGAAGACCAAGTCTCCAGAGACACAGAATTTGTCATTCAGACCCTTCAGAGTTTAGGCTGGGTGATCAACTGGGAGAAATCCAACATCACTCCTTCTCAGAAAGTTACTTATCTCGGTGCTTCTCTAGACTTCAACCTTGGTCAAGCCTTTCCCACTCATCAGAGGATAGAAGCTCTAAGTCTCGTTTGCCGAGAAATCCTCTCAAGAAGATCCAGTCAAGCAAGAGTATGGCTCCGTCTTTTAGGCCTTATGGCCAGTCTAATAGAAATACTCCCGTTTTGCCGCCTCAGGATGCGCCCGATCCAGTTCCATGTTCTCCGATTCTTCAAACCAGACATTCATCCCCTCTCATTACGAATCTCACTGGATCCGGACTTACGTCCCTTCATAGAGTGGTGGCTGTCCCAAGAGAACCTGCTTCAAGGTCGTCCATTCTCAGTAGTCAGACCTCAAGTAACCATCACAACAGACGCATCCAATTTCGGTTGGGGAGCTGCTTGGGGAGCCAAGTCCCTATCAGGTCAATGGTCCGATGCAGACAAGGTCCTTCATATAAAGGTTCTGGAATTGACTGCGGTCCAGAGAGCCATTCAAATTTGGGAACCCCAGCTTTGGGGCCTGGATGTTACGGTGATGTCGGACAACTCAACGACAGTCTCGTACCTGAACCAGCAAGGAGGAACCAGATCTCTAGAGCTGTGCAAGCTAACCTGGGACCTTCTCATCTTCTGCCAGCAACGAGATATCAACCTCAGGGCCTCTCATCTAGCCGGGAAACTAAACGTGTTTGCAGACGCCCTGTCGAGAGGCCAATTCGATCAGAAGGAGTGGTCCCAGTCTCAGGAATGGGCGAACCATCTCTTCCTCCTTTACGGCAGACCTCAGATAGACCTGTTCGCCATTCACGAGAACCACAAACTACCGACACTCTGTTCCAGGTTCTTTCATCCGCAGGCGTGAGCAACAGACGCTCTGGCGATCCCTTGGGACAATATAATGTCTTACGCCTTCCCACCGTTCAACCTGATTCTAACGACTCTCCTGAAGTTCTCACGCTCCAAGGGCATGATGATTCTCGTCGCTCTTTGCTGGCCGAACCAACCTTGGTTTCCGTTAATTCTCAATCTTCTGGTCGATCGTCCGTTCAAGCTTCCAACTCAAGGGAAAATTCTGTCCCAGAAGAAAGGCCAGATATTCCATCAGGACCTCCAGTCTCTTCACTTAACAGCGTGGAAATTGTCCACCGACGCCTCGTCGAGGGAGGAGTTTCTAAAAAAGCTGCGGACTTGGCAGTTCTCGCCAGGCGATTCTCTACTTCCAGAACTTACGATTTCAGATTGGCCAAGTTCGCGGACTGGGTACGTTCTAACTCTGTCAATCCCTTGGATGCTTCCCTAGATGAAGTCTGTTCCTTCCTGATCCACCTCTATGATAGCGGCAGACAAGTTTCCACGATAAAGAACTACAGGTCAGCTATTGCTGCCGTTCATTCTGGGTTTTCAGACAGCTCTACAATTAGCTCGAACACGGTGATTTCCAGGCTGCTTCGTGGCATGTTCAATAAGAGACCACCTCAGAGAAGACTAGCTCCTTCTTGGTCTATTAACGATGTTCTTCAGTCACTATCGAGACCTCCTTCCGAGCCTCTCCAAAGAGCCCCTCTAGACGCTCTCACGAAGAAAACTCTCTTCCTAGTTGCGGCAGCTTCTGCAAGAAGGAGAAGTGACATCCATGCTTTGTCCGTTAAGAGAGGTTTCATCAGGTTCGACTCTTGTGGCGTTCACTTGCTACTGGATCCTGAGTTTCTATCAAAGAACCAGACTTTATCATTCACTCCGAGCCCGATTTTCCTGCCAAACATGTCAGAAGGCTCTTCTGTTCCAGAAGACAGACTGGTCTGTCCCGTGAGATGTCTGAAGTGGTACTTAGACAAAATGAAACACATCAGATCCTCAGACGCCTTGTTTGTCCTTCCGAGGGCTCCCTACACTGCAGCATCGAAAGACACGATTTCCAAATGGATTGTCAATCTGATCTCAGAACACACTCAACCAGGGGAACAGGTTAGGGCTCATGCTTCTTCTATGGCTTGGTTCAAAGGCCTTCCCCTCCAAGAAATCATGAATGCTGCAGCCTGGAAGACACCTTCATCATTCGTCTCAAATTATCTTACCAATGTTGTGTCTTCTGAGGGATCTTTTGCCAGAACTGTCTTAGGGAGTGGCAATCGCCAAACTAGTCACCTCCCTCCAACTTCGCGGTGCTAATCTGGATTACATAGGTAAATAGGAGGTAAGAGAGGGGCGATGTAGATTCCCCAAAACTCCCTGGATTGGGAATCTACGAGCCCGATACTTACCTCCTATTGGATCCCGCCTCCCAGCCCCACTGGACTGACTAGTTTATCAAATATTTTGGGGCTCAGAACTTTATATCTATTTCGTGAACTTTTCAGTGTGTGCGGGATTATCTAGGTCAAGTTAGCTATACTACCCCCAATGGACCTCACACGAACCTAATGCTATATTATTTTCTTGGATTCTCAAACTGTGTTATAACCAATACCATTTTTGTTGGATATATAGTACTGCTATCACCATACCACCTTGGAACTGTCTTCAGACTTATCCTTTGGATGTTTGGTGACTCTTACTTGGGGGATTCTTAGTTGTTATTAACCGATTTATTTGGACCTTCAACACCGTTCCCTCGGAGTTAAAGTGTTACTTATTGACATTTACCTTGGAACTTACAAGTTACCTATCGTGATTTTACGTAACTTCCTAGTGCTCGGACACTGTTTCGTTATGTCAGTTACCTACCTTTGGAAGTTTACTGTATGTGCTACTACTTAGCAACCGAGTGCTTGAACACTGATACGTTATTTCTCCTATATGAGTTTAAGTTCACAGACTTGTTAAGTCAACCTTAGTGCTGAGACACTTATTCGTTACCTACCCGTGAATACTATTCATCTTCAGTGCTTGGACACTTATACTACTTGTGCGAATACTATTCACCTTCAGTGCCTGGACACTTTATCATTGTTATGGAAATATTCTATCTCAGTGCCTGGACACTTTATTTATCAGTGACACTGGGAGTTGTAACTCCCTTGCTTACTTCCTTGGATATTCAAGACGTCCACCTACTTGAGTCAACCTACCTTGAACTTTCTGAATCATGAATTCGAGGCGATGTCCCTCATCTGACTGATATCTCACCTTAGAGTAGTTCCGGCTATACCATTCACCAATGTTGATGTCTCAGAACTACGAGGCTGCCGTTCGAAGATGACGGGTTTGTGAGGTGAGAATGGGTTCTTCTTATCTCCTTTCCTAACCATCACTTTGTATCTCTCCTCAGGGGGTTTATCTCCACCAAGGCGGGGTCTGGTGGCAAGCGGAAGAGGACTTGGGAGGTCGGCCTCCTCTCGGAGGGTGCCCTCCCTGACTACTGTGCTATTAGTTTACCAGGGTTTAGTTGTGGGTAAGTGGGGATTACATAGGTAAATAGGAGGTAAGTATCGGGGCTCGTAGATTCCCAATCCAGGGAGTTTTGGGGAATTTGCCCATGATCTTATTTCATTACTTACCCACTCCCCCCTCCCAGCACACAAATATAACCTTATATTCTGCTGTTTGAATGTCTAGGCATCAAAATCATGGATGGATTACATTTTCACCAAGGATCGGCATTATGGACATGAGTATTTCATCATGGTCATCACCAACTTCACTGGTCATCATAAACCTTATTGTTTCACAGTTCATGATCTCTATTCTAATAGCACCATCATCATCCATATTATTCACTTCTTGTGGACTATCACCCTTACAAATTGTCACCAAGTCCACAGTTCTCATTTCAAGCCCAAATTATTCTTATATTCAATAGTGTTCACTTAGATTCTAGCACACAGTGACAATTGTCAACATTTTGTGTTACGTCCGAAACAAATGAAGGAGGGCACATAATATGATACTAAGTTTTTGGTACATGTAAGACATGTAGAGTTTAACAACTGCAAAGAATCTGATTCAAGTTTGTGGAAAGAACAAAAAGCAGTGTTTGATTTTAAAGTATTAGCAATGGTTGTCTGAAGGACTACCACATTGTAAAATTTGGTTGTCCTGCTCAAAATAAGGTAGTCCCAAGTGTAACCATTTTCGCAACCATGAAATTGATAATGCCCTATTATCACCAGTCTTCCAAAGTGGCTTTCACTTTTAGACAACCCCCCTCCCCCCCCCAAAAAAAACAAAAGCAGATATCTACTGTATAAGAGTAATGATGTCTCATGGCGTTCATTAGTGTGCATTGTGGACATACAGTAGTTAATGTTATGTTCGCATTGCGGGTTAATAAATTAAACATCTGTAGATTGAAAGCACTGGTGCTGCAATATCAACACTACAGATTTGTAGCTTGCACGAAGGAATTCAGCTTCTCTGTGTACAGTGCAGGCCTAGTGGCCTACTAGTGGAGTTTGTATGGGGCACAAATTTTGGCTTGATAGTGCTATACACATTTCAGTAAAGTGACTGTGTGGGAAGTTGTTGTGAACGTGCGTGATCACCGCACTTTGCTGCAAATCTTATGATGCAATTTTTGAAGTGTTGACGGAATTCTTCTTTATTAACGGTGAAATGGGGAAACAATTTGAGTAAGTTGACTTACTATGAAAATAAGGTTTGTCCTTATGTCAATTTAAAAAGTGTTAACAAACATCAAATTTATTTTGTTGTATTGGTCATATCAACCACATGAGAATGTTTCAGACGTAACAAAAGTGTTGACGGAAAATTTAGATTTTTTTTCAATTTTTCATAATTTTTCAAGTACTGGATTTAAATTATTCAAATGCACTTATTATACATACTGACAGTCACTGCTGTTCTACTATAGTCAATGACTTCCAATACTTTGTTTTGTGTAAACTGTGCAAGCTTCAGATCTATGGCTACAAATGTTGACGGAAAATGTTACTGTACGTCCAAAACGGTGACTTCACTGCAACACCCTGACTCAGCCATGAATTCTCATAAACTTTGATACTTGTCAGCATATTGACACCGTGCCAACTAATGTTGGTACCAAAAACCAGGAGGAAGTAGCATTTGTAGTGTTCAGTAGGGATATTTAAAAATTGACCTAAGAATTTCAGCCATATTTTCCATCAACAATTTGCTAATATATCACATCAGGTATATACAGTACTCAGACGCACAGTACTGGTCCAGTTAAGCTATGGGAGCTTAAGCAAGTTTGATAGTATAAATTCAGACAGCAAAACATACTGTAAGAGAACATCTTGCTGGTGGATTGTGTAATGCCTAGAACCCCCATTAAGCCAATTGGTATAAGTTAAAAAAAACCAGAGCCATTTGTAAAATGTAGACAATACCACATCACTCAATATCGTTCAAAGCATTTTATGGAATCGGTGGCCATTTTGTATTTGGCAGCCATCTTGAAATTTCAAATGATAGTGTAAATTATTAAACATGTATCATTATATAATCCTAGTGTATTCTGAGTTAAAAAGAAATGATAATATGGGTATCTTAACCCATATTATCAATTTCCTCAATATTTTACGTCATAAATAGTGGCCATTTTGAAAAATATTGGGAAATATTTTGGCCCTTACCCTACGATTGATTGGTCTAGTCTAAAGCATGTCTGTGCCAATTTTCATGCTTTTCCCCAAATTTGCACAATGGTTTCACCATATTGCAGTGCAAATGCTTTAAGGTTAACATTGACAAGTTCTTCCGTGACTGTGGTAGAATCTGATTGTTACAGAGTTTGTTAGGTGTTGATTGGTTTGCTTTTAGGGTTTTGGACTTCAGGGCATCTTATGGGGCCTTAGCCTCCTTTGCCCTGTAACCTGTTATGTATGTTAGAAGTTTTGTATGCACTTTCTCCGAAGGCCTTGCCTTGTCACTGGCTCTAGGAAATGTTCCCAAGGTACTGTATGTCAGTAAGGTTTTGATTTATTTTGTAAAGTAGCCCCTAGTTAATCTAGATCCAGCTCTTCTGTTCTGCAAGGTCATCCATGGAGGAGCTTGATGTACAATAGTTGTGTTAAACGAACCTTTCAGTGATGTTGCCTCCTTCAGCAAATGTGACTGGTTGCCCACAGGACAACCATCTATAAAAATTTGGTTGTCCTCCTGAGTATTGGTAGTCCTCCAGGTAGGCCTAAAACAGGCTTGTTACTCTCCATAAAGCTAGATTGGGCCTCCTTACCTTGGCAACTGACAACCTCCTACAACGGGTCTGGCGGCCTTCTGTTCATCATCATTCAAACAGTTAGTTACTCTATTATTCAAACCGCTACAAATACAGCTTCCTTCCTCATACCATCAGAGACTGGAACCTTCTCCCCCAGAATATAGGCCTAACAGATCTTGAGGCCCAAGCAGTTCAAGGACTCCCTCTTGCGGTTCCTCAGATGGGAGGACTACAGTGACTCTTCTTGTGCACACCAAACCCTGCACGCTTGACTCCACCTAGGAGCGTTGTGCAGTAGTTTTCCAGATCCAGACTGTTCCTTCCATTTTACAATAGTTGTGTTTAACGAACCTTGCACAGTGATGTTCCTTAAGCAAATGTGACTGGTTGTCCACAGGACAACCATCTATAGAAATTTGTTAGTCCTTTTGAGTATTTGGTAGTCCTCCAGGTTGGCCTAAAACATAAAAATGAAATACAGGGGAATTTTTTGTGTCACTTTATTTCTTACGATCAATAGTGTAATTCCCAGTTATGCTGTATCACATGGTTTCTACACTGTACTAATAAAAAACAGTAGTGTTTGCATGGGTACAAAAACAGGAACCGGGTACTTGATCGCAATACCCGTCGGGTATCTGCAATGTCACTGTGACTTAAATGACTTAAATAGCAGCTCATTTTTATAGGCACAGAGACTTCATAGTACATACCTGATATGTACAGCTGTATGGAAGATGTAGTGCTCAGTTCAAGGAGACTCAAATTATCAACCACAAAATCTTGCCATTTTCTTTCAAATCAAAAATAACTAATTAAAGAAACAATATATTGAAAATAAATTAAGAAACATGTGTACTTCATATTACTTCATAAGCTCAGGACTGTAACTTACTTAGATTGAATTTTGGGACATTTTCTTATACTAAAAGGAATCTTTATTCAAAGCAGTTCTGACATTTAGAGCATGAAAACTTCAACCAATCAGAGACCTTGACACAGCTGTTTATTCTCTTGCACGTCCGTAATCATTTAAATAAATGAGGTTCTTGTGTATCTTTGCTCCTTGTGTGCTACTATGTATGACATGCTGTGGAACTATCACTGACAAACTTTGTATATTCGTATTGGTACGTGCACGTGTAAAAGTAAGCAAGCTGCATACAGTAGAGCAACCTCTCCTTGCATGTAGAGCCATTGATAAGTTTGGCTCTGCCACATGCAGTATACACTCAAAAAGCCACGTAAACCGCTAGCTGCATCATCCATTGACCATTCATAACGCTGGTGCATCCTACTGCCTTCTGTGAAAGTGTACTATAATATCAGAAGCAAGCTTACACACATGACCTGGGCACCTTTTCAGTGTATCAGAAACTTTGCATGATTGCCATTTTGGTGCTCAGTAAATGTAGCAGTATGGTTTGGTCTGTAACTTTTCATGAACATTTACAGTGTCAATAGTCTTGCTTTAGTATTTCACACATGACCCTGGGTTGAGTTGCATAATAAGGACAAGTTAAACCATTAATCGAGGTGTTCTTTCTTTTTATATCCTCAAGATATTGATGGAGTGTGGGATGTACGGTAGCCTAGGCTAAGTTTAAGCTATTGCAGTTCTTGTTAGGCTGTCAACTTCTTGTACAACGTACGCCTATATCCCAAGATGATTATTAATGTTGCACTCGCAAGTACAAAGAGCTGACATATTGCGAATGTGATTTCATAAATACAATTAATTTGAGTGGAAGTTTTTTTCAGGGGGCTTTATCAAAAATTCCATTAACTTGTTTTATGTAAGTTTTGAATGCTAAATTAACTGATTCATACTTTTGGGAACCTAAAGCTACTTGGGCTTTTTGTTACACGGGGTTTTCTATTTCGATTTTCAATAAAGAACCAATGGCCAGAATTTTTTAACCAAGCTACAACGTAACAATGACCTTGTGTTGCTTTTCACAGACAAGACTAATGTTTCACTTGTTTAGGGAATGGGCCCTGAACTTGGTTTATGTACTGAGCATCACTAACATACACAAGACCTGTGCTGTGATAGAATACAGTCCTGTTGGCTGGAAGTAGGCACTGTGTTCTATTAGGAGCTACGGTGAATTCACTAATGTGGCAAACGGTACAATCTTGCGACGTTGCCAGTGTTGTAATGACTTGAGTCACTGACTTGACTTGAGTAGGACTCAAGTCACGATTTTTGATGATTCGACTCGAGTCAGTTGGGTCAAAAGATTTGACTCAACTCTGAGTCACAAGTTTGAGGAAGTGCAAATGACTCGACTCGAGTCAGTATGTGGAAGAGACTCGACTCAACTCGAGTCACTATGCTTGATGACTCGAGCAGACTTTCCAACCTTGAGGTAAATTTATGTGTGTGACTATCTAAGCGGAGCGCCACCATCGGTTGGCGCAGAGCGTACAAGAAAATTTTTGGTTTTACAAACCCCCCAGATGGCCGAAAACGGCACTTCCTGAGTGTTCTAAGCTCCATGTACCCAGTCATGAAATATGGGTCTCATGTTTGCAATTTCTGAATTACTGTACTGATAAAAACTGAATGTATAAAAAAAGGGTAATGCATATCAGATGGGTTTTGAGACCGTGCGCAAATCCCCACAGGGGGAGGGCGCGGAGGGGGAGGGGCTTCACCCCTTCGCACCCCCCAAATTTTTTTCGAATTTCTCTCTTTCTACGATGCATTCTAGTGCCATGTTGGAGTAAATATGATGCTCAACACAATTATGACACTACACAAACTACTTAGTTCAAATCCATGTGATGTGTTATTATAATCCTCTTGTTTCTGCTAGTATGAGAAGTACAGCCCTGAGATCAAGAATGGATTTACGGTTTGCTACACATGCCCAAACTGGCTTTGCCTTTTTACTATCAACCTCATTCTCGTAAAAATTAAATGAAGGTCAACAATACACACAAGTGCAAGGGTATACTCTAGTCACTGGACTAGTCATCTTTGTCTCACATAGGCCACATGCCATGTTCAATACAAGCAGGTGTGCACACCTGGGGTACTCTGGTTTTTAGGCTATAGCCACTTTTGCCAGCATTGTACATGCTCGTAGCATGTTTAGCATCCTTGCTTCCACTAGTTACGAAATTGGATGAGCAAAACATCGCGAATCTCGTGTTCTTCTTGGGCAAGCACAGGAATGTGTGTGATCGGTACTGCTCTGTGTGTGAGCGTGTGAAGGAGCTGAAATGCGTGTGTCACACGCCAGATGCGTGTGACTTGGAAAGTTTGCTCAAGTCTTTTCTCACAATGTCTCGAGTTCTGGTTCTGTAGAAAGCTGGATAGAAGAATGGTATCGTATTTTCATGCAGTAGGAAAATAAAAACAAGTGAAGGCTTAATGCTGCATGTGGGTAGTGCTTAAACAGTGGATGCAGAAAAAATGGGGAGTATGCAACAAAGTTGAGAGGCAAATAATTTGGTCATCTGAAGGACAACTGTGGAGACAAGTATTGGTTGTTCGACACAAATTCTGGTTGTCACGGATGACCGGATGACTGTTAAGTCCATCACTGTTCGCAGCATTTCATTGCACCCTTTCCAACTGGCTACAGTGCTTCCCGGTGTATGTCCCAAGCAGGGTCTGACTAGGCTGGTATAGGCAGAAGCTTAAGTTGTTCAGAGCAGTTGGAAAGATTCCTCTTTATGAGGCTGAGTACCCTACTAGCTTTTGTAGTCGCATGAGCAACTTGTGTATCCCACTTTATGTTATCTTGGTGATGGATACCAAGATGAAGGTGAGAGTGGACAGTCTGACTGCCCAGCTTATAACTGTGTGGGATAGTACAGTAGATCTGCCTGCTCTGATATGTGCATGACGTAACATTTGCTAGGATAAAAGCACATTTGCCACTTGCTTTGCCCAGCATTTAAAGGATCAAGATCGTTCTGTAGATCATCAGAATCCTGGGTAGTTGAGATGGTATTGTACAAGAGGCAATCATCAGCAAATAATGGCGTAGTTGATTTTAAGTTGTCACTTAGATCATTTATATTTTGTGAAATAGGAGGGATCCTAAGACTGTGCCCTGGGGCACACCAGAGTCCACAGGGAGGTAAGGAGAAGACTGGCCTTCAAGGAAGACCTTGTGTTCCCTCCCAGTAAGAAAAGCATCCAACAAACAAGATCTTTGTTTATACCATGGTAGTATAGTTTGCTAACAAGCCTAGAGTGGGGGACAGTATCAAACACTTTGCTAAAGTCAAGAATGACAACATCCACTTGATAACGTTTATCAAGGGTGTGGGCTGCTGTAAGTCATCAACAGTTAACACAAGTTGGGTGTCACAGGATCTCCACTTTCTAAACCATGTTGATAATCTGACAAGATTTGATGGTTACCTAGATGGTGCATCATTTGGCTGTGGACAATATACTCTAGGATCATACAATATAAACTGGTTAAACACATGGGCCAGTAGTTCTTAGGGTCCACTTTCTCCCCTTTCTATGTATATTGGGATAATGTTAGCCTTTTTGGTAACTTGCCACTTCCGAGAGAACAGTTATAGATCTCAGTGAGGACTGGAGCAATCTGATGGGCTAGTAGCTTCAAAACACAAGAGGAGAGGCCATCAGGGTAAGCTGCCTTTGCAGGATTGAGATCTTTTAAAAGCTTAAGTACCCCATCATTAGTAACCTCAAATTTTCTCATTACAGGAAATGGTGATAGGTTCTTTTGTGAGGGATATCTTGAGTCTGCTCAACTGTGAACACTGATCGAAAGTAATTATTCAGCAAGTCAGCTTTCCCTTGCTGTCAGATATCAGATCTTACTGACCCTAGCCCCTAGGCCTATGTTAGATCCACCCAGGGGTGTGGGTGCTTTTAAGCTAACTCAGTCCCAAACTAAGACTTGATCCCAATTAACTTAACCATGTGCCAACTTAGCAGTTGTGCTGAAAACTGTGACTTACCACCCCTAGTACTTACCCCCATAAAAACGTGAACCACTACAAAAAATCAGAGTAATTTCAGAATAACCTGCATATGGAAGTCCTGTTTGGGAAAATGTAAGGCTACAGAGTCCAGGCAACAAACGTAATTTGACAACAATTCATCTATGATTATTGCACTACTATTCTTTGGCTATGATTGAGCTGTCTTGCTAGTTACCTTTTAAGAGGCTACAAGGAGACACAGTCAGTAATTGATTTGGTTTTGTGAGAAGCCAAATGGATATGCAGTAAAACTTTAGTTCCCCACACCGAGATGTGTATTCAAGAGGCTGGGGGATACAAAGTTGATATTCCGAGGCAACTTTCTATTATCTTAATCTAGCATATGAAGGTTAACTTGTCTATGAGAGGCTACGAGGATAAGCAGCCAAAATTTAGGTTATCTTTTACAAGGCTACAATAATATGCAGTCAGGATTCAAACTGTGTCTAGAGGAGGCTATGGGGATATGTAGTGACTGGGTAGCCTCGGAGGCCCTGAAAAAACAGAGCTTCAGTCTCGCAGGGTATTAGGCAGTTGTGCCTAAAAGTCTGTTAATACCACCCATGTGTATTGGGGTGGTTCTTACAGTTTTTATACAGTAGGTAGTGGTAGACAGGGTTGTAGCCACGGTGGGCGGTGCCATCCAGGAATGTTGTTTAGTGCCCAGGACTAACTGTAGGGTAATTAAGCCTGGTACTAACTTCCCCTCCAGTTGTAGTAAACAACATGCCAGACTTAAGTTTTTTCTTGTGCGGGGAATGAAGAAACGATTGTTCAAATAGTGCAGATTATTGAAGGGAAGACAAAATCCCAGACACTGAATATGCGTGGAAATTTTTGTGCTTGAACTGTACATGGATGATGCACTAAGTCAAATTGGACTAACCTGCACAGAACCTCTTTGTGGCTACAGCAACCATAACTGCCGCACCTTTGTATGTTGTTGCATTGACCTGAACTAAAGAGACCTTGTTGGCTCAGCAGCTCTGCAGGTACAGTTAACAGTTATGTAGGATTTAACGACACACCAACACGAGTGTGTTATATATTGCCAGCTAGATAAAAAGGTCAAGTCCAAATACGGTTCAAGTTCGGTTTCAAATACAGTACAAGTCCTCCCCTTTAGCCGCCTCTTATGACAGGCAGGGAATACCGTGGGCATATTCTACAACCCCCAGCCCACAGGGGGCCTCTGCAGGTACACGTATACATACACATACTGTAGACCTGCACACATTTTAACTGC
This sequence comes from Holothuria leucospilota, assembly GCA_029531755.1. Classification (NCBI taxonomy): domain Eukaryota; kingdom Metazoa; phylum Echinodermata; class Holothuroidea; order Aspidochirotida; family Holothuriidae; genus Holothuria; species Holothuria leucospilota. The sequence goes on from CM055972.1 coordinate 49,135,136, forward strand.
ATGCGGTAATCATAAGTCACTGTACTCATTAGTTATGTATAGTATGTTAACATGAATAGATAGCTGGATTATCAGACTGCATGGTACAGTACACATACAGATTTCTTGCATGTGGGATTGTCTGTAGTATTACAGAGGTACAGTAACGTTACTGACAACCTTGATGGTGTAGGCATAGTGAAAGGTTTGTAAGGAAGTTTCTACTTTGCAGTGGAGAAATTCTTTGTAAATATGTTGAGTTTTTGGCACAGATTTGAAGACAACCAAAGACATTGTGCAGACAGAAAATTGGCCATTTCTGTTTGCGCGGGTATTACGTTCCCCACATGGTAGTAGAGTAATGTTGGGTCTTGTTCAAGGTATCTTGCCTTTGAAATGGATTAAAGATAGCTGGCTAGTACAAATGAACTGATACTGATAGTAGTGAAACTAAACATGCTCACTTAATGATTTTGTAAACTGATGGTCTGATTTTGTTTTTAGGCATATGTTGGACACCTTGTGGAGGTGGTAAAATATTAATGATGTCACTTTGATTGGAAATGGTTTGAAGGATAGGCCAAGGTCATTAGAAACCAGGTAATTAGAAAATTGTGAAACTGATGAATAGGTATTATTTCCTATGGAATAACCCATAGAATTTCAAAAGTTAACAATGCTGCTTTAATAAGTTACATGCACCAAAAAAATATAAATTCAAAAAAGATTTGCCTTGATCTACAGATGCACGTAGGAATTACAGCAAAACATAAAACTCTCCTCGTGTCTTCTTCAGGTTCTTCAAACTAACACAGTTTTCCACTTAATGCTGTAAGGAAGTATTGCTTTTCTCATTGTGATTGAAGTTAAATCCTTCCGTCTATGAAATGAAAGAAAAAAGTAATGCTAGATATACCCTCATACCTTTATAACTTATATGAAATCACTCAGGGGCATCGTGACCAAGGGGGTGTGGGGGTGTCTCACCCCCCCAAAGTTCGTCTGAGCGACGATAGTCGGAAAATCTGAAATGCCAGTTGGAATTTCTGATATCTCAGTGTAGCACATTTTTCCGACTGAGCCTATGTCAACTTTGTGTATATTTTCCAACTAGAGCAAGTGAGAATAATACCAAACATTATTTTCCTCATCTAAAATCAAATCAAAACTGTCCTTTTTCGCAAAGTCTTCTCAAACTCTCGCGCTTCAAACCTTACCTCAGTGTTGTTCTTATTACCAATTTCTTCTGATAGCAACTTTCGAAGAAGCACAACAACAGAAGTTGAAAGCTGTTTACAAATTACCAGGTAAAAGACTGACTTTTTGAGTGGCATGTTGGTTTGTTGGGCAAGTGAAAGTTTCTCGATTCCGATTCTGAATGCAGGTTTTATTATGGAAATTTTATTTAATGAATAATTTGAGCGCACTTCGCGCGCATGTGTCAAGATTTACAATCAATCTCATGAACATTATTAAGGTAATTATACCAGACACAATCTATGGGAGATAGGGAGCTTTAACCCCCCCCCCCCCCACCCAATTTTTAGCTCACACATTGTACACAGTACATGTGTGAGGTTATAAAATGGGGCAGATGTCGTCAACTTTTCTACAAAAGTTTTCAGCCTTTTGATGTGTGGAGATTTTGAGCTGAAATTTTGGGACATGATTGTTTGTCCACAGGGCATTAAAACTTGCGTATTTGCATTTTAATATACAAAAGTTAAATTTGGTTTTTAAGCAATTTTTGTAGGGCTGAGTTCACTGTGCCTGCTGAACAGGTAGCTGTTTATTCATTGCACTTATAGCAGTGTACTTGGTTGTGTGTTCAGTTGCTATCTCGCAACTGCCTGTGCAGGTTTGTTTTGAAATTTGATCCATTCACACACATCAGTCTTTGTTCATCAAGTGGCCCATGCAATCACAATGCCTTGGGGATAACTAATTGTATGATCATGATTCATTAAGCAAGGAGTTCCATGGGAACTCCCTGCATTGAGCAGCTACTTGATTCATGATAACAAAATCTGAAGCAACTCTGTGGTCAGTTTGGCTTACAAGAAAGGAAAATGGTTTAACCTGTTGTGGGAATATATCCCATTTTGTTCCTGGATCAATTGAGATGGTCAAGTCAAGTAATTGCAATACTGTAACTGTTTTGAGTTCAACTTCAGTAGCAGCTTTTTGAGTCTGTGGTTTGTTTTGATTGAGTGCAAACCTACGCAGTGTTTGATTGTGGTGTTGTAGGTGCAACTAAATGTACTTTGCAAACTTGAACAGTTTAATAACATCAGTTTAATTTCAGTTTTGCTGCTAATTCAAGTATACATTTACAGGCCTTCTTGATTTTAGAAAATATGCAGTGATATTTGTAGATCTGTCATCAAACAGTGTCAGTTGCAGTGTTTACATGCCTAAACGTGCTTGTGATTTTTCAGTCGGGTTTTGAGTTCATTTATTATTATGCTCTTTTCTTACGTTTTGCCTTTGCAAGGTAAGGAGGTTTTGTGGAAGTTGATGAATAAATGATAAAATTTGGTTCTTTTGAGTTCCTATTTTTAACAGACAAGAGAAATTGTGTGAGCTACACAACAGCATTGCTGTTCTAGTTTTAAGTGAGAATGAGCCCCACAAAATTGCGCAAAATTTTAAAGAGACTAAACATTGGTGAAGACATAGATATACTCAGAAAATATTCAAAATGTCTATTTATCAGGCCCGTAGCCAGTAAGTTCTGTAATGATTCTTTCTATAACTTCAAAAAAATTTTCGCGCGCTACGCGCGCTTTCATCTATACTTCTATCTAGTGTTAACGCCCCCATTTCAAACATATTGGATTTCAATGTTTCCACAAATGTTGTTCTTCCATGTAGGCATTATTCTAGAGAGACACGAAAATGCATCATCGTGAAGTTCTTTCCTCTTTTTCCTAACTTTTGGAAGATCCTTTCTTTTTTCTTGGCAAACATATTTGTAAGAAAAGGATTTTTCAGTTTCGTAGGGGATCCTTAATGGGTAAGATGAAGAATGTAATCCCCGACGACGACCATACAGTCACCCGAACAAATTTTTTGGTTTTGTCCAGATTCTTCAATAAAAACCCAAACTTTTTCAACTTTCCTTAATGAAAACAAACATGTGACATCTTTTTACAATATAAGCCCAAATTTTACGGCACACTTATATTTTGAGTTCGGCCACCCATTGCATCTGTCGGGACTTAGAGTAGCTGGCCCCCAGTCAGGGCGCTTCCCCCATGTGGGCAAATCAAAGCACCACCCCTGGCTGGGCCTGCATGCAGGTTTTTGGTTTCGATGATAAGAGAAACCAATGCATTCGTGATGGCGTGTGTGTATGTATGTGTGTATGTTTGTGTGTGTGTATGTGTATGTGTGTATGAACTTGTCTTCCTATCAGACCGAGGACCTGAACAATGGATTTGAGGTCCTCTGAAGGAAATTCAATAGATTTGTCAAGTCCTCGAAAGTTTGAACAATAGAGAGTCTATTGTCAAGGTTAGGGTTAAGGAAGTTAACACAAAGGAAATAACAATGAGGTCCTCGGATTGTATGTAAAATCGACTTGTGTGTGTGTGTATGTGTGTTTGTGACACTTTGCTCGTTAACACGATATCTCAAGAAGGGAAACTCTGACGGTTCTCAAACTTGGTACATAGATGCCCCATATTAAGAGGAAGAACCCTATTGTTTTTGGTGGGGGTCAAAGGTCATCTGGGGTCAACAGAGGTCAAACTCTGAAAAACCTTGTTAACACGATATCTCAAGATAGGAAGCTTGGATAAATTCCATACTTAGTATGTAGATGTGTTATGGTAAGAGGAAGAACCCTATTGTTTTTGATGGAGGTCAAAGGTCATCTGGGGTCACCGGGGTCAAACGCTGAAAACCTTGTTAACGCAATATCTCAAGGTAGGAAGGTTGGATAAATTTTATACTTAGTATGTAGATGTGTTATGGTAAGAGAAAGAACCCTATTGTTTTTGGTGGAGGTCAAAGGTCATTTGGGGTCACCAGGGGTCAAATCTTGAAAACCTTGTTAACATGATATCTCAAGCTGGAAAGCTTGGATTGATTTCATACGTAGTATGTAGATGCTTAATGGTAAGACAGTGATCCCTATAATTTTTGGTGGAGGTCAAAGGTTATCTGGGGTCATCAGGGGTCAAACACTGAAAACCTTATTAGCACAATATCTCCAGGTAGGAAGCTTGAATAGATTTCATACGTAGTATGTGGATGCATTATGGTGCGAAGGTGAATGCTATCATTTTTTGGCGGAGGTCAAAGGTCATCTGAGGTCACTGGGGGTCAAACATTGAAAACCTTATTAACACGATATCTCCAGGTAGGAAGCTTGAATAGATTTCATACTTAGTATGTGGATGTATTATGATGAGAAGATGAAGACTTTTATTTTTGGTGGAGGTCAAAGGTCATCTGAGGTCACCAGGGGTCAAAAACTGAAAACCTTGTTAACACGGTATCTCCAGGTAGGAAGCTTGGATAGATTTCATACTTAGTATGTGGATGCATTATGATGAGAAGATGAACCCTATCATTTCTGGTGGAGGTCAAAGGTCATCTGTGGTCACTGGGGGTCGAACACTGAAAACCTTGTTAACACGATATCTCCAGGTAGGAATCTTGGATAGATTTTAAACTTGCTATGTGGATGCATTATGATGAGAAGGTGAACCCTATCATTTCTGGTGGAGGTCAAAGGTCATCTGAGGTCATTGGGGGTCAAACACTGAAAACCTTGTTCACACGATATCTCCAGGTAGGAAGCTTGGATAGATTTAATACTCAGTATGTGGATGCATTATGGTGAAAAGATGAATGCTTTCATTTTTGTTGGAGGTTAAAGGTCATCTGGGGTCACAGGGATCAAAAAGCAAAATTTCCCAAGAATTCCCAAGATCGTCTCATGGGTTCACCAGGAGTCAAAAAGCAAATTACCCCAAGAATTCCCAAGATCATCATCTGGAGTCTTCAGCGTTCAAAATGCCATATTTCCCAGGAATTCCCAAGATCAGATATGAACCTAAAATTATTTTCCAACATGCTAAGATAGCACTTGACCAGTGACTGAAAGATATGGGACATCATGGCATTATTTGGAATAGAACATATATCATCGAAACCTCAATGCATTTTTGCATTCTGGTTCATATTGGCATTGAAGTATACCCCCAAATTTCGGTTCCAGGAGGCCCTATACAGGTATATGCTAGCCTTAGATGCCAGAATAGAAGGCATTAAAGTAGTCAAAAAGGGGGGCTTCAGGAGGTTTGTTGACAATGTAATCTTCTCTTAGACAACATACTTTCTACTTTCACGTAACCAAATCTTAGTATTCACTAAATTATGGACATTTTCCTGCCATATATGATCAGTTCCAAAAGTATCCCAAGATAGCACCATTTTGCATCTAAGCAAACCTTACCTTAACAAAAATTTCCCTTAGACCCCTCCCCCAGGACGGCACCTTTATGAAGTGACAAAGGAAAGATCTCCACTGCTGTATGTAAACGCAGGGCGCATAAAAAATGGCGCAATTTACGCCCCACCATTCAGTTGGAAAAATATAAATCCAGTCGGAATGTGGGACCTTCACACCCCCCCAAACATATGACCCTAGCTACGGCCCTGAAATCACTGCTGAGACACAGTTCGAACCACCCCTGGTTCTTGGGGCGATTCCAGCCTTGTTTTAGTGGCCATTGGTAATGGCCTAAGACTTAAGTACCAGGTGTGGTAACTACCGTACCTGGATGCTTTCAGTTATACTCCACCATGGCCCTTGTACAAAATGTATAAAGGCATAATCTATAAGGCCACCATAGGAAGGAAGAGCATTGTTAAATAATTCACCCTAGCAAAGTCAAAACAATTTCCAGGAGTTACATTTTCCTCAGGGCAGATCTTTGCTGCAAGCTATACTTTTTGATTCCTTGCGTTAGCAAAAGGAAGCTATGTGATGGTGATGTCGTGTGTGTATGTGACGCTGCTTGTAAACATGATATCTCAAAAGTGGTAACCGTGAGTGATCTCATACTTGGGATATAGGTACCCCTTGTTAAGTAGATGATCCCAATTGTTTTTGGTGGAGGTCAAAGGTCATTTGGGGTCAGGAGAGGTCAAAATGTTAAAACCTTGTAAGCATATCTCAGGTAGGGTAACTGTGAGGAATGTCATACTTGGCATGTAGATTGCATATATTAAGGAGATGATCCCTATTGTTTTTGGTGGAGGTCAAAGGTCATTTGGGGCCACCAGAGGTCAAATGGTAAAAACCTTGGGAATTCCTTGTAAACACGATATCTCAAGACAGATAAATGTGAGGGATCTCATACTTATCATGTTGATTGCCCATATTGAGTAGATGACCCCGATAGTTTTTGGTGGAGGTCAAAGATCATTTGGGGTCACAAGAGGTCAAATGGTAAAACCTTGGGAATTCATTGTAAACACTATATCGTAAGAAGGATAAATGTGAGGGATCTCATACTTAGCATGTGGATTGCCCATATTGAGTAAATGATCCCTATCATTTTTGGTGGAGATCAAAGGTCATTTGGGGTCACCAGAGGTCAAATGGTAAAACCTTGGGAATTTCTTGTAAACATGATATCTCAATACGGATAAATGTGAGGGATCACATTCTTACCATGTGGATTGCCCATATTGAGTAAATGATCCCTATGTTTTGGTGGAGGTCAAAGGTCATTTGGGGTCACCAGAGGTCAAAAGGACAAAACCTTGGGAATTGCTTGTAAACACGATATCTCAATACGAATAAATGTGAGGGACCTCATACTTACCGTGTGGATTGCCCATATTGAGAACATGATTCCTATAGTTTTTGGTGGAGATCAACGGTCATTTGAGGTCACCAGAGTTCAAAAGGTCAAAACCATCTTAACATGTTATCTCAAGGAAGATAAATGTGAGGGATCTCATACTTACCATGTGGATTGCTCATATTGAATAGATGATCCCTATCATTTTTGGTGGAGGTCAAAGGTCATTTGGGGTCACGAGAGGTCAAATGGTAAAACCTTGGGAATTTCTTGTAAACATGATATCTAAAGACGGATAATTGTGAGGGATCTCATACTTACCATGTAGAATGCCCGTATTGAGTACATGATCCCTTTATTTTTTGGTGGAGATCAATGGTCATTTGGGGTCACCAGAGGTCAAAAGGTCAAAACCTTGTTAACACGATATATTAAGGAAGATAAATGTGAGGGATCTCATACTTACCATGTGGATTGCCCATATTGAGTAGATGATCTCTATCAATTTTGGTGGAGGTCAAGGTCATTTGGGGTCACCAGAGGTCAAATGGTAAAACCTTGGGAATTGCTCATAAACTCTATCTCAATACGGATAAATGTGAGGGATCTCATACTTACCATGTGGATTGCCCATATTGAGTACATGATCCCTGTTTTTTGGTGGAGTTCAACGGTCATTTGGGGTCACCAGAGGTCAAAAGGTCAAAACCTTCTTAACATGTTATCTCAAGGAAGATAAATGTGAGGGATCTCATACGTACCATGTGGATTACTCATATTGAATAGATGATTCCTATCATTTTTGGTGGAGGTCAAAGGTCATTTGGGGTCACCAGAGGTCAAGAGGTCAAAACCTTGTAAGCATGATATCTCACGGAAGATAAATGTGAGGGTTTTCATATGTACCATGTGGACTGCCCATATTGAATAGATGATCCCTCTTGTTTTTTGGTGGAAGTCAAAGGCCATTTGGGGTCAAAATCTTGTAAACACGATATCTCAAGAAGGGTAACAGTGAGGGAACTCCTGCTTGAAATGTGGATTGTTTGTGTTGAGTAGATGATCCCTATCATTTTTTGTGGAGGTCAAAGGTCATTAAATGGCATCACAAAGGGTTAAAACCGTGTAAACATGATATTTTAAGGAGGATAATTGTGAAGGATCTCATACTTGGCCTGTGGATTGTTCATATTTTTTTGTTTCATATTTGGCATGTAGATGGCCATATAGGGTAGGTGATCCCTATTGTTTTCAGTGGAGGTGAAAGTCATTTTGGATCACAAGATATTAAAAGTTCAAAACCTTATTAACATGATATCTCAAGTAGGATAACTGTGAGGGATCTCATGCTTGCCATGTGGGTGATTCATGTTTGCTACAATATATCCATATGGCAAGGAATCACTAAGCCTTTGGCTTTTTGGTTTGTTTTTTGAAATTTTTCACATTTGATATTGAGAAAAATTTGTCCAAATTCTAACCTGAGCTGACATTGAGCAGGGCACCTGATAAGGCTACTCACACATTGGGCATAAGTAGATGACCATATCTCTTGGAGGGACCCTCTTTCAGCTGATCTGCTTGAAGGTTCAAGCTAATTCTCAGGTTTGTGGTGTCCTGGGTAGGACTTTAAACTGCATTCAGTTGTGGAGTTTGTTTAAATGCGGGGATAATGAGGCTACCCATTTTGTGCGCCTCCTGTGGGCTGGGGGTTGTAGAATATGCCATCGGTATTCCCTGCCTGTCATAAGAGGCCACTAAAGGGAAGGACGTGAACCATTTTTGAACAGTGTTTGAAACAGAACTTGAACCATGTTTGAAACCGTATTTGAACTTTACCTTTTTATCTAGCTGACACTATATAATACATTCGTGTTGGTGTTTTGTTAAATCCCATCTAACTAACTAACTAACTAACTAACTTACTCAGGTTTTGGGCCATTGTAAGAAGCTTGTGAAGTGTTTTGTGAAGCTTTCCATTGGAAAGTTCACCTTCTCTCATAGAGTTGTCAAGGAGTGGAACAGCCTGCTAGAGTTGGTTGTTAACTCCACTTCAGCCCATAGCTTTAAAATAAACAATTGATAAGTTCTTCTGTGACCGTGGTAGAAACTGATTGTGCAGGGTACTGCTTGGTTTTTGGTTTAGTTGCATTTTTTGGACTTCAGGGTATCATATGGGGCCTTAGCCTTCTTTGCCCTTTAACTTGTTACAGTATGTTATGTTGTGTTATGTGTATGTGTCACATCTGTTTAGCAGCTGTCCATAAACAAACAATGTTGTATTCCATGGTCACATTGCTAGCCTTACAAACGTAAATACACTATGTACGAGACTCATGCAATAAGGTGTCTCTTTTATACAAATTTTTCACACCTCCCATGCATTATGTCAGGGGAGTCTTACACTTGCAAATTCAAATATTTTGTACCCAGATTTGTACAGCAACTCCCTTGCACATTTTTCATCTGCTGATAATACCCTTGCATCATACATTTTCAGAGAAGTGTGATTTGAAGCTGAAAATCAGACGATGTACTGAGCAAAGCTCGTTTGAAACTTTGTGCTGCACAAATTATGTGGGCAACTCATTCCTTTAGGCATACTCCAACATTGATCTTGGTACATTACATCAGTTATATTAATACTTAGGGGTATACATAGCCAACCCATTTATACTGTAGAGCAGGGTTCTCAAGTGTTTTCAGTAGTGGGCCACATTTCCTTTAGTTCATGCTTAACATTTTGTAGCCAGAAGGGGCAAATCTAGGGTTTGAAGAAAGGGGCACATTCTTGAGGGGGAAGCATGCCTCCACATAAGAGCAAAGAGTGTCAGCACAGCAGGCAGTGTTGAGTCTAGGGATTTTTAGTTTGGGTGGTGGTTCTTCAGTGGGGGCGACATAAGGGATCAATCATCAAATCCATCCTAGTTCCACTGTAGACACCAGTAAGGGGAGACAATTTGTCATTTGGTACCTGTATCTCATAAAACACAAATTTCAGGCATCAAAGTAATCCTACATTTCCTATAATTTCCTATATATTTCAAAAAATCCTACATTTCCTATATTTGTATCATTTGGGGCTTGTTTTCCTATATTCTCCTATTTTTTTTTCTAATCTTGCTGAAGAACTTTTTTCCATGGTGCTGGGTGAAATTTTCAGATGGATTCTTTTTCCAAGATAGTGTCTTAGAGTTATAGGGTTCTGTGAATAGTATGGCATGTACTCTTGAAGAATGTTAATCCTACTGTAATGCTAAGAAGACTTGAAGCCGATGAAAAGAGGCAGTATTGATTAGAGAGGGAATGCAGTCAGTAGAGCATGAGCATACACCGTCTAGTTGTGTTTTCCTGCTTCTTGCTTGGGGGACTGTACACTGGCATAGTCGGCAGGATTGAAAATAAAGTTTTAATTCCAGAGTTTCGTGGCTGTCCAAAGCTGCAGAGAAGGTGATAAGTGGCTGTCCAGAGCTACAAGAACAGAGGTGAGCTAACCTAAATGGAAAGGACTTGGTTTCTTCTTGTCATTCTAGTTGTAAGTCTAGTTATGGATAGTGGCAAGACAGAGCAGACAGAGAGGTACCTTATCTCAAATTTACGTTGGCCGGGTATATAAAAAACTTGTGTGAGGAAAATGGTCTGGACATTACAATTTTGACAACGAAGGGAGAGAGAATTGCAGCCCTGCAAATGCTTCCTACTTTACAAGATCCTCAAGTTGGTGCACAATGTAAGCAGCTTCCAGTTAACAAGCTAAAACATTTGCATCCACTTAGTAATGATGACGATGTGGAGTGCTATCTGACTACTTTTGAACGACAATGCAAGCATCATGGAATCCCTGATACCCAAAGAACTTTTGTTCTAGAGCCTCTTTTGATGGGCAAAGCCCAAAAGGCATTCCATCTGCTGACAGAAGGGCAAAAGCTGACTATAAAGATGCAAAGGAAGCCATTTTAGCTGCTTATAAACTCACACCGGATACTTATTGTCAAAAATTCCATACCTCGAGTAAGTTAACTTTTGAAACTTTCACTCAGTATGCCAACCGTCTACATCTATACCTAAGAAGATGGATGAATCCTCCAGATGGTTTGTTGTGTAACCCTGAATTTGTGGTAATAATGGACAAGCTTATTGCAGATCAGAGTTAGAGTAGTCAGACAGGTAGCAGTGTACATAGAAGTCCTTTGTTGCCCTTTCCCAAATTTTGTCATGTAATTTCCTCAAGTGAGATTTTAGATGTTAAGTATGGCAATGTACATATTTTGCACACTGTGGGCATCTTGACATGTGGACTTTACTGTCCTGCCAAGTTGCACAGATTCAAAGGGAGCAGTCTGTCAATGAACTTGCGTTTGAAACAATATTTTGGCACTGTTAGCTAGCTTGGAGAGTACTCACTAAAATAATTACAATTCATCCAAAGTTTCTTTTCCCTTTTACACTTTTTTTTTACAGGCTGCTGTTTGCCAGCCAATTCAACTCTAATAAACATACAAAACTATCAACTATCAACTATTTCTACAGAATTTCCGCGGAAGTGTACAAACTGCCAAACAACACCATGCTCTCAATAGTATATCACATAAACTTAACTTAAGGCTTAAATAGTAACACAAAACTAAAATAGGGCACGGCTTGACTCAATTGATCCCATCATTGACTTCCCAGAGTTTTTTCCAGTTATTTGTTACACTTTCTCACCAATAACCCATTCTCACTCCTTTAGCTTTAGTTGTGCGTCAGTTTCTCTTAATTTCACATCACATATAAGTTAAATAACATTATTTCTGGTCACTCTGTTATAGAAGGCCTCTTACAACAAAACTCGGTCATTGTCTGTGAATCATTATTGTCGTAACATTTGATCAATGTCCTTTAGTTGCTCAATATTTACTACTTGCGGAATTCCATATGCGCACTCTGGCTCCATATAGATAGTTCTCAGTGATGCCAGTTAGCCTAGGTACACCCACTGCTACCTTTGCCTTTTACATACAAACCAGAGAATACCACTATAACATAACCATTCATTTACTCAAACCCAGACTTCCCCGTGCCACTAGCCATTCCACCCAATAGCCCAAACAACGTAAGTGTGAAGGGATCCTATGATAAAATTGCTTACCCTTCTAGCCTTAATCCACACCCATTTGCCCCTTTACCTGAATATGATAAAATACAATAGGTACTTACAACGGTAAAGTAGCAAGTTGTTTAATTCACCTAGGCAGACTCCAGTAGACGTCGGTTTGGGTTGACCCCCATCTCACAAACACGACTCTTAGTAAGGTTTACGCCGGCCGGAACCTTCCAGCTCTCCAGTGGGCTGCAGACTCTACATGCCAAATTAAATGACTTGCACCAAGCAGTCAAAATTGTACACCTTACAGGACTGTTTATGTAGACCAGTGTCTGACTGAACCTTATTGCTGCCTTCTCTGAAGAAAACTTCTTGGCTACATGTAAAAAAACAGGGTAATCTCCTCTCAACCACACCTTGGCTTTTCTTTTTAAACCAGGCGGCTTACGTCAACGCACTCGGAATCCCTCTGCCATATTTATTGCATAACGATAATATAGCATTCCTGCGGGATGTCATAAGTATTCCTTCCATTGTACTATAAGTACAGGCCATACATAAGGAAATTAGTAAACCCTCGACCAAAGCGCCCTCAAAACCTAGGCAAGTAAGCCTACGGAGTTTTCGACGTGACACAGTGGCATTTTTGGGGGGAAATTGGGCCATGCGCCCTCCCCCCGGCTGATGCCGTTTTTTAATTTAATAACCCAAAATATGTAAATTTTTTAAAATAAATTTTACTTCAGAAGGTAACATATGTAGCACCAGATTACGTGTAAAGACACTCATTCAAAAAAATTTTCAGGGACACCCCTTCCCTCAACCCCTCCTCAATGCTGGCAATCACAGAACATGTATACTGCATGGGTCCCATGAGACAGTTCTGGCTATGCCACTGAAAGTAAATTTTGAAGGTATTCATAGCAACCTTACAGTTCCCATAGGCCTTTATGGTCTTACTGTCAGCACCCATATTTCACACTGTCAAGATTGACTAGCAATACAATACAGTGTAAAGTTTACATCAAAATTGTGTCTTTTGAGTTCATTTCCTGCTATTAAAGCAGCAAAAAATTCAAAAATTTTCTCACCTCAACCGCATTATTATTGGAGCTGAGGTGAATTCTGACTGTGTACTGGAAATAGGCAACAGTTCATTATCCATATTAAGTACCCATTCATTCAAATTATCATCTGATATAAATATAGTTACATTCTGTGGTAACAACTTTTAATATTGCAACTTTTGCTGCCTCTTTGGCATGCACTAATAATAATATCCAGTGTCAAAAGTTGGAAATTCACCACAGTCAGGGGATTTACCCTTTCCCAGTTTCGCAAAATCTCATTTGCCCAGATTCACCAGTAGGCGGGAATGCTAAAGAAGTGATCACGTGACTTCATTAACTCGGTAGTTGCATGTGTCTGTATAAAGGAGAAAGCACTTTAAAGTTTATGCATGTGTCTTCAGTTTCAGATGAAAAAATTTGATTGAGCCCTATTCAGCTGGTTATTTTAAGGCCCACCTGTATTTCTGAGTCTTTCATCAGCACTTTGCAATCCCACCTTTAAATGACCAATGGATGAGAGATCAGTCAGGTCAACCCCATGAGTTTGTTTAAATAAGGTTAAACAGAACTGTGTATGAATGGCATTTTATTGCTACCGTACCATTAGCATCTGAAATGAACCTTGTGCAGGGAGCTGACATGGGTGAGAGGCTATTAGCATTAGGTGTTTACATTAGGGGCGGGGGAACCTCTAGTCTAAGGGCTATCAATATACAGTCCATGAAACCCTTTGATCCGGTCTGTAAGGCATTTCATCAGTGTAATTTCAGAGACACATGAGATTCAATTAACAATTTTGTAACCTACCATTTGACATGCTCATCATTTTCTGGATATTTTAGGTACATACAGTATACTGAGAAGTACTACTACTAGTGTGTTACAATACTACACCACACAGTATTCACAGTGTAGCATCCATTGTATATTGTGTCCTTACATGTGAGCCAGGTGCAGAACCTTGGCACAGCTGGATGCAAAACATTCAGCTTTGCATGAAAGATAGGCTAAACAGGAGTGTACTGCCATATCAACAGGAAGTAAGAAAGTCAGTAAGGAATACATTTGTGGGAGCTGTGCTGTTTTAGTTCTGATGGATTTCCAGGTGTCAAAGTCTCCCTTCCATAAGTGGGTTGGAATTTTAAGTGGGTGACTCTACCATTTACTGTCACAAAACACATTAGGAAAGTGCCCTTAAAAAACGCTACATTTTGGTGCATATCGTGGGCACTATTCATAGCTGTTTGTCCATCATTACTTCATACAACATCCATTCAACTTGCTGTGAGTCAGAGCTAAGGTATCAACACAAATGGTAAAGCTAATCATTCTGTGGTCTGTTTAGACTCTCTCATCCAATTTGATGTAAAGATAGTATGGTGCTTCATTTTAATCCCGCAAAATTGTGTTTATACTCCAGAGCTTCTGGGAACTTCACCTCATAGTCCCATGACCAGGGTGTTTCCCCTAGACCCGAAAGGGCCTGCCTTAAGGTTACTAGGCCCCATGCCTATACTTGGAGAGCCTTGTGCTCCCTGCACTGTTGGCTCACGAGAGGACTATCAAAATGTTCCTCAATAGGAAAAAAGTTCCATCCCTGGTTTACCTAATGTACCTATTGAGAGTGGTAAGTTTGAACTCCAGTAGTGGAGATACACAGCGCTTGTGCTTGCTATGATAATATGAATTGAAGCAGCTATGCTACTAGCTTCAATGACACATTGCCCAGTTCATTAGTGTTGTACAGTAAGAGGGATAAATGGTTGTACTTCTAGAATCATTTTGTTAATTTGTTGTGACATACTTGTCCTAATGACAAATCTGGTATGAGCACCTATACCTCTTGGTGCTCCAGTTAAATAAGGATATAAAAGGTGCAATAGACTGTATGTGAACAGCAGAGCTGGCACTTAAGCTGTACACTTACTGTATTATGAGCTACTCATACAGCTAACAGTTTCGTGGGGTTTTATGTATATTGCAATGAAGGTTTCAACATTTGCTAGTTATGCATATATTACAGTAGTAGGTCATTTCACTGACTTTTGAAGCAAACTGTTGCCTGCTGTTATTGCTTGTATTGTGCAGTACTGTTCTTGTGTATGCAAGATCAAATCAGCTAACCTCCAGCAGGACTGTTTCACCTCTACCCCAAAAGAAGATGTCATGTATAGTTGAATTGTCCAAAAATTCTGAAAGAACTTTCCATTGATTTATCTTACAGTATGAGCAGAATTATTAAGCCAAAGTTCACCATTTTTGAGATTTTACTTGGCAAGAAACCTGTGTGGTAGGCAGATGTGGTGCCAGAGATCTTCTATAGGAAGTTTCATTTCATGCATAGACTGTAAGTTTCCAACTTGTGCAATCATGTCACAATTTAGTTTTGAACAGAATCAGAGGAACACATATTGGCAAGGGAGAGGGGCAATAGAAAACAAGGAACAGACTTATCAAAATAGTCACACATCTGTTGCTAAGTACAATAAGGGTATAGCCTCCTTTTGTCGATTTCCTTTATGAAACATTTTTTGTGGAATCGTTTAGACTATGAAGAGAGGTTAATCTTTTATTGTTAGCTGTCATGAACATTATCATTACACTCACTAATTAAAAGGGGCTTTGTTTCCATAGAATGCTTGGAATGGAGCATGTGACATAATACAGTTACTCATATGGTTCATTGGTCTTTTATCTCACCCACAGAAACATATCAAGATCGAAGAGGGCCTGGTTGACAAGACTAAGTTGGTGAACTTGTTTCAACGAACATTAATGCCACTACCTCAGCGTGTTCCCCGAAATAATAGGAGGGGGAGGAGAACAAAGGCACTTATCGAAAAATTAGATGCGTTGAAATTAAAGAATGAGAAAGCTCAAAATACTGTTGAATATCAGAATCCTAAGAAGTAAGTGGCATTGACTGCATCCACAAATGTGAGTCTATTTCGCTCCTCCTTACCTCCTATTTACATATGTATACCATTATTGCCCGCAATAACCGTCTGGCAAACCTAATAACACTGCGGGATCCCCTACCCACTGAGGGCGCCCTAGAACCTAGTTCTTCCTTCTCCATTTTGCCTTCTCCGTGTTAAACACGTTCCAACTATCGTCTGGTAAAACCTTCCAAGTTTTTCCTCCATCTGATTTTGGATCGTTCCAGTTCCTCTCTCCTTACTGTGGGAATTCATCTTTCACCATCCTCTACGAGAATCATGAGTATCCTTTCTTGTTTTAGCCGAAAATTCTTACTAGAATTTTCTCTGTATCTTAGCTGGAGGTTTTTCGCCTTTGCGCGATCCTCCCCTATACTTTTGTACAGGTACCAGTCTCGCGGCGCCATTTTGTTTCTGCGTCTCTCACCCAGGGCCCCCGTTTTCGGTCTTTGGGTTGACCTTCCCACCCCCTTTCCCCTCCCAACTGGTCTGTTTTTCTCCAGTTTATGAATTTCTTAGTTTCGGCGTTTCTGTCCGGCAGCTTCATTTTGTATCTTTTTCAGGTTTGCTGCTTGTTTTTTCTTTAGCTTCTTGCTACTGCGTCATTAAGTTTGTATTATTAACTGTTGTGCTAGCTTATCCAGGGCTGGTCATGAGAATTTTTCAGGAGGGCAAGCAACTGCCCGCCTTGCTTTAGCTGTTACACTTCAAGGCGGGCAATTAGTTGCCCACCCAAGATTTTAGGCGGGCAGTTGTGTAAATATAAAATTTACATTTAAAATTGTCTTAGTTAAAAGCATAACAGTATTGTACAAACAGAACTGCAAAGAAACCTTGTTGCATAATAAAAACAGGAATGAGGATGAACACTTTCATGTTTAATTGCAAGAACTGCGCAAAGCTCAGGCTTGACTCGACCAACCCATGTAACCAATGGGGAGGTTTTGACATGAGCAAAGAGCAGTACGTACCACAAATCACCTGGAGCACAAACCATGGGGGTCATGGGGCCATAACCCTCTCTGAAAATAAATGTTAGGGGGAAGCACCCCCCCCCCCCACCCCAGCCAGATCCAAACTTAGATATGCAACACTCATAACAAAAACAGTGGTGCCATGTTTTCTAAAATCATGTTATAAATCAGTCAAAAAATGAAAATGATTTTATCTTACTGTGCCACAAATACCCAAATTAGCAACATCATGGCACCCTTCAGGGTAGAGTTGGTGCTCTATTCCCTTCTACCTTATGCACCACTGTGGACACATGGTGGACCAAGTCCAGGGTAACATATGGCGGAGCCACTCCATGAATGGTGCCAGCCTAGTAAGGGTCCAAAGATCAACTGATATCCACACAGTTGGGCCTATATTCCTTCTTCAATGGTACGTAATGTAGTCCAGGCGCAGATCCAGAAATTTCGAAAAGGTGGGGGGGGGGGGGGGGCTAACAGCCCCCTTCAGTATTTTCCTACATTAACATGCTAATTTTTGCGCATTCGTTATTGTTGATGTGGCGAAAAAGGGGGGCTGAGGCTGGGAAAGCCCCCCTTCCCTTGGATTCGTACCTACTTTAATCAGGCCCAGGCCTGCAGTCCGGAAAATGGCAGTGACAAGTTAGATCTAATCTCAAAGCTTTGTGTCCTTCTTGTGAGTAATTAAGTGAAGTATGCACAAAAATCATACTTGTTCCCCTTTAATATAATGGGTATATACTTTGACCATTATCTTCCGACAGGAGTGGGGGCGCTAGGTTGGGGCCATGGCCGGGCCACAATGTTTTCGTCTTGTGGTAACTGATGAATCCTCCACCCCCACATAGCAACAAAATGAGGATTTAGAGTGTTATGTTCATATCACTTTAAGGACTTCAAGAGACTAAAACTATTTGCTTCTCGTAACAGTAATATGTATGGCAAAAGGCTTAGAAAATATTCAAGCTGGTTTGACAAGCAAAGACCTATTCTGGCCACAAATATGTCTGAACTCTCATACCAACATCTCAGACAACATTTGATAACACTTTCAAACAAAAATGATTGGTAAATTTTAGACCCTGTAGCTCTACGAGTAAGCCTGCAGACACTACTTCTGCATATTGCAGCATCCTAGTAGGCCTATCCATCTATTTTACACGTTAGGCAACAGCAAAATTGCAAAGCCCCCCTAGAGAAATTTGCCTCGTGGTGAAAACCTTCCAATCAAAAATTGTCAGTATTATGTAGATACTTGTTTGAGAGTCTTTTGAACATGTCAGGACAATGGTTTTGTCATTTCTGACAAATTTAGTAATGTTTGACAGTGAGTTGACACTCAAAAACGATGTATTTTGAAATTGTACTCTCTGCAGTACAAGATGCATGCAGCAAGCTGTATACTGTAGCTTACTTGTGCAACTGAACCATGTAAAATAAAGCTGTGTGGCATGCTAGTTTGTGCGGCGTTGTCAGATTGTACGAGCTGGCTGTTTTCGCTAGGGAAGTTGCCGAATATTTTGGCGTGGAAAGTCATTAAATTTGGGTCTTTAAATGTACTAATTTGCATGTATTTTGATGGTTTTAGCATTGTATTTTCACACGGGCGATCATATTTTCTCAAGGTGGGCTGTTTGTTGCCCGGCACACAATTTAAGGAGGGCATTTTGTTGCACACCTTGGCAAGTGTTTTTGCTTCCAAGGCGGGCGTTTAGGCGGGCACGGGCGATCGCCCGGGTCATATGACCAGCCCTGAGCTTATCTGCACTTATCGCTACTGCTAGTTTTGCATATGTGTTTTTCGCTATTTATTAGCTTTTAGCTGTCATCTTATGTTTTAGCTAGTTTTTGCTAGACTTACTATCATTTTATGTCGTATTTTATGTTACCTCCTCCCAGGCCTCGCCCGGCTGCCGTGGTATGGTAAGTCCTCGGCTTTCCGGCTTATCCGGCTTTGTTACCGAGGTCTATTCAGGTATTGTGTGGTCTTCGGACCGTGGCTGCCGAGGCTAGGTAAGTCCCTCGGCTTATCCGCTTTCATCATTTGTTCTTTTGCATGTGGACTTTTTTCCTTATCGCTTTTGTACAGACTCTGATTCTTCCAAATGCAGCTCCTGCAAGAAATTTCGTCCGTTCGTGAATTGGGATTTCCATTCTCTGTGTCCTGCCTGCCGTGATTGCTCTAAAGACCGTCCATGCAACGTTTGCCAATCCTGGACGTCCAAAGAATGGGACTTACTCAGACAAAGAGCCGAGGAAAGAGGGAAATCTATTCCGAAGAGGAAAAAGGGTGCTAAGCAGTCCCAACCGACTAATTCTCCCTCTAAGAAATCCAAAAACCGTGGCTCGGGTTCCAGCAAAATTAATCCCGGCCCTAAGGATAAATCCGGTATAGGTTCTGCCCAGTCAGACCTCCCGGAAGTTCAGACGATTGAGTCCGGTATAGGCTCTGCTACGGCTTGCCTCCCGAGACTCCCCAGGAGCCGTTCTCAAGAGAATTCTAGTCCAGGCTTGACTCTAACTCCCGATACAAGAGATCTCAGGGATTCCAGAGATGCTAACTCCGGCTTGCCTACCGTCTCTATCCAGGGCAACGCTCCACTTGACACAGCTCTCCACTCCTCGGCTCCAACCGCCGTCACCGACCAACTCCAGAGAGCTCTTTTAGTCCGGGAACCCTCGGACGCCAACGCTCTGGTTCTCTCCTCGGACATGAATTCCAACATCACTAGAGATTTCGAGGGCTTTTCCGACCGAAGCCGCTCCAGGGATCGTTCGAGGTCCAAGAAAAAGAGGAGAAGACGACACTCTTCCTCTTCCTCCTCCTCCAGTCCGTCCATGAGCCGCCGCCATCACAGGAGACACCGTCAGCCAGAACCTGCGTCCTTTCCTACCGAGGCCATCTCTCAGTTGGTGAACCTCCTCTCTCAGTCCGTCGAGCGGTTTTCACCTCAGGCCCCCGCTACGTCGTCCACGGCTATTTCGGGGCCCACCCAACCCACAGACCCGACCGTTGAACCTCTGTCGGATGAGGAAAACGATTTCCCTGACGAAGCTAGATCTCTGGCCTCCCAAGAGGATTTCTTCCTGCACACCGAGGCTCGGGTAAATTCAGGAGAGTCGGATGACGACATCCCGCTCATGGGTACAAGCATTTCCAAGGAAGCTTTCGACAAAGCTGTGGAAGTTATCAGGAGACAACTGGGCTTTGATGCCTCTTCCCCTCCGGAACCGTCGTCTTCTAGAAAATCCCACCTGTCCCTCAATAAACCGGTGACTCCTCTCAGATCGTCTATGCCAGTTGACGCGGAATGTTTTGATCGGTTCGAGGCCCAAGCCAAGGCTAAGAAGTGGCGTGCCTACCCCAAGAGACAGGCGTCCGACTTCCACATAGATGACGAAGACTGGAAAGCCTTCTTTTCTTCCCCGTCCATACCTGATGTTTGCCTCGACAAACTAAAGGCCTCCGGCGCCGTGGACCATAGGGGAAAATTTCGAACCTCGTCTACCAAGAAATCCTACCTTTCTCTTCAAGGAATTGATCTGGCAGCCAGAACTGGTATGAAGTTTGCTTCTTCGCTTCTTTTGATCGCCGAGGTGCTTTCCAAATCTTTCAGACAAACCGGAACTGAGGAAGTCTCCCGTAAGGACACAGGGGCCTTAGTCAATATCCTTGGACCAGTCTCCAGACTTTCTTATGATCAGTTCGCTAAAGTCGCCGTTAAGGCTTCTTCTGATAGACGGGAGCTGGTCCTTGACAGTATCCGCTGGCCTTCCGATGACATAAAACGCCGATTCATGGAACTTCCGTTCTCTGGTCCGGACCTTTTCGCTGGGAAATTTGAAGAACAGCTTCTCACTGAGATCAAAAGACGCAAGGACATCAATAAAGCAGATTTCAACTTTCCCCGGAGCTCGTCCTCTTCTACTAGAACCAGAAGGTCTTCACCCAAACCGTCTTTCCGTCGCCCATCTAGACCGTCCGCCTTTCCGTCTAGACAGCAGTCTATCCAGGGCCGCTCTCGTGACAGACCGAGGATCCAAGCCCCCGGTAGGAACCATCCCAAGTCAACCTCTACCAACTTCAGCCGTTGGCCATTGAGAGGCTCTTCCCGTGGTGGTTCTCGAGGCTTCGGACGTTCCCAGTCCAAACCCTAGGGAGGCCCACCCTACCGTTCCACTCCGGGCGGTAGGGGGGAGATTGTTGAAACATGCCAACAATTGGGAGATTTTGTCACCAGACCCTTGGGTTTGGCGCATAGTTCAGACGGGTTACAAGATAGAATTCTCCAGGATCCCGCCTTCTTCGGGTCGCTTCAGGTCATCTCCGGTGCCCAGAGTTCGGGACCAACGTCTAGCTCTAGAGAAAGAAATCTCAGATCTTCTTCAGAAAGGTGCAGTGTACATCGTCAGAAAGAATTCTCAGGTCAAACTCCACCGGTCCTCCTTCTTCCTCACTCCCAAGAAACCCGACACCTGGAGACCAATCCTAAAGCTGAAACCTCTAAACAAGCTATACATCCGTCCAAAAAGGTTCAGAATGGAGACCCTCGCCATAATCCTCCCGTCTCTTCAACCCGGATCCTGGGCAACATCGATAGATCTAAAAGATGCCTACCTTCACATCCCCATCCATCCGTCCCATCACAGATATCTGGCGTTCCGTTACAAGGGGATAGATTACTGCTTTCGGGCGATGCCGTTCGGCCTCTCAACTGCCCCCAGAGTTTTTAGACGAGTAACAAGAGTGATTCTGGCTTTCCTGCGAAAAAGGGGAATACACGTTTACGCCTATCTCGACGACTGGCTTATCATCGCACGTTCGGCCAACGAAGCCTCCCACATCACAAGCTTCACCCTCTCGTTGTTAAGACATCTAGGCTGGGTGGTCAACGTGGAGAAATCGTCCCTCACTCCAAGTCAAAGGGTTACTTACCTAGGGGCAGTCCTGGACCTTCGCTCAGGCGTTGCTTACCCTACCCCAGAGAGAGTTCAGACATTAACGGACATGGCTACTCAGATGTCATCCTTCCAGTCAGCTCCAGCCAGGCTCTGGCTCCGACTCTTGGGCCTCATGGCCAGTATGGTGGATGTTATCCCGTATTGCAGATTGTTTATGAGGCCGGTCCAGATACATCTCCTACAGTACTTCGCCCGATCCGGCAGTCCTCTCTCGAAAGCTGTCCCATTGAATCCGGACGTCTTGAAACACCTTCACTGGTGGACTCTTCCACGCAATGTGGCCTCGGGGAGACTCTTCGTGGAAACTCGCCCCAAATCCACTATCATGACAGACGCCTCTTTGTCAGGCTGGGGAGCAGTACGGGAATCAGCCACGACCTCCGGCCTTTGGAACACCTCCCAGTTGAAACTCCACATCAACCTCTTGGAGATGGAGGCGGTCCTCCTAGCAGTCACCCGCTGGAAACACCACCTCAAGGGGCACCAGCTTACAGTCCTGTGCGACAACTCGACCACAGTCTCTTACATCAATCGCCAAGGGGGAACGAAGTCCCACTCTCTTTGTCAGAAAACCTGGGACCTACTTCACCTATGCAGACTCCTCAACATTTCCATCAGGGCGACCCACCTTGCAGGCCAGGAGAACGTGATGGCAGACGCCCTCTCCAGGGGAACCCTTCAGGAAACAGAATGGTCTCTGTCCCAGGCCTGGGCCAACCACATATTCAACATTTTCGACCGCCCGATGATAGACCTCTTCGCATCCCCGATCAATGCCAAGTT
The DNA here is from genome assembly GCA_029531755.1 of Holothuria leucospilota. Lineage (NCBI taxonomy): Eukaryota > Metazoa > Echinodermata > Holothuroidea > Aspidochirotida > Holothuriidae > Holothuria > Holothuria leucospilota. The sequence continues at coordinate 49,157,753 of CM055972.1, forward strand.
ACCAACCTTCTGCACCAGGTTTTTCCATCCACAGGCGTGGGCTACCGATGCTCTAGCAATTTCCTGGGACAACCTCCACGCCTACGCATTCCCTCCGTGGTGCCTAATTCAAAGAGTTCTCCTGAAGCTCAGAGTCTCCAACACAACTCTACTTCTCGTAGCCCCTTACTGGCCGAACCAACCATGGTTCCCGATCCTTCTGGAGATGCTCATAGATCTTCCGTTCAAATTCCCAACCAAGGACAACCTACTCACTCAGAAAGGGGGCAAGATTTGGCACCAACGACTTCAGCATCTTCATCTTGCAGCTTGGAATCTTTCATCTGACAACTCTCTAGTCAAGGCCTTTCACAAGAGGCTGCAGTCCTTGCCTCGGGGTCCAGAAGATCTTCCACCGTGTCGACTTACAATTCACGGCTCTCCAGATTCAGAACCTGGTGTTCCGAGAGAAATACTGATCCCATGGAGGCCTCATTAGAGACCGTAGCCGATTTTCTACTCCACATTTTCAAGGAGGGTAAACAAATCAGTACGGTTAAGAACTACCGGTCAGCTATTTCTTCTATCCACGAGGGCTTCCCTGACGGCTCAACCATTGGTTCGAACAACGCCATTAACCACCTTTTCAGGGGAATGTTCAATGAAAGACCTCCGCGCAAACGTCTTAGTCCTTCCTGGTCCATCAACGACGTCCTCAACTCCTTATCTACCCCTCCGTTTGAACCCATCCACAACACTTCACTCGAGCTTCTGACTCACAAGACCCTCTTCTTACTGGCAGCAGCTTCAGCCAGGCGCCGTAGTGAACTCCACGCTCTAACAACTAAAAGAGGGTTCATCCGTTTCAGCCACAACGGAGTCTACCTGATTCCAGATCCCACCTTCCTGACTAAGAACGAGACAGCCTCATTCTCGCCTGGTGAGATCTACCTCCCAAACATCTCCTCTTCTTCCTCGATTAGAGAGGACAGAAAGATTTGTCCTGTCCGGGCTTTAAGATGGTATATTGAGAAGACTAAGAACATTAGATCCTCAGAGAGATTATTCCTCATTCCCAGATCCCCTTACAACCCGGCATCTAAAGACACCCTTTCCAGATGGATTGTCAACCTTATAACTCCTCACATCGACAACGACGACCCAGTCCACGCACACCAGTTACGGGCTCATGCCACTTCTAAAGCATGGTTCAACGGGGTTAGTCTATCAGATATCCTCAAGGCCGCAGCATGGAAAACCCCATCTACCTTTGTGTCGTGCTATCTAACAGACGTCGTCTCTAACGAGGGTGCCTTCGCCAGATCAGTCTTGGGAATCTCGGATCAACATCGTCGTCCGGTCCTCCCACCATCTTGCCGGTGCTAGTCTGAATACATATGTAAATAGGAGGTAAGGAGGAGCGAAATAGACTCACCAAAACTCCCTGGTTTGGGAGTCTATGAGCTCCGATACTTACCTCCTATTTACGTCCCGCCTCCCGCCCCTGGGACTCCGACGTTATCTAACCTCCTGACGGGCTCAACTCCCGGGACATCGCCTCTCGCTCCAGGCTCTCTCTCTCTATTTGATGGTGCCTTTTTGGTCAACTCCTCGAGATACTTACCAGCCCTTCTCTCTCTCAACCATGACTCTCCTCAGGGACGATTTTGCTTCTCTGGCCTACCAAGACCTTCGGCTTCCCACCGAATCCTGATGAGTCCTATTGATTCCTAATGAGACCTAGTGAAACCTATTGAAGCCTATCCAGTCCTTCCATCGATTATGACGAATCTAGGAGTCCGACGTCCTTCTTCAGGGGTCAAACTTAAGCCCATGGAACAGTCCGAACATAGACTCCCAGACGTTGGACCTCTCACCGCCTACTTCTTATCAAGAGTGTCTTCTTCAGCCTCCAGACCCTCTCCGGACACGTCAGCCAGGCCTCTGTCAGACACCAAGACTCTACTATACGTGAGATAGGGTGTTCTCGCCCCTTCGTTTTGTTTCTTGTGTGTATGGGGATCCTTTTGGGGGGTTGGGTCCTTCGTTCCGAGTTTCTGACTCGGAGCGGCAAAATGCAGAAGGAAGAACTAGGTTCTAGGGCGCCCTCAGTGGGCAGGGGATCCCGCGGTGTTATTAGGTTTGCCAGACGGTTATTGCGGGCAATAATGGTATACATATGTAAATAGGAGGTAAGTATCGGAGCTGATAGACTCCCAAACCAGGGAGTTTTGGTGATTTTATCTGATACTTGTAGAGTTTTGTATTTAATGTAGGTTTACAAGAGTTTTATCTTACAAGTTATAATAGTTGAGTTGGTATATTCTTGAAATGTTAACTCAGCCCAGAGAAGAATGCATTCTTAATCAGTGGCGTATGCAGGATTTCGAAGGTGGGGGGGGGGGCACAACCTGTGATTCCTCCCGACTGACATAGAGGGGTGTGACAAGTGCACCGAAGGTGCACCACGAGTGCGAAGTGCCAGTTTGCGCACATGGGGTCCAGGGGCAGAGCCCTGGTGGGGGTTCAGGGGGCAAAGCCCCCGGAAGCTCCTGCAACATAAGGTAATAAGACCCCCTAAATTGGTTCTAGAGGCCTTATTGATCAGGTTTCGTTTGTTTCAGATTTTGTAAAATTCGATGTCAGTGACAGAGAGTTCAGGTTATCCTCTATGCATTGAAAGCTGCAGTGTGCTACAGTATGTGTCACATACATTGACAGGACTACATTCAAGATCACAAGGCCAGTCAAGAAGGCTGCTTGAGATGATCGCAAAAGTTAACAGCACTGTTTCATCCTTAAACCTATATAGTTTACCATTACAGATGGTTAAAGTGACTAGCGCTAAGGGGAAGGGCGAAGGGAACTTAATGATAGTAGGCCTACCTGCACCATATGAGACAGATATTGATATTGATAGCATCCTGTCTGATTATTCACTGGAGGACAATTGGAAGAGCTCTATCCTTTGGTAAACAACCAAAAAATGAAAAAAAAATTCTCTTCTAATGTCATTCTGTAGGCTACTTCTAAGTTTTGAGTGCCAGGGATGGCACCAGGATTTGCCCGACAGGTGGCCAGACGGGCGGAGGCAGTGACCTGAAGCCCCGACAGCCCCGATGCCGTCAAAGGGATGGTGAGGAGGGATCTGAAGAAAATCTGTGTACTAAACCATGCCATTGAGGGACATATATTTCATAAAGTGGGTGTATATACTAGAGGAACATAGTTTCGGGGCTGATTTAATGTTTTCCCCAGAATCTAAAGTGTGAAATTGCAAAGCGAGCGAAAATTTTTTGGGTTATCCTTCACTAAAAAGAATCGGTATAATTATTAAAAGCTAATAAAGGTCAATTGTCCGGGCAGTTGGTCCCTATCGGGCATAACTTGCATTGTACTTCTCTCCTCTCGTCACTATAGCCGTACCGCACAACAGACCCAAGAGAACATTGACTGAATAACGTGAAATGGGGTGAAATTCCCAACTTTTACATAAATTCATGAATTCTACTTCTTTCTTGAAAATTCTACTTACTTGAAAAGGTGGAAATGGTTTGTATTATATTTAGCTATAAGTAACAGAACTGTGGAAGAGTGGGCAAAGCGTACTGGAAATCTTGGGTTTCATTGTAGAAATGACCCTTTGAAAGCCAAAATAGTAAACAGATCATGGGTGGCGACAGAATTTTCAGAGGGCTGGGCCATGCCAGCCACCCCAAGCTTCGACAGCCCCTCTGTTGAAGAGGTGGTGACAAGGGGATATGACTTATTATCCCATGCCATTTCAGGGCATATTTAACATGATATCACTTAATACTTCATGAGCCAAGTTGCACACTTTATATAGTGTTCTTTCGAATCTGAAACTTGAATTTGCAAAGCGCGCGAAAATTTTTGGTAGGCTTACACAAAAAAGATATGTGATCAAGAACATAAAGAAAACAAAAAAGAAGAACTGTAGGGGTTCTAGACCATATCGGGGATAACATACATATTATCGAAACACTTGGACTACCCTATGAAACAGCCAAACTTTAGTCTGTGAGTCACTCACAAACTGACCGTACCGCATGACACACATTAGAGAACAGTAACTAGACTTAGCGACATGCGATGAAATTTTCGACCTCCACATGAACCTTGTTCTCTGCCTACATGTTTCGTGGTAAGGTTGGCAGGACATGTGCTTTCTAGCAATGTGGAATGGAACTGCTGAAGATCCTGGAGTAACTATACAGCGCGTGTAGCGCGCCGAAAAATTTGGATTCTGATTAGAGAAATTGTCCTCTCTCAGGTGCCGTCGGGGACTGCCTGCATACTCTATCGTATCGATTAAGACTCCCCAATGAGGCTCCCCGCCCCCACCTGGCTCCTTCCCTGTTGAGTGCTCAGTGTCTCTTCAATCTTTTTCTCTTCCCCTAACCCTTAAATCCCCCGACTAAGAGATTTTCCCCCGACTGGCTTCAGAGGTGGGGGGCCAGTCCCCCCCCCCCTTTGAACACGCTACTGTTCTTAATAGATTTTTGTAACTTGTGTAGTTTTATCATTTCCTGTTGCAAGAAAATACAGCATATTCATATGTTATATAAGGCTGGCAGAAGTACAGAGGTAAGATTGAAGTTGTATGTGTTGTATATATACCAATGGTTGCTCTGTCAGTTTTCTGGAATCAGACTTAAGATATCTTGAGTGAGCGTTTTCCTTCATGAGACAGATCTCAAATCTTGTGATGTCATATTGAAGTAGTGTAAAATGAGAGTGCATTTATTTACTTGAACCCATCCTTAAAATTACAGTGTGCTATAAATTAAAAAGTTGCTCTAAACTGACCATAACTGAAAAAAATGATCAGAGATTGGAATGAAACTTTATTGAATATTTTGAAATAATGACTCAGAGCTTGTCATGATTCATCACTTGTATGTTTCTCTCCTGTTGCAGAAAGAAAACCTCTGAGGTGAAAAAAGGTCTGCTCATCTCATCAGAACTGAATCTTTCCTCTGAACCAAGGCTTAAACCTCCTCCAGTTGTAATAAATAAAAACAGAGCTGTCATTAAGCTTGGTTCATCAACTCCTACTAAAAAGCATTCAGATAAAAATGTCACAACTATACGCACAGGGCTGTCAAAGGTAAAACCGTCTCCATCTTCTGATAAAACTGATAGTGAAGATAAACTGAACAAAGAAACTAAAACCTCATCACCACAAGAGAGTATTCAGAAACCAGGGAGAGTTAAAATCACTTTTGCGGAAACCAAGGATGATAAACCACAAGTCAAAGAAAAGTCTGCTATGAAACAGCATGGCCTACTGATTTCTACCAAACAATCTCTTAGTGTTTCAAAAAGTAAGGAATTATCGAATCACTCATCAGCTAAGACAGGAAAAGTCAGGATTACATTTTTCTCCAACAGTGATAAATCAGAAACAAGAGTGACATCTCCAACAAGGTCACATGTAGTATCTGATGCTGGTAAGAATGCTGTTCGTAAGGCTCTAGGTCATCTAGGTCAAGGCGAGAAGAAGAGGAAGGATGGAGAAAATAAAACTACCATCAAAAGACCCATTACCACTTCTGTCGCTGAAGTAAGATATCTTAATTTTAGTTGTTTCTGACTACAAAAATGAATATTTTGAAAAAAAATGTCGTTGTAGAGTTGACCAAATTTTGGCTATTGTGCAGTAATTTTTAAAAACTTGAATACTCTGGGTAAGCAAATTTTTATTAAAAAAAAAAGTTGATTTATGAAAAGCAAAACAATTTTGTAGTCAAGCTTTTTGATTCCTTGCCGTAGGCAGGCAAGGAATCTATGCGATGGTGATGTCGTGTGTGTATGTGGTGTGTGTGTGTATGTGTGTGTGTGTATGTGCGTTTGTAATGGGCGCCTATTGGGGACACACACTGGTCCTTGAGACGTGAACTGGGGACATGATGAAAATCGGGGATATCCCCGATTTTAGTATCACTTCAAATGTGCCTTTGGGAGTCAAAATAGTACGCCCTCTGCTTATCATACAGTTTCAAGCAAGTTCCACAGTTCACCTGCTCACCGCACGTTCGTGTGTAAAATCTGTGTAATTTTAGCTTTGAATAAATGCCATACACTCTCTTGTGAAATTATCCCCGGTTTCTGTGTGTGGAAAACACGCCCCTTTTTCACACACGACCATGCGCTGAGCAGGTGAACTGGGGATATTTCAATAGAGATTAATTATCCCCGGTTCCCTAACTTTCGTAGTGTGTGAAATATGCTCCCCATTTCCATAGCTGGCAGTCCAAGTAGATAGAAACATAAATTGAGTTATTTCAACACGGGATATCTACAGCTATGACGTAGCCATTGTAATTCCAATGACGTTTTGGCTCTAGCGCCCCCAGAAAGTGTATCCCCACTTCACGTCTCAAAATCCAGTATCCCCAGTAGGCGCCCTGAACGGGTATGGGTGTGTGTGTATGTGTGTTTGTGTCGCTGCTTGTAATCGCGATATCTCAAGATAGGATTGACCGACACTTTTCATATTTGGTATATAGATTTGTCATGTTGAGAGGAAGAACCCTATTGTTTTTGGAGGAGGTCGAAGGTCATCGGAGGTCACCAGAGGTCAAAACCGAAAACCTTGTAATCGCGTTATCTCGAGATAGCGATGACCGACACTTTTCATATTTGGTATATAGATTTGTCATGTTGAGAGGAAGAACCCTATTGTTTTTGGTGAAGGTCAAAGGTCATTTGAGGTCACCGGAGGTAAAAAGCCGAAAAGCTCGTAATCGCGATATCTCAAGATAGGAATGACGGACACTTTTCATATTTGATATATAGGTTTGTCATCTTGAGAGAAAGAATGCTTTTGTTTTTGGTGGAGGTCAAAGGTCATTTGAGGTCACCAGAGGTCAAAGACCGAAAACCTTGAAATCACGATATCTCAAGATAGGAGTGGCCTGTATGGATTTGTCGTGTTGCGAGGAAGAACCCTATTGTTTTTGGTAGAGGTCAAAGGTCATCTGAGGTCACCAGAGGTCAAAAATCAAAAAACCTTGTAATCGCGATATTTCGAGATAAGGATGACCGACTCTTTTCATATTTGGTATATAGATTTGTCATGTTGAGAGGAAGACACGTATCGTTTTTGGTGAAGGTCAAAGGTCACTTGGGGTCACCGGACTTAAAAAGCCGAAAACCTCGTTAATCACAATATCTCAAGGTAGGAATGACAGACACTTTTCATATTTGGTATATAGACTTGTCATGTTGAGAGAAAGAATGCTATTGTTTTTGGTGGAGGTCAAAGGTCATTTGAGGTCACTATAGGTCAAAGACCGAAAACCTTGAAATCTCCATATGTCAAGATGGGAATGGCCTATATAGATTTGTCATGTTGAGGGGAAGAATGCTATTGTTTTCGGTAGAGGTCAAAGGTCATCTGAGGTCACCAGAGGTTGAACTGCGAAAACCTTATAAACGGCTTGTAAACACGATATTGCCAGATAGCAATGACCGACACTTTTCTTATTTGGTACATAGATTTGTCATGTTGACAGGAAGAAGCCTTTTGTTTTTGGTGAAGGTCAAAGGTCATTTGAGGTCACTGGAGGTAAAAAGCTGAAAAGCTTGTAATCACGGTATCTCAAGATAGGAATGACCGACACTTTTCATATTTGGTATATAGATTTGTCATGATGTAAAGAAGAACCTATTGTTTTTGGTGGAGGTCAAAGGTCTCTTGGGTTACCAGAGGTCAAAAAGCAGAATTTCCCAAGAATTCCCAAGATTGTTATATGGGGTCACCAGAGGTCAAAAAGCAAAATTTCCCAAGAATTCCCAAGATTGTTATATTGGGTCACCAGAGGTCAAAAAGCAAAATATCCGAAGAATTCCCAAGATTGTAATCTGGCGTCACTGGGGTCAAAAATCAACATTTCCCAAGAATTCCCAAGATCATCATCTGGAGTTATCAGAGGCCAAAAAGCAAAAGCAAAATTTCCCAAGAATTCCCAAGACTGTTATATGGGGTCACCAGAGGTCAAAAAGCAAAATATCCCAAGAATTCCCAAGATTGTAATCTGGTGTCACTGGGGTCAAAAATCAACATTTCCCAAGAATTCCCAAGATCATCATCTGGAGTTATCAGAGGCCAAAAAGCAAAAGCAAAATTTCCCTAGAATTCCCAAGATTGTTATATGGGGTCACCAGAGGTCAAAAAGCAAAATATCCCAAGAATTCCCAAGATCATCATCTGGAGTTATCAGAGGCCAAAAAGCAAAAGCAAAATTTCCCTAGAATTCGCAAGATTAGGGTCACCAGAGGTCAAAAAGCAAAATATCCCAAGAATTCCCAAGATCATTATATGGGGTCACCAGAGGTCAAAAAGTGAAATTTACCAAGAATTCCCAAGATAGTCATCAGGAGTCACCAGAGGTCAACCAGCAAAATATCCCAAATATTCCTAAGATCATCATCTAGGGTCACCAGAGGTCAAAAAGCAAAATTTTCCAAGAATTTTCAAGATCCAAGATCCATTGGAGTTGAATCCCTTTCAAGACACTTCAAATTTTCTTTTTTGTTATATTTGGTTGGGTTCAAAGGTCATGTGAGGTCAGCAGAGGTCAAATTGTTAAAACATAAAATAATGTAGTCAAGAAAGATAAATTTGAGGGATAAACCTCAGTGCAACAAAGCATCCCCATTCGGCAAGGAATCACTAAGCCTTTGGGCTTTCTGGTTTAGGCTGCGAAGTAAAAATTGGATTTTGAAAGGCAACAATACAAAGAGAATAAATATTTTCAATTTTTTGTTTTGGTTCTTAAAGTATATAGACACTTGGTGTAATATGTTTGTTTCAATCCAGAATATTATGTTTCGTTCAGAATGCACAAAGTTTAGCATATTGCCTCATTGTTTCAAGTATTGCTTAGAGGAAACACACTTTCTGACAGTATATTCTTGTAAATTTCTAGCCATGGGAAAAGCCAAAAATAAGTTTCTGAAACCTAGTTTTGTATGAAGCTTTGGATCATGGCCACTATAAGGTGGGGTGAATTGCTTGTTGTTTCCCTTTGTTTTATACTGTTTTATTTTTTGAGTAACATGGAGGGCAACACAGTGTTATATTGCCTTTACTGTGATTGAAAACAGTTTTGTAGTGCTAAGGGAAAGTCGCTACAGAAGACCTTAACTTAAGGAATTTACAATTAATCTTTTTGAAGATAGTATAGTAACATTAAACTTATTTTTTGCAGAGCAAAGATGCACCAAATAGTAAGAGAAAGAAGATAAGTTGGCCATGAAACAGTAGCATCATTTGTGGATTGAAGGAGTAAACAGAGTGATCAGTACTTCATGAAGAAACGACAACAGAGGCGAAAAAGTCACATAAAATATGCCAGAAGTGGCATCTCAACCGAACAGCTGAAAATTACAAATATTGTTTTGTGAATGTGTGGTGTGTTGGGAATGAAGTGTGAAGAAAATTTTCGAAAGTGCGTATCTTTACAAGAGAATACAGTTGAAATATAGCAACAAAAGTTTCCACGAAGAAGAGAGTTTCTCCAGCCATTAAATAAATCTTCCTAAAAGTGATTTGATTTTTTCACAAGGTTGAAAGTTTTAATTACAGAATGAAAAATTGGCCAGTGGTACTAGATAAGTATTACTGTATCATAGATAACTGCACACAGACACACTGTATGTCTATATTCAGTAATTTTAATTACAAACAGCTTGAGGGCATTGAGAGTCCAACAATACATTGCTTTTTTACAGACAAGAATTAGTATAAGGCAAGATCTAAAAATAAAATCAAGGAAGCAGTACTTTCTCAAAAAAATCCAAGTGCAGCTGCTGTTATGTATTTTTGATTCCTTGCCGAAGGCAGGCAAGGAATCTATGCGATGGTGATGTCGTGTGTGTGTGTGTGTGTGTGTATGTGACGGCTTAGCTTGTTTACACGATATCTCAAGAAGGGAAAGTTGGACAGTTCTCAAACTTGGTACATAGATGGCCCATATTGAGAGGAAGAACCCTATTGTTTTTGGTGGAGGTCAAAGGTCATCTGGGGTCACTGGGGGTCAAAATCTGAAAACCTTGTTTACACAATATCTCAAGTTAGAAAGCTCGGATAAATTTCATGCTTGGTATGTAGATGCGTTGTGGTGAGAGGAAGAACCCTATTGTTTTTGGTGGAGGTCAAAGGTCATCTGGGGTCACCGGGGGTCAAAATCTGAAAACCTTGTTTACACGATATCTCAAGTTAGAAAGCTTGGATAGATTTCATGCTTGGCATGTAGATGCGTTGTGGTGAGAAGAAGAACCCTATCATTTTTGGTGGAGGTCAAAGGTCATCTGGGGTCACCGGGGGTCAAAATCTGAAAACCTTGTTTACACGATATCTCAAGTTAGAAAGCTTCGATAGATTTCATGCTTGGCATGTAGATGCGTTGTGGTGAGAGGAAGAAACCTGTCGTTTTTGGTGGAGGTCAAAGGTCATCTGGGGTCACCGGGGGTCAAAATCTGAAAACCTTGTTTACAAGATATCTCAAGTTAGAAAGCTTGGATAGATTTCATGCGTGGTTTGTAGATGTGTTATGGTAAGAGGAAGGACCCTATTGTTTTTGGTGGAGGTCAAAGGTCATCTGGGGTCACCGGGGGTCAAAGTCTGAAAACCTTGTTTACATGATATTTCAAGGTAGGACGCTTGGATAGATTTCATACCAAGTATGTGGATGTGGTATGGTGAGAGGAAGATTTCTGTAATTTTTGGTGGAGGTCAAAGGTCGTCTGGGATCACCAGGGGTCAAACTCTGAAAACCTTGTTTATACCATATCGCGAGTTAGGAAGCTTGGATTGATTTCATATTAAGTATGTGGATGCGTTATGGTGCGAGGAAGAAGCGTATAGTTTTTGGTGGAGGTCAAAGGTCATTTGGGGTCACCAGGGGTCAAAGTCTGAAAACCTTGTTTACTCAGTATCTCAAGGTAGGAAGCTTGGATAGATTTCATACTAAGTATGTGGATGTGTTATGGTGCGAGGAAAAACCCTATTGTTTTTTTGTGGAGGTCACAAGCCATTTGAGGTCACCAGAGGTCAAAAACTGAAACTTTGTAAACATGTCATTACAAGGGAGGAAGCACAGATAAATCCCTTCTCAAGTTCTCATACATTTTATTTATTTTTTTTTCATTTTTGGTTTCGATGATAAGAGAAACCTATGCAGTCATGATGGCGTGTGTATGTATGTGTGTATGTGCGTGTGTGTGTGTGGGTGGGTGTATGTGTGTGTGTGTTTGTGACACTTTGCTTGTTAACACGATATCTCAAGAAGGGAAACTGACAGTTTTCAAACTTGGTACATAGATGCCCCATATTGAGAGGAAGAACCCTATTGTTTTTGGTAGGGGTCAAAGGTCACCTGGGGTCACTGGGGGTCAAACTCTGAAAACCTTGTTAACACAATATCTCGAGGTAGGAAGCTCTGATGAATTTCATACTTAGTGTGTAGATGCGTTATGGTAAGAGGAAGAGCCCTATCATTTTTGGTGGAGGTTAAAGGTCATCTGGGGTCAGCGGGGGTCAAACCCTGAAAACTTTGTTAACACGATATCTCAAGAAGGGAAGCTCTGACAGTTTTCAAACTTGGTACATAGATGCCCCATATTGAGAGGAAGAACCCTATTGTTTTTGGTAGGGGTCAAAGGTCACCTGGGGTCACCGGGGGTCAAACTCTGAAAACCTTGTTAACACAATATCTCGAGGCAGGAAGCTCGGATGAATTTCATACTTTGTATGTAGATGCGTTATGGTAAGAGAAAGAACCCTATCATTTTTGGTGGAGGTGAAAGGTCATCTGGGGTCACCGGGGGTCAAACCCTGAAAACTTTGTTAACACGATATCTCAAGAAGGGAAGCTCTACAGTTCTCAAACTTGGTACATAGATGCCCCATATTAAGAGGAAGAACCCTATCATTTTTGGTGGGGGTCAAAGGTCACCTGGGGTCACCGGGGGGTCAAACCTTGAAAACCTTGTTATCACAATATCTCGAGGTAGGAAACTTGGATGAATTTCATACTTTGTTTGTAGATGCGTTATGGTAAGAGAAAGAACCCTATCATTTTTGGTGGGGTTCAAAGGTCATCTGGGGTCACCGGGGGTCAAACCCTGAAAACCTTGTTAACACGATGTCTCGATGTAGAAAGCTTGGATAAATTTGATATTTTGTATGTAGATGCCTGATAGTAAGAGGAATAATCCTATCATTTTCGGTGGGGTTCAAAGGTCATCTGGGGTCACTGGGGGTCAAACCCTCAAAACCTTGTTAACACAATATCTCAATGTAGGAAGCTTGGATAAATTTGATACTTTGTATGTAGATGCCTTATAGTAAGAGGAAGAATCTCATCATTTTTAGTGGAGGTCAAAAGTCATTTGGGGTCACTGGGGGTTAAGCTCTGAAAATCTTGTTAACACGATATCTCCACGTACGAAGCTTGGATAGTTTTCATACATGGTAAATTGATGTGTTATAGTGAGAAGATGTACCCCACTGTTTTTGGTGGAGTTCAAAGGTCATCTAGGGTGGCCGAGGGTCAAACACTGAAAACCTTGTTAACACAGTATCTCAAGGGAGAAAGCTTGGATAGATTTTATACGTAGGATGTGGATGCATTGTGGTGAGAATATGAACGCAATCATTTTTGGTGGAGGTCAAAGGTCATCTTGGGTCACGGGGGGTTAAGCTCTGAAAATCTTGTTAACACGATATCTCCACGTACGAAGCTTGGATAGATTTCATACATGGTAAATTGATGTGTTATAGTGAGAAGATGTACCCCACTGTTTTTGGTGGAGTTCAAAGGTCATCTAGGGTGGCCGAGGGTCAAACACTGAAAAACCTTGTTAACACAGTATCTCAAGGGAGAAAGCTTGGATAGATTTTATACGTAGGATGTGGATGCATTGTGGTGAGAATATGAACGCAATCATTTTTGGTGGAGGTCAAAGGTCATCTTGGGTCACGGGGGGTTAGCTCTGAAAATCTTGTTAACACGATATCTCCCCATACGAAGCTTGGATAGATTTCATACATGGTAAATTGATGTGTTATAGTGAGAAGATGTACCCCACTGTTTTTGGTGGAGTTCAAAGGTCATCTAGGGTGGCCGAGGGTCAAACACTGAAAACCTTGTTAACACAGTATCTCAAGGGAGAAAGCTTGGATAGATTTTATACGTAGGATGTGGATGCATTGTGGTGAGAATATGAACGCAATCATTTTTGGTGGAGGTCAAAGGTCATCTTGGGTCAACGTGGGCCAAACACTGAAAAGCTTGTTAACACGTATCTCCAGGTAGGAAGCCTGGGTAGATTTCATACTTACAGTACTATGTGGATGTGTTATGGTGAAAAGATGGACCCTATTGTTTTTGGTGAAGGTCAAAGGCCATCTGGGGTCACCAGAGGTAAAAAAAGCAAAATTTCCCAAGAATTCCCAAGAGTTTTATATGGGTTCAGCAGAGGTCAAAGAGCAAAATTTTCCAAGATTTCCCAAGATCGTCATCTGGGGTCACCAGAGGTCAAACAGCAAATTTCCCAAGAATTCCCAAAATTAAATAGGAACACAAAACTTTATTTTTCCAACATGTTAAGATAGCATTTTGACCATTGACTGAAAGATATGGGACATCATGGCATTATTTGGTTGGAATAGAACATATATCATGGAAACCTCAATGCATTTTTGCATTCTGGTTTTGTGGTTATTCAAGTTTTGGTTTAAAGGTCATGTGACATGAGCTGATGTGAGCAGGGGTCAAATTGTGACCACATCATAAAAAATGATGTAGAAGAGAAGTATAAATTGGATGGATGAACCTCAGTGTAACAAAGCACCCCCCCTTTCGGCAAGGAATCACTAAGCCTTTTGGCTTTCTGGTTGACACCATTGGGTAAATCCGCAGGCAAGTTTGCAAAGGCATAGGTATAATGCCTTTCACTGTAGTAGCAGGTTGGTTTTTCCTCCTTTCCCCTCTCCCTCCACCCCCACCCCATTTGATGCCTATACCACTGCCACTGCCTTAGCACAAAAGCTTCACTGGAATGTTGTTATCGCATCATCCGTTGCAAACAAAACTTAAAAATAAAGGACATTTTAAACAGTGGTGAAAGGGATAATTGCTGTAGAGCACTGGTGTGGTCACACCAAAATAGTAAACAAATTGACAGTTGTCACAGTATCGCTCGAATTTTTTGGAGCAATACGATAAAATTCTAAGCCAATGTGATGCTCTGTTTACATGTGACGTACCATCTCTCTCCGCTCAACAAATGATGACCAGCTGCCATTGTTGTAAAGCTACATTGTGGAAATACGTGTACATAAAGCACAGAAATGGAACGTTGGATGTTGTATAAACTTTATAGGTGTATGCCTCTTTGTGATCCTCAGTTTTAGAGGAAGAGCCCCATTCTATTGGACAAACAACTATATAGCTTCACAATATGAACAAAATGAAGCACTCCGATGCATAGAAAGTAAGTGGTAGCCTTCATTTATGGTCAACTCATGATATTGTATAGCTTGCATAGTTTGTTTGCAGGAGCATCTGGCCTAGGTACTTAGCCTAGAGGGTTGGTGATTTAGTTTTTAAATGGCATCAGGAGTTGCCCATTTCATAATTGAACTTTTGTGTTCCTTGATAAGTGATGTCTAAAATAGTGTAGAATAGTCCTCAGGGTTTCATTATCTGTCATTTTAGCCTACTACAGTGTGTCTAGCTTTGCAAAATTAGCATATAAACGGACACAATTCCTGTCACCAATATAGTTATGGTGTGACCCCTCGTTGCAGCACTATAATCAGAACAATAATCATCATTAAACGATGCTGTCATCGCTAAGGTGTGACAGGGGCTTAAGCAGGTGCCCCACATTCTTTTGAAACAACAAATCTCACACATATCCTCTAATTTCCTTTCCAAGTATCTTTCATTATATTCAGGACATAAATATCTCATATTCAAGGTAAAGAAAGGAGTTACTGTGCATGAATTTCACAATTCAGTGAGAAAAATATTGTCACATGATTCCCAAGAGCCATTCATGAACATAGGATAGGGGGGTGGTACACTTAATCCCAATATTATGGGGTCGACTGCATTTTCGTGACATTTTTGCGCGATGGTTAAAACAAAATATGCTTTGAAGTATTGGGACTGTCACAAAGTAGAGATAAACAACACAAAATTCACCCCATAGGAGAGAAGGATCGGTGATAAGTCTAATGTTTTTTCAAAAAAAATGGTATAAAATTTCTTAAGCCATCGGATTGATTGATAGTTTCTATAGGTATGTATGTGTGTGGGAGGTTTTAATTAAGGAAGTAGGGTGAGAGAGAATACCCATGGAAACTTGGGACAAGTCTAGTGTGAATGTCAAATTAGGTTTTTCATTCACTTTATCTTGGAAGGTTTTTATAAGTTTATTTATACTAATGTGTTGTTACTTTGGTTGCAGAAGGGAACTGATGGCAGTCTGACAAAGGGTGCAGAGTAGTATACTGCTGTTGGTTGACCTTGATTTATCGAGGCATCATCACATAAGTAGTATGGACACTGCTTGCAAGTTTGATGGTTACCATCATTTAATACAAGGCCTGAATACCATCTGCTCTTGTGCAGCTACTTTATGACTAAAAGTTCTTCCAGTATTCATCCAAGGGGAAGGATCATCAAATATTTACAGATTTTGTAATAAAAATGGAAGTAAACATAATGGTTCTAAGACATATAAGATGCACGATGTATAAGATAGGCTGTTTTTCTGGTGAAAGTTTGATTTTATCGTGTAGTTATTATGTGTGAATAAACTTTGTGCCAAACTTTTTTTTTACTATATCCATAAAATTTGGAGTGTTTAATTACTCTATATTTATTAAAAAAAGAAAAATTGTTGGGAATTCTCATATCTTTGTGGGAAATATTTTTTGCATGTCACTCGATAAAATAGTTAACTACGGTATTTTGTTGTGATACATTCCATGGGATGTATTACTTTGCATGTTAAAGAAAATTGAGGAATAAATCTCAGGTAATTTTGCTGGACTTTTAATGAGTGTATAGGATTATCTGTACCTCTCAGGAATGTTATTTGCTAAAAATTGTGAGGTTTTGAATAGATTACATAAGTTACAATAATTTCTTCAGAGTAAATACCCAGCCAAAATAGCCTGCTGAATATATTATGTTTAGTGTTGTGACTGTCAGGAAAGTACTTGAAATTCAGAGGAATGTACCTTTTAATATTGAGTATGTTTATCAGATTTATCTTTTACTTCAAGTCAAAATTAACTTTCTTCAGCTTCACATAAATTATTTTGTCAGTGTCACATTTTGGGTTTCAGGATTGACTGCCACAGGGACTACAAGGTGTAAGTTTTAGTAGCCATTTAGGGGTAATTATGAATCACGTTTTAGGTGTGGAAAATGATCATATTATTTCAGAGTCGGTCTAAATATTTAAGTAGCTGAGAAGAAAAATATTATGTGTGTCATACCGTCGCTTTAAACAGCTGACTGTTGCTTGCCATTTTGTTTGAAACCAATCAGGACAAGTCTTGATTACACTTTGTTGAAGGCATTTAAGTCAGGCCTTGCTCTCACTATTACAGAGTCATCTGATGTCCTCTCATTTAGTCTTGTGTCAATTCAGGATTGTTTCTTTCTTGGGGCATAGTTTCAGTTTTTATTGATTCCTTGCCGAAGGCCGAAGGAATCTATGCGATGGTGATGTCGTGTGTGTGTGTGTGTATGTGTGTGTGTATGGGTGTGTGTGTGTGTGTATGTGACGCTTTGCTTGTAAACACGATATCTCAAGAAGGGTAACTCCGAGGGACTTTACCTCATACCAGACACAAGGATTGCCCATATTGAGTAGATGATCCCTATTTGTTTTTTGGTGGAGGGTCAAAGGTCATTTGGGGTTACACAGGAGGTACAAAAAGGTTCAAAAACCTGTAAAACCACGATATCTCAAGAAGGGTAACTCGAGGGATCCATCATACTTGGTAGGTAGGTTGACCATTAATGAGGTAGATGATCCCTATATTGTTTTTTGGTGGAGGTGAAAGTTCATTTGGGGTCACAAGGGGTTGCAAATAGTAATATATGCGTGGAAATTGCTTGTAAACACGATATCTCCATGATAGGGATAAATGTGAGGGGTATCTCATACGTACCATGTGGATTGCCCATATTGAGTAGATGATCCCTATTGTTTTTGGTGGAGGTCAAAGGTCATTTGGGGTCACCAGAGGTAAAAAGGTCAAAACATTATAAACACTATATCTCAATGAGGGTAACAGTGAGGGATCTCATACTTAACATGAAGATTGCCTGTAATGAGTAGATGATTCTTACAGTTTTTGGTGGAGGTCAAAGGTCATTTGGGGTCACCAGAGGTCAAAAGGTTAAAACCTTGTAAACACGATATTTCAAGAAGGGTAACTGTGAGTGATCTCATACGTAGCATGTGGATTGCCCATATGGAGTAGATGATCCCTATTGTTTTTGGTGGAGGTCAAAGGTCATTTGGGGTCACCAGAGGTAAAAAAGTCAAAACCTTATAAACACAATATCTCAATGAGGGTAACAGTGAGGGATCTCATACTTAACATGAGGATTGCCCATAATGAGTAGATGATCCTTACAGTTTTTGGTGGAGGTCAAAGGTCATTTGGGGTCAACAGAGGTCAAAAGGTCAAAACCTTGTAAACACGATATCTCCAGAAGGATAAATGTGAGTGATCTCATACGTAGCATGTGGATAGCTCATATGGAGTAGATGATCCCTTTTGTTTTTGGTGGAGGTCAAAGGTCATTTGGGGTCACCAGAGGTAAAAAAGTCAAAACCTTATAAACACTATATCTCAATGAGGGTAACAGTGAGGGATCTCATACTTAACATGAGGATTGCCCATAATGAGTAGATGATCCTTACAGTTTTTGGTGGAGGTCAAAGGTCATTTGGGGTCAACAGAGGTCAAAAGGTCAAAACCTTGTAAACACGATATCTCCAGAAGGATAAATGTGAGGGATCTCATACTTAGCATGTGGATTGCCCATATTGAGTAGATGATCCCTATTGTTTTTGAGTTCAAAGGTCATTTGGGGTCACCAGAGGTCAAAGGTCAAAACCTTGTAAACACTATATCTCAAGAAGGGTAACAGTGAGGGATATCATACTAACCTTGTGTATTGCCCATATTGAGTAGGTGATCAGTACTTTTTTTAGAGGAGGTCAACGGTCAGTTGGGGTCACAGAGATCAAAAGGTCAAAACATTGTAAACACGATATCTCCAGAAGGGTAACTGTGAGTGATCTCATACTAAGCATGTGGATTGCTCATATTGAGTAGATGATCCCTATTGTTTTTGGTGGAGGTCAAAGGTCATTTGGGGTCACCAGAGGTAAAAAGGTTAAAACCTTGTAAACACGATATTTCAAGAAGGGTAACAGTGAGGGATCTCATACTTAACATGAGGAGTCCCATAATGAGTAGATGATCCTTACAGTTTTTGGTCAGATCAAAGGTCATTTAAGGTCACCAGAGGTCAAATGGTCAAAACCTTGTAAACACTAATCTCAAGAAGGGTTACTGTGAGTGCTGTCATACTTAGGTTGTGTAATGCCCATATTGAGTAGATAATCCCTATTGTTTTGGTGGAGGTCAAAGGTCATTTGGGATCACCAGAGGTAAAAAGGTCAAAACCTTGTAAACACGATATTTCAAGAAGGGTAACTGTGAGTGATCTCATACTTAGCATGTGGATTGCCCATATTGAGTAGATGATTCCTATTGTTTTTGGTGGAGGTCAACGGTCATTTGGGGTCACCAGAGGTAAAAAGGTCAAAAAACTTGTAAACATGATATCTCAAGAAGGGTAACTGTGAGGGATCACATACTTACCTTGTGTATTGACCATATTGAGAAGATGATCAGTATTATTTTTTGTGCAGGTCAAAGGTCATTTGAGGTCACAAAAGGTCAAAACCTAGTAAACATCATATTTAAAAGGAGGGTAACTATAGGGGATCTCATTCTTAGCCAGTGGATTGTTTATATCTAGCATATAGGTCATTTTCGGTCACAAGATTTCGAAAGCTTTTGACCTTATTAACATGATATCTTAAGTAGGATAATTATGAGGGATCACATGCTTGTCATGTGGGTGATTCATGTTTGTTACAATATATCCATATGGCAAGGAATCACTAAGCCTTTTGGCTTTCTGGTTAAAATTTGCCTGTAGTGGGAAGTAGCTAGCAGGACTTTTCTTAGGGAGCATTTGATGCTCAAACTTTGTCAATTTAAAACCCTGGAAAGTGAAAGTACGTAAAAAATATATCTAGAGGCAAGGAATCCTTTTGGCTTGATGGTTTTGTAATTTCACTGCTTTTTTTTTTTTTTGTTTTGTTTTTTTTTCTCTCCATAGGTGTTCCTTTTTGTGAGATATATACTGCTTCCAAATGTGCTATAGATGGCATTGCAGAATCATTAGCCCCAACTCTTGCCCTTTTCAATGTTAAGTAAGTTTTAAAAAACCATTTGTAGGTTTCCTATAAGTTAGGTATCCAAGTTTGGATACAGTATGATGGACACTTGTTGGTCAGTCAAGTTTTCACTGCATGGTGGGGTTTAAGTAAAGGCAGAGGTCAAATATTTTGAAGTGTGGTGTGCAGTTTCAAGTTCCAGAATGGTTAAGCAACCAGAAAGCCCAAAGGCTTAGTGATTCCTTGCCGAAAGGGAATGCTTTGTTAAATAGAGGTTCATCACTCAAATTTATACCTCTGTACTACATCATTTTTTATGATGTGTTCACAATTGGACCCCTGCTGACCTCACATGAACTTTGAACCCCACCAAAATTTGAAAAACAGAAAAATGAAACCAGAATGGAAAAATGCATTGAGGTTTTGATGATATATGTTCTATTCCAAATAATGCCATGATGTCCAATATCTTTCAGTCACTGGTCAAATGCTATCTTAACATGATGGAAAAATACAGTTTTGTGTTCCTATTTAATCTTGGGACTTCTTGGGAAATTTGTATTTTGACCTCTGGTGATCCCATGTAATATTCTTGGGAATTCTTTGGAAATTTCGCTTTCTGATCTCTGGTGACCCCAGATGACCTTTGACCTCCCACTAAAAACAATAGGGTTCATCTTCTCTCTGTAACACATCTATATACTAAGTATGAAATCTATCAAAGCTTCCTGCCTTGATATATCTTGTTAAGAATGCTTTCAATGTTTGACCCATGTGGACCCCAAATGACCTTTGACCTCCACCAAAAATGATAGGATTCTTCTTACCATAATGCATCCACGTACTACGCATGAAATCTATCCAAGCTTCCTGCCTGGAGATATTGTATTAATAAGATTTTCAGAGTTTGACCCCCAGTGACCCCAAATGACCTTTGACTTCCACCAAATATAATACAATTCTTCCTCTTACTATAAGGCATCTACATACAAAGTATGAAATTTATTTAAGCTTCCTACCTTGAGATATCGTGTTAACAAGGTTTTCAGAGTTTGACCCCTGGTGACCCCAGATGACCTTTGACCTCCACCAAAAATTATAGGGTTCTTCCTCTTACCATAACGCATCTACATAATACATACAAAATTCCTCCAAGCTTCCTTCCTCAAGATATTGTGTTAACAAGGTTTTCTGGGTTTGACCTCTGGTGACCCCAGGCGACCTTTGACCCCAACCAAAAACAATAGGATTCTTCCTCTCAATATGGGGCATCCATGTACCACATTTGAGAACTGTCAGAGCTTCTCTTCTTGAGATATCGAGTTAACAAGGTTTTCAGGTTTTGACCCCCGGTGACACCAGATGACCTTTGACCTCCACCAAAAACAATAGGGTTCTTCCTCTTACCATAATGCATCTACATACTAAGTATGAAATTCATCCAAGCTTCCTACCTCAAGATATTGTGTTAACAAGATTTTCAGGTTTTGACCCCCGGTGACACCAGATGACCTTTGACCTCCACCAAAAACAATAGGGTTTTTCCTCTTATTATAATGCATCTACATACTAAGTATGAAATTCATCCAAGCTTCCTACCTTGAGATATTGTGTTAACAAGGTTTTCTGGGTTTGACCCCCGGTGACCCCAGGTGACCTTTGACCCCCACCAAAAACAATAGGGTTCTTCCTCTCAATATGGGGCATCTATGTACCAAGTTTGAGAACTGTCACAGTTTCCCTTTTTGAGATATCGTGTTAACGAAGTTTTCAGGATTTGACCCCCGGTGACCCCATATGACCTATGACCTCCACCAAAAACAATAGGGTTCTTCCTCTTACCATAATGCATCTACATACAAAGTATGAAATTCATCCAAGCTTCCTACCTCAAGATATTGTGTTAACAAGATTTTCAGGGTTTGACCCCCGGTGACCCCAGGTGACCTTTGACCTCCACCAAAAATAACAGGGTTCTTCCTCTTACTATAATGCATCTACATACAAAGTATGAAATTCATTCAAGCTTCCTACCTTGAGATATTATGTTAACAAGGTTTTCTGGGTTTGACCCCTGGTGACCCCAGGTGACCTTTGACCCCCACCAAAAACAATAGGGTTCTTCCTCTCAATATGGGGCATCTATGTACCAAGTTTGAGAACTGTCACAGTTTCCCTTCTTGAGATATCGTGTTAACGAAGTTTTCAGGGTTTGACCCCCGGTGACCCCAGATGACCTATGACCTCCACCAAAAACAATAGGGTTCTTCCTCTTACCATAATGCATCTACATACAAAGTATGAAATTCATCCAAGCTTCCTACCTCAAGATATTGTGTTAACAAGATTTTCAGGGTTTGACCCCCGGTGACCCCAGGTGACCTTTGACCTCCACCAAAAATAAAAGGGTTCTTCCTCTTACTATAATGCATCTACATACAAAGTATGAAATTCATTCAAGCTTCCTACCTTGAGATATTGTGTTAACAAGGTTTTCTGGGTTTGACCCCTGGTGACCCCAGGTGACCTTTGACCCCCACCAAAAACAATAGGGTTCTTCCTCTCAATATGGGGCATCTATGTACCAAGTTTGAGAACTGTCACAGTTTCCCTTCTTGAGATATCGTGTTAACGAAGTTTTCAGGGTTTGACCCCCGGTGACCCCAGATGACCTATGACCTCCACCAAAAATGATAGGGTTCTTCCCCTTACCATAATGCATCTACATGCAAAGTATGAAATTCATCCAAGCTTCCTACCTCAAGATATTGTGTTAACAAGGTTTTCAGGGTTTGACCCCTGGTGACCCCAGGTGACCTTTGACCCCCACCAAAAACAATAGGGTTCTTCCTCTCAATATGGGGCATCTATGTACCAAGTTTGAGAACTGTCACAGTTTCCCTTCTTGAGATATCGTGTTAACGAGCGAAGTGTCACAAACACACATACACACATACACACACACATACACACACACACACACGCACATACACACATACATACACACACACGCCATCATGAATGCATAGATTCCTTTGCCTTCGGCAAGGAATCAAAAATGAGTGAGGTTAAAAGTGGCAGGGGACTTTCCACAAGGTACTGTAGATGACAATATTTACACCATTAGTTTGCACATAGCAAACTATAGCATACAGTCCCAAGAAATGTTTGCCAAGTCAAATTGCCTCCCCTGCAGATTGCCAGAAATGACTCTTCCTGAGCCAAGTATCCTTAAGAAAGTCCTTGGTATCAGTGTAATTCACTCAATATAGAAGTCATTATCTGCAGACCTTCCACCAGCTTGAAGGTGCTCTAGAGTGACACCGACGTTGAGATCAATATGCTAATTAGAGCTGTCGTGTAACAGTTTCTGAATAGTTGCTGTAATGTGTACAAATTGTTTAAGTAGCTTGTAAAGTTGGATGTGGATGCTTCAATGGACCAGTCAAGCATGGGGTACTTCTATTCACATCTCATTTTTTAAGGTAGTGGTGACCCTTTTGAAAGCATATGCAACTCACAGGGTTTGACTTTCCAAAGTCTTTTTGGGAGAATTATTTTCATGTTTCCTTTTATGTTCAATCTGTGTTGCCCATCCTGAGATATGCCTTATTCATCAAATAGCAATATACTGGGAAGGGATTGTCAATGGGGATGGAGAGAATGGGAGGGGGAGAGGGAGGAGAGTGGTTAGAATTCTTTGAGCAGACTCCGATGAGTCTACTCCCACTTATATCAGGGAGCTGTTACGTATGGAATCCAAACGCTTCTCCCTCCTTCGAAACTATGTGGTTTGCAGATGGTAGCTGCTGATTGTCTTGCTCTTGAAAATTGTTTAAGTCTTAAAAGGGATAAGGAAGCTATGACAATGGTTCTTGTGGTCTGCTAGATCCCAAACTTCTTGAGATGATTTCACCCATTGCCATTGTATTGTTAGTTGTCAAGGGAAACAAAAATGTGTTATTGTGGGCCCAGTACAATTTTAACATTGGATACATGTTTCTCCATTTTAGGAACGATCTGGAACCTTTTCAAATTAAGAAAAGATAGACTTAGCAGCTTTGGCATAAAAAGATGCTACCTAAGTAGGGAAAAAAACCAGCATAAAGGAATTTGATCCCTTGAAAGTGTATTTACAGTGGTTTAAATAAGAAAGGTGACAAAGCTTTGATATATATGTGGACACAGCAGGTCACTCCAAAGCACTGTCCTCATCACCTCTTTGTCTGAGGATTACCCAAGTATCAAAGGATCAACTTCTCAATAAGAAAGTTACTTTACTGTATTTACTCTATTAAATGCCCTCCAAAAATGAGAAAATGTACCCGTACCACATAACCCTATGGGTACTTGACCATACAGTAATGTCCCAACATCCAACTTAAATGCATTGTATATGGTATTAGTGCGGAAAGTTGTATTGTGTATATGGTATTAGTGAAAGTTGTAAGTAGTCCATCTAGAGCTATAAAGCAGGCCTATTGTGCATGCATACATTGTGTATGGTAATGTGAAGTGCAAGAAGTTACATTGACAATTCAACCCTAATTAAAGCCCCCCTTATATGCCCTCCCATGTAGTAGAGTAAATACAGTAATTCAAATTTAGAAGAACTAAAGGGTCTGTCAATCAAAGTCTCTCTTAAGAAAAAGTATTCAACTTTTCTCAAGTGCATATTGTCTGATAGATTAAGTGCTTGAACTCCAAGTGTAACAGCTCTGTGGTAATGTGTAGAAAGCTGAAAGATTCGTTTGTGTGTGTGTGTGGTACGTAATGAACATGTGATATTTACTATCATTCTGGTTTTCTGTAAGTTGACTGGTATTCTATGGCTTCAGTTAAGAGGGAAAACTGAACTCCTTCCAGTGTAAATCTCATAGCCCTACCCAATCAAATTTTTAGGAACATCAGGCCCTCAGGCTCCAGTTATATCTACCCCTCAGGCAATTGTGCTCTATTATTGACTGTATTTGTCCTGCAAATCCTCAGTTTCTACTTTTTTAGTGCTTGTGAGAATATCACAGTGTTACATGCATAATTGCAAGATGTCATAACCCATTGGAAGGAAGCAGTCCCAATTGTTGCTTTTAATAAGTTTATCATTTGATTTGAAAATTAGTCATTCCTGCTACAACATTGTCAGATTATTTATGTTGAAGCATTTCAAATTTTATATTTGCAGAATAAAAGACAAAAAATACTCAGTTTAAAGCTCAAGCAATATTGTGCATTTCCGTTACAAAATGGAATTAGGATGTACCCTACCAAAGACATATCCCATTTGTATCTGGTTTTAACCTATTTGTTACTTGTGTAATATGAGTCTCTGTTTGTATTATAGCACCTGTCCATTATGTTAGTATTTATGAAACTTGTCTTTCTCACCAGAGTGACCATTATTTGTCCTGGTCCAGTTGACACCAAGTTTGGCCCCAGCATGGCCATGTTTGACCAAAATGAGAGTGATGAAGAAACCATGGCCATCAGAAAACAGTACCTGAAAAACCTTCAGCAAATAATCAGTGGAAATATTCAAACAAGCCAGGAGGTAGCGAAAGTCATCAAGGAGGCTATTGAGGCAGATAAACCCAATTTTCGGTACTACACCTCAGAGAAAGACCTTAAGGATGCCAGAGCTAAGCTGGCAGATACCACAGGGAATGCTGCCATCCAGTTTATAAATAACACTTTTTTTGAAGGTGTGAAGTTGAGCTCCCTCTGATAGGTTTGTTTCTTTATGTGACAAGGTACAAATATAACACTGGAAGTAATATAGTTGTAAACATAAGTAATGGTTCCATGCCTGATCATTAAATGCAGTGTGGACCGGCGAAGATAAGAAATCCAGAAATTTTGGTACAACGTTTTAAATTGTATGATTGGAATGATTCCATTTATTTCTCTTGAAATGACTTCACTCCAGTTGTTTCATTCAATCTGGATACAAACAAATGATTAATCTTGGTTAAAAAAGCTCAAAAAAAGCTTGTAAGGCTAAAACACAATGGATCAGCATGCAAAGTATGCTTTAAAACTCTTTGAATCAATCAATTGGGTTAAGCACAACAACATGGACGGAAAATCTACTGTACTGAGTCTGCATGCAATATATCCCTTTAACCTTAGTTACATCATGACGCTTTAACCTTGTAATGCCTCTCTGACAGTAGTAACATATGCTGTCATTATGTAAAACTCACTCTAATGAACGTAACGTTACGAATATACAACTGTACAACAACGAAAATACCTGTACTGTACGGTAAACTCTGTGCATACTCTGAACAATAAAATACAAAGACTTTAGCGCAACTGATACCTACATCGCGCAGGGCTTCATTGTTTACAAAAAACACGTGCTTTTAAGCGAAACAAACAATGTAAATTTCTTCATAGTTTCAAGTAACCTGCTTGCAGAAAACAACTACTCACTTCCTTGGCGCTATACCAAAACAAACTTGTCAATTAAACAGTCTAAATAACCAGTTTCTAACATCAAAACAGTGAATTATTCGCAGTCTGTAAACAACGCGACCAGACAAAAATGTCGCTGATGTTCCCCCTGATCAAACCGAAGTTAGTAGCAATGATAACAGAAACCCTTGGCTTTACATTGAACACAACACAGTGCATGCCATATAAATCAATAAATAATTGCTAAGATGTTATGGAAAGTTTAATTGGAGATATTTGTCATATGGGGATTCTCTTTTACAGTTACAGGGTTACAGGTGATTGGTAAAATAAACGGCCATTTCATTAATGGAGAAAGGCTCTTGTAACATGGACAAGAAGTAAAGTGGTTGATTTAAAAATGTGACACATTCACTGCAGTCATATTAGTCTAACTGTCACAGTGTATGCAGTGCTTTACATGATGACTGCTCCTGTTCCCACATCTCTTGGTCCAATGCCTGTATATTTGGATAAGCCTACATACAGGTCAGTGTTTGAATAAGGGTTAGGTTAGGGTGAGGGGATTAGAGTTATGTGTGTCGGAACATATCTAGGGATGTCATAACATAGAGGTGTAACCCTTTTATAGTCATAGTATATATTTTTATCTGTAATTTTTATGTTTCTTTGTCACATATATATTTTTTTTACAAAAATGTAACATTCAGTGGTCTACTAAGTATGTGGTGCCAAAATATTGTGTATGATACCATCTGTACTACATACCTGCCAACTCTCACGGTTTCACCGTGAGTCTCACGGTTTTGGGCATCTTCTCACAGCCAAATTTTCAAATCTCACGGTGAAATAACATTATTCAAACAGATGTTAACAGTAAACTACACAGCAAATAACAGCTTCAACTCGCAAAAATGGGTTGGTTTCCCATCGTTAGGAAAAAAAATCACGAATTTTGGCAGAAAAATATTCCACTGGAGAATAATGAAATGCAGGCTAGCCTTAGGCTACTGTTTCACATTGAGTCAATTCAATTTTGCCTTGCACTCTAATCAGATCTGACAACCCTTACGAAAATCGAGACCATTCGTAAGCCAAACACGTAGGGCAATAGGCCAGGCTATACATATATGTTGCCTGGCATGCCTAACCTGGCCTGCCAATGCAACTTCTGATTGTTTTCTTATCCACCATGCCTAAAAAATGAGGTGCGTGATCACCGCTCAGCGCATGGTACATCGTCACCGACCCAGCAAACAGATGGAAAACTGTATACACTACAGTAAAAACATCAACCCGACGACTTCCTTATCTCGAACTGCATGGGCGTTTGAGACGAAAAGCTGCAGCCCCCTTAAAATATAATTGTGAAAATTTGGGTAATATGAAGAGAATTTTCGTGCAGACGTGCACAAGTGGTGTAGCTAGAGGGGGGGCCAGGGGGCGGTCGCCCCCCCCCCCACACACACACAAAGCCTCCGAAGGCCTCTGTCGGAAATAAATAAGAACAATTCATTTGAAACACTTACAACACCCTATGCTATTAAGCAGAATTGCACATCAAAATGGTTACTGACAAGGCCTGGAAGTTTCATTTAAGGCAATCTCGGAGACATTTTAATCTAATTTTTCCTGCACTCTACACGCCAGATGATGGTGGTGCTACGCTTAGATAGTACATCATTACTTCAAGATAATAATGATCTGTCGCAAATTTTTTGCTTTTGTCCCCCACCCCCCACCCACGCACAAAAAATATCTAGCTACGCCACTGACGTGCATTATAGAATTAAAAACTGTGGTAACGAAGTTTCGTTTCGTTAAATCAGTAATTTAGACTAACATTCTAAGCCTGTCCGTCCACTACCGGACAAAAAACTTGGATAATGTAGTACAGTTTTATAAAACTATGCTTTGGCCATGTATATCTTTCACCTTGGATGTGTCCGCCTTTCACTATTTATGTTAGCACAATAGAGCCCAATTTTTGCAACTTTTGTCATGGAAATAAATAATTTTTTGGCACGCCCTGTCTTGTTTTCGTCACTGTTCGCACTTTACATCTTATAACTATTACATAGAAGGGAAATAAAATTACATGGATGTTCCTAACGACTCCCCTGGTTTCAGTTTCAGTTTCAGTTTATTCTCTATATCGCCTTAAGAGGCATAAGAGACTAACAAAGTAATGATACATGAACAAATACTTAATATATGGCAAAAAGCACCAAAGTACAAAAAGAACCAGTTAAAAGGAAAACAAAATAATAATGTAAACAACTCAGACTGGTATTACCTATGACAAAAACAAACTGGCACCAGCCACTAATGATTACTCAGCTTGAATTAAAGGCCAAAACATCAATTCGAAAATGTATCCATAATAATCTTACAAAATTTAATCAAATCTGAAAGATTTTTACTATTTTTACTTTGAAAAAACTCTTCCATTTGATTTGAATAGAAGATGGTCTTCTCCTAAAATAAGGTTTTAGTAATAAATTTTTGGTCTAAGATACCTTTCCGTAAACCAAAGATACATCTTGTCCATCCTCTATCCGCAGGGGGTACGCAATGAGGTATATTTTGAGCGAATAATGGATGTGTTTTAATCTTTTTTCGATCAATTTTTTCCCAAATTGCCAAAAGGTCCGTGCGCTTTCTGCACCTCTATCTTCAGTGCTATTGAATGGTTCTTTGATGTCGTAATCAGTCGCATTTAGGTTGGTCAACGGTGATTGGATATTACAGCAGTTCTAATGCAAAATTTCGGGCCGCTTCTGTCGCGATCGCCATGGTCTACATTCCATTCCTCAGTGGCACCGGCATGGGGACTGGGTTCCACAAAGGCATTTAATCTATTCCCCTGTAAAGTTTACGAGATGCGTCTTTGACCGAGTCATGGTAACTCTTTCGCACGCTTTGTGTGCTTCACGGACTTAAATGTTTTCCTTCAATTACACCAATTCTTTCTGATAACAGCTCCAGGTAGGTAGATGACGTTTTACGACACATAATCACATTTGTGTTATATAGTGTCTTTCACGTTGTAGAATTTATGATTCAAGTCCTCCCCTAAAGTGGCCTTTTACGACAGGCGGGGAATACCGTGGGCATATTCAACAACCCCTAGCCAGCAGGGGATACAGGAAGGGCTTACTCGGTTTTTGGGCGCCAACCAACCCGCCAGTCGTAGGGTGAGTAGTTACGGTCACATGTGTGCATTTTATAGGCGATAGTTGGGGACAAACTAATCACCACACTACTCACCCCACCTGGATGCAGTTAACCTCATACCCAGGACCGTATAACAGCTCCAGTAGAAGCGTACCGGCAGAAGTTGAAAGTTTATATATAGGCCCCTAATATGATACACACTGGTCCTTTAAAAGAACTTCCTCGCGAAGCGCGTGAAAGTTTTTGATAACACTTCACACGTTTCTGTATCCCCCCCCCACACACACACACAATTAAATAAGGCTTCTACGCCGATTGATTAGTTATGCTTGAACTTGTCATGGTACAGTGCATTCCAAATTTCAAATCTCCAGGTTTGAGGCACCAGTCTCTAGGTTTTTTCATGAAAATCTCAAGGTTTGCTTTTTTGGAGGTTGGCAGGTCTGGTACTAGCTAGGTGTGAATTGCCCCCAAGTCTTATGCCACTCTTTTGTATGTCTGTGTCATTCCAATTAGAAAATGAATTCTCATTCATCCAACTCTCATGTCCATAGCTTATTCCATTGCCAAGACATAAAATGTTGGAACTTATTCACTTAATTTGAAAATAATCGATTTTGTAATAACTTTTGATGCCCTTCTTGCACAACTCACATTCCCTTTTTCTCAAACTAAAATGTGTCAAAATGTTTATAAGACCTTCAAAAAGTAACTTTTCTTTGCATAGCATGCTATATGGATAGGGCTTGTATAGGCTTGCAATTCTAAAACAGTAAGTGATCACATTTTGGCACAAGGTGTAGTGGCATTGAAACATCAAAGAAAAACAAAGACAGTAATTTGAGTACCAGACTGGCATCACAAATTATTGTGCAATCTACCATCTTAAAGTGAGTGAATATAAGCTTCAACATTTTATATCTCAGCTCAGGAAATGTCCGGCAAAGATGGGAATTAGACCATTTTGGATTTATTCTTCAAGCTTTGTTAACATATATTTTGAAATTTTAGAAACTACAGTTTTCATGTCAAATATCAAAATACCTCCAGGTTGCCTGTATCCTCTGTTCTTAGACTCAATGGTATGCAGGTTTTATCACACTTAATTTGATGAATTCATGTTTGTATTAGTGAACAAGTTCAAGTAAAGCTTGCAATTTTTATGAGTTCTTTCTTGTTACCATACCAAACTGTGTAAGCAGCAGATGTTTTCCTCATGCTTTATCAAACTGTGCACCTTTCATTGAAAATCTTTTGCAAATAACTTTAAACTAAGTAACACTTTTTCATAACTAGGGTTTAACATCTTTTTAGGTGTGAATGAATACCCAGTACATTGTGTGATTGAGAAGTGTAGATTATGCTTGTTCTGTAACTCACCTGAAAGTTGCCTGAGTTTATCTAATTGTACAGAGTTAAAATACAAAGGGTTGTCTGCTGTGTTGTGGACTGGCAAAAAGAGTTCAGTATTCTTATAGAAGATCAGCAACAGTAAACATGTGTTGAATCAGGGAGCTGTTAGGAAGGCGACACAACAACCAAATCTGTCAGACAATAAGTACTTGAAAATGATTTATTCCAATTCAGGTATCAAACTTTGATTGACAGGTCTCTTGTTCCCATTGTTAATTCCTGTTGACTTTCCCTTTCTGATGATTATCTGCCCCTTTCACACCCAAATAATCCTGAAACAAGTGCCTTTGTAAAAACATGATTTGAGGTTTGTTACTGACGGGGGTCAAACTCTATTCACGTTTTCTTAACTAAATGACTGTCAATGAAAGTTTAAATAGTGTATTTCCTTTGTGTCCCTACAAATTTGATGCATCGTCTGCTTTATATATTGTTCAAGCCTATTAAATCATCTTAACCAATTTTGGCAAATTTCCTCATCACTTAGAAACAAACTCGAAATGTCAGTTGCATGGAAAGATTCAATAAGGTTAACTGTAATGACACTTATTGCGACCAACAACGTTTGTATGACCACTGGCAACGCACAGTTCATCGCTCAATGTGAGGAGTAGATCTATTCATTGTAATGGTAACAATAGGTTACTAAGTCCTAGTTGACCCTGGTGATTGTGATAGGAATTTTGAGAACAAAAGCAAGTTTACCATTGGAAACGAACATTGCTTCAAAAGGACTAAAGAATGTGTCTCCTTCCTAACAGCTCCCTGGTTGAATCAATTTGTGTCCTTTTCATTGATTGTGGATTAGATGCTGCCATAGGATTTTATCACAACATTCATGACTGTATTCATGTTTGCATTAGAAACAAAAGCTTTCTTCAATTTATGTTTAGGGGGTTAAAGCTGCCATGGTTTAAGTAAAATTTATAACTGTGCCTTCAGATTCTTCTGTCTCAAAAGGTTTTATGTCATCTTGTATCTGCTTGCAATATTAGAATTTGCCTGGTTTCCACAAAACTAGTTTTGGATGTCAGAAAATGAATTTTCATCTGAAAACATTTCTTGTTCTATAAGCAGTGCATTTTTTTTTTTTCATGTATACAATCACAAGAAGCCTTGTGCATTCCAGTATTTTAAGTGCACAGAGTTGAAAAGAGGTTTTTAACTGAATTTAAACTGGTATTTTACACATTGCTGTAACTTTAGAAAGATATTTTTGTAAATGATCAAGACAACATAAACAGAAACACAATAATATTCTTTTGCATTTTGTTGTCTTTTCTTTGCTCATGTTCATGCTCATATAAGGAAGTTCCTTTCTCCCTATGAAACATTAAAACACATTTTGATAAAACAATGCTTTTATTTCATTTTGAAAAACTTTTCAAGTTCTCTCCTGCAACCAACAAGCTACCATATGGGAAAAAGTGTTTAACAACAGTTCAATCTTCAGCTGCAATCTTTCAAATGTATGTGAAGACCTTCAAAAGTGGAAAACAATAGTCTAGTAATTTCAGAAGTTGCCAATTAAACTTAATCACACAAACACCATATTGTGGCACAACATAAATGTTAACTACAAGATGAACACAGCCAATAACAAACAACAACAGGTGCACTGAGATATTGGTGTTACAATTTATGCAGTCCTACTACAGAGTTCAGCCACTGTCACTTGTCTAGCAGAGGGACTTTGTTCCTACATTCTTGAATATTTTTCAAAGGCCTGTAAGTGACAGTTATGTTACCTTGCCTACCCTGTACTTTAATCAAAACTAAGTTTAAAAGCTTCCCCCCAATTAAACCAAATGGCTACAGAGTACTAGCCTCCTAAGCTTGCCTTTGATCTGTCCCTGCCAAGGTGAGGTCCTTTGTGAAGTATGAAAGTTTAAGTAAGCCATGAAGGAGCTCAAGTTTACCAACTAACTTACACTCTTAGGCTGTTATCAGTAAGAGAACTGCTGGTATCTTAACAGCACGAGTGGTAAATACGGTTTTAATTGAAAATTGCTTGCTGACCTGTTCAGTTCATATCAGCTGAATAAAGATGATGAATAGCATTAAGGTAAGTCACCATGGCTCCACATAGAGTCAAGCAACACTACTGCACAATGAAGATTGCACTACTAACTCCCCCCCCACCCCCCCCCCCCCCCACCCCCCCCCCCCCCCACCCCCCCCCCCCCCCACCCCCCCCCCCCCCCACCCCCCCCCCCCCCCACCCCCCCCCCCCCCCACCCCCCCCCCCCCCCACCCCCCCCCCCCCCCACCCCCCCCCCCCCCCACCCCCCCCCCCCCCCACCCCCCCCCCCCCCCACCCCCCCCCCCCCCCACAGGGTAATGTCCGCTATCATTCATACACTGACCAGTGTCAAAGAGGTAAATAAAAGAAAGCAAATAAACTTTGACGAATAGAAGCAGAGGGGGGTTTGATACCTGAATGTGAAGGGAGCTAGTGGACCCGCGCGGAATATCAAACGGCCCGGTTGCTAACATAGCAGACTGTACGGCATATTCCTTGTTCAATCATTTCCCTAACGGTGCTTGGGAAACCTTAAAGAGGGACTGAGCAAACAGAGTACGCTCAGCGAGATAACGGCCGGCAGTCTTGAGATATATTTAAAGAATTAAAACCATTAGAATGAGGCACTTGGCTATGCTAAAAGTCATCGTATGTGCACCGGAAACATCACAAAAACACAATTTGACAATTTTAAAAGCCTTGCTCAGGAAAACGTTATTTTTATGGTGACGGGGGTTTGGTTTTTGGCTGCAGGTTACAATGATAACGGAAAATTTCTACGAAGCTATGAAAAACGCGAAATGTTCTACAGGAAGAAATCATGAAACAATAGTTAAAACCGGGTGCGCTCGAAGCACTCCAAAATGGAAACAAGACAGAGTCATTTAGCAGGGGCGACGATCTGTTCAAATTATTGGGGGGCACCTGCGCTTGATTGAACACTTTGCGCCTCCGGCCAGCCGTACAGGTAACCACCATAGGTCCTCTGTTGGGGTCCAGGGCGAAGCCCCCGGAAGCCAAGCGATTTGGTTCATTCTGGAGGACACAGATCACATATTTCTGATCTAAAGTACTCCCCAGCTGCCATTAATAGGCCAATGTCACAATCACTCATATCGAAAATGTGTGTAACAACCTTTATTTTTTCTGCATACCTCTAAATATTGGGGGGACGTTTGAAATTATTTCCCACACTAAAAATATTGAGGGGGACATATCCCCCGTGATAGCCGCCCATGCATTTAAGCAATTTTATTGTAGGATGCTTATTAATCGTACGTTATTGTAGACTATCGTTACTCTTTTTTACAGGACAGTTTGAGCAGATTTTTTCAAAGCCCCATGCATCCCTCGCCATCCATAGGCGGGATTACGGGGTAAAAAGTGGGCGCTCTCCCCCTCCCATAACTTTCCAGAGCTTAAAATATAATAAAAATAATAAAAAACAAATGAACGAAAGGAAGCGAGACCAGATAAATTGTAAGAACCTATATGATTAAATTTTGCAATTTTAAATAAAGAAAAACATTGATATAAAGGAACACATTAATATCAGATACTAAGAAAATGCCAGGAAGATTTTCTCGGCGTGCTTCACGCGCACCCCCGGAGAAAGCTGAGTAATGCAATAAGCCGTTTCATGATAACAAATGCGCATGACACAACAAAGGTCAAACGGAGCTGCTGCGCTTGACAGGGGCGTAGCGAAGGTGTTATTTTTTTTGGGGGGGGGGGGGTGGAGATTATGTTTTGCCGACGAATCTGGTAATGCGTAGTGAGAAAACGAGCTTTAGCGGGTGGGGTCCAGTGCCCCGCCTAAGGACCCCTGGTGGGGTTCTGGGGGAGCAGCCCTTGGAAGCTCTGAGGTTTAAGTATATCTCTGGGTGAAAAATTAAGCCTCAGGAAGGATATATTTTGGTTCATAATGCATCGTCAAATGCAAACTAGATCCCCCCCCCCCCCTCTAATTTTAATGTATGATGCTATTCCTCTCGTCAGGCCGCAGTAGTTTTAAGCGGTTGGGATCCAGAGCCCCGCCAGTGCTTTAGCTAGGGCGTTTTTTCAATGCGACATTCACTGATCTGTAGCCCGGGGGAGGGGTCTAAGGGGAGAGGGTGTCCCCCTCCCCTTTGGAAATTTTTGGAATTTGTAAGGTACCTAGATCGCAAATGGTGCAATATTTGAGTGGATTTCTGCCCTAATGAGGAACCTCAAATTTTACACCCGGGTAGAATTTGCTTGTCAGATCTTTTTTTTTTTTGCAACATTGTCGCACAAATAGGGGCTGCATGGCTAAAACACTGGGCCGGCCTAAGGACCCCTGGTGGATTCCGGAGGGCGAAGCCCCCGGAAGCTCTGATGTTTAAGTATATCTCTGGGTGAAAAATGAAGTGTCAGGATGGATATATTTTGGTTCATAATGCATCATCAAATGCAAAGATTCACATTAATTTTAATGTATTAGGCTATCCCTCTCGTCAAGCAGCTATAGTTTTAAGCGGTTGGGATCAAGAAGCCCGCTAGTGTTTAAGCCTGTAAGTTTTCTCAATGCGACATTTACTGATCTGTGGCCTAGGGAGGGGTCTAAGGGAAATTTTTGGAATGTGTAGGGTGCCTAGATTGCAAATGGTGCAATATTTGAGAGGATTTCTGCCCTAATGAGGAACCTCGAAATTTACACCCGGGTAGAATTTGCGTGTCAGATTTTTTTTGTGCGACATTTGTCGCCGTTTATGCGACATTTTCCCACAAATAGGGGCTGGCTAAACACTGGGCCGGCTTAAGGGCCCCTGGTGGGAGTCCGTGGGGTTTCGTCCCCGGAAGCTCTGAGGTTTTAGCTTAATCTCTCGGTAAAAAATAAAGTCTTATGCACGATTGGTATGTTTTGGTTCATAATGCATTATCCAATTCAAAGATTCCGGTAAATTCTAATGTGTTAGGCTATACCTCCCGTCATGCCACCATACTTCAGAAGCTAAACCTGTCGTTCATCATTTGAACACTAGACGCTGCGATAAGTGGATAGGAGTCCGGCGTTCAAAAAGGGAGAGAAAGTGTTCCGAATCTTAACACAAGCGTTCAAATATGCTTGGAACGCCAGGATCTGAAGATGGGTTCTGTATTTGTTTCATTTCGGTGTTCAAAAGTTAAAAGCCTGAGACTGCAGTGAAGGGAAGACATGCGTGGCACGCATTATTTTTCCCAGGATGTTTGTGGGTAAACCGGATTCTCAGAAGTTTGATAAATGTGTTTGAAGTCAGGGTTAGTGTTTAGAAGACCGGCTAAGGATACCCTCTCCATGGGTAATCGGGTGCTGCTCCCCATGGTGATGATAAAAATGAGGAATAATGTGCAGAAAGTGGTTTTTCAAGAATGTCATATGACCCGAAATAGTGCACCTATACGGAAGCAGTTAAGTCCCTTTCTTTTCCCGAGTTGCCTACGGGCTCAGTCACTCGTCCAATTACACCGACGGCCGTTACATGCATAATCAATTTGGCGACGTGCCTTCAACTTGAATGGTCCAATTAGATGAAGAGCTGAAAATCTAAAGAGCCGACAATCGAAATAGCCTATAACAGACTGGCCCGTTCTCTCTTTCTCTTTTTTCATTTCATTCTCCGTCTTCCCTTTCACCTTCTTCCTTTTCCTTTCTTTTCCCTTCTTCTCTTCCCTTCTTTCCCTCCTCTCCTCTTTTCCTCTTCTTTTCCTTTCCCTCTCCTCTTTTTGCCGACAGACCGTAAATTTGCGGACCGGCGACCAAATATTGGGGGGTGTGACATCCCCAAACCCCCGCTCGCTACGGCCCTGGCGCTTGATCAAGTCACATTTACTCGATATATAAATTCTCCAGTGTTGTAACGAGTCATGACTCGAGTCACTAATTTTCAAAGGGAAATGACTCGAGTAATAATATTATCATGAATGTTCCTCATAGAAATAATACAATGACTCGAGTCACAGACTCGACTCGAGTCGATTCGACTGCAAAATTGAGTGACTCGTTACAACACTGCAATTCTCATGCTCAGATCTCAGTAAATTTCGGATTTGTGAGTTTTTAAAATTTATTACAATATCCGATGCGCTATTGCGACACTTTAGACTGTGGTAAGTTAGGTTGCTTAGTCCAGCGAAACAAAAGTGCAGTAAGTACTATGGATTTTTCTAATATTTTTCCTTAAATAGAACCATCTTGACCACGAAACATTTCGGACCTTCTCCAACGGGACGCAATCTGTCTTTAAAAGTGAGAGAGCCCTCTTTTTCGATCTCATGGTATGAAACCTCCTGCAGCCACCCAAACTTCATGCAAGCTTTGCCCTCTTCGTAATCGGACAACACTGTAGTTGATATCCAAACGACGCCCATATTTCTTAAATACAAAATGATGTCAATACAACATACCCACATGGGGCTAACATGGATTGTTTGTGGGGATTATCGGTTTCTATTGACATGGGCTGGACACAGGGGCGTCAATCCGTATTCAAATGTGGGGGGGGGGGGGCGAGGACATGCATGACTTAGCACTAGCCAATCCCTTTGGTTTTGAAGAGGGGGATCTTCCTATAGGCCCTTTCCTCCACCCCCTTATGATGACTGACGTTGTCCCATTCTAATAAGAATTATCACTGCAAAGTTAACATGACCATCATAGATGATCTGCTAGGTGAAATACACGGAGTCCACGAAATAACTTCCAGATTTTATTTTCATCATGTCCCAAAATAGCTGAAACCACGCTTTGCAGCGTGGGTCATTGTCGGAGATCATGGACACGACCAGGCCCGTTGCTAGGGTAATATGTTTGGGGTGTGTGAAGGTCCCAAATTCCGACTGGCTGGATGTTTTTTCCAACTGAGTGGAGGCGTGTAAAATGCACTTTGTTATGCGCTCTGCGTTTTGTATACAGCAGCGGGAATCCTTCCTTTGTCACTACATAAATGTGTCGTCCTGGAGGAGGGGTCTAAGCGGAGGAGGCGTCCCCCTCCCCTTTGAGAAATTTTTGTTTATTTCAGACTGCTTAGGTGCAAAACGGTGCTATCTTTGGGATATTTTTGGAGCTGATCGTATATGGCTGGAAAATGTCCACAATTTTGGGAATTCTAATTTTTCCGACTGGTTGGATGTTTTTACAAACTGCAGTGGCGGCGCGGAAATTGCACCTTTTTATGCACCCTGCGTTTGTATACAGCAGTGTGGATCCTTCCTTTGTCACTATATAAAGGTGTCATCCTGGGGGAGGGTTCTAAGGGGAAGGGGCGTAGCCCTCCCCTTTAAGAAATTTTTGTTAATGTAAGGTTGCTTAGATGCTAAATGGTGCTATCTTTGGGATATTTTTAGAGCTGATCGTAGTATAGCAAAGGTGTGAAGGACTAGCAAGGACGTTTTCAGAATGCTTTTTAGTCGTAAGTGTATAAACAATCACCATCTATACCATCTATACAGATAATGGCTTCGGCGAAGCGCTCGGTAAAAAAAATGAAAAAAATGTTTAACGGCAACAACGTACTTTCAACCTTCCACATCATGCTACAAATTAGACTGAATGCAGTGGCGTACCCGGGATTTCTCTCAAGGGGGGGGGGGGGGCATGCAGTATGTTGTGTGACCGCCGGCCTGGGGGAGGGGTTAAGGGGAGAGGTTCCCCCTCCCTTTGAAAATTTTTGAAAAAGTAGGTGTCCTTACGGGCAATCTGGTGCCAAATATGCTACCTTTTGAAGTAAAATTTGTGTTAAAAAATTTACGTATTTTTAGGAACTAAAAAAAATATAGGCATAATAGGCATCGGTGAGGGGGCATGACCCAATGGGGTGTCCCCTCTGCGTACATCACTGATTGAATGATCCCATATTGATGCGAGGCCCCTGCAGATGTTTGGATATGTATGTCTGTTTTCGCCGGAAAGTGTTGTGATCAGAATAGTTCCATGTATAATTACCTTTTTAATGGTCATGAGAAGAGTGCAAACCGTGACGCATGCGCGGGAAGCGTGTCGAAATTTTGTCCTTAAATAAGATTTCCCTGACGAAATCTGCATTCAGAATCTGCATCGAGACACTTAAAAATTGCCCACTAAACCTACATGCTACTCAAAAAGCCAGTCAAATAGAGCCACGACACTACTCTTTTACGCAAATGGGGGGGGGGGGGACATTTGACATAGTGTCCCCACCCATCGAAATGTGGGGGACTTGTCCCCCGTCCCCCCAGGATTGACGCCCATGGCTGGACAGTAAGGGGCGGGATGGGCTTCTAGTAAATTTTGAATGGCCAAGTTCTCCCATGTGGCACCCACCGTGACCAAATCTTCATTAGACCCACACGGGCAAGTTTTCGCCGTTCAGGACCCACAAGGGGGCATCGTGACGCACCCAGTTTGCCGACAGGGGGCCGTTTATGGGTATGTTTAGATGGAGGTGGCCATATTTCATTAGTTTCTCTCCGATCGAATCCGACCGAAAAAAAGTAAGCCTTGGTTCGATCGGACCTATCAACCTAGTTGGAATATGAAAGTTGTGTGGCCCGAATTTTCGACAAATCATTGAGCCAGCCAGTTTTTCATTCCTTTCTTCTCCGTTAGTGGGCAGAACAGGCAGTATATAAGTCCATCTGTACATATAAGCGAAAGCTTTTCCGGCCAACTTCCCATTCCTCAGCGACACTTCCAATCATCTTGAACGGACAAAGTCTTTTACTAGTTGGACGTTCGAAACCTTTTGGAAGACACAAAACGATTGTTGAATTTTCAACTAGAAAAATGATATTTTAGGACTTGACATTATATTTTGAAACTAATGCTGTCGATCGAAACTGTGTTGTGTTGCGCATAGGTCAGCACAGGCGCTTGCGGTGTTGCTATTTAAACACTGTTGTCATATCGAATGGCCATTTAACCCGCGCAACGATTCGAAATCATGAAACGGCTTATTGAAAATTTTGTCTGACCAGGGAGTTGCTATTAAATAGCAACTCCCTGGTCTGACACCAAAATATTTCTTTCAAAACATGCTTCTACGAGCCACACTGTTGTGATTTGAAGCTCTAAAATAAGGGTCACTGATAGTACTACTGTACACCATCAAATGCAACATGGTCCTTGCAAACAAACACCAAGCCCTACCCGTGTATACGGAATCGCGATTCTCGATAAATTTTTGGGCGTGCTTCGCATGGTCCTAATATAAATTGATGTCTCATTAGTATTGCTGCACTGTTGTGCGTAGGAAAGTGCGTAGGGAAACTTTGAAGGGATTGCCTTAGTTTTTTCCTGTAGCACAGCTTGAGAAAATTACTGTTTCCACAACCTTCGCTACACCTCTCGATGTTCACTTTCCCCACCACCACCCTTAGCAAACTGACTGACGGTTACTATATTGAATTTGCGATCATTAGAAGAAAATATCTAATTGGCATTTCAAATTACATCCAAGAAAGTGGATTTTCACAAGAAATGGTCCAGAATGACCACAAAGCCGTCAGATTTAAGGACAATTACTCGGGGAGGACCCTCAGACCCCAGCCTCCGGCTTCGAGCCTTCAATTCGAAGCTCGCGGTCAAAGGCTTCGCCGGCCACAACTTCCCAAGATTCAGCCTACAATAAAAAATACTTCCCTGGCACTTTAACTGTCGATGTCCTTGGCCATATCTTTGTATAAACTATCCATAAAACATCTCATCGATTTTTGAAGTATCATATACTCTACAGACTATGACCTTCAAATCGACACTACCTCATGTTATTATTTTTCCTAGTAGTAAAAAAATGAGAGGGGCTTGTCCCAGACCAGCGACAAAATGAAACATGAAAGAAACCATACAGCCATAGTGCAGGATACAAATTTCTATATCCTGCTAAAGAAAAACAAGCACCTGAGGGAAGTAGGAAAATCTCTTTTAGGTAATTAGCGATAATGCATTTAAAACTAAAGAAGAACAATAGGCTACAAATAAATTTTTCAAACTCTGTCTCAACGCTGTTTTCTTCTTCGCGATTTTTTTTTTTTTTTTTTGGGGGGGGGGGGGGGTTGTGGTTGCTTCCTGTAGCTTGTCATAGCTTCTTACAATTTTTTCCATTATCACTGAAACCACCAATGCCACATTGCCGTAAGCAGCAGGACGGGGGAGAGTTTCCCCTCCCCAGAAACTTTCAAAGCACAATTTTTTCACCATTGATTTGTGTAAATTTACCGATTGTTTAGATACAAGTTGTAAAGCACGGAGAGCCATTTTCGGAATCGTACTATGGGACTGGCACTAAGTGAAGGGGGAGGGGAACAAGAGCCCTCTCCTTGAGGGTACTTAACCTAGATTTTCTATTACTCAAACCTCTAAAAACTCTAAACAAGGCAATTTTTTTCAGCGCGCTTCGCGCGCACCCACTATGCACTCTAGATCTCCCATTCTTAAAATGATTTTTCCAAAGCCCCGGGAAACCCTCCAAATAATTCATTCTTCCCTTCTTCAAGCTCTCTGTAATAAAAATCCCCGGTCAGCCAGCTGTTGATCCTACGGGGTAAGAATATAATTGAAAATGTCAAATTGTGATTTTTGGACTGAAAGGTGCCCACCATGTGTCATTTGAAGGTGAAGCTAAAACGTTTCATTTTAATGCCTACAATTTCGTAAATATCCCAGAGGTTCCAGAGGCTTCGCCCTCTATTTACCTATTTTGGCCCATCCTACTTACGTCACCCCGGTGGTGAAGTCGGAGAGAACGATCCAGCACTGTCACTGCAATGCGTGTTTTTGCAGATCACACGGCACAGTAAGCCAACTACTTAGCGTACAGTGTAATGCAGTAGAATTCCAACGTGAAATGTATAGGGAATTACAGGTTCCTCACGGAAAACTGAAAAAAAAAAATTTTAACTGAACTTCTCTGGGAGCTGTGTTGTCTTCACGAAAGGTAGTGTTATTATCACATGCAGAGCATATGGTGTTGTAACTTTTGAATCAGTCATAGCTCCCAAGTTCCGAGAAGCTAGATGCGGGTCCACCTCTGACCTGTCCGTTGCATTGGTGGACTGCCGACCTGGAGGAGGGGTATAGGGGGTTTCCCCTCCCCTTTTGGAAAATTTTTGAATTTTAAAGTTGTCTGCACGCGAAATGTTAGCACTTTTTGGCAAATCAGTCAACTTAATTTCGTTAATTTGCAGCAAAAATATCTGCACTGATACTCACAAGCTCGCAAAATTTAAACCTCTCCAAATGATAGCGATCATTGGTTTATTGTTACCCTTAACTGGTATACTCCCGAAGGGCAGGGTTTTGTTTTGTAGCTTTATCATGTATTGAAATACGGGTTTTTCAAAGGGTTGGGCGGGTTTGGGTGTTCAATGCATGCCAAACCAGCGAAGTGCG
The DNA here is from genome assembly GCA_029531755.1 of Holothuria leucospilota. Taxonomy (NCBI): domain Eukaryota; kingdom Metazoa; phylum Echinodermata; class Holothuroidea; order Aspidochirotida; family Holothuriidae; genus Holothuria; species Holothuria leucospilota. Next base: position 49,199,671 of record CM055972.1, read on the forward strand.
GGTCACTTGGGAGGTATGATCAGTTATGTTTAGTAAGCTTTTCTTACGAAACATTTCTTCCTCAATATTTAACGAACTGTAACGGCATGAGAGTATAAGTATACGGAAAAGAGGTTCACTTTCGACACGTAGTACTATACCTGCTGTGAAGGTAGTATAGGGTAGGTTGAAGGGTTGGGGAGACGGCGGAAAATAGCTGCCAACCTGAGTGTCCAATTTATAGTATTGGGGATAACACCTTCCCTTTTGAAAGAGTATGTGTGGGGCCCGGACGGATTGGTGTAGACTTATCATCAGTTTGCCAATGCTTTTAACTAGGCGGCCATTTCATGAACTCGTGGAGGAGCTTGTCAATTGCCAACTCATCAAATGTGCAATGTTCTGCTTCAATAAATCTGTCCCTCAGTCCAAATGATAAGGGAAAGCATGGTTGACTCTGCATTTAATTGGGCGCATTTCCCATTTAAAAACAGGCAAAGATTATAGAAATCACCCTAAGATCATCAGTGGTGCCACCAGAATCTGGTGATGGGGGGAACCACAGATGACGTCGTAATACTACCTCAGTTAAACCCCTAAGTCTGCGTGAATTGTACCTTTTAAGCGTCATTTCGATTGTATACAGCAGTGGGATATCCTTCCTTCGTCACCTTACATAAAAGTGCCGTCTTGGGGGAGGGGTCTAAGGGGAGGTCCCCTCCCCTTTAATACTTGAGAAATTTTGTTAAAGTGGCTATGCCACGTGTAAATTAACGGTTTAAACCCTTTGGTATCTTTAGGAATACGTTTCCTACAACGAAAATCAACCATTCTGTTTGTTTACAACTTGTTTTTCGGCTGGAAAATTGAGAAAAAATACACCCTCTTCCAGCCTTGAAAAGCTAGTCTTCCCGAAAATTTTCAGAATCTTGTTACGACATGTGACGTCACTTTAGGAACTGATCGTTGTTTTCCGTGGTATCCTTCGGACATTTGATACAGTGTTTGCATTCCATTGTACCGGTTACCAAGGTCGATACAATGTAAAACCTGCGTGAAAAGTTGTAAATTTTGGAATTGTTATCCCTTTTCTCGTGCTTAACAATTGTTTTAGTCAATTAAATGCATTTCACGCAGGTTTTTCGTCTTGGTGTCATGATAAGTAGCTGCATGTACAAACATTCACAACGCACCAGCATAGGTACAGCATTGAAGTGGTACAGTACACAACATACTTGATACTACACAATCACCAGCACTGTTTCGTAGTAGGTACCATGTGAAATCAAGTTTAATACTTTCTTTGGAATGACGGACCTGAGCCAGGGAGTTGCCATCTAATGGCAACTCCCTGATCGGAAAGGAATGTTGGACTGTCGGTAAAGTGAGTTTTCTTGGATTTGAAATCAGAAAGGAGAAGGCGTTACTAGACAAGACGTCAGTGGTGCAGATGGGGTGAGTAATTCGTTACGGCGCATAGAACAGTATCTATTTGAGACTGTTAGGTGAGGGGAAAGTACAACGCCACAACAATCCGAGCATGAGAAGCATTTGGAGCAATTGCAAGGGACTTTAGCTTGCAAAGTTTTATGTAGGCAGTCAAAATATGAACTTTAGGCAAATTAGGTGACTTTCGTGCAAGTGTCAGTGGAAATCGTGGAACTAGCCTATGATCGAGTGTGCACAGTATTTCGCTGGCTACTGCCAGTCCACTCACTGTACGTATTACTGCAGACCGAGCCGAACAGTACACTGCCGAGTTTTTTCGTTCTTCGGTTATGAATCAAGAGTATTTGTAATTATTAGTAATGGCCTACTACAGCCCCAAAATATAACAGACCGACACCACTCTCCAAACAGACAGAATAAAGTTCAAATTCAAGACATGCCGCGAATTACAATCATTACTATCTCTTACGTATGTATGTGCTATGCTGTACGCCAGGTTCGGTATACGGAGGCTGGTGTTCCTAAAATGACGTCATTATTGTGTTGGCTTGAAATCTCATTTTCAAAAGTCTATTTTTTGGTGCAATTTTTTGAAACATTAATTTCTTTTTAATGCTCAGGGTTGTAAGGGTGATGAAAACAGTTTTGGAAAGGGCTTTTTGTGTACTTTGGGCTAAATTAGTCTCCCGTTACTCCAATTTACGTGTCATGGCCACTTTAACTTTAGGGTTACTTAGCTGCAAAATGGTGCTATCTTTTGGATATTTTTGGAACTGCATGATCATAGATGGTTGGAAAATGTCCATAATTTAGTAAATTCTAATGTTTGGTTAGGTGAAAGAGGGGAGTATGTTGTCAACAAACCTCCTGAAGCCCCTCCCTTTTGGCTACTTTACTCCCTTCTATTTGGTTAAAGTATTTACACAATTTACACTGTGGGGTCCACAGAAACATATTCTTGGACTACTTTGAAATTTTTCACAGTTGTAAAAGGGTATAGTACCCGCAGAAGGGTTCTCTGTCTTGCCTTTACCTCTCTTTTCATGTAAATAGCGTGAAACCTTGATGTTTACGTTCATGTACAAAGAAGTTTGAGTGAATTTGAAGAAAACCTTTATTTAAGTTAAAGAAGGGCATTTGTATTCACAACTGATTTTCTCTGCGATTCTTTTATTCTTTAATTGATGTAAGTAAATAGCAATAAACATTTGCGTTGTAGATTATCATGTATAAAGTTTGAATACAATCGAAAGAATCAAAAGGGTATCTAAGGCTGACAGAGACAATACAGGGCCCCTGGAAGCCCTCGGTTAATTACATACAAGGGCAACAATGTTGCCGAAGCTAGCTCAGCTTATCCTGTTGACCTAAAAGTCTGCAGTTAATATTTCTGTTGGGTCTGTAACTCATACGTACGTTAGAAAACAAAGAGATAAATGTAAATGCAATGAAATATGTATTGAACTCCTGAAGTCTCTGAAAGACTAAATGTGGTACACAAAGTTAACTTTATATACTGCACAGGTGTTAGTATACAAATAATAAATGTTTATGAGTGTGCTGCTGTGTAGACCTCATTTGTTTTCCATAATTGGACTCAGATAGTAGCTTCCGATAAAGAAATTTTACAAATGGTTAAAGTCTTATTTATATTTTGCCCCAAAGATATTCCTGAACTTGTCCAGGGACAAAAGGTATAAATCGTCGTATAAAAATCGTCGATTGCTTTTAAGACCGGTGAATGTGTCGCAACAGGCCGGAGGGTAACTACAGTTTGTAGAGAGCGTTGGGAAAATATGCACACGTACACTAAGTCTAAGGCTATTGAAATATCATCCCCCATGGCTTCTCCTTACCGACTTTGGTGGGGCTTTCGGCAACGGAGAACAAGACTAAGCGGTTCCTGCAGTGTCGACGCCCATGTGACTGCACTAGGCTCGTAGCCTGACAAGGTACATACTGAATGGGGACGAAATGGCTTCCAGGGGCTAAAAAATTTTTAAGGGGGCCAAATGTGTACAAATGCCATTAAGCCATTGGCAACTTGAAAACTTGCTAGGGGCGAAAAAATTCAAAGAGGGATTCGCCCCCTTGGCCCGCTTTGGCTAGAAGCCTGAGCTGCACAATTCCTGCCTCTGAGACTAACATATGGCACACGCCTTCAAACAGCACGTTTTCATTTTCAAACCGAAACTTGGTTTTGGAATGTTAGCACAACCGTCAATCTTAAACCGAATGAAGCGTTGTATTTTCAATCAACGTGCTATGTTCTTTGTTTAAAAGAAAGGGGTGGGTTCCTCTTTCCCTTACGACATTTCCTTGACAACATTCACCTTAACTTTAAGTAGCTATACACCGCGCCGGCATCCCAGTTCACGAGTAGCTTCTTTCCTTCATGTGACAATATAAACTAATTTGCTATTGAGGAAGGATAAGTCATTTGTTTACCTTTCATACTAAATGTTTTTTGTCCAGAAATGTTAAGAAAAATGTTTGTAAAGGAGATACAAGGAGATTTGAAAGATTAAGATAATGTTTACAAATAACTTGAAACTTGAGGCGACTGCATATATTCTCTTTAAACTTTAAGCCAAACTCCTAAAACCATTCAGACATCAGGCTAAGTTGAATACTTGTTTCTGCCTCAACACAAAAATGTGTATAGGCCTAGCTTATACCATTGTTTCGCACAAGGCCACTTATTCTCAAGAACTTGCACAACTTTCAAACGTCCGGTATTTCTTTTCGAGTAGGCGTAACCATCCAACCAGTTTAGCTAGTCTATTATTAAAACGCCTAAATGAGATCAGCGCCACATGCTCACGTAACGCCTCCATAATAGGCTGTACAGTATATCCCGTATTCATGTCATATCACTGGTTTGGAAAGCAAAGAGCTGAGCAAACATAGTCTGACATAGTGGGGTATCCCAAGTACGTTATTCAAAAATTGATAATTGTAGTAATTGTCGTATTGATGTGAAACCCCGTAATCAAATGGTATGTACCCAACACGCTATCGATGTGGCGTACCCACGCTAAACTTAACTGATTTACATAATTTGCACGCCTATTATCGCTATAATCGCTTGCTTTCAACAATAGTGAACAAGTGTGTTGCTACCTGAGTTGAAGGCGTGAGTGGAGCGTGATCATAACATGAACTTCGATAACACCAGCACACTTCCACATTTCATGTATAAAGCTGGTCACAATTTATTAGTACGAAAAAAATTCCTTCGAAACAAAGTTCATTAGACATGAGTAAGTCTGACATTGAGCTTAAGAAAATCATTAAAATCATATACGTAATCATATACAAAAAACCGCTGAAAAAGAGAACAACAAATTTTGCTGCTTGTACCCATGCTTGTACCCATTGAACCAAATGAAGTGGAAGTAGTACCACCAAGTTACGTCATAGTTCCAAGTAGAAATATACATTTTACACAGGGAGAGTTTTTAGTTATGTGTCTTAAATATCGTTGTATTTATGCCTAAAGGGTAAAGAAAGAGCCTTCAATACATTATTCAAGTCTTTATGACAACATTAAATTTACCGCATCTTTCCTGGCAATCACAATATCTCATAGAAAATATTATTTGCCAGAAATATACCTATGCTATAATACAACGAACCAACATGTCTCATGAACCTTGGGGGGGGGGGGGGAGCTAAACCGAGTCACATAATGGGTAAAATCATGCACATCAAACAACATGGCAGTTTCTACTATTGTACAACTTACTAAAAAAGTAAATATTGACGTGCTCCTCCCTCATGTACTTCTCTTACAACTACTATTATGGTATCTAAACTGGGATAATATAAATCCTTCACGACAAATCACCTAATTAGTGATGGTATGATCTGAATCTCATTATTTTGCACAGAATATTCCCGAAGATGGGAACTTCGCCAGAATTTGTTTCAAAAAGTGCTGTTTTCATGCCTTAAATGATTGCAGAAACGAAAAAAAAAATTAACTTTTGTTCAGCACAAATTGAACTATCTATATGAAACATATTATCAAGATAGGTGCAAAACTGAAAGACAAGTAGGGAATTTAACGTTTTCAAACAAAGCCCCTCCCGAGGTCAAATAGCGGTTAAATTAATCAAAAAGACCGGCAGCATACAGATATTGCTTTCGCTAACATCTCTACCAAATTTCAGCCAAATCTAACGAAAAACAGCGAAATGTCAGGCAAAAAACGCAAATGTTTTGGTGACAGACGTTTGCCGTGACGTAGAAGTTTTGCCGTGCACGACAGCAAGAGCTCAGCTGAAAGCTTTCAGCTGAGCTAAAAATGGGGCACTGCCGTACTGACATAAGGGCAGTAGCTAGAATGAAATTTTTAGGGGGCTAGGTATCAAATTGGGGGGGGGGGGGGGGTTACGGCATTGATCGCCGTCCTTAATCCTTACACATTTTATTAGGACGCAAACATTGGAGGGGGGGGGGGAGCTAACAAACATTTGGAGGCCCAGCCCCACCCCCGTAGCTACGCGCCTGATTGACATGATGCTTGTTACCTGATGTCTAAATGACACTATAGAGTATGACCCCGAACACTTTACAACTATCGTGTTTTTACTAATTTTGAAGGAAAATCCTAACGAACCGCTTACAGGAATTGGGAATGGGAGGGAGAGAGAGTACATGTGCAGGGAGGTGATATTCGACCGCCCTGATTGTTATAGCGAAAGGGGTGAAAGACTTACAAGAAAGTAGCGGAACAATATTTAGCCATAACTCCTTCGCTTACCACTTACACTACAACAGATGGGAATATGAGGGTCCTGCAGGGAAAATGTAGAAAATAAACACTATTAGACGCGATTTCGTGGCATCTTCCAAAAGATAATTCACATCCTTTGCAGAGCACCCGAGGATCGAATGTAAGACCCATGCATCTTCGACTTATTGACGTCATTTATTTCCTTTTTATGCAAATCAGTTTGAGAGCTCACCTAGAGAAACCCTTTTGGCATCTTGTAAGGCCCGGTTTATATTTAGATTCTCATTATTTGCAAAGCCCCCCTGCCCCTAGCGCTCATCGCCCCCTGAGTTGCGCAAACGCCTTAGGGGCGATAAGGCCCCCTCTTTGTGAACCACTGCCCTAGACAGTAAAAGTTCTCTCTACTAAGTTACTTGTATTACCCCTCCTCCAATTTAAACAAAACCACCTGTCATGCCTAGTCCAAGCTTGCTGTAGCCAGGAAATGTGCTGAATGGGGGCGAGAGGGCTTCCAGGAGTGAAATATATTTTTAGGGGGTGGGATAAACTTAAATGCATTAATGTAGTGGTCATTTTTGTTTTCTAGGGGACAATTTTTGGGGGGACTTCGGGCCCTGGGCCCCTCATTGACGGCCTTGATCTATACCATCTCCTTAATAAAGTTAAGTAGCTTGCACGTGCACTGAGTTATGATTGCTCAAGGCTATACCATACAGTTTTATCGAGAATAACTGACTCCTCGAGTCATCATTGACCAACCAGAGGGAAGCTACTGTTTGCATTAATATCAAATAAAGTGCACTCACCGATTGTATTTAGGGATGTAATCATATTCCTAAATATTTTGGGGTGATGTCATATCCCCTTTAATAAGGACCCTCTGTTACTCGGAGGTAGGGGAGAGGCCTCACTGGAAGCCTCAGGATTTGTGGGCTCTAAAACAAAGCACCTTCAATTTATAAACAGCATCAAATATGCACTAAACAAACCATAGTAATTAAAGTATGATCACTTTTTTACTCAGATCAAAGGCTCCTGGTCATTTCGTATATATGTATAATACAGCGCGGTGGTTTGGTGTGGTAATGGAAAGGATTCACATAAGTGGAGAGGGTGTTTCTCAGACAGGTAAAGTACATAATCTTGGTGAAATTTTGACAGGCACATAAGTAGCGTAAAAGGAGTGGGAAAGGGGGTAACTTCTACCCCTTCCTGGAGAAAATATCGGAGATAAATCGGTGTAGAATAAAAACGAAAACAGGGGGAAGAAAACAGAAATCAAATCAAAAAGGAAACAAAAGAGAAGAACAAAAGAAAAAGGAAGAAAGAATAAAGGGAGCAAATTAGAAAAAAAATAGAAAACGAAAGGAAGGAAATAGTAGACCTACGGAATTACTGAAGAAAGGAGGCCAAGAAGGGGAACAGGACTAGGGGCCTAATAACAAGGGGAAGAGCGATGGGATGAGTAATTAGGACTAGGGGTGATGGAAAGGACGGAACGGTAAGGGTAAGGAGCCTGACAGATTGAAGGGTAGAGAAGGCAAGACTGGGACGAAGTTGGCCCCATGGATCGATTCAAGCTGGCTTTGCAAGGGAGGATAGGATAGAATAGAATGAGGGAGGGAAGAAAAGGGATGGCTTATGATAAAAGTTAAGCGGTCTAGTGTTCCCAGCTAGCACCCTCAGCTCTCCACTGGTCTGCCTGCCGACAGCAAAATGGCTAGCTTTACTCCCGTGGTCCTTCAGCGGAAAACGCCACAGCAATATAGACAATATATGTAAGTAATTTGTAATTCATGGATATATGAGTGTTTTGGCCATCATGAAAAGTATTTCCTTTCTCAGAGGATTTTGCCATCGGTCCTGCATGGAGTCGCTTTTGGTTTTCCGCTTTGGCACCCTTAATAACTCCAGCGATCTGCGTTCGGAAAGCTAGGGTTTAATTTCCGTCCGCGTTTCCTGACGTGTTGCACACTGGGTTAGGCATTGTTATTATGGTTCCTTTTGAAAATGCCCCCATGAAAATTTCCAAAAAGTCGAAAGGCCCTTCTTTCTTTGCTATATTTGCGTGAATGAATACTACAGAATTTCTCGGAATTTCGGTAGTGAACCAGGAGCAGATCTAGGATTCCAAGGGGAAATTTCCAGTAAGCGCCAATGCGAACACGATAGCGCGAGCCAATGTGCGTGGGGTCCATGGTCCCGCTCAAGGGCCCCAAGTGGAGTTCAGGGACAAAGCCTCTGTGGGGGCCAGGAGCAAAGCCCCCGGAAGCTCTGACATTTTAGGCTTTTTAGGGGCCTTTAATGGAAGAAAATTGTGATCAATTTCTGAGAACCACAAAGCCATCAACAACCGCAGAAAACCTTTTTTACAGATCGAGTCAGCTGGAGAATTGAACCGGATCTACTGCGTCGCAAGGTCACATTTGTTACTATTGTAATAGGCTACTGCCCCCTCCTAATAGCGACGTTCCATCCAATAACCCAGGAGAATACAAAGAGATTAGAGAACATTCTTTCCCAGTACTATGTATAATGTTCAAAGTTCCGGTGGGCATGATAAAATGATGAATATTTACTTCTATAGTGCTCTTGCTTATTTGGTAGGCGCTCCAGCCCAAGTTGGTGTTCGACTGTCGCCTGTAAAAAACGAAAATTTGCTAGCAACGGAGTTGAGTATTCCTGCATACCTGCAGTGTACAAATACAACACAAATTTTAAATAGCGCAGTGTCCATACTGACACTACATGCAAAACGAAACAAGGTAGAATTAATTTGTTTTGTGGAATTTCATGTTCATCTTTACTTTAATTTTTTCTGGGAATAAGGGGGTTTCCGGAAACCAGGGAACCCCCTAAATCGGCCCTTGGTGGGCGGTCGGGTATTTCGAGTTTACGACAGGCTCATACAACCTAGGACAAGGATCCATCTCCAAGGGGGGGGGGGGGGGCTTTTCACCACTTGCGAATCGCAGTCATGTGGGAGGGGCCTAAGGGGAGGTCCCTTCCCCTTTGAAAAAAGGAAATTGGAAGGTGCCTGTATGGCAAATGGTGCCATATTTGGGCCCAATGCAGATTTTAAAATGTAGTGTCAATTCGTAATCTATGTTATATTGTTTACACCTTTTAGTTCATCACAGTGTTAGTTTTCATCATTTTTGAAAAAGTGTGTGGGGGGGGGGAGCTTATCGGAGATGTTCCCCCTTCCAAAAAGTGAGGGGGCGCCACCACCCCGCCCCCATGATCCACGCCCATGCATACAACCCCAAACCGCTAAAGCCGCCCCTAAGCAGTGCTTCCGTTTGAAGTTTGGCATAGGCCTACTTGAAGTTCAATCACTCCTCCTCATAGGTACCTCACAACATGCCAGTGTGCAAAAAGCGCTGAGGCTTGAAAGGCCTGGGTAGCCTGAAACCCGAGGTTGAAAGCAGGGGTGGGTGGGGGCTAAACTCCAGTCAAAGATGTGGTGTGCGAAGATATGCTTCCGTTTCTCCCCAATTCTAGGACTGCAACCCCTCAGTAATTTAGTTAATGTCCCTGTAAAATAGTGTCAAATTCATTTGCAGTAATTGTCCTTTTAAAATTTGCCCAGTATGATGTCCCACCAAATTGCATCCAAGGACCCTCAAATGATCAAAAGATTTCCCTTCCCTCAGGACAGCCGTCCGAAACAATGTTCAAACCCTCCAACTTCCCCTCCTGTAGCCAAAACAGCTTCCTCCACGCCTATAGTAAACTAGGCTTTACGTGTAATATATATAGCCTATTATACTTCTGTAAACTAGTAGTGTCATTTAGGCCTACATTTAAAAAAAAAAAGACCTAAGGGCGAATACAAATTATCGGCCAGGACGACCTGTCTCTCACTGCAGGCGAAATAATATGTAGGTCATATTCTCTCAATCATAATTATCATACCAAAATATTATGGGGGTAAATGCATCATTAAAATGATCAGTAGATACTTGTTTCGCAGCTCCCCGATTCACACATACACGGGCAACGATACCGTAACCGCACCATCAACATGGCAATATGATTAACCTGTTCTCACACAGACTGCACTGCTGCGTATCGTATTTCCCGGGACCCGGGAGGTGTCCTACTCTCGTATAATGACGTCAAGTCATGAATATTAAGCGTTCTCAAAGGTGCCCAATGGACACCTTTGAGAACCGCTTAATATTCATTATATTACGTACCTATTTTGGTCCATCCTACAGCACTGTCACGTCACCCCGGTGGTGAAATCGGAGAGAACGATCCAGCACTGGGGAGAACATAAATTGGACACCTTTGAGAACCGCTGAATATTCATGATTGACGTCATCACAAAAGAGAGTAGACACCTCCCGTGACCCGGGAAATACGATACGCAGCAGTCTGTGTGAGAACAGGTTAAGAATGTCACAAATATTGTATGCTGTTATGTACATATTGCCGTGTTGACGGTACGGTTACGGTATCGTTGCCTGGGTATGTGTGAATCGGGGAGCTGCGAAACAAGTTATCTATTAATCATTTTAATGATAAATTTACCTCCATAATGTATTGGTATGATAATTATGATTGAGAAAATATGACTTCAACATTATTTCGCCTGCAGTGAGAGACAACAGGGAGTTGCTAAAACAGCAACTCCCTGGAGACAGGTCGATCGCCGTTGTGGCCGATAATTCTACTCGCCCTTAGGACTTTTTAAATGTAGGTCTAAATGACACTATAGTAGTTTACACTGAGAAGTATTAAAGGCTATATTATACGCAAAGTCTAGGCGTGGAGGAAGCCGTTTTCCACTAGAAGAGGGGAAGGATGGTTTGAACCAGGGAGTTGCTATTTAGATAGCAACTCCCTGTTTGAACGTTGTTTCGGACGGCTGTTTTGAGGGAAGGAAAACCTTTTGATTATTTGAGGCAAGGGCGTGGATCCATCTCCAAAGATGGGGGGGGGGGGGGACTTTTCACCATTTGCTAATCGCCATCCTGGGGAGGGGTCTAAAGGAGGGGGTGTCTCCCTCCCCTTTGGAAAAGTTGCTCACGAAAGGTGGGCACGAAATGGTGCTACATTTGGTGTTAAATTTAAATTGAATATGTCACCAAGAATTTTTACTTTTTTAGGAAGTTTTTCATCTTCTTTGCTTTAGTGAATTTTTTACTTAGTGCTTGGGGTAAATCAAGACCACACTGTGTGAAGTAAGTGAACAGTAAATCGTTAGACTACATATACTATTAGCCAGGGGCGTATATACATGAATTTGCAGGGGGTGAACTATTTTGGGACCAACTACATTTCTTGGAGACCGACTCCCATTGACATAGTTGTATGATCCAAATTTCCTAGATAATACAATTTACAGGACGGTTGTAATAATCATAGGCGTGCGGGACTCTTCCAATTTGGGGATAGAAATCTTTTGCCCGAATCTCAAAAAATTGCCCGAAATTCGTTGCAGTTCAGGTGCATTAACTAGACCACAAAGCCGTTACATCCGCGCGAAGTGCGCGAAAATTTTTGCACATTTTGGGGGCATTCGATCAAAAAATCGGGAACTCAGTAGAAAACTGGGGGAATCTTTTCACTTCAAATGTTGTTCATGTCTGGTTTATTGTTAAAAAGCATATTGAACTGGATTTGAGACCGACTTTTTGGCGCGCAGAGACCGACCTTTGATTTTCACTGGGACCACCCCCTCCGTATTTACGCCCCTCTCATTAACATGTTTACTCATATCTAATAAAATTTGGATATGGAAGTGATCAGGTCTGTGTATGTCAGAGCTTTTTCGAAAGTCTGATAGAGGTTATACTGGTAGCAATCTTTTCATTATTTCACTGTGGTTTACCTTGTCCTTGCATAGTAGTCGACTCTCAACGAACCTTTCCAATATTTTCTTCAACTAACATAAATTAGTTTTAGGAGCTTTAGTAAATAGTGCGAGTGGAATTTTGTGGCACAGAACCGACGGCAAACTACAGGTGCACCATGGCCATTTTGACGTCGGCGTTAGCAATTTTTAAGTAACTTAACGATTTTGTCTCTTATTTCGAGCAATGCGGAGTAAAGACCACAAACATGGAAATGGGTTAGGGCCACCTCCCCTGTGAAAAAATGGAAATTGGAAGGTGTCTAGATAGCAAATGGTGCAATATTTGGGCACATTTTTGCTTTTAAAATGTAGTGTCAATTTGTAATCTACTGTTATATTATCCTCTTTCACAGTTTTAGTTTCATCATTTTGAAAAAGTGAGGGGGACTTTTTGGAGATGTCCCCCTTTCAAAAAGTGAGGAGACGCGTCCTCCCGTCCCCCATGATCCACGCCCATGATTTGAGGGTCCTTGGATGGAATTTGACGGACAAATTTTAAAGGAAAATTACTGCAAATTAATTTGACATTATTTTTACCAGAGCACAAAACTAGATTAAGGGGTTGCAGTCCTAGAATTGAGGAGAAACGGAAGCATCATCTTCGCACACCACAACTTTGACTAAATTTTAGCCCCCACCCACCCCTGCTTTCAACCTCGGGTTTCAAGCTACCCAGGCCTTTCAAACCTCAGCGCTTTTTGCACATTGGCATGTTTAGAGGTAAGGGCGGATGATGCCGCGCCGGATCCAACCCAACCTATATGAAGGAGGGGAGGAGTGATTAAACTTGAAGTATATCAAACTTCAAACGGAAGCACTGCTTAGGGGACGGCTTCGGTTTGGGGTTGTAGGCTATGAGCCTGTCGTAAACTTGAAATACCCGGCCGCCCACCAAGGCGACCGGGGGACCCCCCTAAATCCACCAAGGGTGGATTTAGGGGGTCCTGGTTTCCGGAAAGCCCCCTTCTTCCCAGAAAAATTGAGTAAAGATGAACATTAAATTCCACAAAATGAATTAATTGCACCTGGTTTCCGCGTTTCGCATGTAGTGTCAGCATGGACACTGCGGTATTTAACATTTGTGTTGTATTTTTACACTGCAGGTATCCAGGAATACTCATTTCCGTTGCCAGCAAATTTTCGTTTTTTACAGGAGACAGCGGAACACCAGCTTGGGCTGGAGCGCCGACCAAATAAGCAAGAGCACTCGCAGAAGTAAATATTTATCATATTATCATACACACCGGAACTTTGAATATTATAATATAGTACTGGGAAAGAATGCTCTCTAATCTCTTTGCATTCTCCTGGGTTATTGGCTGGAGCGTAGCTATTGGGAGGGGAAGTAGCCTGTTGCAATAGTAACGAAAGTGGCCTTGCCACCCACAATCCTCCAGCTGGCCCGATTTGTTAAAAAGGTTTTCTGCCGTTATTGATGGCTTTGTGGTTCTCAGAAATTGATCACAATTTCCTTCCATTAAAAGCCCCTAAAAAGCCTAAAATGCCAGAGCTTCCGGGGGTTTCGCCCCCTGGCCCCCACCGAGGCTTTGCCCCTGGATCCCACCAGGGGCCCTTGAGCGGGACCCGGGACCCCACGCACATTGGCTGGCGCTATCGCGCTCACATTGCCGCTTACGCGTCAGTCTAACCCAACAATCGCAACGCGCCTGGCCCACCTGGAAACTCCCCCCCCCCCCCCCATGGAATCCTAGATCAGTCCCTGCTTCACTACCGAAATTCCGAGAAATTCTCTAGTATTCACACACGCATATATAGCAAAGAAAGAAGGGCCTTTCGATTTTTTTTTTTTTTTTTTTTGAAATTTTCATGGGGCATTTTTCAAAAGGAACCATAATAGCAATGCAAACCCATAGGCAATACGTCAGAAAAACGTGGACGGAAAAACGCTAGCTTTCCAAACGCAGATCACTAGCGTTATTAAGGGTGTCCAAGCTGAAAACCGAAAGCGATTCGATGCAGGACCGATGACAAAATTCTCTGAGAAAGGAAATGTTTTCATGATGGTCAAAACAATTCATATATTCATGAATGACACATGTATTGTCTTTATTTCTGTGGCGTTTTCCTCTGAAGGACCGCGGGAGTAAAGCTGGCCATTTTGCTGTCGGCAGGCAGACCAGTGGCGGGCTGCAGAAGGTGCTAACTGGGAACACTATACCGCTTAACTTTTATCATAAGCCATCCCTTTTCCTCCCTTCCTCATTCTGTCCTATCCTTCCCTTGCAAAGCCAGCTTGAATCGATCCATGGAGACAACTTCGTCCCAGTCTTGCCTTCACTATCTTTCAATTTGTCAGGCTCCTTCCCCTTACCGCTCCGTCCTTTCCATCGCCCCATGTCCTAATTACTCATCCCATCACTCTTCCCCTCATTATTAGGCCAGTAAGTATGCTCCCCTTCTTGGCCTCCTTTCTTCAATAATTCCTGTAAGTGTACTATTTTCTTCCTTCCGTTTTCTTTTCTTTTCTAATTTGTTCCCTTTATTCTTTCTTCCTTTTCTTTTGTTCTCCTTCTCTCTTGCTTCCTTTTTGATTTCATTTCTGTTTTCTTCCCCTTGTTTTCGTTTTTGTTTTACACCGATTTATCTCCGATATTTTCTCCTAGAAAATTACGTTACTTATGTGTCTGTTAAAATCTCACCAAGATTATGTACTTTAGCTATCAGAGAAACACCCTCTCCACTTAAGTGAATCCTTTCCATTACAACCCAAAACCGCCGTGCTGTATTACGAAACGACCAGGGGCCTTTGGTCTGAGTAAAAAAGTGATCATACTTTAATTGCTGTGGTTTGTTTAATGCACAGTTGATGCTGTTAAGAAACTGAAGGTGCTTCGTTTTATGCCCACGACTCCCAAGGCTTCCGGGGTGGCCTCTCCCCCACCTCCGAGTACCAGGGGGGGCCTTATTAAAGGGGATATGACATCACCCCAAACATATTTAGGAATATAATACATCCCTAAATAAAATTAGTGAGTGCACTTTATTTGATATTAATGCAAACAGTAGCTTCCCTCTGGATGGTCAATGATGAAAGTAAAAAACAAAGTAAATTGGTAAAACTCACATTTTGCACAAACTTACTGTTCTGTTCTGTAGAGCCTGATAACTTAAACAATTATGAGACTCTATTTATTGCAGATTTGAACAATTTTCTTAAATTTCTTTGCATTGCAGAGTTCAGTTTGCTTAAAACTTTGCTGTGATTTGTTATTTGAGGTAAGCTATTTTTACCTCCTTAATCTTGAATATTTCATTATATTCAACGAGCTTCCGAGGGTTTTGTCCAGGGAATCCTTGGCTCTGGATCCTACCAGTTGGTTTCCTTGACCGAGCCCATGGTTCCCATGATAGGCCTCTAACTTTAAAAGAAAAACGTTCTGGTGCCATTGTCATTTTAAGACTTAAAAAACTTTCTCTTTGATCTCCATCCATGGGTTCACGTTTTGCTTTTATATGAAATCATATTTTGGGCAGTATCAAACTAGCAATATTGACGATAATTTCACCGCATTATGGGCATTTGAAATGTCTAACTCCTCAGAGCTCTCCTCAGGGCGAAGCCCCGGGAGCTATGAGGAGTTAGACATTTCAAAGACACCACCAGGGGCCCTTAAGTGGGCCCCTGGACCCAACGCCGTAGTGCTCGCACTACGCGCGAACATTGCCGCTAACGCTGCAATAACTTCCTCCTTCACACAAAATACGACCCCCCTTTAAAAATGTCTGGTGACGCCCATGTAAACATAACTGATTCACTAGTTATATAACACCATGTGCTTTGTATGTAATAATAAAACTACCTTTCGTGAAGACAACAAAGCTCCCAGAAAAGTTTTTCAGTTACATTATTTCCAGGTTTCCGTGAAGAACCTGTAAATCCCTTATACATTTGACGTTGGTACTCTACTGTATTACACTGTACGCTAAGTAGTTGGCTTAACTGTGCTGTGATCTGCAAAAAAACACGCAGTGCGAGTGTCAGTGCTGGCCTGGTTTCTCTCGATTTCACCACGAGGGTGACGTATGTAAGTAGGATGGGTCAAACTAGGTACGTAATATAATGAATATTAAGCGGTTCTCAATGGTGTCCAATTTTATGTTTTCCCATCCAGCACTGTCACGTCACTGCACTGCGTGTTTTTGCAGATCACACGGC
This sequence comes from Holothuria leucospilota, assembly GCA_029531755.1. Classification (NCBI taxonomy): domain Eukaryota; kingdom Metazoa; phylum Echinodermata; class Holothuroidea; order Aspidochirotida; family Holothuriidae; genus Holothuria; species Holothuria leucospilota. The sequence continues at coordinate 49,215,883 of CM055972.1, forward strand.
ACAAGTAAGCCAACTACTTAGCGTACAGTGTCATGCAGTAGAATCCCAACGTGAAATGTATAGGGAATTTACAGGTTCCTCACGGAAACTGACATTTGCACTTCCTCGTTGTGCTTCATGACCCGAACAAGACTTGCTTGTACACGTGTACATGTATGGCCGTTACTTCGAAATTGGATGTTGGAGCTACATGTAGGAAGTACGTTGTGCGTTCTTTCCTTCAGTGCACGTGGACCAAAATGGCGTTTTTTAATATTGCTTGTTATAACACTATAGGAAGGATTTCTTTTATTTCAGATACACGTTAAATTGACTTTCGTTCGCTCGTGTCAACCAGTAAGAGACTAGTCGATCTATCGGAAATGTGATGCCCGACTGTTCGAAATAGTGCGGTTAAAAGTTTTACTTAAAACGCACTAACAAAGTTAGTGCAGTTAGCTTGAGAAGTAGCTGCAGCAGGATTTGGGGGAACAGAACTCCTTCGGGTGAGTGTTTTAGTTTTCGCCCTGAGGCATCCAGCCAAAGGGACTTTTGACAAAGAATTTCTAAACTTGGGTGACAAAAAGGTTTTCTGACAAGTCATATCAATTAATGTCATGTCGTTTTATACATGGAGCTAGCTAGTACTCTTCCTGATACATGAAGCTCCCAGACAGCACAAAGCATTGGCGTTATGATGGACCAATGTTGGCAACCGTTCGCAACAATTGGTAATATGTGTAGGCAACTAAAAGCAGGGCCAACATTTCGCCATCCATATGCTGCCAACAATTGTAAATTACATGTAATGCCAACATTTATAGGCCAATTGTAGGGCATCATACATTTAAACAACATGAAAAACCATCTTCAAATAGCAAACTGTTGGATGCTTTACATTTAATCAACACTGGACCACTTTCATGAAACCAAACGTTGGTCATTATGTGTTCAACCAACACTGAGCCAGCTATATTTAACCAACCGTCGGGCATTATGTAGTAAACCAACGTTGTGCCAGTTTTAAGTGACCAACTGTTGGGCATCATATATTGAACCAACACTGAAAACTATTGAAATGTCTATAGGCCGTGAACACTGATACGGTAATATCACACTGTAAGAGACTTTATGTATAGACATAGCCTATCAAAACAGTAAATCGAGGTTCAAAATTCGATCCACTGGCATTTATCAGTGATATATTATCATGTTAAATAACAGCGTATCTGGATTCAAAAAGTCATCCCTCAACTGACGTGTTGAATCTGAAGGGCACTTCAAAGTCGGCCTACAACCTTTCTTAAATCTTCATTAAGAAATTGTTCAGTAATCCACTACTGAATTCTGAAATGTCTTAAAAATTTCTTTTCCCAGGGCCCTCTGCACTCACTCAGTACTGCTATATAAGAACTCCATACATATCACATGTTAACGACTATAGGAAACCGGTGTAAGCTTGTGCACTACTAATGTCTTCTATGGGCCCATCATTATTCAACTGAAGTGAAACGGGCCTAACCACAGGAGCACGCATCCCAGATACATGTTCTCTAATTGGCCTTCTACCAATATGACAGCTTATGAGAAATTCTTGTTCCAAATCCCAGTACGACCCCAATCATCATTCATCCTACCCGCCAACGCAAAAATGCCCCACCATGCAATGGCGATGCATGCATCGAATTGTGCGGCTCTAGTTCGAGTATTATATCACAAAATTAGTCAACCTATGACTTTTGTGGTCTTTTTGTGCACATTAAATGTGATTTGAAGGTAGTCAAATGCTTCATTCTAATGTTCACACTTATGAAATTATTCCAGGACCCCCTGGGGTTTCGCTCTCTAGGCCCCACCATTCAATGCCCCTGGACTCTACTTGGAGTTCAACGGTGATCTCCTGAATCCCACCCGTCAGGAGAGCGGTGCATTCTGCGCCGTTGTTCGGTCACTTCACTTTTTCCATTACTTCATCTAAGAAGAGGGTGGGCGTCGTTGGGGTCGTCTTCTCCCCCTCTCACCCACAAGGCCAGTTACACCACTGTTCCCGATTGATACGTATATGTATTCAAGCTGAGGTAAATAGTTACTTTTGAGTTTAAAACTAGCTACTTGTCAGTAACTGTAACTAGTTACATTTTCTACATTGTAACTATTAACTGTAACGAGTTACAATTTAAGAGAAATAACTGTAACTGTAACGAGTAACTTTCAAAGTGTAAAGGGAACAACACTGCCTACAACCTGTGGTTGACCCAACCTCAACACTGGTTATGGGTTGCGAAACGCTGACATTGGTTTCGGTTGGCAAATGGTAAGCAGCCAAACATTGGCCCAACAATAAACCACCAGAAAAATACTAAGCTGGTCATTTTGGTACCAAGCCATAATTCTTTTAATAACATGTTGTTTCTAAATTTACATTCACAGTGAATATTTTACAAAACGTTCACTTACACTGTGGTAATTTTTGCCAAGACAATTTGAGAAAATTGTTTAAAATGCGGTGAAATTCTATTGGAACAACAGATTTATATACCTTTCATCTGAATGGAGTATTTCGAATTTTTCAAAGGAGATTTGTGTTTATCACTTAATGCAGGTCTAATTTAAAGTCCCAATACGACTTTGTATAAGAAGTACTTATACTGCCAAAAATCGTGATAGCACGAGAGCCATATGACACTGGCAGCTGAAGCGGTTTTAACATACTAAGAAGAACAGTCGTAGCTTTTTTCGGGAGTAATCTTTGTCCGAAATGCAGATGTTGAATTCGGATTGCCAACTAAAATTCGAGTTCTCTCCTCGTAATGAGCCTATCAGTCAGGAGTATGAACCAATGAAAGTCTGTTTATTTATGATTATTCATGAATAAACAACTATAGGTGCCATGCCTACATGCTCAACTGTAATGAAATGTACGCACGTAAACAGTGCAGAGCATTTGTTTGTATATTCGACGGATACACAAACAGCCTAGGACTATACTCAGGTCAGTGTCGGAAGGCTTAGAACTGAATTGTAGTTAGAAATAACAACCCGCCCGCGCCAACAATATTGCTGCACAACTAACATGAAAAAAGAGGAAAACCTCACCTGAAATCCTAAGCAAGATAACGTTGCCTGGTACAGCGAGGCAAAATACAGGTAGGCTAGGCTATACGAACATGCACAGCCGCAGTCCGGCCGCCAATGTCGCGCAAGTTGACTGCTTGTGTGTAACGGCCCTATAGCTACATTTTTCGTGCAACAAGCACATCGTAGCTTAGCATTCGTCGTTGATTAGTGCACAATGAAAATACGGTAAGCGAGTGAGTGTGCAGTTGATATACACTGGCTGCATCGTGCTGGACAGTTGTCGACATGACGTTACCCCGAATCAGCTGATTACTTAATATTCATAAGTACCAATGACTGCCTACAGAGGAAACAAATTGCATATTCTACAGTTGTTTGAATTACTGTAACACTTTCTTTTTGTTTTTGTTTTATACCCTTTTAACTAGCTCTGTTCCGCTAAAAAGTGTCTCCTGGTTATATTTTTGTCTGAAGAACATGAAGCACCGCCTGTTCTTTGCCATTAAAATTTTTCAAGGAACTCGTATTGGGACTTTAAATAAATTGTAGCTGGCAATGGTGAGTTCTTGCAGGAAATCATGTTTCTCAGTTGCACAGTACAACATAAAGAAGGAGAAATTGAAATATCGTGAAGAAAATTGTATTATTAATCGTTAATAATAACATACAAGTCTAACTAAACATATGATAGCCAAACCAAAACTATCTACCGTATAGATGACTTTTCAATCAAAATCCTGCTCCTTTTGAAAGTTGCTATTGTAAATAATTTGTAAATAAGGTAGCCGTAAATTTAAGTTTTCCCTTCGGGGTTGTGGCCCTTCTGGGCAGTTTCTTGTAGTTTGGTCTGGTGTTGTTTTTTCGTTTCTGGTGTCTGTGGCTGTTCGGGAGTCGGTGTTGGTACAGTAGTTCAGTTTTGTTTGTGGGGATGTTGTTAGTGTTTGGTTTTTTGGTTGTTGGCCATATGTAATCCTTTCGCCGGTCTGGCCGTGTCCGTTTTTCAGCACGTAAAAAGCACAAGTGGCTAGTTCAGGTCGCCGAGCGAATGTGCTTGGTGCGTGTTCCTCACCGGGCTCGTTCGATCTCCTCGGGAATTTGGTTCTTGTTTGGTTGGGTGTAAATTGTGTACATATACTGTAAATAGTTTGTAAGTAAGGTGGTCCATTAGTTTTCCCTTCGGGGTTGTGGCCCTTCTGGGCAGCAGTTTCTGGTAGTTTGGTCTGGTGTTGTCTTTTCGTTTCGGGTGGCTGTGGCTTTTCGGGAGCGGTGTTGGCGGTTTTGTTTTGTTTGTGGGGGTGTTGTTATACTGTAGTCTTTGGGTTTTTGGTTGTTGGCGATATGTAGTCCTTTCGCCGGTCTGGCCGTGTCCGTTTTTCAGCACGTAAAAAGCACGAAAGTGGCTATAGCTCTAACAATGCTGGTAGCTTTTAAACTTGTAGAAGCCTAACTTCTCTGAACGTTCGTTATGGGTTCCCATAATGAGCAATTAGTTAGAAGTTTTGGAAAGTGATGCACAGTTTCGTTGGTGTAGCATTGTGCTAACCATTCTTTGCACCGTTGGATATGAGAATTGGTGAAATGTTGGCGAAATGTTATTGGCCCAACGTTGAAAACTGCCAAATGTTTACCAGCTAGACCGTTGGCCAAATGTTTGCCAGCTAACAGTTAGCACCACTTATTTAACCAACGTTAACCAAATGTTGGAACTAACAGTTGGGTAACTTATTTGCCAACGTTGGCCCAATGACATAAACTCTGGTAGGCAAAATGGTGGCCCAATAAATATTGATTGTAGGCCCAACCTTTTCCAGAAGAGCACCGAACCATTCATATAACATTAGCCCAACCGTTTGACCAACCAGTTTTCCAATGTTATGCTATCTGCTATAATGCTATAATGCTATCTGGGCTATAACTACCACTTTTACGGATAGTTCCATGCTTCATGGATCTGCTTTCTTCCTATAAAAATCAGCCTTGCCATCATGAGGTATTTGATTTATGAATTGCTGTTACTTTTTTATCAATAAATGGTTTAAAAAGACATCACTGATGGTCTTCAGCAAAATTGAAAGGTAGGGTAAGCTAAGAAAAGTAGAAATAGGGTTAGGATTGGAACTGGTCCAGATTTTAAAGGTCTTATTCAGAGGCAAATAAGGGTCATGCAATCGACTCAGAAGCATAATTTTAGGTAAACTAGAATTTTATATTATTTTTCTACAGGAAAAACAAAGCAAAAAATTCGCGTTTTCTATTTTTAATCATTTTCTGAAAACTTTTGTTTTTGGCCCATTCTGAAACGATAACATCACGTGATTTCTTCGAAAGGTCAAACTATGACGTCACCGGCCGGAGTCGAGCTGTCAGGTCGTGCTAGCGCGAGCGCACACAGCTATGCCAGCATGTACCGTACAGTACTGCAAGCAGTGTATAGTATATGGTAAAGTTAGTACTAACTGTCAGTCGTAAGTAGGATAGTATACAAATAATGAATGTTTATGAGTGCGATAGTATGAATTATATTTCATGAGTTGAAAGATTGAACGTTCTATTCAACGAGGCGAAGCCGAGTTGAATAGAACGTTAAATCTTTCAACGAATGAAATATAATTCATACTATCGCACGAATGAAAAACATTCATTATTTGTTTTATATAACACCTTTTAACTATCTACCTTGATCTAGTCGTTGGTTGAGGTTGTGTTTTGGCGGTCACGATGGTTCGTGTTTGTCCGTGTAGCGCAGCTCCATGGTTTGTCGTTTGCTCGCTACGCGTTTATGTGCCTAGTACGTACGATATGCAATGTACGTACTATTCCCAGTGCTGCAGTGATTTATATATTGAGTCGCGGCATAGCTTGTACGTACCGCAATGATCGCTGACGTCATTGCCGTGGGTTAGTATATACTAACCAACGACCGTGGGTTAGTATATACTAACCAACGGTTGAGCACCACAATCTTGATGATAGTGCCGAATCACGAATGACATGTGACCACCAATCTTCCAATCAGATGTAGAGAAATTAATAAGGTGTTATATAATAACAACTAACATAGGCTACTCTAGTAGCCTAAGTTACACTTGGTAATCGGAAATTGTGAAAATTGCATAGCATATTAGTAAAGATTTATTCTTGTAATGATCAAATTAAATTTACGTTTTTTAGTCAGCGTAGGTAGGAAGGTTTTAGAGTAGGCCTGGAATACGTCCTAGTCCTACTAGGGCCTAACGTTAGTACTAGCCTAGGCGGAGAGCAGGCTGGTTAGCTATAGGCCAAGGCCTACAGTAACGGCTCTAACGTTTACGGTTTAGTATTAGGTTCGATTCGACTTGCAAAAAAAGAAAAAACAACTTAACGTTACATTTTAAGCATGTTTGCAGAGGAAAGAAGCCACTCTTTCGGAAGAAATTAGTAGTCCTATAAAGAGAGCTGTTTGGTGTATCAGGTTTTCTTTGCAGGCTACGCCAGGTCTTCGTCTTGGGCTTTCTGGTGTGCCTCAACTTGTCTTTACCCTTCACGTTCATGAGTGATGACATGGGAAGTTTGTCTAACGGCCTCTCTCCTCCTTCCGAAATCAATTCTTTTCAATGTGTTCCTCAGGCTGACGCCAAACTTTGCAAACCTCCTTGCTCAAAGAATCTCAAAGTTAACGTTGAAACTCGATCAGTGAACTCCTCGAAGCAATTCTGAAAATTCGGAAGTCTGGCCAATGGTTGTGGCTTGAAGATAATTGCTGGGCTATCAACAGCAAGTTGTAGGACCTTGAAATTTTCTTCTTTTAGAAGAATCACCACAAGTTACTTTCTCTACTTCAGAGATGTGCGGTGACTTTCGGTAAAGCAGGTAGGCCTAGGCCTATACGTAGTATGTATATCCAGTAAATTTCAGTCTGTGTGTTACGATACTAAGCGCGTACGCAAGTATAACAGTTGACCTCGTGGCTTGTTTACTTTTAATTATATGCAACTATTTGGACGTGAAAGAGAATACCTACAGTTCTAAGTGCTGATTGGCTGAATCTCAAATAGACAATGTCTTGGTAAATATTACACAGTATCTGTTCTAGATTGTTGTTCTTTTTTACTGTTTTTAGGTGTTTATAATCCGTTTTGTATAATCAGTGTTGATTCTGCTCCCAACGGACCAGAACAAATTATTAATGCACTGGAAAGGGCCATTTACAGTGTTAGACAATGTAGGAGAAGCGAGTTATGTGGTAGAAGTCAATGGCAAACCAAAGAGTTTCCATGCAAATTTATTGAAGGAGTATATTACAAGGGAAAGTCCCAATGCTGTCGGGGCTTCCGTACTTTCAATGTCGGATGCAGAAGAGCAGGAGAGTTGTTTTGAAATTCCGCAGCTGCACACAAATCAAAGTGAAACCGCTGCAGATGTTGTTATCAATGAAGAGTTGAATGGATCTCAAAGTAATGAGGTCAAATGTTTGTTTACCAATTTTTCTGATGTAATGAGTGACGTGCCTGGTCGAACAAATGTAATTGAATGTGATATCAAGGTTACTACTGAGGAACCTATTAAGACAAAACCCTATCCGTTGCCATTTGCAACCAGAGAAACTGTAAAGGTTGAGATTCAGAAAATGATAAAATTGGGTGTTATTGAACCTTCGAATTCGCCTTATAGTTCTCCTGTGGTACTGGTACCAAAACCAGATGGGTCAAAGAGATTATCGAAATATTAATAAGGTTACTGTTTACGAAGCAGAGCCAATGCAATCGCAAGATGACATATTTTCGAAATTAGCTTCTGATAATTATTTTAGTAGAATCGATCTTACAAAGGGTTACTGGCAGGTGCCCATGGTACCCTCGGCCAAGGAGAAAACTGCCTTTGCAACACCAGACGGGTTGTGGCAATTCACAACCATGCCATTTGGACTGGTCCAGGGACCAGCAGTGTTTACAAAGTTAATGCGTATGATTTTTAGAGATGTTTCAAACGTTGATAATTATTTGGATGATATTTTAGTTCATACCAAAACATGGGATGAACATGTGAAGACACTTCAGGTAGTTCTTCAGAAATTGAAAGAGAGTGGACTAACTGCTCGACCGAGCAAGTGTGCAATTGGTTACACCAAATTGGAATTTTTAGGGCACACAATTATAGGAGGCAAGTTGGGTCCCAAGCAGAGTACCCTGGACAAAATTCAGGAGGCACCGAGACCGGAGACTAAAACTCAAGTCAGGTCATTCCTAGGTCTCACAGGTTATTATAGGGACTACATTCCCAATTATTCAGCTGTAGCTGCACCATTATCAGATTTAACTAGGAACGGTAGACCAAACAGAGTAGAGTGGGGTAGTGCACAAGAGAAAGCTTTCAAGGACCTCAAGGGGGCTTTAGTAAGTCCACTTCTCCTCCGACTTCCTGATGTTAACAAGGGGTTTGTGTTGAGAACCGATGCTTCCGATGTAGGAATCGGAGCCGTGTTATTACAAGAACATGAAGGGGAATTATTTCCAGTTTCATATGCTAGTAGAAAGTTGTTGCCAAGGGAAAGAAATTATTCAGTAATTGAACGAGAATGTCTTGGATTAGTCTGGGCTGTTCAAAAATTTCATGTTTATCTTTATGGGAAGAAATTTGTTTTGCAGACAGATCATGAGCCGCTGGTATACTTGAACAGAGCCAAGTTACTGAATTCAAGGATAATGAGATGGGCGTTAGTTTTACAAGAGTACAGGTTCACTTTACAGTCAATTAAGGGAAAACATAATGTTGGTGCAGATTACATGAGCCGTATGTAAATAAATGTATATACTTGTGAAACTGAAGTCTTAGCTGCAAATGAAGTGTAACTAGCCTTTGATAATTTCGTTATTTTTATTTTGATACTTTGTACATGTATGATTGTAGGGATAGTTTTTGGGGTTATCGTAACGAAATACTTTTATATCATATGATGGTGTCTTCAAATAAGTAGGTCAGTTGGACAAATATTGAAATATTTATCTTAAAGGGGGAGTAATTGTCACGGTTGAGCCAACTTATTTGGAAGAGCGCCACCACTCGGGGAAAGTTCAAGAATGATTGACAAGAGCTTGCACGTGCAGCGGAACTGTACCGGAAGGGTTTCCTGGAAAGTTTTAAAAATAGTTGCCGACAAAGGGACGAACGGAAACAGACTTGGAGCATAGCAGATGGACTGGTGAGAAAATAAGGGATTCGAGAGAATCATTCTGACAATCAATGGAAGCAGATCGACTCTGACATAATTGGATATATAATTAATTAATTGATTTTCGAAAGGAGGAGATGGTGAGGGATTGTATGATAAAGTGAATTGGAAGATCCGTATTTTGGACTGAGATACGTAGTCACGGGCGCCGAATTTAATTTTATTAAAGGAGGACCAGGTTGCTTCGTCATCTGAGTGACAAAGGCACGAGTACCATACTCTGCTGGTGGCGGACCGAGCTGCATGGTGACAACGACGGGACTAGCGAAAGCGAACTCCAGGAGTCGGGTATCACGCGTATCAGGAGAAACCAGAAAAGAACCAGAAGGAAACCGAAAAGGGCCCTCGCGTCGCGTAAGTGATCACAATTAAGATAATTTAGTGGGGTAGATAATTCACCGGTGTACTAGGCCGATAGGATTAAGGTAAATATATGTTGTAAATTGAAATGCATTAATCATCATTTAATAATTTGAGAAGGAGAGACAAAATAATCAAAAATCATTGTTGAAATCTAGAGAATCTTCTCAATCAAATTTTTCTGATCTTCATTGTGTGTGAAAATTATTTTTGCCAAATTTCGCTGGCAGGGAGGAAACAACCTGGGGTCGCAACAGAAGGGCGGCATTCGGCTTAGTTGTGACAATGATATAGGCAAAACCTTTAAAAACTTCATCGTATCTCTTTCAAGTAATATTTGTCTCTTAATTCTTTACTGGTTTGTGCTGAAAGTATGCTCCTATATGCTCATATATGCCTATGACTACGTTTGTGTATCGTTATTCCTATGCATGTCAACACAACTCCGGCCAGTGACGTCATAGGCTTGACCTTAGCCACGCCCCCGTTTTCATTCAGTCATTTGAAATCACGATTTTTAGCCGTTTTATCGTATTTTTAGAACGTATTTTCTCAGCAGTGCCAAGGGGTACTCTAAAAATTCGAGGTGTGTTGGGGTCAGGACAAACAGCAGTTTGTGCTCACTCCCAATGAAACGAAAATGCACTTTGCCTCTGAATAAGACCTTTAAGGGCTACCGTTAATGAAATACAGTATTTGTAATTACTCTGCATTATTCGACTGGCAAAAATACACTAGTCACTCCTGGCTCTGACAACCAAGAACATTACATTTTGATTTACCGGTTTGATGGTAACTCGGTTTAAGTGGTAGTCAGTCAGTGTTCTCCGCAGGTTCAAGTTTTGTCCAGGTACGTGCTTGTCTCTGATCTGATTAACTACACTGATCCCCTCCCCCTTTGGAAAATTTTTGCTCACGGAATGTGGGCTGGATGCAAAATGGTGCTACATTTGGTGCTAAATTTGAAGTGAATATATCACCAAGAATTCCTATTTTTTAGGAAGCTTTGCTGATATTTTTCTCAGTCCTTGGGGTAATTCAGAACCACAGTGTGTGAAGTACATGAACAGTAAATCGTTAGACTACATATACCATTCCCATGTTTACTCACATCTGGTAAAATTTTGATATGGATGTGATGAAGACTGCATGTCAGAGCCTTTTCAAAATTCTGATAGAAGTGATACTGGTTGCAATCTTCTCATAACACCACTCTAGTACACCTTTTCATTTATTACTTGCTCCTCGCAGCAATCAGTCCCAATTTTAAGATGACCTGCCCTAGTATAGTACTTGACCTTTGACCCAACTCAACAAAATAATGAGGCTCACATACTCCTCATGACACTCGCACACAGACATGAAATGACTGTTCCTAGATTTGGGAAATGTTGAGGTAAAATCATTTTCATTCAAAGTTTTTTTTTTAAATGGTTCAACTTGAAAGGTAGGACATGGAGGGGTAGGCTTAATGGAATCCATTTCCAGTTAGGTGCACATGAACACTTTACCCTCACAATGGACATGGACATATGATCTAAAGTGGTGTTGGGTTCAGGTAACGTCATTGCCATGGATTAATTTAGAGTCAGTAAATTGTACCGCATCAGGCTCTCGTAACAGTAATATATAAGGACAAAAGCTTTGTGAGATTTTTACGTTCTTTTGACAAGAAGAAAAGTCATCGTGTCCATAAATAATTTTTTACATGCTTTTTGCTTTTTGCTTGCTAACATGTGTGAATATGAATAACACATTTGTGAACACTTAAACTTTGGAAAAATCATTAGGAACTTTAACTCTACAAGGCCACTAACTTCTGCACATAACACACATCTATGCTTCTGTTGGTTAGGTTCTTAGTATTCATGAACACTACACGTTAGGCAGTGGCAAATGTGTCAAGCCACTCCGAAGAAAAATGCTCCGCAATGCAAAAAAGGATATCAGTGATTATTATGCCAACATACAGTTAAGAGTTTTGATCCCGACTCCGTGGGTTTACTGCTCTTCCTCTAGCTAGAAGTCATTTAAAGTTGACAACATTGTCTATATTGTACAAAGGTAGAAAACAGCCATGGTGTTACTTATATTATACACTTGAAGTAGGTCTGTCGATTTATGATTATTCGGCGATAAATAGCACTTGTAAGTCCAGGACGGGGATTCCCCAAAATTGTGCAATCATTCCGTGTAACGTTTAGCGGCCTAGCCTCACGTTAATGCAGTGACAAACAACCCATAGCTTTATTCGCAAACTGAAGGTTAACTTACGGTTATGCAGACACAGATTTGGTACAATCTGATTTTATTATTAGTTGTTCATATTAACAATAGTAAAGGTATTAATACAACCATCGTTAAAATCGGGGGTAAATAACTCGGACTGTACTAGCTTTAATACTAGCTCCAGTTCTGTGCGGCGGGCTGCGGTAATGTACGTAGGCCTACAGAGGGATTTCATGTGACGTCACGCGCAATGGATTCCCGAGCACTGAAGGGCAAAACACCACTGATCTTAATGTAGGACTGGATAAAACACGCGCCATTGTTTGACATTGCAGCGGTGGGGGACCACTTGGTGTTCAAATGATGGCGCGAACTACTCCTTAACAAAACATGCCGCAACTAGAGGGTAATGGTTAACGGTGCGGGATGTACACGGGAATGGAAAAATGAATCAAAAATATTGGAAATAATTATTCGTTAACCGAAGGAAAAAACTAAAGGTCATTGTGCAAAATATTTTTTTTTCAATTTTGTGTGCATTTTGTGTTGATAAATTTTCAGTAATAACTGCATAATATAGACACAAAAAGTGTATCATAGAGATTTTCTCCATGCAGGCAATGGTTTAAGTGCACTTACGGTATGTAGGTTTAGAACACCGTGCAAGAATATTGAAGAGGTTTATTGAATGGTTGATATTGGAAACTGATACTCTGTAAATTTATGATTTTAAAACTGTTCCAAGTTTTGTTCACTAGGGACATACCTATGGAGTTAGTAACTCTTGACTCAACTTCTAGGTTCCAGTGTTGGCCGGATTTCGGAGTTTAAGTATGCTAATTACAGGTAAAGGTAGCAAGATTATCAAACAAGGGTGGCGCCCGTGGGGGCAGGGGTCCCCGTCGGGGAAGGCTGCCCCCCATAAGAGAAATTTTCCAAGTTTCGTCGGGTGGCCTTAATCTGTACGATAAAATATGATCCCAATAACCTTCAGTCGCCCAGATGATCTGCTTGATTTTGCTCATGGGAAGGGCATATTCTTACATAAAGACCAGTTTTCCTTAAAAACCCAAATTTCTTAAATTTTCTTCCATTAAATTCAAATTTTTAAAAAATTGTCAATAAAACTCCCAAATTTTCAAATGTTTGTAAAAAAGCCAAATATTTTTCGGCGACATGCGCGAATTTTGTGTTCCTCATCCTGTTGTCAACTCATCGCCTTTGTCGGTGCTTTGGGCTGCTGGCACCCCGTCGTGGAGCATGGACCAACTGTCGGGCGAAATCCTGGAGCCACCCTAATTATCAACTAGTGTCAGTCTGTAGAAAATCTTTAAAAATACATGTACTCATTTTCATCTACTAGACCCTACTAACTTTGACCTACCAGATTAAGAAATATTTAAGGGATTTATTGATAGCGGAGATCTATTTGGTCTCTCAGACTTGTTATGTTGCTCGCAATGCCTTTCTCATTTTCACCCTTCTCGTATACGGTATATTTGAACATTGCACATATTTGAACATATTCTTTTATTCATAATTTTCTTCTTTTTTTACTCCCTAAATTTCTCTCTTTATGACAGAACTGTTTTATAGCCTTTGCTATTTCAGTTTATCCACACCTCGACTGTCATTGCATGTTAAGTGGAGTAACTTACGCACCATGCATTTATGTCAAAATCATGCCATCACATGGCCCTTAGAGCATATACTGTAGAGTTGAGAACTTGGCCCTTAGAAACGTAGGACTGTAGGATTACGCCTAAACTGCCAAAGAACACTGACTTCTTTACAATAATATAGTAGTGCCATAGGCCTATTATGTTTAACAAGCAAATGCTCAAGGTCATCTCTCGTTGGCTAAATAACGCGCAGCCTGTTTCAAAATAACAAGACATTACACGCTTTACTGTCGTCACAATGAGCGGCTTAATCCTTATTCGTCTATTCCTGCCCATAACGGTGGCAGAGTTTAACACGCGCAGTATACTTTACGCGCACACATACCTAATCATGGTATGGGTTTTATCAACCGTGACGTCATCATACATTGTCCGGTTAGGCAACAATTTTTTCTTAAAATAAAATAACTTTTAAAACTCGTATTGCTCACGATTACCGCATGTAGCGTTTAACGACGATTGTGCATTGACGGTTGGCGCAATTGTAGGCTGCATATACTAACATTTTGTAGAAATTCTCAAAATACGCCGCTCTCATAGGGTCTCTCCATTGAGCTTGCACCTGGCTAGGCGTTTCACGAGGAGCCTGCTGTAAGCAGGCTATTGTTGAGTTTTATCAGCTACAAGTACAATTCTTAATATTTGCTTATCCCTAATTTACGTTATACAGACGAAGTTTAAAGCTGCATTTATAGGGCGCGGGCGCGCGAGCGTCAACGCGGGCGTTTCGCTGCGTCAAAAAATCGATCTAATGTATTTCCTTAGGACCATTTATACGGCGCGGGCGTCTTGCACGCGTCAGCGCGCGGACGCGGGCGTCAAAATTCGAATCGCTCATGTAGCGATTTTTGACGCCTGTCGCGCCTGACGCGAGGTATTGCGCAATCATTTTCTTGGAAAATCCCACACTCGTACATGCATATATCAACACAAAGAGGATTGTAGCTGTTCATTAGCACATGCAACAAGGTTGTATCTGTACGGTTAGTTGCTCGTGTGCGCTGTGCTTGTGGTATGCGCCTTGTGTTTTTCTCCTCCTGTTGATGGGGTGAACCCCCCACCGGCGCTGTCTCCTCGATCGGCACTTCCGTCGATTCCTTCTTCGAAAGAACAATGCGAGGAGTAGAATTTCCTCATCGATGAGAGAAATTCGCCGCAACGTAGAAAGAACCACCATGTTGTCTGAGAACCATGTGTTGTATGGCGGCAAGAAGCTGTTAAAAAGCGCCAAACTAACACTTTACCCGCGCCGCTCACCCGCGCTGTATAAATGGTTCCGGGCGCGTCAACGCTCGGCAAAACGCCCGCGTTGACGCCCGCGTCCGCGCCCTATAAATGCAGCTTAATACAATACAATAGCCTGCCAACTTTCTAGCCAATCTCATTTCCGAGACAAAAATAACTTCATGATAATTAATGCACACGTCATCAGCGTTGGTAAGGGGTGGAATCAGCATGAGCGACCGGTTGCTTCGCTACAGCAGACAACTCTTTTCACTTGTATACACGTTATGCAGTGCAGCACGGCTATTAATGTATAGTTACTGGCTTAGCTGCTACTGTATACATGTATACAGCTAGCAAGGAACGTTGTCGTCTCATTGTCCATGCGAGGGCCTATATACAGGCCAGTTTGTACAAACCGGCAAGATCTGGGACAAGATCCTGCGTCTAACATTAGGCTTGACTTTTCACTGCAAGGATTAGCCCCATTTTAGCCCATACATGATAATTACGTACCTTTTGAAGATGTCACCGTATCTTCAGAAGTATTCGTACATGTGCATCGCCGCAGGCCGTTGATAACATGAATAGTCAGTAGCCGTGAACACCATGTGAACTTCTCATGAAAAATAATCTATCCCGCATTTTGGGGATTCGTTAAAATGAAAACTGGACGAAGGTTTGCAGACTCTGTATAGAATATATACAATGTGTATTATGATTTCTGATAGAGCGTCATCTTTTGGAAGTGCTGCTACAGTCTGCTCCGCAGGCTAGAGGAGTTTGCTGTGAACGGAGTGATTCCCCTTTTAGACGCACGTTACATCCAGTCCTACATGTAGATCGGTGCAAAACACACGCAGTGAGCGAATGTACAGCACACGGCATAACCATAGCCCAGATAGCACACTACGTTAGACCAACATTGGAAAATGGTTGACAAATGTTGGCGAGCGTTGGCAATATTTTGTGTTGGTAAAAGAATATTGGCCCAACGTAAAACCAACATTTACCCACCACCTGTAGGACGTAACAATGTTTTACCAACGTTGGGCTAATGTAAGCTAGCCAACTGTTGGCCCCAATTTATCTAGCCAACGTTAGCTGAATATTGGCCAGCCAAATGTTGGTTTAAATTCCTCTATCTAACGTTGAGCCAACGTTGAGCAGCCAACTGTTGGGTTAGTTGGTTGGTTGGTTGGATGGATGGATGGACTGATGGACGGACGGACGGACGGACGGACGGACGGACGGACGGACGGACGGACGGACGGATGGATGGATGGAATTTAACGACACACCAACACAAATGTGTTATATAGTGTCAAGTAAAGTTCTTCTAACTAAACCAACATTGGGCTAACATAGGACATCCAACAGTTGGTTTGTTTTCCTTTAACTAACGCAAGATCAACTTGAGTCAGCCAACCGTTGGGCCTTATTTATAAATCAACGTTGGGCCAACGTTACTCAGTCAAATGTTGAGCCCAATTTATTTAACCAACATTGGGTTAATATTGGCCAGCCAACTACTGGTTTAAATTTATTTATCTAACGTTGAGCCAACGTTAAACAACCAACTGTTGGGATCTGTATACTAAACCAACGTTGGGCTAACATGAGACATCTAACAGTTGGTTTGAATTCCTTTAAATAACGTAAGACCAACTTGAGTCGGCCAGCCGTTGGGCCTAATTTATAAAATCAACATTGGGCCAACGTTAGTCAGTCAAATGTTGTGTCCAATTTATTTAACCGACGTTGGGTTAATATTGGCCAGCCAACTATTGGTTTAAATTTCTTTATCTAACGTTGAGCCAACGTTGAACAACCAACTTTTGGGATTTATTTACTAAACCAAGGCTGGACTAACATGAGACATCCAAAAGTTGGTTCGTATTCCTTTAATAACGTAAAACCAACTTGAGTCAGCCAACTGTTGGACCTACCCAGCTGGCAAGCGTTGGCAATAAGTTGTGTTGGCACATAAATGATGCCAACATTATCCATCTGACAATAGGGCTTTCTTCGGTCAAACAACATTGGGCCAACATATACCAACCATCTGTTGGGCCACATACATTGAACCAACGTTGGGCGAACATTAGCCAGCCCAACTGTTAGGCCTTATTTGTTGAACCAACGATGGACCAAAGTGTACCAACCAAATGTTGGGCCTTACTCGTTAAACCAGTGTGGGGCCAACATGTACCAACCAAGTGTTGGGCCACATTCCTTTAACCAAAGTTGGGCGAACATTACTATCATACAGTAATCAAACAGTATCAGAGAATTTATCTATAGGCCTGTCAAAGCAGTAAATCGAGGTTCAAAATTCATCAGTGGCACTTATCTGTGATATGACCATGTTAAATATAAAAGATCAATAGCGTATGTGGCAATTTGAAAGAGTTAAATTATAAGTCATCCCTCGACTGATGTGCTGAATCTGGAGGACACTTAAAAGTCCGTCTACATCCTATGGTTGGCCCAACCCGAACATTGGATTTTGGTGATGGATTGCTAAAGGTCCACATTGGTTTCGGTTGGCCATTGGTAAGCGGCCCAGCATTGGCCCAACAATGTGCTACCGAAAAAATACTGAGCTGGTCATTTTGGTATCAACCCAACCTACAATTGTTTTAATAGCAGCTATTTCTAAATTTTACATTCACAGTGAATATTTTACAAAACTTTCACCAACAAAGTGGGAATTTTTGCTGAGACAATTTGAGAATATGTTTAAAATGCTGTGAAATTCTAGTGGAACACCAGGTTTATATACCTTTCGTCTGAATGGAGCTTTCCGAATTTTTTAAATAAGATTTGTCTTCATCACTTAATGGTAGGTCTAATTACAATAAATTGTGGCTGGCAATGGTGAATCCTTGCAGGAAATCATGTTTCTCGGCTGTGCAATACAACATAAAGAAGGAAACATTGAAATATCATGAAGAAAATTGTATTATTAATTGTTAATACTAACAAACAAGCCGCAATGAATATATAATAGCTAAACCAATCTTCTAATTTCATATATGAATTTTCAATGAAAATCCTACTACATTTAAAAGTGGCTAGTAATAGCAATGCTGGTAGCTTTTAAGACTTGTAGAAGGTAGCTTCTCTGACATACTTCTTTATGGATTCCCATAATGAGCAGTTAATTAAAGAGAGGTTTTAGACAAAACGAGACATAGTTTAGTTGGTACAACACTGGCCAACCATTATTTGCACTGAGTACCCAGCCATCAGATAACATTAACCCAACCGCTGAAACAACGTTGGCCCTTTGCTACAACAATGTACCGGAGTAAATATTGGCATAATGATGGCCCATTGCTTCTACAACATGTTGGGTAAACGTTGGCGTAACGCTGGCCCTTGGTTTCGACAACACGCTGGATAAACATTGGCATACTGGTGGCATATTGCTGCAACAACACGTTGGGAAAAAGATGGCGTGACGTTGGTCCATTGGTAAGCCAACATGTTGGGCCAAAGGGGGGCAGGGGGGCAGGCTGCCCCCCGGGCTAAAAGTCGAAGTAAAATCGGGACGACGGAATAATGAAAAAAATAAAAGAAGAGAAAAAGAGAGAAGGAAAAGGGAAGGGGAAGAGGAAGGGGGAAGAAGGGAGAAAAAGGGAAAATAACAGGAGAAAAGGGAAATAAAATAATAACAATCGGAATCATTATCGATGGAAGGAAAGGATAGAGAGAAGGAAACGGGCTTGATAAGGTAGAGCACTGGTTCAAATATCGACGGGACGAGTATACTGATACAGGTAGGACTAGGGACCGTGGAAAAGACCAAAGGGAATGAGAAAGAGAAGGGCTAAGAAGGCAGAAACGGGACGAGGGATGAAGCGAGGCAGATTGTGCATGAGAAAGAGGAAAAGATGAACTAGGAAAGGGAATAGAGAGCGTAGACGACTAGGGAGTCCGGAAGGACAGACTATGAAGCAGAGCAGTCAGAGTAAGGGGATAGAAAATGGACGTAAAGCAAGGCTGTCAGTGTGGGAGCTATAGGGATAGTAGCTACCGTCCCGATTTTTATTTTTAATCACTATCAAGAAGGGATACTTAAAATAAATGTCCCGGTGTAGATTTTCTTTCAAAGTCACACAATGAGTGGAAAGTATCCAGTTGCGTTGCCACTTATTGAGGTTTGGTGTCAGAACCCTAATGAGTGGTCAAGAAAAATTGCCAAGAGAACCTATAAACATGAATTTGAATATAAGATGGGCAAGCTCCACCCATATTTTGCTTTCCCAGCTGACTAGATATAAAGTGATAAATCTTAGCTCTATGCACTTACATTTTATTTTGTTCTCAGGGGACCTCCTGGTGTGGCTGACTTTGGCAGCAATCCTCCTAACATCTTAAAACCCAAAATGTGTAGTAATTTTGGAGTGTAACGTAGTAGCGTGCGCAATGGGGGCCGGGGCCATGGCCCCCACCGTTGTAAGAAGTCGGGGGAAAATCAACTAGTCGGGGAAAATCGGAAGCAGTCTGACCGAGACTGGCCGAGCATCAGGCGCACTCTCCCTCCCCCAATTGGCCGTTATGGGTGTTTTAACATGCTTCAGAATGTGTCAAATATAGCACCATTTTTACATTTCAGCGAGCTTCTAAAAGCAAAAATTCCCCTCCCTCGGGATGGCAAACAATCAATTTTTTTGTCTCTCTATTATAACAATCACTAAACAAATAGCAGAATGAAGAACGGTCAATCATCTAGTTATAAAGATGACTATCTTTATACTGGTCATTAGGCAAGCGTGAAGCCAGGGGGTGGAGGAAGAGGGCAGCCGCCCACCTTATTTTTAGTATTTTATTATGTTTACATTTTACAATAGTGCTAGTGTTTCCCCTTTTTATATGCGATAAAAAGGCCCGGGAAGTGCCATGCCCAGCCATCTGGGAGGCATTTTGGACCAAAATTTCCTTGCGCTCCGCGCCACCATCGGTTGAGAGACTGAGAGACTTTCTATGAGCTGCGTCCCTCCCACTTCCTCACATTTTTTTTTTGCTACGCCCCTGTTAATGGTTTGCGTCTAGCCAGTTGGACTTTTCTCTGTGCCAGTCGGTCGAATTCACAGTCTACCCCCACCTCACAAATCCTGCGCACGCCACTGGTGTAACGTACAACACACCGGGAAGGATCATTTCCTCAGTGTAGTTTGGGAAGGCATTTTGGCCAAAATATTCCCTGTACACTTCGCGTCAACTGGTGGTGCCGCTCCGCGATGATAAAGTCTCAAAGGGTCTCTCTGAAGAAAGGCATTGATCCCTCAAGAATAATTCCTCCTCGATCTTACACCGAGTTTACCACTGACACTTCACCCCGGCTTCATCAAATAGAGTTATTGTAAATAGTTAAATTGTGATCATCGTGACTATAAGTTCGCATACTGATAAGGCCATTTGAATATCAAGTCGATAATTTATTCTCATGCCCCCAATTCTATTCCGAAGCTTCCGGACTTGTCCCGGGGTGATAAACTGGACCCAAAAGAAACAGTGGGGGGGGGGACCCACCTCTACAATTAGTTTGAAAAATCATGAAATCGGGACGAAAATTTTCATTTTGCCCCCCCCCCCCCGGGCCGAAGACCCTGTCTACGCGCCTGGGGCCAACGGATAGACAATGAGCAGCCAACCTTGAAACTACATTTTCCCAATGTGGTTCCACAAATTTTGCAACTTTCTTCCAACATTGGCCCAACGTTTTTGTGCAAATGTTGGCGCTTCGTTGGCGCATCGTAACAACAACATATTGGACAAATGTTGTTGTAACGTTGGCCCTGTGTTACAACAACTTGCAGGATAAACGTTGGTTCAACGTTAAACCGTTGCTGTTTCAGCATGTTGGGTAAACAGTGACATAACGTTAATACATTGATAAGCCACCATATTGGGCCAACATTTTTACAATGGGCAGCCGACCTTCAAACTACATTTGCCGGAAGTGGTTGCAACAAATTCTGCAACCTTCTTCCAACATTGGCCCAACATTCTTGTGCTATCTGGAATAGTACGCTACTGTGACACAATGGACGCGTGCCCTACAAAACCAAAGAGACGCGCGATCTTGCCTTTCAAAATTGCGTCTAGTTACTTAAGGTCACGTGACTGAAATCCCTCTATACAATCTCTAACGTACTGGCTTATATGGCCTATCCGTTACAACGAATGTCTACGTCAGTAGCTCCTTCTAGACAAGTTCTAGGCACTGAATTTTTTTTCGCCGATCGTTACCACAGCCTTGGGCAAAATCACCGCAATGGTATGTTCCAATTCCCCTTTATTTCTTTCTTATAACTCTTCTGAAAACCATCCATAATACACACAGAATATTTCTCTGTACCTATGACTGTTACATTTTACGATATCTAAGCCTACTCGTCTTGCTTTTTGCAACGGAGCTCACCCCGTACATAGGTCCGTGTGGGATACGGCATAGTAAAGCGCACTGCACAGTGCATGTTGGAACGCGATTTTACGTACGCTAGTCCTAATCACCAAACAGTAGAATGGAAACGGACATTGCACAGTTGCACAACATATCCTAAACGTATGTTGTGTATGTAGGCTACTCTACGGCCTAGGCTGCACACGTGTTAGTCTTTGCTAACTGTTATGACACATGAATGACACACTGTACGCACACGATCCGAACGTAAATTATACGTGTTGAAGTTGCTTCATGTTTGAGCGAGCTGCACGTCCTTTCGGTCTTGGAAGCTTTCCAAAAGGAATGAAAGTAATATTTTTTTGTCCGGGCGGCCAAGGTTTTCGTGCGGGCGGCAACTTTACGACCGGGCGCTGACGCACGCTCTTCAGATTTTGTCCGGGCGGCGCGCCCAGACAAAAACGGCTAGTGGAGAACACTGCAGTCTAATAAATTTCTGTAGATGATGTTTTCTGCATTGTTAGCGTGTAACGATAGCCTATTTATGTAATGACTGTTCAGTAAACCCTTGCAAATTTTTCGTTGCTGAATTAGTTTTCTCTGAAAATATTGTTACGACTTAGCCTGTGCTAAAGCCTAGGTTTAGCTAGTACCTCTCAACAATCCTGGACAAAATTATCTGGGACAAGTTCCCCGCGCCCCACCTCAATGTTGGTTTTGAAGGTGAATTAAAGTTGAGCGCTGAAGAAATAGCGCGCTCTTCGTTTTCTCAACATTGGACAAGGGTGGAGGGGAAGGTCCGGAAGTGTCCTAATAATTTTGTCCAGGATTGTCTGAACGTCTGTACAAAGGTGTGGGGACAGCGTAATACGACAGAGAACAGTATGCTTATCATAATAATGGTTAAAGTTCGAAGCGCTCTGTTCAAAGACAAGGCAGTTGGATGGGGGAGGGGGAGAATGGAAGGAACCACTGAATTATTATGAACAATTAATGAACGTATTGATTGAATCTCAATGTAAATGTAGAAAACACCGGGGTTATTTGAGTTGTTTAAGTTTACGAAATGGTCAAACACGGAAAAATTACTGAATTTATGGAGAATGTAACCACTTCCTCGTGTGGCTATCAAAATTTGGTTTTCACTAGGGCAGGGAGGGGCATAAAATGCTGTGGAGACATATGAGGGATGGAAAAAGGGAAGAGTGTGAATTAAAGTTGAGCGTTGAAGAAATAGCGCGCTCTTCGTTTTCTCAACATTGGACAAGGGTGGAGGGGAAGGTCCGGAAGTGTCGCAATAATTTTGTCCAGGATTGTAGCTGTGTGGCTTTCACTAGTAGGCCTATTTGTTATTGTTAGAGTTGATGTAAATAGTTATTTAGTTTTAGAGAAGACGTAGGCCTACCTAGACTTAAAGTTATGGTAACATGCCACCAAAAGAGCTGCTTTCCCTTGGCATTAAGGGAATAAAATACCCCAATGGAAATATTTCAATGCTACAAGACTTGAAATGACCGTTGAAAAACAAAGGCTACCGTTAGCCATATTTGGTCTGTCCATCTATTGACAATACAAGTGTGAAATAGAAATTACCCGTTAAAATGGTCAATATTGGATTGTCTTTGACGGGAATTGCAGCCATGTTCTGGATTTTTAATGCTTTTTACTTCAAATATTTAGCTATTTTCATGACACCAGACCTTTAAAAGTCACTTTACTGTTTCAAGAAAAAACATTCAAAGCTGTCATTTATGATTGTTATAATCGTCTTTGTTGTTATTTGGCATAATAGTGCTCAGTGTAATTCATCCAAGTTTTATTGACAATGAAAGACGTTGTAAGTGCTTGTTTGTAAAGCACCGGTGTGATCTGTTATAGTTTTAGCTACCATTAACAATAGTATCGTCACTTTATTACTTTGGTACATTAATTTCAATTAATTTCATTTTATTTTGGGATAACCACCTACTTAAATCGTGGTTGCTCCACCGTCCTCCTTTCTTTGCATTTTATATTTTTATCGATCTTTACTGGCTCCGATACTCAGTAGTTTGTACCGAGAACCGGAGTATGTAAACGACTCAGCAAAGCAGCCTGCTTGATCTTGTTATCTGGTTATCTACATTTTCTGTGACCTTACATTTGTATCAGCCGGCTAAGCTATTCGGTTAAGAAGCTCAAAACTTGCGTAAGTGATATTTTTTATGACTTAATGACGATGTATCGCTTACTTTTATGGCGAGTACAGATTTCCCACCAGCGAGTGGGATTTTGATGCAGCTTGCCAAATGGCGAGGGTCTGATTTTTTTTTTTTTTTTTTTGTCGAGACCTGCAACGTGCAGATATAGAGCTGTTCAAGTAACTAACTGAGTGGTGATGCTATATAAACACCCTCCCTGCAGTTATATTTGTCACCCAATACATGTGTTTTCTACTGTGTGGAAATGAAATTACTGTTTCTCTCAGTTCTCTCTTGGCATTGACGTGCACAGGATTACAAAACTTTTCAAGGGTTGGTCGGGGTGGGTTAGCGGTCAGTTCCCTTTCTTCCACACTGACCCATATATCTTATTTTTTTTTTCAAATATCTTGACAGAGTACCAGAGGTGGGGATTAAGCCCCTTGCAAAAGCCACTGCTCCTTGGAAATAGGTATGGCAAGAATGAGCTAGCTTTCCAAAAAACTTGTTTATACACTTGAAAATGTATTTATTTCAAATGTGTCATCTTGTATAAACTATAATGCATACGGACCTCTAGTTGCTTAATCATACTAAGTTACATACATTTACAGAAAATGGCAAATGGTTTCTTTAAAGTGAATAAGCAGTCTCCCCAAATAATTTTGAATCAATAGCTAAATTCTACATATCTTCTCTTATTTCTCTTACATGTATATCATTCATGATATGTTTGTCTATAAGTTTGTCCATAATAATCCAGCGCCTTTCATGGTGATGTGTCACGTAATCAGTAATGTTTGTGAAATCACATTGCCATGCGCAGTGGACTGAAAGACTGAAATTTCATTGCTCAAGTGATTGCATCAAAAGTAAAGCGCCAAGACTAAGCAAACCCTCTCGTCAGATTTTGACGTTCAATCTACAGTTGTATCAGGGCCTAACACCTCCATGGTTGTATAAGATGTATGTCACACAGCTGCGCAGTGAACTCAATTGATAGTTTGTATTGTCGTGTTCTTTACAAATCACTGTTTTAAAGGATACGTGTTGGCTGCAGTACTGTCGTGACGTAGACAAAATGCCCTCTTTGGACTGCTGAAGTGAACTTTGTCCAAAGTTTTTCAGTATGGAATTCTCATTTGTTGTTAAGTCAACATAATTCAGTTACGTATTGACACTGGTCTATCAAAACAAATAGAATACTTGGACTATGATCAAATAAGCCTTCATGTGCTAATAACTACCGTTCTTTGCAACACGGAATAAATACCACGTTCGGTGTCGTGCTAGTTAGTACGGCTTTAGACCATTCAGGCAAGTGTCACCTGTAAAAGTCGTTAACGATACCATTTATTGGTTTCGATGAAAAGAGAAACCTATGCAGTCATGATGGCGTGTGTATGTATGTGTGTATGTGCGTGTGTGTGTGTTTGTGACACTTTGCTCGTTAACACGATATCTCAAGAAGGGAAACTCTGACAGTTTTCAAACTTGGTACATAGATGCCCCATATTGAGAGGAAGAACCCTATTGTTTTTGGTGGGGGTCAAAGGTCACCTGGGGTCACCGGGGGTCAAAACCTGAAAACCTTGCTAGCATAATATCTCGAGGTAGGAAGCTTGGATGAATTTCATACGTAGTATGTAGATGTGTTACGGTAAGAGGAAGAACCCTATCATTTTTGGTGGAGGTCAAAGGTCATCTGGGGTCACCGGGGGTCAAACCCTGAAAACTTCGTTAACACGATATCTCAAGAAGGGAAGCTCTGACAGTTCTCAAACTTGGTACATGGATGCCCCATATTGAGAGGAAGAACCCTATTGTTTTTGATGGAGGTCAAAGTCACCTGGGGTCACCTGGGGCCAAACCCTGAAAACATTGTTAGCACAATATCTTGAGGTAGGAAGCTTGGGTGAATTTCATACTTTGTATGTAGATGCGTTATGGTAAGAGGAAGAACCCTATCACTTTTGGTGGAGGTCAAAGGCCGTCTGGGGTCACCGGGGGTCAAACTCTGAAAACATTGTTAACACGATATCTCAAGAAGGGAAGCTCTGACAGTTCTCAAACGTAGTACATGGATGCCCCATATTGAGAGGAAGAACCCTATTGTTTTTGGTGGAGGTCAAAGGTCATTTGGGGCTACCAGGGGTCAAACCCTGAAAACCTTGTTAACTCAATATCTTGAGGTAGGAAGCTTGGATGAATTTCATACTTATTATGTAGATGCGTTATGGTAAGAGGAAGAACCCTATCATTTTTGGTGGAGGTCAAAGGTCATCTGGGGTCACCGGGGGTCAAACTCTGAAAACCTTGTTAACACGATATCTCGAGGTAGGAAGCTTTGATAAATTTCATACCTTGTATTTAGATGCCTTATAGTAAGAGGAAGAACTCTATCATTTTTGGTGGGGGTCAAAGGTCATTTGGGGTCACCAGGGGGTTAAACCCTGAGACAGAGCTGCCAACCAGCACGGATTTTCCATATTCAGTACGGAAAATCATTGTAAATATGGGAATACAGATTTTTCGTTGATTATCCGAATTTTGAATGAGTAAATAGGTCCTTTCACGAACTTGAATAGACTCGAACTGAGAATAGACTACAGTATTTCACTTGTCTGTACAGTACTGTAGTGTATTTGTTTGAGCCTAGTAATCTATGCTTGTATGTTATTGGTTAAATTTTTGTCAACAAGTTGATGTTAAACCAATCAGAAGATAGTTTGCAGCAGATCCATGACATTCCATAAGCTACCATATCATTGGTTGATCAGTTGTAAACAGATCCACTTTCAACCAATCAGAAACTGTGTTAAAAGCTAGTTTCTGAGTGCTTTGACAGACTATCACACATAGCCTGCCTGCCAAGGTCTGTTGAGCTGGCTGAGTAGCCCAACGTTAATGTTAGATTTGACTGTAACTGAATTGGAAAATTAGCACCAGGAAATGGAATAATCAAACTTACAGCAGGAATATCACAGTATGTTGTAATATGGCTCCTCTTCAGAGTAGCATGGTAGCAGAGTAGCATGAGTAACTTTAGTGGAAAATTTACCAGGCAGATCAAGTTTTAACGTAGGCCTAGGCCTAGGCTACTGTAAGTGTTGTTACAGAACCAATAACAAACATTAGCCTACACACACAATAACGTTAGACTCAGTACATAAATCTAATGCAGAGTTCCAGGTTTATGGGCTAGGCCTAGACAAAGTCCTAGTCCTGTGACTAAGTCCTAGCCTAACTGCCACAGTACGGGCTAGCCTAATTGTAGTACAGTAAGCCCCTATGTATGGGCTGACATTAGAGGTAGGTTACTGTAATAGCTATGGCCTAGGCTAGGTCTAATCAAAGCAGTTATTGCCTGTCAAATGTTGGTACCCATCATCTAAGTTTGTAGTATTTACAGAGAGATTTCTGTGACCAGCTGTGCATAGGCCTAGGCTAGGTTTATACTTATAGCTAGGCCTAGGCTAGACCTAGGCTAATGTTACTTAGGGCCTTGCCAAGTATTTAGCATAGCCTCTAGGCTATACTGTAACGTTAGGCCTTGGGAATACTTGGGATATTTTGCTTTTTGTCCTTTGGTGACCCTGATGACTATCTTGGGAATTCTTGGGAAATTTTGCTTTTTGACCTCTCGTAACCCCAGATGACGATCTTGGGAATTCTTGGGAAATTTTGACCAGTGACTGAAAGATATGGGACATCATGGCATTATTTGGAATAGAACATATATCATCGAAACCTCAATGCATTTTTGCATTCTGGTTTTCGAACGTCTTAAAGGGCAATTCTCGTCATTCCAGACAGTCCCAAATATCCCACCTAAGGAAATTGAAGCTCCTCCCATAACTGTACGAAGCTCCTCCTTGTGCAGACCCAAACCTATTTATTGCTTCAGGCAATGTCCTGGTGAGCATACAAGGCTATAATGTATAATCCAAACACTCTCTCCGCATTGTATGTAATGTGAGGTACTCTGCATAATTTGGGGTGATGACTGCCTGTCTTTAAGTTAGTTAGACGAGATTTTACGGCTCAGTTTCTACCCAATTGGTTTAAGTCGGGCCGGCCACACCCTTTTTTTTTCCAGTTGTGGCTCACTGGCTTATTTTCCCTACTCCATTGCTTATGCTGAGCACCAAGCACAATGGCAGTAGGTTCCATTTTTAAAGTCTTTGATATGACCCGGCCAGGAGTCGAACCCCAGACCTTCCGGCTGCAAGTCGGATGCTCTAACCACTTGACCATGCAGTCGTACGTTCACACAAAAATCGAATAACTGAAATCTGCTGCGTTTTGCGGGGCGGGTGCCGCAAAGCAGGGAGGTGTTATTAGAAACACCTCCCTGCGCAAAGCAAATGGCTTTGTACCAGGGAGGTATGTGTCTATGGAACCGTTCACACTGAAATCGCGTTGGGAAAAACGTTTTGTGGGAAACGCGGCTACTCCCCGCAGCGATCTCTGACTGATTCCACAGCGGGAAGTTCCGAGAACCATGCGACTTTTGTTTGGAGAACGATTCTTAACAGACAGGTGTTTGGATTTTTCATTGTTGTGTAGTGTGGACTGCAGAGCATTATGCAGACCTGCCAAAATGGGCGTAGATCCCGGGGGATAGGGGGATATATCCACTCATTACTTGACTAGGGGGGATGGCCCATGTAATCACCCCCCCCCCCCCCCCCATGTTACAGTCTACAGATACGTGTATACAGAAAAGTACATTTTATTCTTCATTTTCGTAAGAAATTCTTCAATCTCTGCTTCATTTTCTGTCACAAATGTTTCTCAAACTATCAGAATTTTAGCAAATCCTTCGCAAACAATCAATATTTTCGCGCGCTCCGCGCGCTTTAAACCTTACGTCAGTGTTGTTCGTATTATCAATATCTTCCGATAGCAACTCCCGGAGAAGCACAGCAGCAAAAAGTTGAAAGTTCACGAATTAACAGGTAAAAGACTGGCTTATGGCAGTGGCAAGTAGGTTTGTTGGGCAATTAAGTGTCTCGATGCAGAGCCTGAATGCAGTTTTTGTCATGGAAATCTTATTTAATGAAAAATTTCGGCGCGCTTCTCGCGCATTCGTCACGGTTTGCACTCCATGTCATAACCATTATTAAGGTAATGATACATGAAACTATTCTGATCACAACACTTTTGGAAGAACAGAGATACATCTCCACACATCTGCGGGGACCTCGCATCAATATGGGATCATTCAATAATATGTAGCATGATGTGGAACGTATCTGCCGTAACACATTTTTCAAATATTTTTACCGAGCGCTTCGCGCACAGCCATTATCGGTATACATGGTGATTGTTATTACACTTACGACGAAAACGGCATTCTGAAACGCGCTTGTTACTAGTCCTTAACCCCGTTTACTACGTCTATCAGGGAGGTCTAATATCACCTCCCCGCACCTATACTCTCCCAATCCCCATTGCTGGAAGCTGTTCTTCTGGATTTTCGTTCAAAATTAGTAAAAATACGATAGTTGTAAAGTGTTCGGCGTCATACTCTACATTATCATTTGGTTGTCAGGTAGTACGCATTATGTCATCGCTCCCATTTAATATGATTAATGCAGAGCTTCCAGGAGGTCCTACACAGGTATCTGCTAGCCTTAGATGCCCTTTCATAATGCACAATGAAGGAAATATTTCGTAATAGCCCAAGAATGTTTCTGTGGACTCCACGCACGTATTTTTGTGTAAAAACTTTCCCCAAATAGAAAGCAGTAAAATAGACAAAAGGGAGGAGGCTTCAGGGTGTTTGCTGACAACGTATCTTTTAATAGACAACAACATATTCTCCGCTTTAACCTTACCAAAAATTAGCATTCATTAAATTATGGACTATGCCGGGACGCATCAAAAATAAAGGTGCAATTTATGCAGACTTGGGGGAACTGAGGTATTATTTCGTCATCTATGGAGCCCCCAATCACAAAAATCTTGGCGGCGCCACTGACCTCAAGCCAACTTGCAGGTCTTATAATGATCTCCGAATTCAAAATCCAGTTGTTTGGGATGACCCTATAAGTTGATCCCTGCCTTTTTGATTCCTTGCCGAAGGCAAAGGAATCTATGCATTCATGATGGCGTGTGTGTATGTATATGAGGGTGGGTGTGTATACGTGTGTTTGTGACACTTTGCTCGTTAACACGATAACTCAAGAAGGGAAATTTCTGACAGTTTTCAAACTTAATACACAGATGCCCCATATTGAGAGGAAGAACCCTGTTGTTTTTGGTGTGGGTCAAAGGTCATCTGGGGTCACCAGAGGTCAAACTCTGAAAACTTTGTTAACATGATATCTCAAGATAGAAAGCTTGGATGAATTTCATACTTAGTATGTAGATGTCTTATGGTGAGAAGATGAACGCTATTGTTTTTGGTAGAAGTCAAAGGCCATTTGGGGTCACCAGGGGTCAAACGCCGAAAACCTTGTTAACATGATATCTCAACTTAGAAAGCTTGGATGAGTTTCATACTTAGTATGTAAATGTCTTATGGTGAGAGAAAGAACCCTAGTGTTTTTTGGTGGAGGTCAAAGGTCATTTGGGGTCACCAGGGGTCAAACCCCGAAGCCTTGCTAACACGATATCTCAACTAAGAAAGCTTGGATAAATTTCGTATTTAGTATGTAGATGCCTTATGGTAAGAGGAAAAACTACATCGTTTTTGGTGGAGGTCAAAGGTCATATGGGGTCACCAGTGGTCAAATCTGAAAACCTTGTTAACACAATATCTCAAGATAGAAAGCTTGGATGAATTTCATACTTACTATGTAGATGCTTTATGGTGAGAGGAAGAACCCTATTGTTTTGGTGGAGGTCAAAGGTCATTTGGGGTCACCGGGGGTCAAAGTCTGAAAACCTTGTTAACACGATATCTCGATGTAGGAAGCTTGGATAAATTTCATACTTAGTGTGCAGATGCATTATGGTAAGGCAAAGAATACTATTGTTTTTGTGGGAGGTCAAAGGTCATCTGGGGTCAGGGGGCATCAAACCCTCAAAATCTTGTTTACATGTTACCTGGGGATAGGAAGGTTGGATAAACTTCATACTTAGTATATAGATGCTTTGTGGTAAGGGAAAGAGCCGTATTGTTTTTGGTGGAGGTCAAAGGTCATCTGTGGTCACCAGGGGTCAAACCTTGTTAACACGATATCTCAAGGTAGGAAGCTCGGAGAACTTTTATTGTGAATGTGTAGATGCTGTATGGTGAGGGAAAGAACCCTATTGTTCTTGGTGGTGGTCAAAGGTCATCTAGGGTCAGGGCGCATCAAACTTCAAAACCTTGTTAACATGATATCTCGGGGTAGGAAGCTTGGATAAACTTCATACTTAGTATGTAGATGCTTTATGGTGAGGGAAAGAGCCCTAGTATTTTTGGTGGAGGTCAAAGGTCATCTCTGGTCACCAGGGGTCATACCCTGCAAATCTTGTTAACATGATATCTCAAGATGGGAAGCTTGAATAAATTTTATACTGAATGTGTAGATGCCTTGTGGCAAGAGGAAGAACTTTATTGTTTTTGGTGGTAGTCAAAGGTCATCTGGATTCACAGGCGTCAAACCCTGAAAACCTTGTTAAACACAATATCTCGAGCTAGGAAGCTTGGATAAATGATCCTTTTCACTCTTTGTACATAAATTGGTCATGTTGAGAGAAGAAACCCTTTTGGTGGAGGTCACAAGTCATTTGAGGTCACCAGAGGTCAAAAACTGAAACTCTGTAAGCATGAAAATACAAGGGAGGAAGCATAGAGAGATCCCTTCTAAGACATATTTTTGTTTTTCAAGTTTTGGTGGGGTTCAAAGGTCATGTGAGGTCAACAGGGGTCCAATTGTGATCACATCATAAAAATGATGTAGTACAGAAGTATAAATTTGAGGGATGAACCTCGGTGTAACAAAGCATCCCCTTTCGGCAAGGAATCACTAAGCCTTTGGGCTTTCTGGTTAAGCTTAATGGGGCATTGTTGCTCTTGTACAATTTCAATCCATTGCAGCTTATCAATGAGTTTTGTGCTCAAAATAGCATTCCTACATGTATAAATATACCTATAACCAAGAACATTACCTCTAAAATTTACCTCATAAAACAGTCTTCCTGGCTTTTCTGAGATATTAAAACCTAGGAGCTTCCGGAGGCTTTGCCCCCTGAACCCCCACAGGGGCTTTGCCCCGGGACCCCGCCAGGGACCCTACGGTGAGCCCCTGGACCCCACCCGTCATGGGCTTCGTACTTCGCGCTCGCCGTGCACGCTTCGCGTTCACATTTTCTACATTTGCGATAATTCACCCCAACCCCCCAAAGAAATCTACGCCCCTGCCTACCAACCTTGAGATTTTGATGAAGACACCTAGAGACTGGTACCTCAGACCTGGAGATGTGAAAATTGTCATGCACTGTACCCTGACAAGTTCAAGCATAGCTAGGCAATCGGCGTAGAAGCCTTATTTGATTGTGGGGGGTGGGATACAGAAACGTGAGAAGTGTTATCAAAAACTTTTCGCGTGCTTCGCGAGGAAATTTTTTTAAAGGACCAGTGTGTATCATATTAGGGGCCTATATATAAACTTTCAACTTCTGCTGGTACGCTTCTCCTGGAGCTGTTATCCGGTCCTGGGTATGACATTAAACTGCATCCAGGTGGGGTGAGTAGGTCGTGTGTGGTTGCTGGTTTGTCCCCAACTTTCGCCTATAAAATGCACACATGACACCGTTACTATTCACCCTACGACTGGCAGGTTGGTTGGTGCCAAAAAACCGAATAAGCCCCTCCTGTATCCCCCGTGGGCTGGGGGTTGTTGAATATGCCCACGGTATTCCCCGCCTGTCGTTAAAGGTGACCAAAGGGGAGGACTTGAATCATAAATTCTACAACGTGAAAGACACTATATAATACGCATGTGTTGTGTCGTTAAACGCCATCTACTTACCTGCCTACCTACCCACCTACCTACCTGGAGCTGTTACCAGATAGTATTGATGTAATTGAAGGAAAACATTAAAGTCTAAAGCACGCAAAACGCGCGAAATAGTTACCATGACTCGGTCAAAAACACATCTCGTAAACTCTACAGGGTATAGCTTAAATACCTTTGTGGAAATTCAGGACCAACGCTAGAGGGGGTGTGGGGGATAGGATACCCCCCCCCCCATCATCCACGCAGTCGGCAAATCCTGCACTAGTCGGCAAAATGAAGGACAGAGGGGAATGCAAAGGAAGGAAAGTTAGAGGGAAGAAGAAAGAGGGAAAAAAAGGGAAAAAAAGAGGAAAGAGAAGAGGGAGAGAGAAAGTCCGAGCGAACAGAGAAAAGAATAGGGGAGGGAGGGACAAAGCAGGGCAAGAGAATGGGAATGGTGCAGACGGAAGACAGGAGATTGGAATAATTTTATGTAGACAACGTTTATCACAATATTTTCAAAGCCCGTAACCAACACTTTTTGAAACTTAAAACATTCTCTGTCGGCAAAAAAGCTACATAGGGCTTTTCAGTATCATTGTATACTAAAGGAGTTCATTGTTCAGGTGGTTTCTGGCATTGAGTCGGTAAATTCTGCACCAGTCGGCAAAACGAAGGAAACACGAGGAAAAGAAAGAGGAAAAGAAGTGAAAGGAAGAGGACAATTTTTGTCAGGACCCAAAATTTTCGACGCACTACGCGCGCTGTAATGTCATTCCAGTTTCTTCAGTAGTTCCATTCCACATAGCTAGATAGCACAAGTCCTGTCAACCTTACCAAGTAACATGTAGCCAGGGTACCCAGGTTATGTAGAGTAAGTTTCATCCCATATCGCAAAGCCTAGTTGCTGTTCTCTAGTGTGTGTCATGCGGTACGGTCAGTTGGTGAGCGACTCACGGAGCAAAGTTTGGCTATTTCATCGGGTAGTCCAGGTGGTTTCGACACAATGTATGTTGTCCCCGATACAGTCTACAACCCTTACAGTTTTTATGTTTTTTCTTTTTGTACTTAATGATAACATGTTTTTTGTGTCAGCCTACCAAAAATTTTCGCGCCCTTTGCAATTTCACGATTCAGACTCAAAAGAACAGTATCAGTGCGTAACTCGGCTCTTGACATATTAAGTGATATAATGCTAAATATACGGTACTCTGCAATGGCATGGGATAGTTAGGCTCCTTCATATCCCTTTCTCACCCCCCTCGACATGCTGTCGGAACTTGGGGTCGCTGGCATGGCCCGGCCCCATGTCGGGAAAATTCTGTCGCCACCCATGGTCGGTTTACTTATTTTAGCTTTCAAAAGGGTCATTTCTGCGATAAAACCCAAAATTTTCGGTATGCTTTGCCCACTCTTCCTCAGTTTCGTTACTAATAGCTAAATATAGAACAAACCCTTTCCATCTTTTCAAGTAACTTGA
This sequence comes from Holothuria leucospilota, assembly GCA_029531755.1. Classification (NCBI taxonomy): domain Eukaryota; kingdom Metazoa; phylum Echinodermata; class Holothuroidea; order Aspidochirotida; family Holothuriidae; genus Holothuria; species Holothuria leucospilota. Next base: position 49,249,654 of record CM055972.1, read on the forward strand.
GCAGAATTTATCATTTTATGTAAATGCCGGGAATCTCATCTCATTTTGCTAAACTAAGTTAATGTTCTCTTGAGTCTCCTTTCGGTACGGCTAGTGACTCGAAGAGGGAAGTACAATGTAAGTTGTGCCCGTTAGGGCCCAACTGCCTGGACAGTTGACCTCAGTGGCGTATACAGGGGGAAGCTATTGGGCCATGACCCCCTCACGGATGCCAATTTTTTTTCAGTTCCTAAAAAAACGTAAATGTTTTAAACAAATTTTACTTCCAAAGGTTGTGTATGTGGCACCAGATTGCATGTAAGGACACCTAGTTTTTCAAAAACACCCCCTCCCCTTACACCCCTTCCCCAGGCCGGCGATCACACAACACATTGCAGGCCCCCCCCCCCCCCCCCCACTTGAGAGAAATCCTGGGTGCGCCACTGGTTGGCCTGTATAACCTTTAAATAATAGGCTGTGGGCCAGAGTGGAATATAAGGCCTAAAAATTGGATTTCGTGCTACAAAATCTGGCACAACTCAAAAACACATTAGAGTTGTAGTAAAGGCCCTTCTGCATCAGAAACCATCGATCCACACGCCTGAATCCGGTACGTTGGAAGTCTGTGTGCCGTTGAACATCATGTGTCATATTATGCTAATTCAACAGTTTGTGCTGTTTTACCATATACTCTGCGTAGGTTGAAGTGCTCGATTGCCATTCATTCAACTTATGAATCTCTGCTTAGTAATCATTTTGTTTTATAATTGGGAGTTGTAAATGCTGAATGGATTCAGATTCAATAAATTACAGTCTAATACGAGCTGTGCTACCCTTCGCATAGGCTTCGACCATTCTTCGGAAATCCCGATGATAAAAAGCCCCCCTTGATGGTAATGAAGTGATCCCGCTTATGGCGGGCAGGGCAATATGCGCGCTGCAGGATTTAAGGTCCGACATTATAAGTTATCAATAACGAAGTTGCAAGAGATTTCTTGGGTTAGAACGACTGGATATTCATTGATGATGAACTTCAACAGAACGCAATAAACCTAATCTACAATATTTAGAACAAGGTATCACGACACGTGACAATATGTTTGGCATATCTTGTACCTTTTCTTACACAAGGGGAAATCTCTTTTCTTGTAAAACATGCATAAATGTTACTGCAAATTCTCATTTCTCTAATAATACATTACATAACATCTGCGACTAATTTCTCTTTAAAACCAATGCCATATGCTTCTCACTAAACTACCATACAGTACCTACCCACTCAAGACACAACCCATGTAGTCATTTTGAACATGTAAATACTCTTCAATAAAATTCTACAATACACCTCATAAAATACCAGTGTACACAACTGACTCGTATTCAATATGAAATGTGTAGAATGCAAATCCTCCAAGGCATCTCTCTGTACTCTAAAGTTAACATTCCATTACAGAAGTCATGATAAAAATGATGACATACCCTAATGGCACTCTGCATGTGAGGATTTTCTACCCACAAAGTCTGGGAACTCCTGTCAACTACGTAGGATTTCACCTTATATTCCCCGATGTAAGGATCTCATGCTAGTCAAACCAAGGAATACTACGTCCATCTCATTAAAACCACAATAGCAGATTAACATACATAACCTACTCAGATTAAAACCAATAAAGTGACTAAATACTCTTCTCCTATGACATAACGTACAATGATAACCACATTAACTACTCATCACTCAGCTTAATTCCAGTAATCTATACACAGACTTAAAAACTAATGAAACTCAAATGCAGGGTTGCCCCTAGCATTCTTTTTGTGAGGCAGCCACCTCGTAGTTTTTGGCCACCACCTCACATAAATTTGCTGTAATTGCCACCTGTACTGTACTAGCTATTGAAGTATTGATATTCTCCCTCACCATAGTGCCAAAGCTGGCACCATATTACCCACATGGACTCATACCACCTCACACTCTCTAAAGCCCAGGGGAAACCCTGCAAGTGCATCGATTCTGCAGCTGGTTAACTATTCCCTTGACACCCTTGGTCTTTGGCCAGGCTAAAAAGATACACCTCATGACTCATGTTCCTTCAATGAGGATCCTTTTTCCTTCGAAGCATGATTTCAGTAAAAAACAACTAATACAATCTGAATTTAGTTAGATGAGGTTTTACGGCTCCGTTTCTAACCAAATGGTTTATGTCGGGCCGGCCATGGCCTTTTTTCCAGTTGTGGCTCACTGGCTTGTTCTCTCTACTCTACTGCTTATGCTGAGCACCAAGCACAATGGCAGTAGGTTCCATTTTTAAAGTCTTTAGTATGAATATAAACCACCAAGAATAATGCTGAACTCTCACATAGCTCTTTCACTGTAAACAATAAACAATAGCCTTCATTCATTATCCCAATGACTCATCACAGAACAGCTGACATTACCTAAGCAACATAGCACCCTCCATGGACCAAGGGTGGCGCCAGCAGGAGGCCATGGCCCCCGTCGGGGAAGGCTGCCTCCCATCGGGGAAATTTTCCAATTTCGTCGGGGAGCCATAATCAGTACAATGAAATATGTAATCCCAATGACCGTCCACAGTCACCCCAACGATCTGCTTGATTTTGCTCATAGGAAGGGCATATTCTTCAATAAAGACCCCAAATAATCCAATGTTCCTTAAAAAGAACCCAATTTCTCAAATTTTTTTCCAGAAAAATCCAAACTTTTCAAAACTTCTTCAATAAAACTCCCAAAGTTTCAAAATTTTGTAGAAAAAGCCAAATATGTTTCCGCACGCTTCATGCCCCCAAATTTTGTATTTCTCACCCTATTGTCAACTCATTGCCTTTGTCGGGACTTTGGGTTGCTGGGCCCCCAGTCATGGAGCTTGGCCCCCCTGTCAGGCAAACCCTGGCGCCACCCCTGCCATAGACCACATGGCCCTAAACAATGAAATCCCTTTGTTCTCAACCCTTGCCCTAAATTGGCTCAATTCTCTCAAGCACTTATTCATGAGAACAAAATATAAACATCACATGTCTAAAAATACTTCACACAACATTATGATTACATTTTCTGTTCATATGCACTTTAATTACTCCAAATATTCTTCTGAATTCCCTGTTACCCCATGCCAACAGCCTAATATACACAGAATGTGATAACTGAGTGTAACTAGGGCCTACAATCTTGGACAAAACTTGTTGGAACACCCCCTGCACCCCTGTACAATGCTGGAGATAACAATGTCATTTGGACAAAAACAGTGTACTCGGGGGATTTGGTTTTTGTAAATCATACACGACATCATATAGTACATGGTACAAAGGTGGGAGGTGTTCCAACAGTTTTGGCCAAGATTGTTGCCTTAACTGGGGCCTCACTACAATTTCAGTACAATCTTTCATTACAAATCTAGGACAAATTATTTCTTATTTACATAAAAGCACTTTAAGCGGTATCATCTGTTCCTGGTAGACTTGCTTGCGACTTTAACTCATATTGCATGGGGCGGACATCTCAGAGATTGGTCGCAATACATAGCACTACCTTCAGAAACGTTTGCAAAAATCTTTGCATACATAGTACATTCAAGACATAAGAAACGACTGGCACAAGGCTAACAAGGTGATTTTATTGCGCAATCATGTTTTTCTAACGAACTTCCGAGCGGCTCTGACGTTGCAGAAAATCATCTTATTTTCAAGCTAGGTAGTGTTATTTTGTGTTTTTGTATAATCTTGCTAGTTTTGTGAAAAGGTAAAACACATTGTAGGCCTAAGGATTTCTGATTTGATTCCGATTTGAAGTAAATATCTTGAATTTTGGGGTTTTCGTCTTATAGGTACCTGTAACACTACTATTGAGAGGAATTTCGGTTGTGCCCTATACTGTGCACATTGAAGGTTGACGCATACAGTATACCATATACTATGCACAATATACCATATACTGTGCACATTGAAGGTAACGCCGCCCGTACATATCCAGCTTCCATCACATTAAATCTTACGATAAATTCATCCGCTGATTACTTCGTTTGCGAATTTCAAGTTATGTAGGCAAGTTGTGTTAAATAGAAAGCAAGCGCAAATTCAACTGAATTTTTTTCTGAAATAAAGACTGTCGGCATTTCATCAATCAGTAACATTTCACTCTACATTACAAGCTGTTTTTGTTTATGAACGAGTCCATTGTCGGGACTAATTTAGAATGTGTGCAAGAAAGCGGTAAAAAATCATGGACAAGCTTAACATTAGCTGCCTGCACATTGATAGTACCGATAGTAAAAACGGACCGAAACCGTATGGAACTTCCAGTCTCAACGTTCAGTCATGTAGGTACGCCTAGCTTGTCGTGCAACGCCAAGATTGTAGCGCGCACGCGCACTACAATAATAATTTTCATTCCTATCTGAACAGTGCACTGTGGCAAGGCACTTGTGTAACTTTCAAAATATCGTTCTGCTTGGTTGGCTATGTATTGGTTATTTTGTTGTGTGGAACACTGTATCAAGTTCCACATATGACGAAAAATTTCCCATTTTTGATTCCTTGCCGAAGGCAGGCAAGGAATCAGTGCGATGGTGATGTCGTGTGAGTCGACAAATGCCGCCAACCGGGGACGAAAATGTGAATACACACCTGACAACCGGGGACACACCTGTAATTGGGGACCGTCCCCGTTTGAAACAGTGGCTTTAAATGGCTTCTTTGTGCTATATGATGCAGCAATGAAGATGTCTATTGATTCCAAAGAAATATAGGAACAGTCCCCATTTAGGTAGTGTTGTGGTACGTCCTCGTTTGCAGGTATACGTGTGTATCCTGTTACGTCCACGGTTACCTGTGGAAAACCGTATACACACTTACAAAAAGATAGATATATGTTGATTGAAAACATTTTGAGCGCCCTCGTTTTTTGCTGTTGCAAAGCACATCTTTTTCTATCAGTATACATGCTACAAGCTTTTTCTGTGGACGTCCACGGTTGAATGGTAACAAAAAGGGGTCCCCGTTTGGCAGCATTTACAAGTATGTGTGTGTGTGTGTGTGTGTGTGTGACGGCTTAGCTTGTTTACACGATATCTCAAGAATGGAAAGTTGGACAGTTCTCAAACTTGGTACATAGATGGCCCATATTGAGAGGAAGAACCCTATTGTTTTTGGTGGAGGTCAAAGGTCATCTGGGGTCACAGGGGGTCAAAATCTGAAAACCTTGTTTACACAATATCTCAAAGTAGAAAGCTTGGATAGATTTCATGCTTGGTATGTAGATGCGTCGTGGTGAGAGGAAGAACCCTATCGTTTTTGGTGGAAGTCAAAGGTCATGTGGGGTCACCGGGGGTCAAAATCTGAAAACCTTATTTACACGATATCTCAAGGTAGAAAGCTTGGATAGATTTCATGCTTGGTATGTAGATGCGTCGTGGTGAGAGGAAGAACCCTATTGTTTTTGGTGGAGGTCAAAGGTCATCTGGGGTCACCGGGGGTCAACATCTGAAAACCTTATTTACACGATATCTCAAGGTAGAAAGCTTGGATAGATTTCATGCTTGGTATGTAGATGCGTCGTGGTGAGAGGAAGAACCCTATAGTTTTTGGTGGAGGTCAAAGGTCATTTGGGGTCACCGGGGGTCAACATCTGAAAACCTTGTTTACACGATATCTCAAGGTAGAAAGCTTGGATAGATTTCATAGTTGGTATGTAGATGCGTTGTGGTGAGAGGAAGAACCCTATCATTTTTGGTGGAGGTCAAAGGTCATCTGGGGTCACCGGGGGTCAAAATCTGAAAACCTTGTTCACACGATATCTCAAGTTAGAAAGCTTGGATAGATTTCATGCTTGGTATGTAGATGCATTGTGGTAGGAGAAAGAACCCTCTCACTTTTGAGGGAGGTCAAAGGTCATCTGGGGTCACCGGGGGTCAAAATCTGAAAACCTTATTTACACGATATCTCAAGTTAGAAAGCTTGGATAGGTTTCATGCTTGGTATGTAGATGCGTTGTGGTGGATGGAAGAACCCTATCGTTCTTGGTAGAGGTCAAAGGTCATCTGGGGTCACCGGGGGTCAAAATCTGAAAACCTTATTTACACGATATCTCAAGTTAGAAAGCTTGGATAGATTTCATGCTTGGTATGTAGATGCGTTGTGGTGAGAGGAAGAACCCTATTGTTTTTGGTGGAGGTCAAAGGTCATCTGGGGTCACGGGGGGTCAAAATCTGAAAACCTTGTTTACACGATATCTCAAGTTAGATAGCTTGGGTAGATTTCATGCTTGGTATGTAGATGTGTTATGGTAAGAGGAAGAACCCTGTTGTTTTTGGTGGAGGTCAAAGGTCATCTGGAATCACGGGGGGTCAAAATCTGAAAACCTTGTTTACACAATATCTCAAGTTAGATAGCTTGGGTAGATTTCATGCTTGGTATTTAGCTGTGTTATGGTAAGAGGAAGAACCCTATTGGTTTTGGTGGAGGTCAAAGGTCATTTGGGGTCACCGGGGGTCAAAGTCTGAAAACCTTGTTTACATGATATTTCAAGGTAGGAAGCTTGGATAGATTTCATACCAAGTATGTGGATGTGGTATGGTGAGAGGAAGATTTCTGTTATTTTTGGTGGAGGTTAAAGGTCGTCTGGGGTCACCAGGGGTCAAACTCTGAAAACCTTGTTTATACCATGTCGCAAAGTAGCAAGCTTGGATTGATTTCATATTAAGTATGTGAATGCGTTATGGTGCGAGGAAGAAGCGTATAGTTTTTGGTGGAGGTCAAAGGTCATTTGGGGTCACCAGGGGTCAAAGTCTGAAAAACTTGTTTACACAGTATCTCAAGGTAGGAAGCTTGGATAGATTTCATACTAAGTATGTGGATGTGTTATGGTGCGAGGAAAAACCCTATTGTTTTTTGTGGAGGTCACAAGCCATTTGAGGTCACCAGAGGTCAAAACTGAAACTTTGTAAACATGTCATTACAAGGGAGGAAGCACAGATAAATCCCTTCTCATACGTTTTATTTATTTTTTTTTTTATTTTTTTGTGGTTATTCAAGTTTCGGTTTAAAGGTCATGTGGCATGGGCTGATGTGAGCAGGGGTCAAATTGTGACCACATCATAAAAAATGATGTAGAAGAGAAGTATAAGTTTGATGGATGAACCTCAGTGTAACAAAGCACCCCCCTTTTGGCAAGGAATCACTAAGCCTTTTGGCTTTCTGGTTCATCCTCTCGACTAATCACTGATGAGAGAGATACTGTAGCTGCAAAGTGTCTGTCACCACTGCAGAACATCCATGATGCATATAAACATGAACCTTTTTTCCTGGCCCATTTTGTTTCCATATTGCACCAAAATCAGCAATTGTGTTACAGCTGTTGATTAGTCCAGTAAATATGAACTGCCCACAATTTAAAATAGCTTCACTTCAGCAAGTCAGGTAGAAGGTAGAATTCAATTAACCTTCAATATCCTGCTGGAAATAAAAATCTTTGTTAGAGCCTACAAATTACAAGAAAGATGTTACGGCTCCTTATACTTCATAACCAGGATCGGAAGATACTGACCACCACTGATCCCTTCACATCATGTTAGTGTGATGTGTATCCTCTTGCCTATCTAGCTGTCTTGTTTGTTTGTTTGTTTTTTTTTTCCAGTGTGGCACAGTAAACAACTATCAGGAAACATGTGATGTTTACCCATGGGTTGGGGAGTGGAATTTGTATGAATGCTTTCAGACCTGAAAACTCCTTTCCTACAGTACTTGGCTCTTGGAGAGCCAAGTATGGTAGGAAAGGAGTTTTCTCCTGTACATGTTGTTTCATCCTCACTGTTATTACCTAAATTCTCTTCTGTTGTTTTGAGAAGGAAAAAAATGACAAAAAAACCTAGGCTAAGTTTTCCATGTCTGGCACTGAAATAGTACTACCCTCAAACTATCTGCATTATCTGTTAGATAACCCACAATGTAAAAATAAACTTGTAGTTTTTAAGCTTTGCTGTATAATCAATGTGGGTGTAGAAAAAAGACTATTATTTTGGTGCAGAGATTCACCCAAATTCAATGCTAGATATACATCCCCATATACTACCACTGAATTTTCAAGATGGCAAGAATCCCCAGAATAACCTTGTTCACCACCTTTCTTGCCATATATTCAACAGCATGTAAAATTTTATTTGGGCTTGCATATCTGTGACATTTAAGCATACATTTTTGAAACAATTCAATAAGCTTGCACAACTGTGACAATTTGATAAGTTTGCATATCTGTGGCATTTTGCTCTCTGACCGCCTTCAATAGTAATTCAACAACAGCTAACTTTCCACTGGGAAAGGCATTGGCTTGATTACCATAATCTGGTATATTATACCGTAAATAACACTGGAAGATATCATGGCAATGTAATCTCACCTATCCAAACATGGGCTAGTATGTTGTAGGCCTACTAAAAATCTGGCTAGGCCCTACTGTACATACATCGCAGCATGACAATCAAGCACATAGAGGGCTGATTACACAGATCCTTGGTGATAATGAAAAAATGACACATAATTTGTACAGGACTGCTGTTTTTGGAAGTGTAAACCAAATATTTCAACTTTTCATAAAATGCTCTCCAGTCAGCTAATGAAGATTATTGAACGCTATATGTGTAGTGTTACTTCTGATCTGCTTTTGAGTTTCTGATTTTAGAGATGACAATATTATGATCATAAAAACATATGGGACAGGCCTTTTTGTTTGTCTTGGATCCAGATGGAATTCACTCCAGAACACCCCACCACTCCAGTGTTTAATACAATGTCCCCGCCCACAATGGGAGTGCAGCCAGACATTCAGTTCTTCTGAGAACCCATAAATAATCAGAAGAATGGTGGCGTAATCTGGAGTTGTGCCCTACTTGGTTGCAGTGCTTAACACACCGTGTCATTGATCACAATGAATCAATAAAGAGCACTGGCTAGGCTAGGCCTAGGCCTATCCTTGAATTGTCAACCTAGCCTAGTCCACAGGCACTTGTAACGTTATGCTAGCCTGTTGTAACTATAAAATACTGTTTTCAGTTGTTTGTTTAGTACGGTAGGCTAGCATAACATTACAAGTGCCTGTGGCCTTGGTCTAACGTTAGGCCCTAACTTAGACGGTGCTAGAATTATTGGTTGGTGGCTCACCTTGGTTCTTAACAGATTTTGCCAAGGCCTTTTTCTTCCTGGTAATTTTCTGTGAATCACAGAACCTCTTGTAACGGTCAACGTGATATATCCTAGCTGAAGTCCGACGTTACTTGTTGCATCAATGGGCATTTCGCCTAACGTTAGGATCTTTGTTCATGTTTCTTCAGTGTTTCGTTAGCTGCTCCTCTTTCTTTCGATTTGTATTTCAGCCATTTGACGGCACATCGTGTAAATATATTCCATGTGTCTTCTGTGAAGGTTTTAAATTCACTTTTCGTCCATGGAACGATGTGCATGGAACAAAATTCTGGCCACTCCTGACGTTCTGCGTCGACGACATGGAGGTCGCCATATTGGAGTAGTATACCTAATTTAACGAACCCTCTGACTGGCTGAAAGTCATCAATGGGTCTTTTGCTCTCACTATTCTCATCACTGATTGGCTGAATTTCGTAAGAAAATCATGTTAAAATTTGCCATCCTTTTCCTAATTTTTCATCAAAATACCAATTTTGCACGTGTGGATCGATGATTCCTGGATCTATATATGTATTGGCACCTAGCTATGAAGGAATTGTGTTGTGCCAGATTCTGTTGCACGAAACTGCAGAAAAATCGCTGTTGGCCCACGGCCTATAAGTACAGATTCTTTTTAGTGTAAGCTTACCCAAAAATTTCGAGCGCTTGGCAATTTCACAGTTCAGATTTCGGGAAGTATCGGGCGGAACTATTTTCCTCATATACAAAATTTTATGCAATATTTGCCCCGCAATGGCTTGGTATAGTACACAGATTTTCTTCAAATCTCCCATCACCAACCCCTCGAAGGCATCGGGGCTGTCGAGGCTTCGGGTCGTTGCCCCCCCCCCCCGTTGGGCAGATCCTGGCGCCACCCCCTGCTGGACCACTACCGGTTGGACTAACGGTTCTCAGCTCTAACTGCATCTCTTATCAACACTTTCAGTCGGCATTTGTTTCTTCTCAGTCGCAAATACGGCACCCCTGGGAAATGTAAGGGGGCACGCGCACCCATTCCCCTATGCCGGTGCCACTGAGGAATGGAGTGTAGACCGGCAGAAGCGGCCCGAAATTTTGCATTAGAACTATTGTAATATCCAATCACCGTTGACCAACATAAATGCGATTGATCACGATGTAAAAGAACGATTCAATAGCACTAAAGATAGAAGTGCAGGAAGTGCACGGACCTTTTGGCAATTTGGGAAAAAATTTGATCGAAAAAGATTAAACTTCATCCATTATTCGCTCATACTATACCTCATTGCGTTCCCCCTGCAGATAGAGGATGGACAAGATGTATCTTTGATTTACAGAACGGTATCTTGGACCAGGGGAGTCGTTAGGAACTTCATGTAATTTTTTTCCCTTCTATGTAATAGTTATAAGATATACAGTGAGAACAGTGACGAAAACGAGACAGGGCGTGCCGAAAAATTATTTATTTCCATGACAAAAGTTGCAAAAATTGGGCTCTATTTTGCTAACGTAAATAATGAAAGGCGGACAAGTCCAAGGCAGATGAAAGATATACATGGCCAGAGCACAGTTATTAAACTGTACTACATTATCGTTAACATAAGAGATATTAGAATTTTCATGAATGGTGAATCATTGCAAAAAGTTGATTGTACTAAATTTCTAGGGGTTTTCATTGACCATGGTTTAACTTGGAAGCCACATATTGATTCCATAAGTGTTAAACTTGCCCAATGTACTGGAATTCTGTCAAAGCTTAAGCACTATTTACCGAGGAATATCCTTCGTTCCCTATATCTCACCCTCATCTTGCCACACCTTTCATACTGCCTGCCAGTCTGGGCTGGAACAAGTAAGAAACACCTGACTAAACTTACTACACTACAAAAGAGGGCGATTCGGCATATCTGCTCTGTAGACTCAATTGAACATACCAGTAAACTTTTTTCTTCCCTTAATTTGTTGAAGTTTACTGACTTAATCCATATCAAAGAAGCAGTCTTTGCTGTCCGCATTTTAATAATCTTGTCCCACCGTACTTTCAACAAATATTATTTAACTGTGACACACAAGGCATAACACAAGACATAACACAAGGCAGTCTAGATACCTCCGCTTACCAAGTTGTAACTCAAAATTTCTGAAGCAAAGTTTACATGTAAGAGCATCCCCTACCTGGAATACGCTTCCTAATGAAATCCAACGCTGTAGATCAATTTCCTGTTTAAAAGTAAGCATTTTAGCGTTACATAGAAAACTATTGATCAAGATACAACTCATGCAACATTCACATGTATGTATGTTCACTTTATATCGTTTAGGTTAATGTTCACTTTTTGGTTCCTTGCGTCAGCAAAAGGAACCTATGTAGTCAGCTTGGCGTGTGTGTGTGTGTATGTGTGTGTGTGCGTGTGTGTGTGTGTGTGACACTTGCTTCGGTACGCTGTAACTCAACAAGGGAAAGTTGGACTAAACTGAAACTTGGTATATGGATCTGCCATAGTGAGAAGGTGTGCCCTATTGTTTTTGGTGGAGGTCAAAGGTCATGTGGGGTCACCAGGGGTCAAAGACCGAAAACCTTGTTTGCACGATATCTCAAGGTAGGAAGCTTGGATAAATTTCATACTTGGTATGTAGATGCATTATGGAGAGAAGATGAATGCTGTAGCTTTTGGTGGAGGTCAAAGGTCATCTGGGGTCACCAGCAGTCATACACTGAAAACTTGTTGTTAAAACAATATCTCAAGATAGGAAGCTTGGATAGATTTCATACTTGGTATGTGGATGACTTATGGTGAGAAGATGAATCCTGTCATTTTTGGTGGAGGTCAAAGGTCATGTGGGGTCACTGAGAGTCAAATACTGAAAACCTTGTTAACGCAATATCTCAAGGAAAAAATCTTGGATAGATTTCATACTTGGTATATAGATCCACCATTGTGAGAAGCTGTGCCGTACAGTTTTGGGTGGAGGTCAAAGGTAATCTGGGGTCACCAAGGGTCAAAAACTGATAACCTTGTTGTTAGCACAATATCTCAAGGTAGGAAGCTTGGATAAATTTCATACTTAGTGGATGCCTTATGGTGGGGAAAAAATTTTGGTGGAGACCAAAGGTCATCTGGGGTCACTGGAGGTCAAACTCTGCAAACCTTTTCAACTCTATATCTCAGTGTAGGAGGCTTAAATAGATTTTTGCTTTGAGGTGTTACATTAAATCTAGCAGAAAACCCATATCAGATTTGTTGGATGTCAGAGTTGAAATCACCAGATGCCAAAAAGCAAATTCCCAAGAATTCCTAAAGTCAAAAAATGTAAGCACAAGCTGTATCACTGACTGAAAGATGTGGGACATCTTTCAGAGATGCCAAGTGTCTCAATTTTAATTGAAATTATAGTATTATGATTTTAATCCATAATCCTGCCATTATGAAAACGTGCATCAAGTACTACTTTTTAATATTGCAGAAGATTCTCTGCCCAGAAAGCAGAGGACTGTTGTGAAAGTTCACTAGACAGACAACGTTTGTCCTTAGATTAGGACATGTGAGCTTGCAGGAATTGGAAATTAGAATTGATTAATTAAATGCTACTATGGGTTGTTAGTTTTATAAAGAGAACCAAGATACTGATCATTTGGATCAGATACCATTGAGCGTGCATGAATTGTGATTGCTTAATTGAATAAAACAAATTGTAACTGTATACTGTCTGTGTTGATATCCCCTGAAGTGCCTGTAGGCTATATTTCTTCAGAACAATTTATTTATGCTTGAATGTGTTAACACAAGATGTGCATTGTCTACAGAGCAGATTTTGTGAATCAACAGAAATACTGGTTCATTCAGTAGTTGGCTCAGTTTCATTACATTCAGCAAGGAACCACAGTGCCCATTGGGCTCTTGTTTCTGTTTTTATATTTTTTACAGGGAGTGCTCTGCTCTACAAGCCTACCAAGGTTTTTAGAGTACTTTCTTTCGTAACCTGCTTGTAACTTTATAACTTGTTACAATAGTCGTAAAATTGTTATTATTGTTCGTTATGAAGAAACAAATGAAATGAAATTATCCCAAATGTTTTTTCTTTTTTTTTTTGTTTTTTTGTTTTTTTTTTGTCCGGCAGGGGGCGGACAAGCGTAGAATGTTAGTCTAAATTACCGATTTAACGAAACGAAACTTTGTTAACGCAGTTTTTATTCTTTAGTGCTCGTCTGCACAAAAATTCTCTTCATATTACCCAAATTTTCACATTTATATTTTTATGGGGCTGCAGCTTTCCGTCTCAAACGCCCATGCGGTTCGAGATAAGGAGGTCGTCGGGTTGATGTTTTTTGCTGTAGTGTATACGGCTTTCCATCTGTCCATTGGGTCGGTGACGATGTACCATGCGTTGAGCGATGATCACGCACCTCATTTTTTAGCTCATAGCAGCATGCTGGTGTGAGCTATTGTGATCACGCGGCGTCACTCTATCTATCTATCTATCTGTCTGTCTGTCTGTCTGTCTGTCTGTCTGTCTGTCTGTCTGTCCACACTTGTTCAAAAGGCTTCTCCTCCCACATGCTTTCATGGATTTGTTTGAAACTTGGGCACAATGTTTCTTGGGTGATGGGCCATTTGGGGTGTTCAGGAATTTTTGGTCCAAGGTCCAATGTGGCCCTTAGGGCTCATTTTATGAAATTCTACAACATGCTTCTCCTCCTACAGCTTCTCTTGTACAATGTTGATGGTTTGTCATAATGTTACTCTGTTATTGGTCCCTTCGGGTGTTCAGGAATTTTGGGTCCAAGGCCCAAGATGGACCGTTGGGTCCATTTTGTGAAATATTGCAAAGTAATTAACTTCTTCTCTATTTAATGTGTAAAGAGAGGTAACAGCCTCTCATTATAATGCTTGGTTAGTGATCTCATTATGGTGTTCTTCAATTTTGGTCTAAGGTCCCATGTGGGCCCCAATGGCTCATTTTATGAAATTTCACAAAATACTTTTTCTCCTACAAATTGTGTTGTACAGTGTTGATCATTTGTCATAATGAAGCTCTGTTAATGGTCCTTACAAATTACTTCTCCAATTTGGGATGTAGAGTACTTTTGATACATTTCTTACCAATTTTGTGCCACCCCTCTATTCTACCAGTCTCACAAAATCACTTTACTACCTATTTTTCTCTGTACTGCACCCTCTTTAAAACTGTCTGTGTAGAAGAGGTCAATCCTTTGCAGTTATTTAGGTTAGTTTAAAGGGAGCTGCTTAATGGGATTTCCATTGGGTATTTCCATTGTGTGTGCATTGTCAGAGCATGTGGGTGTGTTTGTCATAATGATCCTCTGTTAATGGTTGTTTTAGGGTGTACAGAAATTTTAGGTCCAAGGCCCAATGTACCCTAGGGTCCATTTTGTGAAATATTGCGAAACGGTCAATTCCTCCTCCAGTTAATGTTAAACAGAGTTGAAGGCCTGTTATAATGATGCTTGGTTAGTGATCTGTTTATGGTGTTCTGGAAGTTTGGGTCTAAGGTCCCATATGGGCCCTATGGCCCTTTTTATGACATTTTGCAAATTGATTACTCCTGCAGATTCTCTTGTACAGTGTTGATGGTTTGTCATAATTATATTCGGGTAGTGGTACCTGCAGGGTGTTTAACAAGTAGGGGTTCAAGGCACAAGATGGACCATAGGGTCCATTTTGTGTAGTATTGCAAGTGATTAACTTTTCCTCCAGTTTATGTTTAACAGAGTTGACGGTCTGTTATAATGATGCTTGGTTAGTGATCTGTTTCTGGAATTTTGGTCCAAAATCCCATGTGGACCTTATGGCTCTTTTATGAAATGTGCGAAAGTGCATCTTCAACTACAGATTCTCTTGTACAATGTTGATGGTTTGTCATAATGATACTTGAAAATTGGGGTCCAAGGCCGAAGACGGGCCCTAGGGGCCTTTGCTTTCTAAAATTGTATTCATGAAACAACTTACAAAGCAAAGATAGCATGACAAACTTTTTGAGACATTCGGGAAGGTGCCATCAGGGGTATGTGAGATTTGGGGTCATAAGCCATTTGACGTCATTTAAAGGCAGGTGATGCTTGTACTAACAAAGACTAGAAGCCAGGGACCCTTAATTAGTTGAAGGTATGAGCTTCAGCACCATTGGTGCTCTAGTTATGCATGATATATAAGAAAACAATCAGGAGTTGCATGGGCAGGCCAGGTTAGGTATGCCAGGCAACATATATGTATAGCCTGGCCTATTGCCCTACGTGTTTGGCTTACGAATGGTCTCGATTTTCGTAAGGGTTGCCAGATCTGATTAGAGTGCAAGGCAAAATTGAATTGACTAAATGTGAAACAGTAGCCTGACTAGGCTAGCCTGCATTTCACTATTTTCCGGTGAAATATTTTTCTGCCAAAATTCGTGATTTTTTTCCTAACGATGGGAAACCAACCCATTTTTCCGAGTTGGAGCTGTTATTTGCTGTGTAGTTTACTGTTTACATCTGTTTGAATAATGTTATTTCACCGTGAGATTTGAAAATTTGGCCGTGAGATGATGCCCAAAACCGTGAGACTCACGGTGAAACCGTGAGAGTTGGCAGGCATGCATGATGCCTGAAAAGGATGTTGGAAGAGTTTTAATGTCTGAAAGTAGAAACTGAGAGAAAAATCCGAATTGGTATTGTAAGAGATCCTGGATGTAACAGAGTGAGATAAAAAGGTCAGAATCAGTGGGTTCTTGTCACCATACTGGATGACAACAGTTTTGGTGGGTACCCCTATGGTCCGTAGTGTGAGGACCCAAGATCATGCAATAATGATGTAAAATTAAACGCCTGACTCCATGAACATGATAACACTGGCAACTAGAGTATACAACAAGATGTATTTACAGGAAATTTACTTTAGTCGATCGTCACCAACAGTACATGGTGACATAAGTGTAAGGGGTGTCCCCCTCCCCTTTGAGAAATTTTGAGTATTCAAGTACCCTCAGATGCAATCTGGTGGAACATTTAGCATCACTTGAAGCCAATTTTTGTGTTCCATTACCAATTTTTTTCAGAGTTCGATGGGGTCGGGCATGGCCCCCTGCCCCCCCCCCTCTGGCTACGCCAATGATTCCAAGGCTAACAGAACCATCATAGATGATCTGCCAGTTGAAGTACACGGAGTCCACGGAATTACTTCAAGATGCTACTTTAATCATGTCCAAAATAGCTGAAACCACGCTCCGCAGCGTGGATCATTGTCAGAGATCATGGACCCCAAGTACGCCCGTAGCTAGGGCCATATGTTTTTGGGTGTGAAGGCTCCGAATTCGGACTGGTTGGACTGGACTGGAGGGGCGGCGTGTAAATCGCACTTTGTAATTATGCGCTGTGGGTTTTGTATACAGCTGTGGTGATCCTTCCTTTGTCACTACATAAAGTGTCGTCCTAGGGAAGGGGTCTAAGGGGAGGGAGTGTCCCCCTCCCCTTTGAGAAATTTTGTTAATTTAAGGTTGCTTAGGTGCAAAATGGTGCTATCTTTGGGATATTTTTTGAGCTGATCGCAGGGCTTTAGCCAGCATGGTGAGATCAGGGAGTCCAAACAGTAAATTCTAGTGAAGTTTGTGTGTTAAAATGTATTATATATACATGGGGCAATCCAAAATTTTGGGAGTCCAAATGACTCCTGGACTGCTCTCTGGCTTAAGCCTTGGCTGATCGTATATGGCTGGAAAATGCCCATAATTTAGTGAATTCTAATTTTCCGGGGTGGCTGGATGCTTTTACTAACAGCAGTGGCGACGCGTAAATTGCACCTTTTTATGCACCCTGCGTTTGTATACAGCAGTGGGAATCCTTCCTTTGTCACCACATGAAGGTGTCGCCCTGGGGGAGGGGTCTAAGGGGAGGGGGTGTCCCCCTCTCCTTTGAGAAATTTTCGTAAATTTAAGGTTTCTTAGATGCAAAATGGTACTGTCTTTGGTTTTTTGGAGCTGATCGTATATGGCTGGAAAATGTCCATAATTTAGTGAACTCTAAGTTTTGGTTAGGTGAAAAAGAGAGTATGTTGTCTAAGAGAAGAATACGTTTTCAACAACCTTCCCGAAGCCCCCCCCCCCCCCTTTGGCTACTTTACTGCCTCTATTTTGGCAAAGTTTTTCCGCAAAAGTACCTGCATTGAGTCAACAGAAACTTTCTTGGACTATTATGAAAATTTTCCTATCCTTCATTGTGCATTATAAAAGGGCATCTAAGGTTGTCAAATGCCTGTAAAGGGCCTCCTGGAAGCCCTGAATCAATTATATAAAATGGGGTAATGGGTAATGCTTATTACGTGACATCCAAATGGTAATATAGATTATGACGCCAAGCACTTTACATCTATCGTATTTTTACTAATTTTGAACGAAAATCTAGACGAACAGCTTCCAGCAATGGAGAATCGGCAAGAGGGAGAGAATAGGTGCAGTGAGGTGATGTTAGACCTCCCTCATAGGTGCAGCAAAAGATGTGAAGGACTAACAAGCGAGTTTCAGCTTTTTTCTTTGTAAGTGTATTAGCAATCACCATGTATAACCGATAATGGCTTCGGACGAAACGCTCGGCAAAAGTTTTTGAAAAATGTATAACGGCAACAACGTGCTTTAAAGTTTCAACCTTCCACATTATACTTACAAATTAGATTGAAGGATCCCATATCGATGCGGGGCCCCTATAAAGATGTTTGGAGATGTATCGCTGTTTGCGGAAAGTGTTGTGATCAGAATAGTTCCTTGTATAATCACCTTATTAATTGTCATGAGAATGCGCGCGAAGCGCCTCGAAATTTTTCATTAAATAAGATGTCCCTGACAAAATCTGCATTCAGAATCTGCATCGAGACACTTTCAACACACCTACATGCCACTCAAAATGCCAGTAAAATAGAGCCACGACACTACTCTTTACGAAGTGTTGGGGGGGGGACATTTGATATTGTGTCCCCACCCATCGAAATGTGGGGGGACGTGTCCCCCGTCCCCCAGGATTGAAGCCCATGCAACCAGACATAAGTCAGTTCAATTCCAGTAAAATATGAAACTTGGGAATGGTTCGAATAAACTCCCAGGTAAAGATAAAGAAGAGTAACTAATTTATGCAGAGGTTTACAGAATACAGGTCTCTCAAACAATGCGATTAAAGTGGTTTCACTGAGAAGGCTGACAGTGTCAAAGAATTACAAGTTATGAATGCCTTTGGGTAACAGGGCATCGTAAACACAGCTTTCACAAAGGCAACGTACTCTGTCAGTTAGGATACGGCATTGGCAGCAAGTCCAGTTCAATATATACATTAAGAATAATACACCTCCTTCCCCACAAAGCATTAATTAAGTGTACTGAACGATGCGTCCCTGTAGTAAATATGTGTACTTGCGAATATTTCCACTTCTGACAGTCTGAAATGATGCCGGTCTGGACCACCAATTAATTTCAGAAACTTCTGAGCACAAAAATACAGTTCCAGTGAGAACAAAGGTTCATAGCACACATAAGGTTCCTAGCATATAACTTTGAATGTCATTTGGCAACTTTTCTTCAAAGCACTGAAAAGTTCAAGTATTACATAAGAAAAATGTCTCTCCTGGTTCGACATTAAAGGTAAATTTAAAATCATTGATGAGAGTTCCTCATGCAGAGGCAAAATTTCACAATGTCCCATAATGAAACTTAAATTCTTCTTCCTTGAAATAATACAGTAGCTGGCGGACTCTGCACAGTACACCAGTATACAATTTACAAATTATTTACAATTTGTACCAACTGCTCAGCTCAAAACCCAAAGTAACTCTCCACTCCTAAACCATGAGGACACTGGTCAGTCCTAGGTCGAGTCATGTGACTCCTCTAACTTTCACTATTGGCTATTCCTAGCCCTGGCTACTAGGGACAAAACCCAGAACCAATCAAAAGAGTTACCAAGCCCTCCCCACTGGTCCTCATTTGCATATCGTAAATGCTGTCTCCCCCCCCCCCTTGCAGGAAGCCATGTGAAGAACATGAGCTACACCAGCACAGATGAAGGACATACAGTGAATCGTAAAAACAAGGTTAAACAAAATAAAAAGAACGCTAGTGAGAATTACCACATGTTGACACATAGGAGGAACAGATGCAGTAACCACATGGACAAGAGTAGCCACTATACTGTAGCTCCCTGACAAAAACGGTAATAAAACTGAAAGTGACCAGGCTGTGCTCCTTACAGTATGATAAGTTCGAATTAGGAACGCAATTATGGTTTTTAGGCATTACATATAAAGTGAAATAGCAAAACAAATCTTTTGTTAAGTTTAACTTTATTAGGCTACTGTAAAGTACTACCTCAACCCCTGTACGATATGTATGATATGATAGCGATCATTGGTTGTTTATTGTTACCCTTAATTTCTGATGCAGCACATTTCAGGAATCACGTAGCACGTAGCACGTTCGGCGTAAACGACACCGTGCTGCTGCTAAGTGGTATACCAAGGGAAGCGGGCCCGTGTTAAATTCGCACCGAAACGGCATCAAACACTTTCCATAATGGGAATTTTTCTTGAATTAGTTTCTTTCACAAAAATGTGTACATATCTTAGAGGAATTACCACAGGATGAGTGTAAGTTGAAGCAGACTCTCTTTGCGCAGCTCCTCAGCTTGACAAGGAATATGCCTCACAGCCTGCTACGTAGGCAAGGCAAGCAGCGGAATGCACTGTGATGTGATTGGTACCGTAGGCCTAATTTGCTAAATTTGTGGTTTAGTTGGGAGGTATACTTCCGAAGGCAGGGTTTTGTTTTGTGGCTCTATCATGTATTGAAATGCGGGTTTTCAAAGATTTGGGCGTGTCAGCGGGTTTGGGTGTTCAATGCGGGCCAAACCCGCGAAATGCGGGTCACTTGGGAGCTATGTGAACACTTGGTATACTTCCATGACAAAAACGTTGTTTTGTCGATACAAATATGCCACATGAAACAACATTAAAAGTCATAGTAAATAGCCCAACAAAGCCTCTTGCAATTTCTACGAAGTCCACCCCTTTGAAGGAGTTGGCAAAAATTCATACCTTTTGGCCGCTCAGTTGTTGACATTTGGTCATTTCGCAGTACGAGTCTAGCCTGCTGAGTGTGAGTTAGTTTCCTTGGACCCTCACTTAAAGACTATGTGTTACTCATTAAGGAGAATATACAGTTATGCAAGCAGCCATGTGGGTGTCCAAGACTAATACTTGAACCATACAATTTCCTGCAGCACCTGACCCTTCAGCGGCATCCATTTTGCTACTGTGGGACGCACCTTCCAGCTAAAGCTTAGGATTTGTCTGGTTTATAAATAAATGATGTTACCGCTGGTTGACAGAAAAGTCGATAAGGTACTCTAACTCATGTCGTCACAATAAAAAGTATTGTGTGGTCTAATGTGTCTTCTTTCTGCGTGCAATCGCGCCGGCGTTTTTAGGCGCAAAACCTAACACGTACGCATATGTTCTTGCGCAAGCTCTATGGAACCAGTGCCTACAGTGATGTAAGTGTGAGTGGTCTAATACAGAAGGGCAGCTTACATTTAGAAACATAGTTGGCTTTCATGGGAACATATAGACTAATTCCAACACTCAAATGATGGTCAGAATGAAGTCGGACATTAGTGGGGGCCATCAGCCTTCATCTTCTTAATTCTGTTGTCTACCCTGTACATGAACCACATGGGTGATTCAAACATTTCGAAAACCTCACACTTCAGCGGATTAAGTAGGGTTTTAAGTGTACAACTATCCATATACAGGTAAACAAAAGACTTGGAAATATTAAGGCTGGTGGCCTCCAGTTATGGCTGACTAAATTCTGACCGTCACTTGCTTAGATTAGTCTAAAGGAATAACATATTAAGTCACAAGCAGGAAGAGAGAATGCCCCCAAATTAGGTTAGTATTTTACTGTTTCATCATTCACAGGTTATGTAACCATGTGGTTGATTAGCATAAACATGAGGCCAAAATTCCCAAGCTAAGAAGTTATTTCGAAAGCTCGAAAAAAGTGGCAGATTTGACTTTAAATTTTGAACCCTTTTCAGGAACTTTTGGTCATTAAAACCACTGAAATACTTTCTTAGAATTTGTAAAAGTAAATGCTACATTGGTAACTTAGGATGTGAGGACATAGTCATAGAGTAAGGGTGTTGTCGGATAAAAGTCAACTTTTATTGTCATATCGCACCCAATTAATTACCGGATGTACTATTTTGCAGACTACAGACTGCAGACTCGGATTTTGCAGAATGGATGTTACAAGAAGCAGAATGTAGTAAGATAAAATAATGGAAATTCCATCAAGTTATCCTTCTGAGTAAGATACTTAAATGAAAACTGATCAAAACCTTAAAATAAACACAAAGTTAATCGGCGAGTGTCTTCTTGTCCAGACTTATGCTATTTTCGAATTAAATTGATTTTCCTTTAAGGTGCGTTCATCATGAAATGCATTTTTCATTAATGAACGAGCAAAGCCTTCGATAGGTCCAGGCACTCATTAATATAGATAGATAGATAGATAGATAGATAGATAGATAGATAGATAGATAGATAGATAGATAGATAGATAGATAGATAGATAGATAGATAGATAGATAGATAGATAGATAGATAGATAGATAGATAGATAGATAGATAGATAGATAGATAGATAGATAGATAGATAGATAGATAGATAGATAGATAGATAGATAGATAGATAGATAGATAGATAGATAGATAGATAGATAGATAGATAGATAGATAGATAGATAGATAGATAGATAGATAGATAGATAGATAGATAGATAGATAGATAGATAGATAGATAGATAGATAGATAGATAGATAGATAGATAGATAGATAGATAGATAGATAGATAGATAGATAGATAGATAGATAGATAGATAGATAGATAGATAGATAGATAGATAGATAGATAGATAGATAGATAGATAGATAGATAGATAGATAGATAGATAGATAGATAGATAGATAGATAGATAGATATGATAGATATGATAGATATGATAGATATGATAGATATGATAGATATGATAGATATGATAGATATGATAGATATGATAGATATGATAGATATGATAGATATGATAGATATGATAGATATGATAGATATGATAGATATGATAGATATGATAGATATGATAGATATGATAGATATGATAGATATGATAGATATGATAGATATGATAGATATGATAGATATGATAGATATGATAGATATGATAGATATGATAGATATGATAGATATGATAGATATGATAGATATGATAGATATGATAGATATGATAGATATGATAGATATGATAGATATGATAGATATGATAGATATGATAGATATGATAGATATGATAGATATGATAGATATGATAGATATGATAGATATGATAGATATGATAGATATGATAGATATGATAGATATGATAGATATGATAGATATGATAGATATGATAGATATGATAGATATGATAGATATGATAGATATGATAGATATGATAGATATGATAGATATGATAGATATGATAGATATGATAGATATGATAGATATGATAGATATGATAGATATGATAGATATGATAGATATGATAGATATGATAGATATGATAGATATGATAGATATGATAGATATGATAGATATGATAGATATGATAGATATGATAGATATGATAGATATGATAGATATGATAGATATGATAGATATGATAGATATGATAGATATGATAGATATGATAGATATGATAGATATGATAGATATGATAGATATGATAGATATGATAGATATGATAGATATGATAGATATGATAGATATGATAGATATGATAGATATGATAGATATGATAGATATGATAGATATGATAGATATGATAGATATGATAGATATGATAGATATGATAGATATGATAGATATGATAGATATGATAGATATGATAGATATGATAGATATGATAGATATGATAGATATGATAGATATGATAGATATGATAGATATGATAGATATGATAGATATGATAGATATGATAGATATGATAGATATGATAGATATGATAGATATGATAGATATGATAGATATGATAGATATGATAGATATGATAGATATGATAGATATGATAGATAAGATAGATAAGATAGATAAGATAGATAAGATAGATAAGATAGATAAGATAGATAAGATAGATAGATAGATAGATAGATAGATAGATAGATAGATAGATAGATAGATAGATAGATAGATAGATAGATAGATAGATAGATAGATAGACATATAGAGTAAACCTAAGCGTGTCTTGGCCGCCACATCACTGCGAACGAAGTGAAGTCAAATCCAAATTCAGCAACTTGCGTCATGTTGTGCACGTTTATGGTTGGCCGGGGTGGACATAACACGGACTGAATTCAACGCGTAGAAAAGCACAATATGGCATGCCAAAGGTAACTTATTGGTGTAAATTTGGAGGATTGCATGCATGATTTTCTTCTAAACTGAAAATATTACTGAGGCAGAGGATATAGTTTAGACGTATCGTATATCAAATTACTTTAGCTTAAAGGCTATACGCAAGAAGAAACATGTATTAGACCTCTGTGGAATTCAGGAGTTAAAAGCTGCATGTTGCAGTATGCTTGTATAGAGTAAGACAATTATTTTCCTGGTTATTTAAAGGAATCATAGGCGTAGGAAGCTTTTTGGGACTGGGTGGGGGGCTGAATCTTGTTTCGGATCGCCGTCCTGGGGGAGGGGTCTAAGGGGAGGGGACCCTCCCCTCCCCTTTGGAAAAAACAGGAGTGGGAAGCTGTTTTAGGTGGGGTTGAACGCTGTTTCGAACCGCGCTGTCGAGGTTATGGTGAGCGTGTATATACGGAGAGGGGTTCCCCCTTCCCTTTTGGAAAATTTTTAATTATATGAGGTTCCTTAGATGCAATTTGGTGGGACATATTCTGTCAATTTTAAGAAAAAATACTGCAAAGTATTGACATTTTTACAGAGGAAAGAAATAATGGGGTTTCTTCCATGGACTGAGTGTTGGGGGGCATACTTTCCACCATACTTTAGCTAAGGGCCTTCAGCCCCTCAACCCCTTCCCCTCCCCCGAGCCAACGGGGATATGTCGGGGGTCGGGGAAACGCTTAGATAAGGAGTTTTAGGGCTCGCTTTGAAGCCTCTGGTGGGATCCAGGAGTAACATTCCGATGAGGCCCACAGCAGGGGCGTAGCTAGGATGAAATTTTTAGGAGGCCTAGGTATCAAATGGGGGTCACGGCATTCATCACCTTCCTTAATTCTTACACATTTTATTAGGACACAAACAATTTTGGGGGCATAGAAAACATCTGGGGCAGGGCCCAGACCCCCAGGCCCCCTTAGCTACGCGTTTGGCCCAGAGGGCAAAGCCCTCTTCAAATGACATTAGACGAGCACTAAATAAATAAATCTGAAGTTACAATTTGATAATTCGTTAAAGAAGTCGGACTAACGGCGGATAAATTTGATAAGGTAGAACTTGCCACCTTCTGACGAGGCCAGGGATTGGTAAGGAGGATGGGGGTGGGGACCACAGGGAATTTTGTCCTAAGCCGACCCACATAGCACCGATGAATCCATGTAAAGCATGCGTATCAGTATTGAGCGTACATATTTTCTTTTTCCTACTGCATGGTAATTTCTCCTCCTCTGAGATACAGAGACAAATGTTCGCCCGCAACAAATTAAGGAAGATATGAGCAGACGGGGGAAAAAGAGAGTTCTTCGAAAGGCCTCCTGAGGTTCGTAATGGGGCTACAGGTAAAGTTCAACGTACCTTGATTGTCAGAGGTTCAAGGCAAACCCTGAGAAGCGTTGGGGTATCGAAGTCGGGGGCACTAACATGAAACTCATTTTCACACCCCGAAAGGACACTAAAGGCTCACTCTGAAATTTGGGGTATACACACAACATTTTCATGGGCTGTCGACTAATTTGAGACGGGCTAGCCTTTTCAGACCGACTGCTACTTGGGTAGCCACGGAAAGTAGCGTTGGAGAGCATCAGAATGTAAAGGGCAAGTGACAGGGGGATTTTTGCTCCCGTCTTCTCCTGTCGCTTCCTCTCCTCCCCAAACTCGTCGAAGGCCCAGAGCTACAAAGCATCGGGAGCAGGGTGATGGTTGAGGCTATGTAGGTCAGTCCGAGGAGAGACCAAGTCCGAAGATAGGGAGGAGAGGAAGGGACCGAGCCCCGAAGCTGGGGGTAGAGGAAGCAAGCCCTGGAAAAAATTCGCCCCCAGCAGATCAAAAACTACCGTTTACTTAAAGCATTTAAGGGTGGTCTCGACTCCCACCCCACCCCCGTGAAAAAATATTTCTGCCCCTGGAAGCTTTCCCTCCTTCAGTACCTTGTCTGGCTACGGGCCTGGGAGGGACTGTGTCTTGTACAAATGGGAGCACTGGGGATTATAGCTGAGTTTAGGTATGCCGTTTGCTTGGTAGCCTCACTTGTTTGCAAAGGTCCCAGCAGGTTTACTAGTTGGGCCAAGCACGCAGTGGAGTCCCCAGACTTTTCGAAGAGGGAGCACTAGGGTTCAAGCGTTCCTCAAAGGGACTCACCCCCCCCCCAAAAAAAAAATGAAGGGCAGAGTTCCTCTGGAGATCTCGCAGTGACGGGAAGTGCTCCCCTGTAGACGTTGGTCCCATAGTCCCATTGTAAGGCCCCTATGGGTCCAGGGACAATACTCAATTGGGGTCCCAAGGAGCGGAGATCCCGGAGGCTCTAACGTATTAATAAATTGTTATCACTCGACTAAAGCATTTGACTATACCTTCAAAATGGCATTGGATGTGCACAAAACAGGCCACAAAAGTAGAATCAAAATTTGGCCTTTTTAATTGGTATAATCGCACAAAAAAATTAATGATGGGGAAAGTGTTGAGTAGGGACGACGGATCATGTTAAGGTTTTCCAGACCCGCAGCTAGGTAGGGGCACGAAGCTCGTGCTCCCCGTGCGGACTACTGTGTCCCTATATGGAAAATCGATCGAAAATAAAATTTTACTACCTGTAAACGATGGCCCTGGTATGACTAGAGGAGAGATTTGACCAAAAATAATCTCAAAGGGCGTTTAATAATAAACGTAGTTTGTTTTCTGTAACATTTTTCTTTCTAAAATGTTTCCCGCGATGCGCGCGCTTTCATCTTCAGTTACATTTTTCTGCAGGGGCGCCGCAACGGTTTGGTGATTGGGAGGAGAACAGATGACGTCGTAATGCCATCTCAGTCCCCCCCCCCCAAGTCTGCGTAAATTGTAGCTTTTTCGTGCGTCCCTGCGATTGTATACAGCAGTGTGGAATCCTTTTTGTCACTACATAAAGGTGCCTTCATGGAGGATGGTCTCCCTCCCCTTTAACACCCCTTCCCTTTTGAAAAAATTTTTGTTAATTTAAGGTTGCCTAGATGCAAAATTGTGCCATCTTAGGGGTATTTTTGGAACTGATCATATATGACTGGAAAATATCCTTATTTCGTGAATTCTAATTTTTGGTTAGGTGGAAGAGGAGAGTGTGCATCCCTGCGATTGTATACAGCAGTGTGAGACCCTTCCTTTGTCACTACGTAAAGGTGCCCTCCTGGAGGAGGTCTAAGACCCCTCCCCGTTGAGAAATTTTAGGTTGCCTAGATGCAAAATGGTGCTATATCTTTGGGATATTTTTGTAACTGATCATATCTGGCTGGCACAGGCGCGTAGCCAAGGGAGGGGGGACAGCCCCCACCTTGAGCAAAATTTTGGTCTTTTTGGTTCCTTGTGTAACAAAGGAACCTATGTAGTCAGGTCGGCGTGTGTATGTGTGTGTGTGTGTGTGTGTATGTGACGCCATTGGAATTTGAGGTATGTGATGCGATAACTCAATAACCCAGTGATCAATTTTTCTCAAACTTGGTTGTGTACATGTATCATATTGAGTAGATGTGCCCTATTGTTTTTGGTGGAGGTCAAAGGTCACTAGGGGTCACTAGAGGCAAAAAAGTGAATTTCTTTTAGTAGCTATAACTCGGTGACCATTATTCAAACTGTGACATAATTTTAGGATAAGATAGAGTGGTAGGAGGTGCAAGCACTGTAACATTTATCATCATAATCTCAAAGGGTCAAAAGGTCAAAAAGTAATGTTTTATTGATACCTTGCCAACGAAACATTTTATGGGGATGTTGTAATGGAAAATTGTGTTCGTCTCAGTGTAGTGCACATGATGACCTACTTTGACCTCATTTGACCTTTTGACCTTTGTGATTTTTTTGTGACGCCTGGATTTGTCTTGTTGAGACGGACCAAACAGTCAATTATACTACCCTCCTATGATGTTCCTAACTCGTGTTATTGACATTTAAGTGAAAGGTTAGTAGTGTGTGTGTCATATGCATTGGAATGCGAGGTATGCGGTGCAGTAACTCAATAACCAAGTGACATAGGAGGATGGTGTAATGGAAAGTTTTGTTCATCTTAATGAAGTGCACCTGATGACCTTGTTTGACCTCATTTGACCTTTTGACCTTTGTGACTTTTTGTGACGCCTGGATTCGTCTTGTTGAGACAAACCAAAAAGTCAATTATACTACCCTCCTATGATGTTTCTAACTCAGTTATTGACATTTAAATGAAAGGTTAGTAGTGTGTGTGTGTTATATGCATTGCAATGCTAGGTACATAGTGCGATAACTCAATAACCAAGTGACATAGGGGGATGGCATAATGGAAAGTTGTGTTCATCTAAATGAAGTGCATGTGTTAGTTAGTTAGTTAGATGGAGTTTTACGTCCCAGTTTCCAACCTATTGGTTCAAGTCGAGACGACCACGGCCTTTTTTCCAGTTGTGGCTTTGACCTATGTGACGTTTTGACCTTTGTGCCTTTTTTGTGAAGCCTGGATTTATCTTGTTGAGACAAACCAAAAAGGCAATTAAACTACCACTCGTACAATGCTCATAACTCAACTTCAAGTAATTGATATTTTAGTGAAAGATCATGAGTGTGTGTGTGTGTGTGTGTGTATCGCATTGGAATCGGAGGTATGTGATGCGGTAAATCAATATAACCAAGTGATCAGTCTTTCTTAAACTTGCGAGTACTGTATGTGTATGATTTTCAAATATGTACCCTTATGTTTTTGGTGGAGGTCAAAAGTCATTGGGGTTGAAGGAGCACATGCCTTCCCTTACTACTCCCTTTGTGCAAAATAATCTTAAAGACAAGGAACCATAGTGCCCTTGGGCTATTGTTTATGTCTTTTTTACAATATTACTAGTGTTTCCCATATTTATACGCGGCAAATAGGCCTGGGAAGTGCCATTTCCAGCGATCTGCGAGGTATTTTGGACCAAGATTTTCTCGCGCTCCGCGCCAACCGGTTGACATAGAGCTCTGGCAGCGTACTTGACAACTCCATATCGATACCGCAAGGGGGACAAATTGTAGGCCTACCATATCAGGAACACATGGTATCTAGTGGTAGGCCTATATACAAAAGCAACACCTTACACTTGTTTGAAGCTGTTATGTCATTCTGCGTACTTGTAGAATAATAAATTATTTGCCAGCAATATGTGTGTATTTGATTTCTATATAGTTATTTCATAGTTAATATAGGCCTATATTAACTATGGTTATTCCTACAAAAAAGGTACATAATAATATGTCTCATTTTGCATACAGAATACCGTATAAAGTATGCACCAAATTACATATTTTCAGATTAAAAAACACAAATGCTTCTCACCGTGGGAGGGGAACACCTCCTCCCACACCCCCCCCCCTCGCGCGCAAGCGCTTAAACGCCTTTTGGGATCATTTTAAAATTTTCAAAAAAAATCTGAAATCGATTGGGGGGCACGCGCCCCCAAATCCAAACTCTCTCTCTGTATTGCAGGGCTGTATCCGAGTCCACCTGGCCCGATTCCGGGCCAATTTTGATTCCAGTGACCACCATTCCTTGCCAATCCCGAGTCCAGTATACCCTTCAATTCCGAGCCATATCAGATTCCAGGTTCTTCGATTCCGGGCCAATTCCGAGTCCGGTTATTTGGCGAATGTGACATCTTGCTTTTTGTACTGTCTTGCAATTACATTTAATTAAAAACGGGCATTTTAGGAGTCAATTTCATGCCCTGGTCCAAGCTGTATTTTAATTGACTGTATGTATATTTATATGTTGAACCATGCATCAATAACAATGTAGCCCTACGGAACAAATTTTCAACTTTCATTTTTGTGGACTCCGTCGTCTGGAATCGGTTCCGAGTCCAGCTGGACCCTTTTCCGGGCCAATTCAGATTCCAGAACCTCCCATTCTGAGACAGTTCCGAGTCCGACAAAGCACGGACTCGAGTCCAGAATCGAGTACCTTACAGCCCCGTTGCATTGTGTGAAATGTGAGCTACTCTTCATCTTTTGAATTTTCAAACTTTGCTGTTAATCAAAGAGCCGTCACAAACTAAGAATTTTGATGCCCCCACACTAAAAATATACCTTGGGGTGACGAGTGTATGTCTTTAAGTATCCACATAAATCAGTAATAAAAACTTTAGCTTATAGCTCCGTCCGTCTCCTTCTCCCATATTTCCTGCCTCTCTTCATTGTTCCTTCCCCCTATTCAGGGTTGAATTCAGAAATGAGAGAGGGGGCGTAAACGTCTGCAGAAAATGCATGGTGCAATCAGTTGGGCTTGGAGGTTTAAAATTCTGTTACAAAAATCATTGCTTTGCTGAATATAGGGGGCGTACGCCCCTCACGCCCCCTTGGATTCGGCCCTGCTATTACTCCTTATCTCTTTTCCCCGAAATTCCTCCTGCTAAGTTACATCTTGCTTTCCTGGCCGTTTCTTCTCCGCAACTCACCTTTTAATGTTCCTTCCCTTTCTTTTCTCTCCGCTCATTATTTTTCTCTCATTTGCAAAGTCCGTCTTACTCCAGCCCTTGTCCCTGTTCCATTCTTCCCAGCCCTTCACTCTTTCAGGCTATTTCGTCCCGTTCGTTTTTTCCACTATCCCTATAGCCCTGTTTGCCACAGAACTAGTAACATCGACATTTCCTTCCAAATTTACCAAGCCAATTTCCTCTTCCCCACCTTCCCTAAATTCAAAAATCGCCCTATTCATATTATTTCTTTTCTTGTCTGTCGTTTTGATTTTTTCCTTTATTTTACTTTTCTTTTCTTTTAATTATTCTCCTTTCTCTTTTCTTTTTCCGGCTATCCCGATTCTCCTTAATTTTTGTTGGCGATGCAGCTTTCCCCAGCCCCCTCTGGCGCTGCAACCTATAGGCCAGGGAATGCACAGAGAGTCAAAGATCTGGGCGGAAACATCACTGAAAGGTGTTCTGTATGCGATACAAATCTTTCTTCATCCCTGCAGGTAATAAGAATGTAAACTTAACCACTCAAGCAAACCTAATTTTCTGACCAGGGAGGTGTTAACACCCAAGTCCTTGTTCTGAGTTAACTAGACAATCCTATAGTCAGTGGCGTAGCCAGGATTTCTCTAACGGGGACCATGCAGTAGGTTGTGTGATCGCCAGCCTGGGGAGGGTTCTAAGGGGTGGGGTCCCCTCCCCTTTGAAAATTTTTGAAAAATTAGGTGTCCTTACGTGCAATCTGGTGCCACATATGCTACCTTTTGAAGTAAACTTTGTGTTAAAAAATGTACGTATTTTTAGGAACTAAAACAAAAGCAATCGGCATCAGTGGGGGGACTATGGCCAATGGGGTGTCCCCTCCTCTTTGAAAATGTTTGAAAAATTAGTTGTCCAGGCTCAATACATGCAATATGGTGCCACATATGCTACCTTTTGAAGTAAAATTTGTGCTAAAAAAATTTACGTATTTTTAGGAACTTAAAAAAATCGGTATAAATGAGGGGGGCCATGGCCCAATGGCCCTCTAAATACGTCACTGCCTATATTACCACAATTGACTATTTTGTTTGCATGAAACTCTAAAGTCAAGACTGACTGCATTATTATGTAAGCCCGGTCTGTCAAAGCAGTTTTACCGGTTTTCAGTTTAACCCACGCGGGTCCAGAATGACATATAATACTCTTTGCAAAATGCGTGTATCCGAAAATTCGACCTGAAATTCTGAAATTCCATGTACATTTACTCTTCCCTCTGCTTGTAGCCCCCTTCTGTTGAAACGGATATTGTTTTCTGTGAAATTTTCGCTGTTCGTGTGTATTTTGGTCTGCAGGCGTCCCAAACACACTGTCTGCCTTTTCAGCTAATGTTGTGGGTGTGTTTGTGTGTACTACTTCAATGTTTTGAGAAGCTACCTGTGTAAAACACTGTAAAATACTTTACTGTAGTACCACTACATACTACGCCATGGAAGAGTATTAATAATCAACCAAATCAAACCAAAATCATTTCATAAGTTCCCTCAGTTTTCAATGGATTCTAGTCTATCCCATTGTGTAATGGTATATCCAACGATCCGTGGATTTGATTGGTTCATGGTGTTTTCTACGCGTTGAGTTCAGTCCGTCTTATGTCCACCGCGGCCAACCATACACGTTACTCTTGTTGTACTGTCCATGACGTCATGGACAGTACCTTAGGCACGCTTCTCATTTTCGAGAAGCAGTTCTTTCGTTCAATGTTTCTTGATTCTCATTGAGTTCTTTGTTCTACCATTGAGCTCATTATGTAGAGTGAATCATGTAGATGGGAACGAAACTTCTTGGTCACTTTTGGTTGGAATGGGGCTGAGCATGATTGGTTTTTGTTTTAGCAGTTTTGTATTTTATTGTTTTGTTAAGAATGGTTTCAGTAAGTCAAACTACCTAAATAGTTAGTAGGCCTACAGTATATTGTGGCACATGGTCGTACTGTCGTATTTCGCACACAGTAGGCCTACTCTACGCACGCTTCTTATGTCGTAAAACCAGGGAGCTGCCATTGACACACACACACTGTACGGCTGTAAGTGCTGTCGCGCTTGCTGATTGGTCGATTGCTTAGAGTATGTAGGCAAGGTCAATCACGAAAGGTGAGATTTCTTGAGGCATTTTGAAGCAAGAAATGAAGCTTGCAGCCTACTACAAGTCCATTGTGATGATATCTGCAGAGAAATACAGCTATAGGCTAATTTGTTTAGACCTGAAATATTTTTGAATACTTCCCACAAGATCTTGAGAGTAGGCCTACCATTTCCTGCATGCAAAGCCCAAAATTTGTGCTTCTCGCAGTCAAACAGTAAAAGCAAAGTGATCTGTCACTCAAATTTCGGTGCATCAAGGGAAGAGGATTTAATTAACATATAGGCCTATTGTCTGACGGATTTGGTCGAGCTTTCTCACATCTTCACTGTGCCAACACTGAAAATTGAAAGAGCGATATTCTAAAGCTAGCACAGTGGCGTAGCCACGGGGAGGGTTTTGGGGGTTGAAACCCCCCCATGACCCAACCTTGAAAAATATAATTGAAAAAACACATGATCACTACAAACTTTATTACATTTGAGGCACAAACATTGCACCATTTTGCATCTGGAGACCTAAAATATCCGTTTTTCTCCCTCCCCTTAGACCTTTCCCTCATGTCGTAGGCTACTCCAAAACCCTCCCCAGGCCTGGCTACGCTTCTGAGCTAGCATAACCACTGAGGACGTTTCAAAATACCAGCACAGAAACAGTCATAGACAGTAAGTGGTTACGATTTTCGTAACCACATTTTCTAGTTGTTATTTGTCATTGTTTGACACACTCCCATTGCACTTCATTGACAAGCAGTGCTTGCATACCCTGGCTATAGCCGAACTCGTGTTTCCCAGAATAGAATGAAGCATAAAGTTAACCGGATGCCAGACACTATGCAGGTGCTATCTCGGAAAATTCGACTTCATAAATTTACAGATATAGTAATACAGGAAACGAGTGCTTTTGTTGGAATGTTTACGCAAGGGTCTTCTATGATTGATAACTAAAATCAATACCAGAATTTACCAGACAAAACATTGCAATCGAATTCTCGAAGCTTCTATAAGTCAAATTTTGGGACTAGAAAGTCTGGGTTGTTGAAAGTCTTGAACTTCAGGTGTGCCCACCACAACGCATGCATCCAAGAACGAGATAAATTGTTCGTTCTTAGTTGAATATTTATTGGCCATAATCCTTAATATTTTAATCTCAAGGTTTTTTTTTTTTCGTATTCTCATTGTCACCCCTCAACATAAATTGAAGGATTTTGATGCTCAAATGAATTCTTAAAACGTATGTGTGGGAATCTATGATAAGAATAAATTACGACATTGAAACGATGCATAGAGACTGTCTAATATATTAAAGAAATATTCGATTTGCAGCTCAGCGCATGCTGGACAGTCTGAATATTTTTAAATTGACCCAATCGAGAGTAGGAATTCTAAATTATGACCAATCATGAAGGAACGATTCTCTTTCACGTCCGAATGCATGAAGTTGGCAGCGAAATTTTTTCGGCACTTTAAAAAAGATATGACCAGCGATCAGTATATCACTGGAGTTGCAAAAGGCGAGTGGGGTAGCGCCACTTCCATGGCCGCAGCCAGGAGGAGCCGGCCAGAGAACTGGCAGAAAGCTTATTTGATTTCGCAGCGAGGTATCTTTACATGGGCGATTTTCGTCGGGATACCTGAAGCGTACTAGGCTATAGCGCTTGATTTTGAGAGAATAAATCAGCATGCTGAGTGTACGAAATAACCAAAAATGACGACATTGAGTTTTGGAGGGAAAATTGGGGACGATCCTTCCACCGTCAATGTAAAATGAATGAATCCACGTCCATTCTTAAAAAAAAACACCGAAGTTATGTGTAAGTAGGCCTACTGTGCAGTTGCGCTTGGTCAGATTAGGGTATACCAGGATCAGGATAAGAGTACGTCGCAGAAATCCATAGGGCATAAACGCAATGGAATGAGAGAGGAAGCTTTAGCAAGATGTCAGTCGACACCTGAAAATGTTCAGGTTCTGAGATTTAACTAGCTTATTCCAGGCGCGGATCCAGGTGGGGGCGCACCCCGCGCACGCCCCCCTGTTTTCGATGACCAAGGATGTTTTGACCAACAATTTTTTTTTGAGCAAATAGATATGAAAAAAATGCTTCCCAGATGCTGGGAAATCGCACCTAAGCGCATTTAGAATTCAAATTTTCTTGGGGGAGGATCCCCCCCCCCCCCCCGCCGTGGCTTCTCGCCTTCGGCGCTGGCTCGTCGGCCTTCTGCCTGGATCCGGGCCTGTATTCCAATCAAGTATAGTCGATGGGAAGAAAGACCTATATACTGAGGGGTTCTGCAATAAATGTATTTAAGAGCTTTATTGTTATTACTGACCTGATTTTCAATTACGTTAAAATAGGTGGAATCTTTGTTATGCTTAGGCTTAGCCCTTCTTCTTGCTGGAAGCTCTGTAAGGTAGTGGTCATGTGGGACAGCTGGTAGCTGGTTATTCAAAATTCTATACATATAACAAACCCTGTCGACTTTTCTACGGTTCTTTAGTAGGGGAAGTTCCAATTGCTTAAGTCATAAAGCCTTCCTCTCTAGATGTGTAGTTACCACTAATGAATCTGGCAGCTCTGCGTTGGACTTTCTCCAGGCGGTCTAGGCCTTAATTGGTAAGGGTCCCAAACGGAAGCAGTATACTTTAGGCACAGGCAGTCATAGCGTTCCATATATATATATATATATATATATATATATATATATATATATATATATATATATATATATATATATATATATATATATATATATAGGTCGAAAATTGTGTTTGGTGTTCGATCATGAAGTTGAAATCAATCCCACGTGATATATATATATATATATATATATATATAATGGAAAGTTAGCGCACTTCACGGCCTTTCGGTACCAACTTCGCCCGACTGAATCACGATTTTTATGCCTTATTCTCTATGTTACCCCTTTTTAATACACACGAATGTTCTAATCGTGCAGTCTGATTACTTGAGTCGTATGATGATTCATTTGGACCAAAAATGTCTTCAAAAAAGAAACATTTCTTGGCGAAAATCTCGATTCCACCACTTCTCGTTCAGTAGACGGCGACGGTGACTTCACATACGTAATGGGATTTCCCCCTTAGAATTCCGGTTCTCCCATTGGACAGTTCGGGCCCTCAATGTGACGTAGTTACGCTTGAAGGTTCAAAAAGTTCAACCAACGACAGGGACTCACACAACAATTATATCACCTAAACGCACATGAATCTCAACAGTACGAGGAGAGAGTTACAACTATGGCTGCAAACCATTTTCTCATGACATGGTAAGCTAATATGAAATGTGGCTTTGAACTAAGAAATATTAAGAACTTGTTTACTTTGTTCCAAGTATTAAAGGGCAAGAGCAGTCGCCCAAAACTTATTTTGAAGCAACAGCTTAATCTCACAATTGTCTTTTTATTTCTCTTCAAAGTATCTTTCGTAATATTTTAGGCCTTCAGTATTGCATATTCAAGGTAAACCAATCAGTTACTTCTAGTAAATTTCACATTTGAGAAGAAAAAATATTGTCACATGACTCTCAAGAGCCAATCATGAAACAGGACAGTCTACTACACTACTTCAAGTTGGGGTGACTGCATTTCCCCTTTAAACTGCTGGGTTGAGACTACTTGCCATCAGTGGCATAGCCAGGATTTTTTGAGCAGGGGGTCACGGACCTTTCCTAAGCAGCTAGGGGGGCACAATTTCTAAATTCTCTCCCTCTCTATAGGGTTTATATACAATACTTTGCATTCTAACATTTTCCACGGGGGCACCTAGGGTGGCACAACTTTGTCGTGGTGGCACGTGCCCTACGCCACTGCTTGCCATTTAGTTACTTGCAGGCTTCTTTCCAGTGATGTAGACCCATAGTTTCTAATGCAAAAGTAATTGCAAATTTGTACCATGACAAGAAAAGACAGAGCGCAGAAATGTCACAACCAATCACTTCTACTAGAGAGCTACATCAACCGAAGCAAACCTTTCTGTGTCATCTAGTGATAAAAGTTCATTGCTCCAGACACAAAGAAAACAAATTGGTGTGGGTAGTCTTCGCTATATTACAGATGAGACCTTTCAACTTTTCAGACATCTTGATTGTACAATTAGGAAGTATGAAACAGTGGAAAATGTTAAGTATGGGAAAGATTTGTACGCTTTTATTTTTGAAATGGTACAAAAAAGATTGCAGTGTTATTAACATGTGGAATGACTTGTTTCAGGAGCAGGGGGATAGTCTGAAAGAGCAAATTACCATGGTTTTGGAAGAGCTAATTCACAAATATCTCAAGATGTCATGTAGCCACTTCAGAAAGGAATATTTAAGAATGCTGCAAATAAAAGAAGGGGAAGCACATAGAAAACAAATAAAAATGAAGCAAACCCCCAAGAATGAGACAGTATATACCGGGTACATCAAAATAATCTGCATCTCTTCTTACACAAAAGACAAAAGGGAAAGGAAAGGCTAAGGCCAAAAGGCAGAAGGTTGTACAATGGTCATGTGAGGGGTGTAGTACTGAAATGTGTTATGGATTGCGTTTGCCGTGATGCCTGTGATGTTTGGTATCATTATGTGTTGGGCTATATGGAGATGAGGAAGAGCTAAAGGAGGATCAGTGGTTTTGTTTTAATTGCCACACTTAATTGAGTAAAGTGCCTTGAAGTCTGAAATTTCAGGAATACAGGTTTCAAAGCTTGGAAAATTACTCATTATGGTCCAACACCTATCTTCACAGGATATTTTTGAGCTGAGATATAAGATATTAAAGTTTATAATTACTCAGTTTAAAATGGTTTATTGTACATTAAATTTTAATGTCATTCTTGTATACTACTCAAGTTACAGGTTTTATTTTTCTTTGTTTTTCTGACCGCCTCTGCAGCTCATGCCAAAATGTGATCACTTTATTGCTCTTATCAGGTTACTTGACTATACAAGCCCTCCCCGTGGACCATGATATAAAAGAAAACAGGAAGTTTTTCAAGGTGATATCCTAGTATAAGTACAATGTGTCCCCAAATCTACACTCAAGCAGCCGGATATGTAGTGGGAAATAGTGATGCAGCATTAGTAGTTTTTTTTAAACTGTTTGGGCTATGTATTTTTCTCCTTTCTTGAAAATTGCCATTGATGATGTGAGGAGTGCATACCTACCAACTGTCACGGTTTCACCGTGAATCTCACGGTTTTGGGCATCATATCACGACCAAATTTTCAAATTTTACGGTGAAATAACATTATTCAAACAGATGTAAACAGTAAACTACACAGCAAATAACAGCTCCAGCTAGGAAAAATGGGTTAGTTTCCCATCGTTAGGAAAAGATCACGAATTTTGGCAGAAAAATAATCCACCGGAAAAAAATGAAATGCAGGGTAGCCTAGTCAGGCTACTGTTTCACATTTAGTCAATTCAGTTTTGCACTCTAATCAGATCTGGAATCCCTTACGAAAATCGAGACCATTCGTAAGCCAAACACGTACGGCAATAGGCCAGGCTATACATATATGTTGCATGGCAAACCTAACCTGGCCTCCTCATGCAACTCCTGATTGTTTTCTTATCTATCATGCATAAAAAATGAGGTGCGTGATCACCACTCAACGCATGGTACATCGTCATCGACCCAATGGACAGATGGAAAGCCGTCAATACGCTACAGTAAAAAAAAACATCAACCACGACGACTTCCTTATCTCGAACTTCATAGGAGTTTGAGACGGAAAGATGCAGCCACCTAAAAATATGATTGTGAAAATTTGCGTAATATGAAGAATATTTTTTATGCAGACGTGCACTATAGAATTAAAAGCTGTGGTAACAAAGTTTGGTTTCGTTAAATCAGTAATTTAGACTAAATTCTAAGTTTTTTTCCACCCCCCTGCCGGACAAAAAACTTTTGGATAATGTAGTACAGTTTTGTAACTGTGCTTTGGCCATGTATATCTTCCATCTGCCTTGGACGTATACGCCTTTCATTATTTACGTTAGCACAATGGAGCCCAATTTTTGCAACTTTTGTCATGGAAATAAATAATTTTTCGACACGCCCTGTCTCGTTTTCGTCACTGTTCGCACTGTTTATCTTATAACTATTATATAGAAGGGAAATAAAATTACATGGAAGTTCCTGACGACTTCCCTGGTTCAAGATACCTTTCAGTAAATCTAAGATACATCTTTTCCATCCTCTATCTGCAGGGGGTACGCAATGAGGTATAGTTTGAGCGAATAATGGATGTATTTTAATCTTTTTCGATCAAAATTTTTTCCCAAATTGCCAAAAGATCCGTGCGCTTGCTGCCCTTCCTGCACTACTATCTTCAGTGCTATTGAATCGTTCTTTTATATCGTGATCAATCGCATTTAGGTTGGTCAACGGTGACTGGATATTACAACAGTTCTAATGCAAAATTTCGGGCCGCTTCTGCCACGATCGCCACGGTCTACACACCATTCCTCAGTGGCACCGGCATGGGGAATGGGTGCGCGTGCTGCCTTATATTTCCAAAAAGGCATTTAAGCTAGGCTATACCCCTGTAGAGTTGGCGAGGTGTGTTTTTGACCGAGTCATGGTATACTATTTCGCGCATTTTGCTTGCTTCAGACAACAAATTCTGCCCTGTGATTATTACTGGTAAAAAGGGATCAAATTACCCATGGTCATTGAAGGTAGTATCAACTTTCAGTTTGATCTGAGATAAACTGCAATCAAATGTCAACGTTTGGGGTTATTGACAGATGCTTGAATGAGCACCTAATTGGTATTGATAACAACTCTTGACGAGTTTTGGCATGTGAAGATTTTGCAAAATGTTTATTTTTAACTTCATGTCTTCCAGTTGGGTCCAGTACATTGAACAATGTGCTTGCCTGTCTTGAGTCACTGTTAATGGTGTAACTTAAAGACAGATTTGCATTAGTTGGTGTTTAGCAAAAGTCTCAGTTGGTGACTACTCTTTGATTAACATCAGAGTTACAAAATTCAAGAGATGCAGAGCAGCTCATATTACACAGCACACACAGAGAATGTTTTGATTAGCCTATACATGGGGTCTTTTATGCTCACCAGGATGTGGCCTTGAGCAGTGACTTGTTTTTGTCTGCACAAGGAGAAGCAGTAAAGACTATTATGGGCGGAGCTTACCACCAAGTAAAAGCCATACTTGGGGTGATGCAAATCCCTCTTTAAGATCCAATTGGCAAGATTGTCAATTTAGTTTGAAAAGAATTAAGTTCCATCTGTTGCTAAAATTGACAGACAAGTAGTCCATAGGCTTGTGCCATACAGTGAGGTGTTGCTATAATTATTTAGGAACTCAAGTACGTACTAACATGAGAGGTTAAAGGAGCTATGGCATCCCCCAAATATATTTAGACATACCCCCATAGCTCTAAATCTAGTTGGTGACTACATTGATTTGCAGTCATTCAACCAATAATAGCACCGGTTGATAATGATGACTTGGACAGTCTGTTGTGTTCCTAATGAGGCTCACAGTCACACACAGTTTGTTTTTCATTATTGCCTAGAGCAACTGAAACTCAGTGCAGGCTAGTGTACGTGGCTCTGTCTTGAAAGTGTTGTACTACTAGACAGTTGTCTGTGTTTAAATTGGAGGCGGCGCTAGAAGTTAGGTTAGTTGGAAGAATTGTTACTATCTGGGGTGAGCTTAGAGGGCCTTCAAGATTTAAAGCTAAGTAAAACTTCAAAAGCAGATGACTATAAAAAGAGTTAAGATCATGTGTTCCAATTGTGCTCAACTTGTTCAACTTAAGAGAATTTTCTGAAAAAAAAATTTAAAGACCAGGAATTCCCACTAGATCATATATACACTAGCCTGAAGTGGATGGAAAATCTTCTTAGGGTTAGATATAAGGTTAATGGGGGTCAGGGGTGTGACCTATCCCCAAACATATTTAGGATTTAAATACAGTGGATGGCTGCAATTTGATTGACATGTATTGAAAAAAAAACCTAAACTCTGATTGCTCACTGATGACATGGACAGTTAGCTGTGTTCTCAGTTAAACTCACAAACAGTTGTGAGTCTGCATTATGGCATTAGGCAAGAGCAACTCAGTGCTGGCTACTATGGCTATGTCCTGGAGGTGCACTACCCTGATGTTTTTGTTTAAAGTGGAGGAGTGGCTCTAAGTAAACTTAGTAGGGAGCATTTTTATTTTCTGCAATGAGTGAGATAGGAGAGCCTGTTTGATTAACAAGATGGTTACAGTAAGGATTACAGTCAAAAGCAGGGCTATGGTTATGGTTGCTTATGATTATGTTTGGTTATAGTTCATACATGTAAGTTTTCTTTTATTAAAATCAATGTTACAACACTTTGGGTCAGTATCAAACTTTTGGGTGAATTGAATCTTTCATCTAATGAACCTCATGTATCCAACTTGTACCCCAAGAAAAAAAGTTGATATGATGTGATCAAGTAAAAATTAAACAATTATATATATAAGAATCATACATATGCAAAATTTAAAAAAAAGACTTAAATGTTATATAAACTGTGAGGTATAAAGATCTATGTAAAGTGTATTAAGCATGCATCTTCAGTAGCTAATCGTGATTTTTAGTGTAATTGTGCCCTATGATAGTGAAAACAAAATGTGTATTTAATATTGTATCATCTACATTAAATACGAATTGAGACAGTAAGAAATACATCTAAACAATATTTGGATATTTCACCAATAACAGAGTTTTAGTGGCATTCGTTCATCTGAAGTTGTTCTGCCTTTGCAATGACTCTCCAACTAATTTAGGTATAATTAATTTCTTTTTGAAATACATTCAAGGCATCTGAGTTGGAATAAAAGTCAGTGTAGAGCTTCAACCATTGGGATTGAGTATGGAATAGCATGGTCACACCAAGTTCTTGTGTTACAATGAGTTACAAGAATGGAGTCAGTTGGGTTATGCACTCTGCTATGCAGTTCAATGGTTACACCTCCCCCTTCCAAGATCTCCATGCTGTGATCCTCTAAATTCTAACTCTGTAAATTGTGGATTTGTGTGATGGATCCACAATGCTTTCCTTTCACAGAGATATGGAGATATACAGTGTTAAACATATCTCTACCCCTGACCCTAGCCTAGCTGTGGGCCCTAATTTTACCCTAATACTAATCTGTTATGTGTAAGCCATCAAAATAATGAGACATGGAAACAGAGAGCAGTCACCATTCAGATATATAAAAAAGGACCTAATCTCTCACTCCCACATTAAAATCCTCCATTTATTGATCCTTCTAGTTGTTCAACCTTATTTCTAATTTTCTGGAAGCTATTAACAAATAATAAGACAGTTATCTGATCAGTCATCAGGCACGGGTCCCTTTCGAAAGGGGGGGGGGGGCTGAAAGCCACCTTGAATATTCTTCTAGATAAACATTATGCTAATTTTCGCATTTTGTTATTGTTGATGGGGCGAAAAGGGGGCTGAGGCCGGGAAAGCCCCCCCACCCCTTTGGATCCACGCGTGGCCATCGCGTAGTTGCTCTGTAGGTAAAGACTTTACTTTTTAATAAATTGATAGTGAGGAGAATTTGTCAGGGGCAAGGGCAATTAGATGTAATAAATTTGTCAGTGCAATTAGATATGTATCCATATATTTCATTGCAATAAAAAGTTATTCCCCAACCAGATGACATTTATGTGCGTTTAGGTGTTATAATTGTTGTGTAAGTCCCTGTCGTTGGTTGAGCTTTTTGAACTTTCAAACGTAACTACGTCATGTTGAGGGCCCGAACTATCCAATGGGGGAACCGGATTTCGAAGGGGGAAAATCCCTTTACGTAATGGGAGTAACTATTTTGAAGACATTTTTGGTCCAAATGAATCATCATACGACTCAGGTGATCAGAATGCACGATTGGAACATGCGTGTGTATTGAAAAGAGGTAAAATAGAAAATAAGGCATAAAAATCGTGATTCAGTCGGGCGAAGTTGGTACCGTAAGGCCGTGAAGTGCGCTACCTTTCCATTATATATATATATATATATATATATATATATATATATATATATATATATATATATAGTTTGGTACAAAGTTCTGTGTAGCATGGAAATGGTAACAAGAAAAAGTTGACAAGTAATACTCATGTATGTATGTATGTATGTAGTATGCTATCTTTGATGGTATAGAAAAAAGACGATTTAGATCGGCTTCACAATAGGTGGCATTTTTTGCGTTAAAGCAGACGAAGTATTTGCAGACGAAGTTAGATTTTGCAGATCTTTCTGCAGGGCAATGTGATCAATTTGGTTTTTTATGGGCCAATAAAGGAGGGAGTCATCAGCAAATAGTCTCACTTGGGAGGAGACAA
The DNA here is from genome assembly GCA_029531755.1 of Holothuria leucospilota. Classification (NCBI taxonomy): domain Eukaryota; kingdom Metazoa; phylum Echinodermata; class Holothuroidea; order Aspidochirotida; family Holothuriidae; genus Holothuria; species Holothuria leucospilota. Next base: position 49,292,176 of record CM055972.1, read on the forward strand.
AGTCAGGTAAGTCGTTTATGTAGCACAAGAATAGAAATGGCCCAAGTACCGTATTTACGGCGGAACAGAATAGGAAAATGTCACTAAAAATTATGGTAATTACACTAATAGGCCTACATTTACTCATTCCAATGAATGTAGATTGAAAATGATCATGCCATTCTGACTTTGTTGCATATTCAGTTTGAACTGTTTCTCTTCTTTAACTTGGAACAGAATTCAGGAATTCCTGGCCACAAATACACAAGGAGAGATGGAAGATCGTGCAGCGAAACGATCAAAGACATCACACAACGAAGGGGAAGCCCTAGGTAGGTGCATTACGTTGTGTTTGTTTGTAAATATTGTAATTGTACGGTTTTGCACATTCCCAAGGGAATCCCACTGTGTTGAAACTGAAGAAAGTAAATAATCATAGTTAAAAGTTTCTAATCATAGTTAAAAGTTTCCCAGTTTCCCACTAACTATGCATTAATAAATGGTAGGTAGTAAAGCAAAAGAAAAAAATGTCCTTTGTTTTATACTCCGATATAACCACGTAATGAATTCCAGTCGATCATGAAGCAAGTCTATTGTATCCTGTCACATCCTTAATAGGACCAAGTTGCCACATGTTTCTTCGGTCTCATTTTTTATTTATGGATTTTCTTTTTAAAAAACTGGTACATCACTTCTTGAAATTTTCCACATTAAAAGTAAACAATTTGAAAACAAGCTTCACACTGTGGATGGTGTCAAAGACAAAGTATTGAGACGGATTGTAAAGAACATTGTAGAAAAGGTCTTGTTGTGGCCATGACCACATAGGCCAAAGCAGAGGGGCTGGGGGCGGCAGCCTTTACCCCTACTGGGACAGAAAAATTGCGATTTTCGTGCACAGGATATGCTATGTATGGGCATACGTGCCTAAAACTAAAAAAAAAGTGCTCAGCCTCCCAAATGAATGTGGTTTCATGTGCGATTGGTTGCAGCCCTAATGTTATCACTGTAAAAAGAGACGTTTTCATTTTTTTAACACATAATGGCGTTTAAGAATTAGAAAACGAACAACAAAATGGATAAGCACAGTAAATGACTGCACGAATATTAACACATGATAAAGATAATGACGTCAATTAAAGTGCACTCCGCAAACACGTTTATATGTTTGATATAATATATGTTAATTAAAAACAACTTGATGTTTACAGCCTAATCATGAATAAACGCATAAACGTGTTAACGAGATGGCGTTAAAGTTTCGTCAATGTGTTAATGTTGGCGTTTTAGACCTTTAATGCGTATGTATTTTATTGTTTTTTTTTTCGGTTACATAAACGCCAAGACGTGTTTATAATCTGTTCCAAAAAAGTGTTAATCATTTTTACAGTGAGCATACCAGACTTACCTTTCTGCAAATTATCAGTTTTGCTAACTGATTTAGCTATGAGATTGATCTTGTAACTGGCCTAGATGTAACCGACAATGAGGTAGATCAAAGAATAGGCTTGAAGCTCTCAGAATTTCAACACAAAGACATAGCCTATAACATGGACAGGTGTGTTAATAACAGTGGCCATAGATTAACCGATCTGTACAGTGATCTTGATCTACCGTAATAGAAGATTTGGTACCGACTTTAAACATGCCAAGTTTACATGTGATAGTAGGAGTATCGCCGATTACATTATTTCTTCCCCAGATTTACTTCCAAAAATAGATGAATTTCTGTGAAGACATCTTGGATAACTTATTGCTGGTTCAGCATAACCCAATTTTTGTAAAGTTCTTGAACAGGGCCCACAAGTCATTGAAGTCGGGCACAATGACAAGATTGGTTAATTTAAAATTGATGTTTACATGATAATTTCAAAGAAGATTTGAGAGAATGAAAAGAGAGATGATTTGAGTAAACTATTTACTTAACACTGACGTTTGCAATATTATTGAACGTCTTAATGCTATAAGCATTGAATGCCTCCCAAAGTATTGGTGGTATAATTTCTTCCCTGCATAATGTATATGTTGAGACTACGGAGAAGTTTGGCGTCTTAAAAATGCAGATATGAATCCTTAAAGTAGTAGAAGGAAATTTGCAAAGACGACCAGTTGGTTTAAGAGTTGTTGCAAATCGATGAAATCCCAGTAAGTTCAGTCTAAACTGGAGCATGAACTTGGCCTACTTAGATCTGAACAGGTTAAAGGCTTCCAAGCGGTACAAAAGTACTTTGAAAAAGGACAAGAAAGAATATTTTGCAAATTTGCATCGCCAAATAAGACAAATGCGTAGTTCCAACCCACAACATTTTTAAGAAAATATAACAGATTTCACTCGCAAATTGAAAGTACCATGAATTGTTTTGTTCCAACAGAGTCGCTCTTTAACAATTTTAAAAGCCATAATTTAAGTGACACTGAGTTTCAGGATGGTATACCATTCGACCAATGATTTTTGCCTAGGTGGATTCGACTTCAGAGATGCCAACCCTCCCTGATTCTCAGGGAGGCTCCCTGAAAATTCATGGATTTCTGTCCATTCCGACTAACAAATATGACAACCTCCCTGATTCAAGAAGGACTTTCCCCTATTAAGTTGCATGTAATTCTAAAAACCTCCCTGATTTCTGTGTGAAACCTCCCTGATTTCTGGATGTAAATGTTGGCATCTCTGCGACTTAGGTTTTAATTAAATTAGCCTACAATAGAAGAAGATGTTTTTCAGCTAGTTAAAAAGTTACAAAATAATAAGCCCCAAGGGTCCGATTTGATTTTGAACCAATCTTTTGAAACAGCCCACACCAGTTAATTCATGTTATTACGAAGTTATTTAATATTATTTTCTGAAGAAGTTCTGTTGTTCGTACAAGCTTAACAATAGGCTTTAGTAAGCAGATTTACTGAGGAAAGGTGCAATGGATTGTTCTGAAAATTACAGGGAAATTTTCCTTCTTGGCTGTCTTTGTGAGCTTTTCACCACTAATTTTAAATCTTTCTTTTCACCTCCGTTTATTGATCATTGACTTTTCAAATCTTCAAAAAAAAAAATTCCAAAACAAAACAAAGTGTTCATAGTTGTAAACGTACTTAGGAGATCATACAAGTAATAAGCAAAGTCACTCTTGAACATTTTACTCCAAAAATATGAAATCTCTTATGCAAATAAAAAGAACTCAAGCCAACCCCTCCTGTACAAAGTATAATACGTATAATTTATGTGTGTGTATATATATATATATATATATATATATATATATATATATATATATATATATATATATATATATATATATATTGATAATGGTAGTAAGAAGTGCTTAAAAGTTTGCGGAATTCCACAACGTTTCGGGTATAAACTCTTCATCAGGTGACAAAAATGCAACTGAACTAAAGCAGAGAAAATACTTCCAAAAATATATTATCCTTCTGTGAGAAACGTTATTATCCCACGAAAATCCTCTCTGACGCTCTACATAGAATCCAAGGAACCAGTAGAGCGGAGGCGTTGAGTAAAAAGACTAACACGTCTACCAATCTACGCTTTCCTTTGGTAATTTCATATCACCCATCGGTACGCCCACCCATACTCACCCTCGCTTCCTTAGCGGTACGCGAGAAATGTCCCGGTAAGGAATTCGCGGGAATTCCCCAGCAGTGGAGCTGCCAGGTTACTAGGCGAGTACACGGGAGGTTGAGGGCGGGCTGCGCTGCCAGGCAGGCACGTGCAGCCGCGCGTGAATTCTCATTGCAGCGACGGAATTTTCGGGCAGCTACGCCAGTTTTAAGCTCCGCGTGAGCTAGGAAAGACGTGCGAGAGCGGAGCTCTCGCCGGCTGTACCGTGTCCTGTTAAGGACATGTTGCTGAGTGCACTCACCCACACACGGACACGTTTTGACCCCTCCCTCCGTTATGGACTTTTGGTCACCCTGGGGTACCCCACCATGGGTTAGGACTTTAGACTAGTAACTTGTGAAAATTAACTGTTACCATGGCAACGGTTGTTATTTCTGCTGGCATTACCGAATATAGCCCAACAGGTCAAGTGACTACAATATCTCATCCTCCTCACGGAGCGATGAGATAAAAAGCACGGGCTCCAGGAAATGAATGTCTAACAAAAGTATTAATACTATTTCGGAACATTGTAATGTAAGAAGTATTCATTCCACAACACTAAATTCTACTTACAAGAAGTTTAATTCTTCCTGACAGCATTACAAAAAAGTACACTTGAACATGAACGCACAATGACTGGTTTAAAGTTCATACACTTATTCGCCTACATTCATTGGTCAGTTCCTATATTTTTAAGTAACGCACTTTTATATGCGCGTTTAATTTCTTACGCCCTCACAACGGGAAATCAACAAACGCGTTTGCTTCCCAAGAGCGCAGAAGTGTGCGTCAAGTATTTCGGATAATACACAGAGAAAATACGTATTCCGCGAGTATAGAACGCGTTGTTAAAAGACGCATGCTAACCTCTTTTAACAATGAAATTTTTGTAACGTACGCTTTCTTATTTCCCTACGCAGATCGCCGAAAAGAACGGCGCACATGTCAAATTCACACTTCGATATTTGCGTCTCCACGAGGAGTCACTGAGTGTAAAGCCGTGGTCACACTACGGCGAATTCGGATCGGATTCCGATCCGATTTTTGTGAGTTTTTATTAAAATCTTCTCCATTTTGGGTCGGAAAGAACCCAAAATTTGCCAACCTGTGTAATTATATGATTTTTATCGCAGGACTACGAAAATTAAATTAATACGAATTATTTCGTGACGTCACATCGAAAGACAGCTTTTATCGGACTACGCGTGTCCGATAAAAGCTGTCCGTCGATGTGACGTCACGAAAAAAATCAGTTAACATTTCATTTTCATAGACCTCTGATGCAAATCATATATTTACACTGGTTGGCATATTTCGGGTTCTTTCCGACCCGAAATGGAGAAGATTTTGATAAAAACTCACAAAAATCGGATCAGAATCCGATCCGAATTCGTTGTAGTGTGACCGCAGCTTAACAGTGTAGGTATAGTAGTTTGGAATCTATGCTTATAATATCTTTGGTCAGTACTAGTAACAAGCGCGTCTACACTGTGTACTGTTCATTTACGTTGCTATCATCAATGTTAAATCATTGCGTACCGAGACACTATTCACACGTCCTACCCTATTAAGAGTACGCTGGACCACTACAAAAGTCGCGTGCTACGGAGAAAAAATTTGTGCATTCGCTTTTTATACATTTCAAGTTTCCTGTTAGTGCAGTGGTTTCTCTTGGAACTGAAACCAGAAAGCGATTTCTGCACAATTTGACCATTGGCCTCTGACCTTTAAATCTGACCTCTACCTTTGACCTTTTCTTTCGGGGTTTGCGAGACACAAGTTCCCACTCCGGGTACCTTCCCACGAAGTTTGAAAAAATCAGTTAAGCCAACTATAGCGATTTTTAAAACAAAATTTGTACATCTGACCCTCTGTTACGTGACCTTTGTCCTCAGTTGCTATGGCAACCACATATTTTGGTAGACTTGTCATCCCTATCATAAGTGTAAAGTTCCCTGTACGTGCAAGGGTTCCTCTTGAAATTAGCCAAAACAACAATTTTGCACACTTTGACCATTGACCTCTGACCTTTGACCTTTACTTCCGGGTGGAAGACCGTATTTCCCACCCTTGGGTGCCTTCCTACCAACTTTGAAGAGAATCGGTCCAGCCGTTTAGTAGTAGTTTTCAAAATAAGAAGATGTAAATTTGACCTTCTGTCACGTGACCTTTGACCTTGGTTGCCATCGCAATCATATATTTTGCAAGTAGTAGGTACGTTTATTGTTTGTGTGAAGTTTCAGGTAAGTGGGATGTTTCTTTTTGGAATTATACTAAAAATACTAAAATTTGTGTTTTTTCGCCAAATTTGACCTTTGATCTCTGACCTTTGCCCTTCACTTCCGAGGGTCTGGGAGACAAAAGTTCTTACACTGGGGTACCTTCCCACCAAGTCTGAAGAAAGTCGGTCAGCCGTTGAGGAGCAGTAACAAAATAAGAAAATGTACATTTGACCTTCTGTCACATGACCTTTGACCTTGGTTGCCATGGCAACCATATATTTGTATGGTACTAGACTCATTTAATATATGTGTCTAGTTTCAATTGAGTGGGATGTTTCTTTTTGAAATAATACTAAAAAAGTGATTTTTGAATTTTTAAACAAATTTGACCTTTGACCTCTGACCTTTGACCTTTACTTCCGAGGGTGTGCGAGACACAAGTTTCTACCCTGGGGTACCTTCCCACCCAGTTTGAAAAGAATCGGTCTGGCCCACAAGGAGGAGTTCATGTCACACTTTTTTGGCTTAAAAATAGGTATTTTCCCTTCCATCACCTAACCTTTGACCTTGGTTGCCATGGCAACCACATATTTTAGTAGTACTAGATATGTTTATTATGTATGTCAAATTTCATGTCAATGGGATGTTTCCTCTTGGAGTTATTGTAAACAAGAACGCCAAGAGGCGTAGTGCTTCCTTGCCAAGTTAAGAGATGGAGTAGATTTGAGTGCAAAATTTTAAATCTTCCTTGCAGCCAATAAGGATACCATGGTAGGCTTGTGTTACAAGCAATAATAAAGTAAATGTGTGACATGAAGTTTCTTCATGTATCCCTTATTGAGATAATGTGGTTACAAAAGATTTTACATTTTGCCAGCTGGTGACCTCAAATGACCTCTGACCTCTCTTAAAAGCATTCCCAAGTGACATTTTTACACATTGAATTTACACATTAACTTTGAAGTGTGCCACTCTTATCCTTCACAAGAACCAGAATGCAAAAATATATTGAGGTTTCAATATATTTTCAGAAGTGCCAAAAAGCCCTACTGTCAAAGATATGATTGATTGACAGCCTTGTGATTTTATGTGGGTGGTGACAGGGAAATGGAATATGTACTGTACTGTAGTCCATAAAGAACAATTGCCATCATTAGCAATGACAGTAAGTACACGGCTCACCCTAAATGATGTGCCCAGGTAAATGGTGCTGGGTAGGGACAGCAAAGATTCACTCACAGCAAGAGATTACAAGATTTATATTTTCAATTGCTGCACACAGTTACTCCATGCCATCCCCTCCACAAACTAGGCCATTATACTGGCATTAATCCAAACTCTTTAGGGCTGCCAACACTGCACTGGACAAATTTTGAGGGATTTTTTTCTTGGGTACTAATTTGGTTTTGACTCTGACAGACCACCAACAAGTTTGGTGTCAAAGGCCAGCAGTATCAGTCTACAAAGGTGCTCTTTCCTTGTGAGTTGTGACAGTTTTATGTCAGTAGAGAAGGGGAATTGTTATTAAATCTGTCTTAAAGTGATACAGTTGTTTCTTTGCAACATCTCCAGTTCTCAACCATATAAAACATGTAACTACAAATAGAGCCGTTCAAAATAATTATCAAAAGCAATAAGATCATAGGAACAAGTGGAATGCAGAAAATATATAAGTTTGAATAAAATATAATCACTTGTAACCTACAATTTGCAAATCATCATTGACCCACTCAAAAAACAACCCCAGCCACAGAGTAAGTGATTCCATTCAAAAATTAGTGTTACCAAGCTTTTCACTCTCTGACCACACATGAACCCCCCCCCCCCCTGTGAACTCTAGGGATCTAGGGAAAGAAAGAATATACAGTTTGTACACACGTACTCTGATCTACATGTACATCCATGCAATCACAGCGGATTTACGTACGCGGTATTAGGAGTGCGCATTCTAGTTCTTATATCCTACTCTATGGCCCATGTTTCTCACATTTCTCGCACTTGTAAATCACCACTGTCCCAAAGGTCACGAGCTACACAAAATTTGCAACAGAAACACTCTCAAGATAAGCAACAGCTGTACTGACAACATGGAAAAAACGATAAAGGCACATAACAGCAAAATAATCAAGTACCAATCAACTGATATACAAGACACCTGCAACTGGAGAAGCAAGGACCAGTGCCCCCTCCCAGGCAAATGCACAGCCAAGAACCTCATATACGAGGCAAAAATATCCACCCCCAAAGACGAAAAAACATACATAGGGCTGGCAGCTACGACTTTCAAAGAAAGATACGCAGGACACAAAGCAACCTTTAAGGATAAAGAAAAGAAGCACCACACCGAACTAAGCAAATACATTTGGCACTTGAAAGACGAAGAAATCCCTCACAAAATCACCTGGCGAATACTAAGACACGCACAGCCTTACACACCTAGAACAAAGCGATGCAATCTCTGTCTCTGGGAAAAATACTACATCATAACTTCCAATAAATCGACTCTTCTAAATTCAAGATCTGAGCTCATCTCCACCTGTAGACACAAGAAAAAGTTCCTCCTCTCTGAATACGGATAAATGTAATCTCTCTATTGTCATACCGTCAGGAAAGCCAACATTCTTACCTGCCTCGAAGTATGCTACCTAGTTAGTTGCTGAAGAGCCGTCGGGCGAAACAGTCTGTACGACTAAGCTAAACTATTCCAACCTATCCTAAATTGTGTATAGCTCCTATAGTTGAGCACTCTCAGAACTTGCAGTACGTGCAGATGCACTTACACTTACCTATATATATATATATATATATATATATATATATATATATTTATATTTATATTTATATTTATATATATATATATATAACGCTAAGTCCTACTGTACGGGGAAATCGATATATCGCGGTTTCGTTTAGGGGAAGAAAAAAAACAATAGAATACATTAAAAAATATTTCCCCTTTTGGAAACCAGATATACAACAACGCTTTTTCGATGACCCACCATCCGTACGTTTTAACAGATACGGGTACGTAACTTGGTCAACACAGAAGTAATTGCAGGTAAATCATGTGGTGAAGCAGACGTTACCATCCGTTTACGTATTCCTATATAAAACCGTGTGATTTCGCAAAGTCGACCTGATTTTTCCCCTTTTAGACGATCTCCCCTTTTAGGCACGTTTTTTTCATACAATATTTCCCCTTAATCCCAAATTAGCAGTATATATATATATATATATATATATATATATATATATATAAGTATACGTATATATATATATATATATATATATATATATATAAAACTTTAAAATGATAAAACTAGAACAGCAACTGAACACACAAAGATAAAAAGACACCCTGCATCGAGAAGCTTTCGGCTGTTTTATTCAGCCTTCATCAGCTCGAATGAAGCAGATAAAATGGGTTCAAAAGTCTACCTATAAAATTCTAAAAGACTTGCAAATACATACAAAGAATAAAAGCAGCCAGCACAAACTCAGAACAGTAAGAAATAAAGCTTAAAATCACTGGGTGGATAAATAGCAAAAGAAAGAGAAAAAACAGATTCTTAAAACCAGCTGTAAACATGCTGCACTAAAGTTAAGATAATCCTCAAAAATATGGTTAAAACCAACGGTAGCTGAAGGGGCCTGGAAGGTGCATAGGAGAAGAACATTACGCATTGGAAACCACCAGAATGAGTAAAAGAAAGTTACCCTGAAATTTACCGTAGGCAGCTGATTCTTTTGGAAGAGTTAAATTCCTTCCGTTTGTTTAGGCCTAGGGGGAATAGGGTATTCAATTGGGCAAGCCAAAAACCTCTTTTTGTAAGGGCTGTGTCATTATTAGACTTGCTGTAAGTCTGCTCTATAATGATGAACTTAATGTCTGACAGTTGATGAGGAGAAGAATTATAATGGACTGCTAATTCGCATCTCCCGCGATTATTCAAGAGGTCAGATTTGTGATTTCTAAATCTTACTTTAAATTCTGTGGAAGTAGACCCAACATACTGCAAATTACACTTAAAACAAGTTGCTACGTAAATAATACAAGCACTAGTACAGGAAACATAACTTTTAATAGGATAAGTTTTCTTAGTGGCACAGCTAGAAAAGTTGGAACTCTGCAATAAAAAATTAGTACAGAGGTCACACCTTCTTCGCTCACATTTGAAACAACCTACAGTGTCCCCTGTACGGGTACGATAAGGAGATTTCGACTTCCTAAGTAAATCCTTAAGGGACTTACATTTTCTGTAAGCAGTGAAGAATGAATTCTCTGGGAAAAGATTGGTCATACGAGGCGAGCTATGAAGGATGTGCATGTGTTTACGAATGATAGAATTGGCATTGGGTAACGCTGGATTGAAATCCAGGATTAGTGGGTATTTACGATTGGAATTGCTCTTTTTAGCAGGATTGAGCAGGGCAGATCTAGGTAATTTGTTTGCTTTTTCAAATTGCTCTTCTACAAGTTGGGGGTCATATCCTCTGGCTATTAAATAATGCTTAAACTCAATAGCTCTCTTGGCCAAAAGCTCAGGGGTAGAACAAATACGTTTCAGCCTTAAGGCTATACTGTAAGGGATGCTTTTTACTTGATGCTTAGGATGAGAACTAGAAGGTAACAAATATAAATGACCATCAGTTGGCTTAGAGAACACATCAGTTGAAATGATTCCATTATTCAAAATTACCATAACATCTAGAAATTCAAGCCTTGACTCAGAAAACCTCAGTACAAAATTGATAGTTGGATAGATAGAGTTAATAAACTTGGTAAATTCATGGAGTGCATCGAGTCCATGAGGCCAAAGCTCAAAAATATCGTCCCTAAAACGCCATTAATTTTGAGGTTTAAAAGGACCTTCGGTTGTAGCTATTTTGTCTATGTAACTCATAGCTATGTCAGTTGAAACTCTAGTTTCAAAGGTAATAACTTCGTGCAAATCCATGGCACTGCTATGGGACCCAAAAATGCATGCAGTTATGCTGACATAGCTATGAGTTACATAGACAAAATAGCTACAACCGAAGGTCCTTTTAAACCTCAAAATTGGTGGCGTTTTAGGGACGATATTTTTGAGCTTTGGTCTCATGGACTCGATGCACTCCATGAATTTACCAAGTTTATTAACTCTATCTATCCAACTATCAATTTTGTACTGAGGTTTTCTGAGTCAAGGCTTGAATTTCTAGATGTTATGGTAATTTTGAATAATGGAATCATTTCAACTGATGTGTTCTCTAAGCCAACTGATGGTCATTTATATTTGTTACCTTCTAGTTCTCATCCTAAGCATCAAGTAAAAAGCATCCCTTACAGTATAGCCTTAAGGCTGAAACGTATTTGTTCTACCCCTGAGCTTTTGGCCAAGAGAGCTATTGAGTTTAAGCATTATTTAATAGCCAGAGGATATGACCCCCAACTTGTAGAAGAGCAATTTGAAAAAGCAAACAAATTACCTAGATCTGCCCTGCTCAATCCTGCTAAAAAGAGCAATTCCAATCGTAAATACCCACTAGTCCTGGATTTCAATCCAGCGTTACCCAATGCCAATTCTATCATTCATGCACATCCTTCATAGCTCGCCTCGTATGACCAATCTTTTCCCAGAGAATTCATTCTTCACTGCTTACAGAAAATGTAAGTCCCTTAAGGATTTACTTAGGAAGTCGAAATCTCCTTATCGTACCCGTACAGGGGACACTGTAGGTTGTTTCAAATGTGAGCGAAGAAGGTGTGACCTCTGTACTAATTTTTTATTGCAGAGTTCCAACTTTTCTAGCTGTGCCACTAAGAAAACTTATCCTATTAAAAGTTATGTTTCCTGTACTAGTGCTTGTATTATTTACGTAGCAACTTGTTTTAAGTGTAATTTGCAGTATGTTGGGTCTACTTCCACAGAATTTAAAGTAAGATTTAGAAATCACAAATCTGACCTCTTGAATAATCGCGGGAGATGCGAATTAGCAGTCCATTATAATTCTTCTCCTCATCAACTGTCAGACATTAAGTTCATCATTATAGAGCAGACTTACAGCAAGTCTAATAATGACACAGCCCTTACAAAAAGAGAAGGTTTTTGGCTTGCCCAATTGAATACCCTATTCCCCCTAGGCCTAAACAAACGGAAGGAATTTAACTCTTCCAAAAGAATCAGCTGCCTACGGTAAATTTCAGGGTAACTTTCTTTTACTCATTCTGGTGGTTTCCAATGCGTAATGTTCTTCTCCTATGCACCTTCCAGGCCCCCTTCAGCTACCGTTGGTTTTAACCATATTTTTGAGGATTATCTTAACTTTAGTGCAGCATGTTTACAGCTGGTTTTAAGAATCTGTTTTTTCTCTTTCTTTTGCTATTTATCCACCCAGTGATTTTAAGCTACTTACCTGGCGCAGGAGTGTCCGTGATCACGACGGCGGAGCTCCGAGGGTGGGACCTGTTCTATTCAGCCAGTCTAGAACGGGACCACTGTCAGGTGGTGTCAGTTAAGTCAAAGTTTGTCCCTTGGGGACGTTGTTACTCCTTCGGGAAGCAGAACTCCTTCGGGAGTATTGTTTGGTTTTCGCCCCTGGCTCTTCGCCAGAGAGTCAGGGGACTTTTGGAAAAAAATTTTTTTTGATTTTAAGCTTTATTTCTTACTGTCCTGAGTTTGTGCTGGCTGCTTTTATTCTTTGTATGTATTTGCAAGTCTTTTAGAATTTTATAGGTAGACTTTTGAACCCATTTTATCTGCTTCATTCGAGCTGATGAAGGCTGAATAAAACAGCCGAAAGCTTCTCGATGCAGCGTGTCTTTTTATCTTTGTGTGTTCAGTTGCTGTTCTAGTTTTATCATTTTAAAGTTTTACCTAACTTTTAACTAGAATGCTGTGAATCCTCTGGATCCTGGACATACACCGGAACATCGTTGTTATCCAAGCTTCTCATTTACCTATATATATATATATATATATATATATATATATATATATATATATATATATATATATATATATATATATATACATATATATATATATATACATATATATATATATACATATATATATATATATATATATTATATATATATATATATATATATATTATATATATATATATATATATATATATATATATATATATGTATATAGTGTGTAGTATATGTACTTTCGAACGCCTGTGATTGTTATTATATCATCGCTCCATGAGGAGGATGCGATATTTTAGTCACTTGACCTGTTGGGCTGTATTCGGCAATGCCAGCAGAAATAACAACCGTTGCCATGGTAACAGTTAATTTTCACAAGATACTAATCTAGTCCTAACCCATGGTGGGGTACCCCAGGGTGACCAAAAGTCCATAACGGAGGGAGGGATCAAAACGTGTCCGTGTGTTTGTGGGTGAGTGTGGGGGTGTGTGTGTGTGAGTGTGAGTGTGTCCAATTTTGTTTTCTTAATATCTCCAAAACAGTAAAGCCGATTTTCTTCAAATTTGGTGGGAAGGTGCCCTAGGTAGAACCCCAGTTCTACATTGACTCCCGGAACTAAAGGTCAAAGGTCAGAGGTCAAAGGTCAAATTATGTGAAAATCACTCTTTTTATAATAATTCCAAGAAAAAACATCCCATGAACATGAAACTTCACACATATAATAAGAGAGTCTGGCACTACAAAAATATATGGTTGTCATGGCAACCAAGGTCAAAAGTCACGTGATATTAACATTTTAAGCAAAAAAGGGCTCCATGAACTCCTCCTTGTGGGCCAGACCGATTCTTTTGAAATTTTGTGGGTAGGTACCCTAGAGTGTAAACTTGTGTCTAAGTGACGTTCGCCAGAAAAGGGCAAAGGTCAGAGGTCAAATTCAATTTTTGGGAAAATTCACGGTTTTTAGTATTTTAAGTATAATTCCAGAAGGAAACATTCAGTCATTTGTTGTACTCTCTCTAGGCACTCACAGTGACTCACTCAAAGTTGCTCGCTTGTGCTCAGTAAAGAAAATTTGGTTTCTCTTTTTGAAATTTTCTGAAAGTATTTTGGTATTGGGGCCTTAAAATTCAACTAGTAGGCTTAATCGCATGAATGGGACTTTTGGTTGTCTCGTTATCAAAGCGGAGTGCGACCATCGGTTGGCGCGGCATCAGGGGTGGCGCCAGGATTTTCCCGACGGGGGGGGGGCAGACTCCCCGAAGGCGGGCCAGCGACCCGAAGCCCCGACAGCCATGATGTCGTCTAGGAATTGGTGAGGAGGGATTTGAAGAAAACTTGTGTACTAGATTATGACATTGCGGGGCACATATTTCATAATATTTTTATATACTAGAGAAATATATTTCCGCCTTGATTTATCGTTTTTCCTAGAATCTAAACTCTGAAATTTCAAAACGCGCGAATTTTTTTTAGATAGGCCTACACTAACAAGAATCTGTACTTATTTGAGGCATATATATAGGTCAATTGTCAAGGCAGTTGGGCCATATCGGGCATAAACTACGCTGAACTTCCCTCCTCGAGTCACTAGCAGTACCGCACGACAGACACAAGAGAACATTATTATTATTATTATTATTATTATTATAACACTTATATGGCGCTCATTATTGCAAGTAAACATACATTCAATGGCACCTTACACAAAAGCATACTTAAATAAATGGGTCTTAAGTTTACGTTTGAAAGACAAAAAGTCCGTACAATTTTGCAGATCCAAAGGCAAATCGTTCCATCTCTTCGGTGCATCGACAGCAAAAGCACGGTCACCAAAGTTTACCTTTTGAGTTGGAGGTACCTGAAACCTTTGTTTGTCATGTGACCGTAAGCAGTAATAATTACTATCCGATTTAACAAACATTTCCTGAAGGTAATCAGGGGCTTGATTATGGACACACTTAAAGGCCAGACAGAGAACCTTGAACACTATGCGCCACTTAACAGGCAACCAATGCAATTCTTTAAGCGCGTCCGCGCTACTATCACTGCAGTTATGCATCAAGATGAGCTTTGCAGCCTGGTTTTGAATTCTCTGAAGAGGGTAAATGGTTTTGGCTGGAAGATTGATGAGAATGGCATTAGCATAATCTAAATGTGATATCACAAGTGATATAACAATTTGTTTAGCGGCTTTCTGTGACAAACAATTACGTATTTTTCTGATGTTATGAAGATTAAAAGCTGCCACTTTACATTTCTTAACAATGAAAGACTTCATGCTCAAGGTCTCATCCAAAGGCACACCAAGATAATCTATCTTATTTTGTAAAACTATTTCAGCATCATTAACTGTTATACATTAACTAGGTTTAGCAAAATAAGATGAAATGACCGACATTTACAAATCCATGTATTCTACTTATATTGAGTTACTTGAAAAGGTGGAAAGGGTTTGTACTATATTTAGCTATTAGTAGTAACGGAACTGAGGAAGAGTGGGCAAAGTGGACCGAAAATTTTGGGTTTTATCGCAGAAATGACCCTTTTGAAAGCCAAAATAAGTAAACCGACCAGGTCGGTAGCGACAACATTTTCCCGACAGGGGGCCGGATCATGCAGTGACCCGAAGTTCCAACAGCCCCTACGTCGAGGGGGTGGTAAGGAGAGGATTTGAAGGAACCTAAATATCCCAAGTCATTGCAGCGCATATTTTGCATAATATCACTGAATACTTCATGAGCCGAGTTGCGCACTGATAGTGTACTGTTGAATCGGAAACGTTAATTGTTTGTTTTTTGTTTTTGTTTTTGTTTTTTTTTTGTTTTTTTGTTTTTTTGTTTTTTTTTGTTTTTTTGTTTTTGTTTATTTTTGTTTTTTTTTTGTTTTGTTTTTGTTTTGTTTTTTGTTTTTTTTTGTTTTTTTTTTGTTTTGTTGTTTTTTTTTTTTAGTTTTTTTTTTGTTTTTTTGTTTTTTTTGTTTTCTTTTTTTGTTTTTTTTTTTTTGTTTTTTTTTTTGTTTTGTTTTGGTTTTACCCAAAAAATATATAATCATTAAGAAAAAGAAACTGTAGGGGTTGTAGACCATATGAGGGATAACATACATTTTATCGAAACCACCTGGACTTCCCTATAAAATACCCAAACTTTTCTCCTTGAGTCGTTCACCAACTGACCGTACCGCATGACACACACAAGACAACAGCAAGTAGACTTTGCGATATGGGATGGAATTTACGACCTCTGAATAAACTGTGTACTCTACCTACATGTTACTTGGTAAGTTTGGCAGGTCTTGTGCTATCTAGCAATGTAGAATGGAGGTACTGAAGAAACTGGAGTGACTCTACCGCGCGCCTAGCGCGCCGAAAATTTTGGGTTCTTTTAAGGGAAATTGTCCTCTTGAGAGCAAAAAACAGGTAAATAAACCGTCGGGGCGACTTGTCGCCGTTGGGGACTACACACTTTACCGTATCGACTAAGACTCCCCGACTGTAAAATACTGTAAAAATCCCCCGACGCCCCTGTCCCCCACCTGGCGCCATCCCTGCGCGGCGTGAACCAAAAAAATTGACCCTTCTCAGACCTTACAATCTATACTTCAGACATCTTCATGTATCATGTTTTATTGTTGTCATTTCCATGGAAACATTACGTTTCTTTGATACCCCCCCCCCCCTTGCTGTTCATACAACCATGTCGTCTAGAGGCACGAAGGAAAATATGCTAAAATACCGCCTAAAGGTCACTGGCACTTCCCATGTGCAAGAAACTCCAGGCAAACACCCACTCTTTTGCATGGAGACATTGTTTGAGCGCACAGACCCTTCTCTCATTCTGGACTTTCTGAAGGAAAGTGGCCTGTATAGAAATTTTTGACGTGTCTCCTGCATTTACCTAGATTTTTTGTTAAATTTTACCCCTTTACTTTTTTCTTTTGTCAGTCACATTCTCGTTGACTGTTGTGAATAATCCCATGTTCGCCAGAAGTACTATGCTGTGCCAGACCTGAAAACTATTTGAGCAGACAGATCCTTCCCTTATTCTGGGCTTTCCCAAGGAAAGCAAACTGTATAGAAACTTTTGACACGACTCCCGCATTTGCCTGAACATTTCAGAGGAAGTTGAACTGTACCCCAACTTTTTTACCTAATTGTACCGCAACATTGCACCATTTTCTTCTCTAGGTGACACTTTATAACACAATCGTGTTAGTGTGTCGTAAAATCCCATCTACTGTAACTAACTTTTGCATGGAATAATGTTTAAACGTGATCTTGGTCATAACGTACTCTTGGATAAAAAAGGAATATATCTTGTGAAACAAATGAAAGGGATTCAGTATATAAGCGAGTTGTGGATTATAATACCTTCCAGAACAATGGTAACTTCTTTAGATGTATGTTCCAACTGAACAGTCTAATTTTCCCTGAACGTCTTTACATTCAACGGATGTCCAAAGTATGATTAGCCTTCTCGATTTCTGATTATATTAAGTGATTCCAATTCAACGACAACCACTTTCAGACAACACAATATTTGAATTTTTCAGCGAGAGTACAAGCGAAAAGCTGGAGTCGCGTTCCCATTTTCAAAAGAGAGTTAGGCACTACTGGATGCGATTTCATTGCATATGGGAACCAAGATTAGAGCTGGACCTGCTCTTGAAGGACTCACTGACTCTATCTGGATTTTGAATGAGAGAGAATCGGGACGATAGAAGGAAAAGTACGCTGTCAACAAACTTATAATTATGGCATGTTAATTGCATTGTTGTAACTGAAAATAACCTTCAAAACATACGGGGGAAAATAAGCAACATATTATACAAAATGAAAAAATCCTCGAAAATCAAAGGGGGGGGGGTTAAAACCCTAGCCCCCCCCCCCTTGGATCTGCCCCTGAGGAGTGATACGTCTTACATTACATTGTTCCGAAATAATAAGTATTAATACTTTTGTAAGACATTCATTGCACTGTATGCTTTTTTAAAACAGCTGAACAGTGATCAGCACTTCCGCCCCGATATTTTGGGCTCCATGGGGCGTCAACACGCCATTTTAAATTTGGAATCTATGCTTGTAATATTTTTGGTACTGACTGTCCATTCCATTGATGCGCATGGAACACGTGCAAGCATGCACGTAGTACTATGTGCTCATATTTTCTGTATAGCGCACTGAAGGCTTCCTTTTTGCACAACAACAAAAGGGCGCATGAAGGCAAACTAGTACGCGTGCAGACGTCTCAGACACGGTCACACTGATCTGTATATGTATGTTGATTTTACACATGATCAGTGCGCCATCCGAGATCGGCGCCTTGTGTGTTATCTTTTTAGGGGATAAATGCGAGGGTGCCCGGTCTTAAATGTGATTTGAGACCGACGATGACGTCATCACAGAGGCTGAGCGGACCGAGGCGACAGCCGAGGTCCGCTGCCTCTGTGATGACGTTATCGGAGGTTCTCAAATCACATTTAAGACCGGGCAC
Source organism: Holothuria leucospilota (assembly GCA_029531755.1). NCBI lineage: Eukaryota > Metazoa > Echinodermata > Holothuroidea > Aspidochirotida > Holothuriidae > Holothuria > Holothuria leucospilota. The sequence goes on from CM055972.1 coordinate 49,310,399, forward strand.
CCTGCTTTTATCCCCATTCATAAACACTCAACATTAAAATGTTGGGAATCGACAAAAACATTGAATTTTCGACAAAATTTTACAGATCAAATTTTAATTCTCCCAGCTAACTTAGGACTCTATTATGACGTCATGTTTAGTTTCTTGCGATAGCAGCGAACAACTTAAGCCAAAAGAAAGTGGACAACCACGCAAATATTTTCACTTAACATATTGATTGTAATCTCAATTCATCGAACGAAATTTAAATGGATTAATTTAACGCAAAATCGTTTATCTCTGAATTATCATACATCGTTGTAGAGATGAGGCTGAGCATTAAAACAAGGAAACTAACTTCTAGCTGGCTATTGTTTACAGTGAAGTTCTACTCCATCTCTATATATTGTGTGCAGTGCAGTGCAGCATTCAACGACATGCATGCGGACATTTGACTGCAGGTAGATAACGCACAAGATCGTTCAAGATCCATAAGTAAGACGGTGATTCAAGGTGTCTTTAGCCTTTTTGGAAGAGGATTATAGTGTTGGTAACTTTGAAAATGTGTTCAAGTTTTTAATACAGATTATGCAGGCCTAACGTTAGGACTAGCTTAAACTATCTACAACATTAGTTCATAAGAAGCCTAGCTCGGCGTAGAACTAGAAATGAATACCGTGCTGGCCTGTTATGTCTGTTAGTGTTAGCGGAATTGGTTCAAACGTAAAAACCTGACAGTGACACTGTCATAGTTATAACACAGGCCCCATGCTGGCATTAGCAGCACAGAGACCAAATTCACTTTTCTTTACCATGCAGTCCAACTTAGGAAAAGAAGGAGTGGAATATTTGTAACAGGCAGACCGTTAACAAAATGTACTCTTGGCATATAGGCCTACTGTAAGGTTATATACGCTCTTTTAGCCATACCACTGCCAGTATCCTAGAAGATGAATATGGTTTTGCTAGCATTCATTCATGGGATGAAATGAGCATTATGCTTTGGAATGGTTATAGCTACAGGGGTGCTAGGCATAACAGTGTAATAATACAGTAGTTTACAGTAACTGGTTTTCTTACTCAGATGTTATGGTTTATGTTGCTATGGTAACACATCATGGACAAAGCATAGTGCACAATGCAGTAGTAACAGTGATATTCAATTCACCTTGAAAAAGTAATTCTCCTAAACTGGCAAAGGCCAGTCTCGAATGCGATTCGAGACTGGTCTCGAATGGTTTTCAGCCAATCAGAATGCAGGAAATCAATAAAGGTGTTTATGAATCAAAGATATAGACTTATGCATATGATGCCGCAAAGGAGAAAGTGCTCCATCGTTTGGAGTTAAATGGAGGAAAAGCGCGTATCATTGCAAGATACACCAATAAATGCACGCAGCTGATTTGTAAACAATCGTACACGCGCGTAAGTCTACTACACGTGCGGCGAAATCTACGCCGTGAGTGCACGTTTCAGACGTGTGCTTCATTGCTTTCACCGAAAATAACGTCAGTGTGATGGTAATGCATAAGGTCTCTTAGAAGCCTAGATGCCAAAGTCCTATACCTACATTGTTACGGAGATTGAATCCTCGTGGAGACGCAAATATGGGAGTGGAAGTGTGGATTTGACATACCCGCTTTTTTATTCGGTGATGTTCGTATAATAATAGGTACGCACAGGAAATTTCATTCCTAAAATAGCGTGGCTTGCGTGTGCGTTGTGTTCGCGCAGGATACCGTTCTCTGTGTTTTACCCGGTGCGTTACCTGAAGATTCAATAAAAACTGACCAATAAATAAGCCCATGAACTGAGCTTCAAACGTCCCATTGTGCGTACATTTTCAAGTGCACTTAATGCAATGCAAAGTGCCGCAAAAGATTTTTTAAAGATATAGACCTTATGCATATGATGTCGCAAAGGAGAAAGTGCACCATCGTTTGGAGGTAAATGGAGGAAAAGCGCGTATCATTGCAAATTACACCAAGAAATGCAGACAGCTGATTCGTCAACCAATCGTACACGCGTGTAAGTCTACTATACACGTGCGGCGAAATCCACACCTTTTGTGCACGTGCGCTTCATTGTTTTCACCCAAAATGACGTCAGTGTGATGTCAATCACTGAGCTATATAACTGGAGGACGCACGTCAATGCGGAATACGCGACGAAACTGAAGCCGACCTGGAGGGTCACGTGATGTAGGTTAGCTTACTCAAGTCGATTCCATTGCCCTAGAAACGCGCAGCTACAAGTGAAAATAATGTAACGCCGAATCATTGATGTACATGCTAAAGCAATCCTTTGTTACTCATTACGTCTCTAGTGCTTTTGTTGTAATTACTTAGTAGGACATCTGTGCACTATGATTCATGATTGTGTGATCAAAAGATTGTTATTTTTTACAAACTTTCCTTGTTTTTAGGAGTGGTCCTGCCTATTTGAAGGACAGCGCCTGTGACCGCTTCATATGGTGCGTCGAGACGTGATAACTGCGTAACATTCGCGATAGCACCGTCACTGAACAGTACACAGAGTATAGGCGCGCTTGTTACTGACTGTCCATACCTGTGCGCAGATAATCTGTACAACGCGTCGAACGCGTCCTCTTGACAAAAAAGGCGCACGAAGGGAAAGTAACACGCGCGCACATGCACGCGCGCATTTTGGCCAATGATGTGCCTCAAAGCTTCCTACACGGTAAGCGTTTGGTGCTCTGTATGTTATAGCCTACGGCTATTGTGATGTATGCCTTTTCAGGAGGTTGCTAAGGTAACTTTACCTGGGCCCAATGGTGTGCATGCTTACGCTTTGTAGCCGGCAAATTAGCGTCCAAGAGGCTGAAGAGACGCTAAGGCAGACTACGGCGCGTTAGCATGTACATCATTGCCTAAGCGTTTTCACTTCTAGGTACGCGTTTCTACGGCGTGGCGACTTGAGTAAGCTAACCTACATCACGTGACCCTTCATGATGGCTTCAAAACCTTATTGTGGAATGATCCTTCCTAGCATATAGTTCAGTGATGTCAATGCATAAGGTCTATTGCTCTGTAATTCCACATTGATAAGCGTCCTCCAGTTACACGGCTCAGTACAGTGCGTGTGCTAGCGATGAGATAAGCAACTCCGTGGATTTCATTGCGCGATCTCTTCTGCAAGCCGTGTGTCGTAAGGGTTCAGGCTGGGTCATGCCCTTAACAGACGAAGAACTCGCGACGTGGAAAGAATGGCTCCAAAATGTTTCTCTGCTTTCCTTTGTTAGGATTTCTAGATGGCTAAAGTTGAGTAAGTCACAACGCGTTCAACTTCACATATTTTGTCACGCGTCTCAAAAGGGGTATGCTGCTGTTAGTTGTTCATTCGTTCAAGGCAAGGCAAAGGTTAGTCCGATGAAATCTATGTCTATTCCGAGACTCGAATTGATGGCTGCCGTTCTTGCAGTAGAATTGTATGCGATAATTAAACGAGAGATAAAATTTGATGTCGATGACACAATGTTTTGAACAGTCTCTATATGATTGTACTTGGATACATTCGTAACGAAGAAAGACGTTTTAAAACCTTCGTTGCTAATAGAGTGTCCACGATTCGTGAAAATTCTCCAAATCAGTGGAGACACGTGGGTTCATAGGAAAACCCAGCCGATGATGGGTCCAGAGGTACTCATGATTTAGCAATGTGGCGTTCAGGGCCAAAGTTTCTGCTAGAGGGAGAGTGCGAGTGGCCGCAATCGAAACTTGATGAAATCGAATTGTCTGGGGATCCCGAGGTTAAAAAGTCTGTTGTTCTTAACATAACTACCTTAGTCGATGACAATTATTTCGCGGGGTTAACGTCAAAGTTCTCAAGCTGGCCCAAGTTGGTCAAAGTTTTAGCCTGGATTCTTCGCTTCGTCAATAGGTCTAGAGGTGTATTGTTGAGTTCTACAAAGAATCTGTCCGTATCGGAAATTGAGGCAAGTGAAGCCACAATACTTAAGTGGGTCCAAAATTCAGCATCCAAGTCTTGGCAGAGCGACCAGCGGCTAGTCAAACTCAAACCCGTTCTTGTGGGAAATTTACTTAGGGTAGGCGGTCGTCTCGATAATGCAAACGTGAACAATGACGTCAAACATCCGATTATTCTACCCTCTAAAGGTAAAGTAAGCACTCTTATCATCAGACATTATCATGGAACCGTAGGTCATGGTGGTTTGGCCATAACACTGAGTGCGATTCGTCAAAGGTTTTGGCTTTTAAATGGTCGAACAGCAGTCAAAAGTGCACTAAGTAAGTGTGTTGTATGCCGTAAGTTAATTGCAAGGCCAGCTCAGCAGGTAATGGCTGCCCTACCCTTAGAAAGAGTTTCGTCAGACAAACCCCCATTTAGTTTTGTGGGCGTTGACTTCTTTGGGCCGTTTGAAGTGAAAAGAAGTCGTTCCACCGTTAAAAGATACGGTTGTATATTTACTTGTTTATCCTCTAGGGCTGTCCATTTAGAAGTGCCAGAATCCCTAAACGCCGATTCATTTCTAAACGCTTTCAGACGTTTTGTGGCAAGAAGGGGACAGCCAGAAAGGTTGTAATCCACCCACCGTAAGTCGTTTTGGGGGATCATGGGAAAGGCTGATCAGGTCAGGTAGAAGAATTCTTCCTAGCGTCCTGAGACAACAAGTAGTAACTGATGAAGTTCTGACTACTGTTCTCGCTGAAGTTGAATCAATTATCAACTCTAGGCCTCTAACTGACTTCTCGTCAGACCCAAAGGACGAGGAGCCTCTTACTCCAAACCATCTTTTATCAATGAGAGGTTGACTTGACACCCCGGTGAACATAGGAGAATCTTATGGCCGAAAAGGTGGTTGCAGGTGCAATATCTTGCATCCTTGTTCTGGAAAAGATGGCGGAAGGAATATCTTCTCCTCCTCCAAAAACGAAATAAGTGGAATACCCCTAAAGAAAACGTCAAAATTGGTGACTTAGTTCTATTAACTGATGAAACTATTCCGCGTGGAAAATGGCCTTTAGCAAGAGTATCTAACGTTTTCAAAAGCAATGACGGGAAAGTAAGAAGTGTTAAAGTCAAGGTTCGTACCAAGTTACTAAGAAGGCCAATCACAAAATTATGTATAGTACAAAAGGCCTCTGAATAGTTATTATTACTAAAAGAATTTAAATTTTGTTTCAAATTATATTTGGTTCATTTCAAGACTATATGAGCAAAGTTTTTGTAATTTTACAGGGGGGGGGGTGTAAATGACGTCACAATGGTGTCGTGAGCTTGTGCGCACATTGCGCGTTGTTTGATTTTCTCTTTAAGCGCATGTAATTTGAAATTATTTATTGTTTTTGATCGTTAATCGTTATCTGATCGTCAAGTTGATTCGACGTAAGACCATCAAAGGCTCATGTGTGTATATTGCCAATGATTTCGTAAAGTAAAAGTAAGAATAATCACTTGCTAATTGAATATAATCAAACAGTTGTAATATTTGTAATTGTTAAGTGATATAAAGATAAGTGTTTATTCTCTGTTATTCCTATCTTCATGAATGTATTGTTTGTGTTTCTTCATTCAGTCACCAGACATAAATGATTGAGGACATTAGTTCTGGACACACTTTCAGATGTAGTTAAAGACGTATTTATTTGAAGTGGGCCACAGATGTTACGGCATAAATTCGATGAATAGAGAAATTGTTTGCGTGGAATGTTTTTGATGGTCTTAAAATAAATTCCAGTATCGGAGGGATTTACACATGATGCAAACCAATAGTAGGCCTAGGCCTATGTGCAGTTTGTCAAATGGCCTTGCCCTCACCAAAACTTATTTCCAGCCCTGTTCTTACATTACAAGTGTTATATATATATATATATATATATATATATCAGTTACAAGAAAATAGTAAATAGTAAGACTTGACCCGTCAACAAATGCTGTAGGCTGCTTGGGCAAATTTGAGTGTGACTTGAACCGAATGATGACCCGGTGAGTTACAGTGAGACCCAGTGATGAATGGATAATGATTTGTCAGTGATTGGAGCCAAAGGTACGTCTTGGGGTCATTTCATAAATAAGCAAAAAGTGCTGTCTCCAACGATTCAGTGATAGTCGTAGATGTTTAACATTGTAACGTTGATAGTAATTTGCGTCATGGACGGTGTTGAGAACTATTTGGTCACTGGTCATGTAGTTGTCATTCTGGTACTTGACACAATTCTGGAAATAAAATTACTTCTTCCGAAATTATTCCTAGAAAATGACATTTGCTGATTGTATGGAAACCACCTGAGTCCACATCCTTTATTCTCATCCTAAAAAATGGCCGATTGTATTGAGATATAGCAGCATCGCTGCTCTAGTTTTAAACATTGTAGGAAAATTTTCAAACTTAACTGGTAAGCTTAATATACCCAAAATTGTATGGTATATTATATGGTAAATTAATACGTCATACGTTTGAAATAAAACAATCGAGATAAGGACAGTTAATGTTTGGTGTAGATTTGTCAATGACAGTGGGTATTTATTTTCTCATATGATGTTCAAGTTCCTCAGGGCTCTCCAAGATCAATTTAATTCAATTCACTTTTATTTCAATCGATGCTTATAAAATACAGTACAAGGAACAATTATCTTATATATGGCAATGCAGGCAATGCAGTATGGTCATAATAAAATATTTTGGAGGATATAAACAGTATTTATACAGGAGCAGTGACTGAGTACGGTGGTTTCCAAAAGAACATATTGAGACAAAACTTGTAAGAAAGGAAACCCTACAGTATAAGAGAACAATAAATATACAAGTATTACAAGCAATAACAAGCACAGGCATAATTTAGATCAAGTAGAAGCTAAAACACTTATTTATACAAGACACTAAACCAACCACCTACAGTATCATTCCTCTCCCCTAGCATGACAAAAAACCCAACCTCCCTCCAAGTAAACAACATTAAACGGGGATATATGTTAAGAGAAGTGTACTTAGAAAAAAGCTCCCATTTGAAGTTATTCATGTAGGTGTAAGAGGAGGACTCTTTCAGGCTTTCATTGAGTGAATTCTAAATTCAATATTCCATTCATAGTCAGGGTAGGGAGGTAACGAGTTACAAGTAACGCCGTTACTGTAACGAGTTACTTTTATGTAACAAAGTCACTTAACGAGTTACATTTGCATTTCAGTAACGGAGTAAGTAACTAGTTACAATTCAGTGCAAAAGTAACTGTAACGGCGTTACATTTTGGTCCCGTTACTTCCTCGGTACACACAGCCACAGCGAGCACAAATTACATTTATTTTGACGATTGCTGGACTCTTGAGGCGAGGAAGAGGTTGAATTTGAGTTTCAGTCACTTAATTGGAAAAACAAAAAACAAAAAAAAAGTTAAATGTTGTTATTAGATCTTAGTTTAGTATGTGTATACAGTTTCCAAAGTCGGCACTTGTAGGTTTATAATTTAGGTTCTGACGACGACTAATACCTGTACTCCATTTCCCTGCCAAGGAAACCCCATGTATTTCCTATGCAGTGTGGTAAAGTAAGTTACGAAATATCACTTCATTTTTTCACTGCAGTAATACCCATCCTCTTCCTCGTTATCTACCAAGCTCTTTCCTGAGATAAGATCATAACAATATCTATATTCTGAAATTGTATCGACTCCTGCAGTTTTCAATACAACCAAAGCCAGAAAATTGTATCTATGAATTTTTTATTCAAAATTTTCCCTGGAGGAGGACCTGCAGGCCCCGTCCGCGATGCTTCGTGACCACGAGTGTTTTTGTAACTTGCAGTATAGAATTGAGGGCCAACGCAAAAAGTAAATTATTGCCTGCTACGAAACACTCCGATCCCCCACAGTGTCGTAACTAGTGGGGGCGTCCCTCGACTCCCTTCTCAGACCAAGACCCGGACCCCCAAGCTTTTCTCAAAAGATGCCGACTTTGTACATCACCCGATCTGGGGCATCAGGGGGCCATTCTTATTCAGCTCACTAGAAAAGGGGTCCAGCCTTTCTTAAATTTTCATTAAGAAATTGTTCAGTTCCACTACTGAATTCTGAAGTGTCTTAAAAATTCCTTTTTACGGGGCGCTCATAGGGCACTCACCACGGGTATATAAGAACCCCCTACACATTACATGAAAAGGACTATAGGAAACCGGTGTAAGCTTGTGCACTAGTATTAATGTCATAAGGGGCCCATCATTAATCAACTGAAGTGAAACGGGCCTAACCCCAGGGGCACACATCGCAGATACATGTTCTCCCCTTCTACCAATAGGACAGCTTATGTGAATATGTGAAATTCTTGTTCCAAAGCCCAACGCAACCCCAATCATCATTCATCCTACCCGCCCACAATCCAATGCATGCATCGGATTGTGCGGCCTCTAGTTAGAGTATTATATCACAAAAAATAGTCAACCTGTGACTTTTGTGGTCATTTTGTGCATATTAAATGTGATTTGAAGGTAGTCAAATGTTTCATTCTTATTGTCACACTTATAAAATTATTCCAGGGCTTCCTGGGGTTTTGCTCTCTAGGCCCCACAGGGCAATGCCCTTGGAGCCTCCTTGGAGTCCAACGGCGGTCCCCTGAATCTCACCCCTCAAGAGAGCGGTGCAGTCGGCGCCGTTGCTCGGTCATTTTATGTCATCTTAGAAGAGGGTGGGCCCCTTGGGTTGTCTTCGCCCCCTCTCACCCACAAGGCTAGTTACGCCACTGTTCCGGATTGACACGTAGATGTGTTCAAGTCAGTGGCGGCACCAGGATTTTAAAAGTGGGGGGCAAATGGTGGGAAAAAGAAAATGTTGGGGGCAAAAAAATTTTCGCACGGAGCGTGAAATCGAGCGCGAAGCATGAGCTTTAGCGGGTGGGGTTAGGAACCAGCCCTAAGGCCCCTGGTGGGGTCCAGGGGCAAAATCCCGATAGGGGTCCAGGGGCGAAGCCCCTGGAAGCTCTGAGGTTTTAGCATATCACTGGGTGAAAAATTATGTCTCAGGAAGGATATTTTTGGTTCGTAATGCAACATCAAATGCAGAAATTCCAAATAATTTTAATGTATTAGGCTGTTCTTCCTGTAAGGCTACTGTACCTTTAAGCGGGTGGGGTCCACCGTAGGGCCCTGGTGGGAGTCCAGGGGGCGAAGACCCCAAAAGCTCTGAGGTTTTAGCATATCTCTTGGTAAAAAAATAAGCCTCAGGATAGGTATATTTTGGTTTATAATACATCATCCAATGCAAAAATTCCAAATAATTTCAATGTATTAAGCTATTCCTCCCGTCAGGCCACTTTACTTCAGGAGCTGAGTGGGGGGCATATGGGGGCAGAGCTTCTGACTGGGGCAAATGCCCCCATGCCCCCCTGGTGCCGCCACTGGTTCAAGTTGAGGTAACTTGTTACTGTACTTCTGAGTTGTAACTAGTTACTTGTCAGTCAAAAGTAACTGTAACTAGTTTCATTTTCTCCATTGTAACTTGTAACTGTAACGAGTTACAATTTTAGAGAAATAACTGTAACTATAACGAGTTACTTTCAAAGTGTAACGGGAACAACCATGAATCATGGTTGAGTAAAGAAATTCAATTAAGTGATACTTAAAAGCAGGATTAGCTTGCTCAGGTAAATTTTATTGTAAAGTAAATGGAATTTTTAAACTTTCCAGTGTTGACTTCAAAAAGTATTTCAATATCCTCAACTTCCCGAATCATACAATGGCTTTTTGTGTAAATATCGTTGCACAATATTAATATCCCACCGTTCATGAAGAGAAACCGTAATATTGTATAACATTATCGGATGTGTAATTTATGTAAAAGTAACAAGTTTAGTGATGGGTCCCATTGCGTTCTAGAATGTCCAGCCTTTATGAAAGAAAGACTTCTTTTCCTTAAACCTTATTTTACAACAAAATTTGACTTTGTTAAGATGCGCTATCTTTTTCAATCAAAGTTTGAAGTTGCCATTAATAATTTAAGTCTTTTAAGTGGCAAGGTAAGGAATCCCAGCATTTTTCCTGGTGCTGGAGCCACTGTTTTAATTATATAGGCCTACTTTCAGTCGTGTATTCTGTACAGTGGTTCTCCCTGCTGGGTATTTCTCTTGTAAATATCTCTGTGTATTTATTGTAATATTTTTGTTATATAATTGTTGTATTTATCTCTTATATCTTTTGAGAGGATTCACGGAGAAATGAACTGAAGTAAACTGATCTAAACAATGATGCCGTTTGTTGCGACCTATTTATATTCTGGTGTGTTATCATGTTTCTACTTTGTAAGCAGGATTTGCTTCTCCCAAAATTGTCTCGTACGGAGAAGCAAATGAACTGGTTTTACGTTTGAATTGCAGAACAAGCCCACCTCTTTTAGGTGAATGGCTTTGGTTTTAATTGGGAATCTTTCTAAGAATTTTGCATAATAAAAATCTTTAAAAGTTTTAACCTCATTCTATGTATGATTAAATGCAGGGTCATCCATCTTCAGGGATATGCTTCTAAAAGTTGGAGAGAACTTAACAAGTCATAACGTGGAAGAACTTGCCAGCTTAGCAGAATTCAGTGCGAGGGAAAAGGATGACATCAGGCTCCACTCAGGCAACAAATCACTGTACCTGTTCCAACGTCTAGAAGAGAAAGATAAACTTCACCAAAATAATGTGTTATGGCTTCACAGTAACTTGGTAAAACTACAGAACAAAAAGGCTGCAAAAATTGTCAGTAATTACGTAGAGGGAACAGGTGGGTATTCTTACTTTGAGTCCAAGTCATAAAAATTATCGATCCCTTATTAATTGCTTTTTAACACCTAAACCTAATCTTCAAGATGATAAAATATAGTCTATTGAACATGCACACTGATGTAACTTTAAGCAGATCTGCCTACTTAAATACAAATGCGCTAGTCTTTTAGAACTTGAAGTTGACTTAATCTCGTACAATGCAACCAGAAAACATTGACTAGTGCAGGTACGAGCTTTTTCTTCGAATTCGCTGGTTTCCGTGATCTTTTCCAACATCAGGTACTATATATTCTCCATTTCTGCAAAAAAAAAGTAGCAATGTTTCTTTGCAGCATGTAGAAATTCTGATGAGCACAGTGTCTTCAATTAAATGTATTTCCACATATTTTGTACACAATACTCTGCGGCTGGAAATACGTAATCGGTATAAGTGTGATACCCCTTTGCCTTGTCATATGCACTGCTTAAAAGTGGAAACAAACAGTGAAATTCATTTCATGTACTTGTACTCACTGTATACATACTAGTAGAATGATGCTCAGATGTAATGCAAATTCTGTATACATGTACGTACGTTCATAGGTACAGCGTACCTACGTCTGCATGTGTGTAAATGTGATGTTTGCTAAACAGTTTGTAGCTACTGTAACGTTTTGGAAGATTAATTTTTCACTGGGACTTACTGTGGATGTAACTTGATGAACAGAATAATCGTTACAGGTAATCTTAGCTCGTATGATTTTTACGGGGCATGTGCAAAACACTCCCACCTCACCCTTCATTACATTTTTGTAAGCTGTACTTGCATGTTCTGTTCGTTCGATAACCGTCTCTAGAGGTATTGTCACTACCTTTTTACTCTTATGCTATCCTAATGTGTTATGTATGTGCATTGCTATCCAGCCTATACTCTCATAGGTCTCTGAAGAAGGAATTCCTTCCACCTTTTTTCCAGGCGGAATTTTTAGCTAGAAGTTCATAGTCAGGACCCTGGTGTCATTTTGCGAGATCGGCCTGCCTAGTTTGATTTTATTTCATTTTTTGAATAATTCGGGTACGCTGAATCCACAAATGCAGGTTTCCATTTTTTCTGTCATGATCAAGGTCGCCATTTTGAATTTCAAAATGGCCGCCATTTTTACAGAATAATGACCATAACTTTCTTCTTCTAGGAGCTATGGGCATGATTGCGGTGGTTAACCCTACGTTTTCTATACTAATTAACCCATTGTTAGCATCGCCGCTAAGACTTAATGGCGGCCATGTTGAATTTCAAGATGGCCGCTATTTTTGTGTTAAGATCGTCCTGAATATAGTGGACAATGGGCTAGAGGCACTTTACGGACACCTCCTCACCGCAACTCTCCGACTAAATATTTTTGGAACCCTTATCGCCCCTTAAACACGAAATCAAGTGGTAACAGTAAATATTTGTTAGGCCTCACTCATTCAAAATGGCTGCCAAAAACCGATGCAACGTGTATGTGCTCGCTACATGACCGATGATGGTCTTCATTCTTTTGAGCTTAGACCCCAAATGAAACTTCATTACATTGAAATTGAGCGAAATCGTGGTTCAGCTACTGTATCTTGATGTTCCAATATACAATTCTTGACTGTGAAAGCTCGAAAAGTATTTATGCACTCTACAATAATATGAGTGGGTGCAACAATGCCCCTAACTTTGATGCACGGCTAATCTTGAATAACAGTTGTCATATTTACACCATACTGACAGTTGCCATGTACAGTACGGGCCTTTTCTGACCGTAGTAAAAAGTGAAGGAGAATGTTTCATCTGGACCACTTATGACCCTAACCTTACTTCATATTACAATTCCTGTTAAATGTCCACACACACACACACACACACACACACACACAGACCGCGGGTGCTAACACCCCCCCCCCCCACACACACACACACAAATATATATGTAACCCTGGATGGTCACTTTGGGCGACAAACACTATTTGAATATATTTGCATATTCATGCAGGTAAAAATTTGACAAAAAATACCTGAATTATTTTCAGGAACGTCCTCAACATGCATATATGTTTATTTACCTGTGTGATTACACACGTTTTATTAAATAAAATAGAAATAAATAGGTATTACGCAGTAAAGGTGTGTACCCAAAACGTACCAGTTTTTCACAATTTTTCACATGCATGATATACACCCCAAAATTCAATAGTAAATTAGTACGTCATGGGATTTTAGTGCAACTTGTCTGTAGCAGCTCCAAACAGAGGGCGCTAGTATACGTTCTTTAAGATTTGTAGTCTTAAGTATGTAGGGATGACTGCAAATCTTAAAGAACGCAGACTTGCCAACCGTTTCGATTTAATCGGAACCGTTCCGATTTCTGAGTCCGTACATAGCAAAAAATCGGAACGTTCCGATTTCTAGCACCCACCCCAAAATAGTACAAGAAATATCCTTGCAACATAATTATTTAAAACGCATGTCACGCACCTCATTAATAATTCGTGGATCGAACTTGTATGGGCTTTACGTGTACATATGTAAACACTATGACCAAGACTTCAGCATTATGTATGCGACATCCGACGTGCGCGATAAAATGTCTCAGGATATGTGCACACTGACAGTACATATCCGTAACGATCGTTGTAGTTAATGCTTTACAAAGCACCACACCTGCGCCTACGGACCGACCGTGAAGTCCGTGTGGCACCTGCGGTGGTATGTACGTATACGGTATATACGCAATACATAGTGCATGTTTGTTTGATAACCAGTGGGACTAATCGTAATGCTGTTGTTTGAGATTAAGAAGGATGAAAAAGAATATTTGAAGATTGAACAAAGTACTTATGACAGCGTTCAATTTTGAACGGAAGACCAGCAACGAAGTTTTTGAGTATTAAACTTTTGGACAGTAAGCTGCGAGCTTGCAGGCGTTTTTCGGTACCGTAGTTCGCCGTATCAATACTAACGGTAACGTAGCGAAAGTGCGACATAGCCAAATAGCACATGTGCGCAGTCTAGCCTAGGCTAGGCCTGAACTTAACGGTTACGTTGAGGTCTTACTTTTGAACTACGAAAGTCGCGGAGATTATGAAATAGGTGGGAATTTTTTATATGATTTTTTTTTCTGAATACATTGCATAAACCCCGCCAAGAATCGTTCACATAGGCCAAGGCCTAAACGAAGTTTGTGTTAGGCTAAGTGTGTAACATGACTAACATTACCATGCAGCCTAGCCTGCCCAGCCTAACAGTAACAAGTAACATGATCTGAAAGTTTTATTTTGTGCACTTATAATGCAAAAAGGGATGTAATCAGCACTGCCGGGAACTAGTTCAAAGTTCAATTTGCTTGCATTATAGACTAACAAAACCTTAGACTTATCACTGTGATGGGGTGTGTTGATTTTTGCATTTTTGTTTAGGCTACAATTCCAGCAGACATAGGCCTATAGGCCTACCAATCATCCAAATTTTTAAAATACAGCCTAAAAAATTTGTAATTTTGCCTGTTTAAAAATTTGATACATATTCCTTAAATATGCCACCGTTTTGAATCTAAGAGTATTTAAACTTCAAAAAATTTCCAAAGGGGAGGGGGAACCCCCTCCCCTTAGACCCCACCCCCAGGCCGGCGGATTCTCCAAAATTGCGCCGCTGTGTTCCTATTTCCAGTTTTCAAATGTTTCAAATGTCAGGTCTGAGAACGTAAGGCAAACCATCGTGGAGCCCTGAGGAACAGGGTTAGAAAGAGGGGAAGGGGGAGAGGTTAATGACATCATGAAGGGATGTTCTAGTTTGTACTCACACCTGTCGGAACGTTCACCTAGTGAATTTAAGTTAGTAATTTTGCAAACCATGGCACCTCCTATTCTCCCTCCTGAATTGACCGATATTACCAGGAAATCCCTTTTGGACACTTCTCGCAGGAAACTTGCTTTATTTGAAAGATTATAGATGTGGAACAAACTTGGTACAATTTGGCCAGATGGCCTAAATACGAGTGATGATTATGACAGCCAAAACAGAAAACCAAGGGGAATGGCCTCACGCGTTGTATAATGCATGTTTCCTATTTTCCTTTTTTACGCTTTTGGTTTCAGCTTTTTCTTTATCTAGGTATTCAATTACTACCACTAGAGCTCTTTTGTATACCATTAGTAGCGGATTTAGTTTCGGTCTAGTAATTTTCTATTCTTTTGTTAACACAACACTTTGCTTCGTATGCCTATTTGTGTATGGGACGTAGGTTTTACATGCCAATATGAGTTGTTTTTGAGGAAGGCACTGTGTTGCCGGAAATTCGAATAGATTCCGAAACCGAAAATACACGTTTTACTTGTTTTTCACTGATGATTTATATATATATATATATATATATATATATATATATATATATATATATATATATATATATATATATTTATTGATGATATATTTGTTGTTTGGACTGCAGGGCCTAAGAAATTCGAAGAATTCATGTCCTTTCTTAATTCGAGACATTCCACAATTAAATTTACCTTTGATTACTCTTTGGAGAGGGTTAACGTTTTGGATGTAACGGTTTCTCGTGATTCCATGGGCTTAATTTCGACTGATTTACATTCCAAGCCCACTGATACCCATCAGTACTTATCCTCATTGAATTGTCACCCTAACCATATTAATCGAAGTATTGCTTTCAGTCAGAGTCTAAGAATTCTTAGGATCCGTTCTGATCCTTCCACTGCTCGTCTTCGTTGCAACGAATTGTGTGACTTTTTGGTCCGTAGGGGTAATAACCGTACGAAGGTGTCTTGTCAGATTGATAGGGCTTTTAAGTCATTTTATAGTAAGTCTACTATCCCCCCCCCCCCCTAGTGTCGAAGAAGAGAAACCTTAGCGTATTTATTTCACGGTTCAGTACCACCCTGGTTTACCTGATATTAAGGGTACTGTAACGAAATACCTTCCTCTCCTCCATCTTTCGAGTAGAATGAGAGAGGCGGTTCCGGAACTCCCAATTGTAAGTTTTCGTCAACCCTCTAATCTTAAGAACCTTTTGGTGAGGGCCAAAGTAAAAAATCCCCGTCCCAAGGGTGAACCCATTAGACCTTGTTACAGAGGGAAAACCAAGCCATGTCAGCTTTGTTCAAAGTTTGTGGCTAGTGACATCGTTACAAGCACTGCTAATCGTCGCAATTTCCATTGTTTTAACGAAAATACCACGTGCTCCTCTAAATGGGTAATCTACCGTACTTCCTGTCCGGTTTGTTTTAAGCAATATGTAGGTCAGACTAATGACCTTAGGCTAAGAATTAATGGACATTAATCTTATAAAGTTTAGGGAAGGTAACGCTTTGAGCAGCCATTGCATCTCTCTAGCCACTCCCCTGTTGATTTTTTGTCCAGATTCTTGATAAGTTATTACCGAAAACGTCTTGTCAAGGGAGAATGGTACCAAACTTTTAGAACAGGAGTTAGACTTAAGGGAGAAGAAACGGATCTGAAAGCTTGATACTCTGGTTTCAAAGGGGCTAAATATTAATGACGGTTTTAACTGTCAAACTAAGAACCGACCGTCGTACAAGACACGTGTAACCATTTTCTATTTGGGAATCAAAATTTTCTCAGTGTTGCTTTTCGCTTTCTTTTATCTATTGTTCCCTTTTACTTACTTCCGTGATCTGTTTTGGTTGGTCCTGTGTACATTTTCGGTATACTATTGTTCTGTTCTTCTGCTTGATTGCCTCTTTGTCGTTTTGGCTAGTCTTTAGTGGTTGTTCATTTACACTTATGTTTTCGTTACCTGATGAAGAGCTCGGAGAGCTTAAAAGCTAATCAACTTTATATCTTGATTATGTTTCACTGGATCTTTTATGATTTTCTCATTTTTGTTATCTGGTGTGATGCTTTTAATGTTAATATATTTATATATATATATATATATATATATATATATATATATTTATATATATATATATATATATATATATATATAATATAAGTGTACAAAAGTAAAAGGAGGAGAGACAACTTCTCTTACTCCGAAACCCAAATATATTTTCCCAAACAAACTAGCAAAACGTTTCCAAACTACCGAAACGTTTTGTGGCAACAAGGAGGGAAAAAATGTAGCGTGCGTTATTTGTACCTTGGTTCGAGCCGAAATTCACGTTAGTCACGGTGGTGCAGTGGTCAAGGCAGTCACAGTTAGGGTTAGTCACGGTGGTCCCGGTGGTCCTGTCCCGGGTTCTAACCCGCGTGGCTCAATTTTCCTTCTGGTTTCTTCTTTCATTCTTCCCTTGTTCAAAAGGCTATGCGAGTACTTAGGTTGATTTTCATTCATAATCCAATCAGTTACTAACTCTTCGAGCTGCGCTTACAGTCGATCTTACCACGTTCGACAAATATAAAAACACACACACACACACACATGTATATATATATATATATATATATATATATATATATATATATATATATATATATATATATATATATATATATATATATATATATATACATAATCATTTCCAGTCCAGATATTGTCAAACATGAAATTTTCCTGTCTGCTGCATGTTAGATAAACACATCATCATCATTTCTCTTCAATCCATTATTCCTTTGCAGTTGAAACTATGGACTTTCCAAATGAACCAGAATCATCATCTAGCAACGACAGTGATGAATGTGGTTCCTTCCAAGAATTTCTGGTAAAACTCGGGTTGCAAAGCCAGTTTCCTGGTAAACTTACCCTAAAAAGTTTACTGAAAGTCAAAGACGTTCCTAATACAGACGATTACATGGAGATATTTTGGCAGAAGCTAACATCCCTGGATTATCGAGCAGGTTTTCCGGAGCATTCGCTGTCAAACAGATATAGTATGCGTGATTTTATTTTTAGTGTACTGCATTGTTCAGACGACTTTGTTCGACAAGATATTCTTGAGAAAATGTCAGCTTGTCAATTAGCAGTTCCAATTGTTTTAAAAGGAGTAGATGGTGTTTCTACTACATTTCTTTTGTGGGCCTTACGTAGAATTACAAAAAAGTGGAAAGGGTCACTTGAATCTCTTGCCATTGAACAGCCCATTGTAAGTTACCCTGTTTTCACAGTATCAGTATTACGCATTGGTGAAGTAAGGGTTTCAAAATCCCAAGTACTCAATGTAATGCTTAGTTCCAGTCAGGGATATGCATCACATTCGTACTTCTTGACTCATGAAAAAGATATTGTAAAACCCAAATTTTCTCAAGGTACAATAGAATGTGCTTGGTTTCAACCAATGCATGGGAATGACAAAGAAATTTTCAAGGAAATGATTGCGTTTTTGAACCTTCGTGGTGATTGTAGAAATTATCAGGCTCAAAGAAAATTCGCTTGCGAATCATCGAATTTAACAATTGCGTTTATTGAAACAGAAAAACGAAAAGAAAATGTAGAAGTCATAAGAGAAATAAAAGCAAATTGCAAAAACTTTCTGTTCATAGCAGTAAAAAAAGACAAAAGTGGTAAGCATAAATCCCAGAAAGTATATTACCCTACCTACACAGACAACTGGCTCTTTGTAAAAGTCATACAAATGGATGTGCTTAGCAGGAGAATTTGTCATATAGTCAGTGAGGTATGCTGTAGTGAGGATCAAAGAAACTACATTTGCCTAAAAGCCTTACCTAAACGAGTAAACGAAACAATACAAGACGATGAAAGCAAGCAGGTTTGCAAAAAAGCTTATGAACTTGTTCTCAATTTGCTTGAAGTCACAAAAACTAACGACATATTGAAGTTTAAGGAAAGTTGTTTTCCAGTACAGCATGTTTGGAAAGACTTTGTAAACATTGACAAAGATGTTGTTAATGAGAACCATGAAAGTTTTGAACACCAACAAGAACACATCTTGTCAGAAAAAAAGGCTAAAAGAGAATTACAGCTTAAAATATGCCTGTCAGAAGCGATGAAAAAGTATTATGAAATTATAACTGTAAGTAAGGACAGCTCTTCATTCTTGCATTACATTTTTGGCTTTCTTCAGGATCAAATATATCAGTTAGTTAGTGTGAACACCAATTTAGACTTAGATAAAATTTTACAACTTGAAAGGGCAATCCGTGAGCAACAATTAGCACCAAAGGCCACCAAGTTTGGGCGTGCTAGTAATGCAGTGAGTGAGGGGGAGTTAAGAGCTGATCAGACTCTCCAGAACATGAAAGCAGAATGCAGTAAATTGCACAGAAAGTGCAGAGCAAAAACTTTAGGCTGTGAACATTTCCTGCGTGAGTTAGGGCAGCTCTATGAGGCTTTTAAAGAACTGAAACATCCGCAAAATCCAAATAATTTGGACTCGTCAGATATAACACTCCTTCCGGAATTAGCAGCCAATCTTGTGAATGAAATGCACTCCCTTGAAATCCTGGATGGAGATACAGGAAGTGTTCCCCTGACCTGGGTCACAAGTGTGCTTGATACGCTAACACGGAAACTGGGAGATCCTAAAGTGCTAGTTTTGAGTGTTATAGGGGTACAAAGCAGTGGGAAATCGACATTTCTTAATAGTATGTTTGGTTTGCGTTTCCCTGTTCGCGCAGGTCGATGCACACGGGGACTTTTCATCCGCTTCCTCGACATAGAACAAACGTTAGCACAAAAATTGGGGTGTAAGTACTTAATTGTTGTTGATACCGAAGGTATAAGATCCTTAGAACACGAGGATCGACGATTTGATAATGAACTAGTTACGTTGGCTTTAAGCATAGCTAATGTTACAATATTCAATATTGAAGGGGAAAATGTAGGACCTGATATGACGGGTATCCTTCAGATAGCAGCCCATGCACTCATGCGAATGAAAGAGGTAGATCTAGAGTGTCACTGTAGAATTGTTCAACAGCGAGTGTCAGATCTTACAGCAGGAGTCAGAAATAAAGTCAATACAGAAAAAATTATGGAATCACTTGACCATGCGACAAAGATAGCTGCAGAAGAGGAAGGGCTAGAAGGTCGCTATCAGCTTTTCGCCGATGTAGTCGATCTTCGTGTAGATGCAAACCTTCAGTACATACCATGCCTTTGGACCGGAGGTATGTCTCCTCCAAATCATTTGTATAGTGAAACAGTAAGTAAGATAAAAGCTCAGCTTTTTAAAGATATCAGAGAAGGACATATCGTATCCCATTTTACCCTCTCCACATTTACTCAACGGGTAGTAGATGTGTGGAAGGCTGTCAAGGAAGAAGACTTCGTCTTTAGATTTCAAGATAGCGTCAAAGCTGTTGATTTTAACAAATTTTGTCTGGAGTACAACAAATGGATTGCCAAAATGAGGACTTTTATGGTAACCTGCACAAACGATTTACTGTATCAAATAGATCACAAATTGAGAGAAGAAACCAATGAGGAACTTGACTTTGAAAAACTGAAGCAAACTCTTTGTAGCAAGGTCGATAGTCAGAGGCAGACTTTGACAAGATCAGTACAAAATTTCATCGCAACCCACGTGCGACGAAACACAATGCAGAGGTACGAAAAAGTTTTCCTTCATGAGGTCAGCATCGCTTTGAAAGACATTGAAAACCACGCCCTTTCTGTTCTTACCGACGAGTACGAACTCCAGAAGTTAAAATCGACAAAAAATCTCACAAACTTCAAAGCAAAATGGCGACAACGATTTTCAGTTGAAGCTAAAAAAGTGGCCAGTTTAATGTCTGTGGAGGAAAGAGCACATGGGAACCACCGAAGTGTCTTCGAAACCCATTGGAACAATTGGAAGGATATGGTGGACAAAGAATGTGAAGGACGTAAACTTCAAATGACATTTACCTCCCTTCAAACCCTTTGCGAAAAACTACTTGTAAGAATTACGAGGGACATGGCTGTTGGAAGTGAAATAAAGACACTAATGTCACTTGAGGGAGGCATTGATAAGCACAAGGAACTTCCGAGCGACTGTTCAAAGTATATTCACACAAAGTTTGTCAAATCGTGGATAAGGCTTAAATTACTATCTAAGGGGAAAAGTAGTAGTGACATCAATGCAAAAACAGAAGAACAACTAATTCGTGATGAAAGAAAGGAAGCTGTCGATTATATACAAAGAGTAATTAAAGAAAAGTTTGATAATATGAAGGATAAACAATCCAAAAAGCCGTTTGATGTCAACATTTATCAACTAATGATCCAAAGTACCCTAAATCAGCTTTCTGGAAAACATGGTAACTTAAAACCTCCTCATTCTATAATTGCAAAAAGTCTTCTTTGTATATCTGGGAAAAGTTTGGAATGGCTCTACCAAAATGAGGCCCTACATGGAAATAACTACAGTGCATTAGTGGAAGAAGAGAAAGAGATGGCGTTCACTGACTTCGTTGCCTTCTGTAATGGACATAGTCTTGCTTCACGTGCCGCAAAATTTGTGTACTACATGATGGAGCCATTGTTATTGAGGCAATTTGATGAGCAGCTCCGTGGTCCAAAAAATCGAGTACATACGTTTTCTAAAAATATTTGTGAAATGCCTTGGGACGCTCTCTATGTTATAGCAAAAAATTCCCCAGACTCTGTTTGTAATATCTTTGAGAGTCTGTTCTTTGAGCCTTTACAGTCCTCGTACTTGAGAGCGAAGAGGGAGGAAATTGATCGCATGAATGCTATGACACATAAGCATCAAGTTAAAGCTAATAGCTTCGTCTCAGAACTCATCAAAAAGTTAGAAAGGTATGAAAAAGAATCAATCTCTTTAACAGAGTGGGGCAGAAAGTTGCTAAACGATGTAGGTTTTACTCATAGCCCACTACTTGGGGAGTTATATGACATAAAAGACATAGCAATCGTTTCGGCACAACTTAAAAATGTATTTACCACCGACCTAATTCGTAAGTTAATGTCCAAATTATCTTCCTTGAGTGACAGTGGATATCTCGAGCATGACTACTTCCGTAATTCTGATTCATTTCATTGTAGTAAAGTTTGTCCAATGTGTAAAGCTCCTTGTGACAATCAACTTCAAGATCACACAGAACATTTTTCTCATCTACATCGCCCTAGAGGATTTAAAGGTGCAACATACGCTACTACTCAGAAACTGGTAATAGAGGACTGTTCCGCTTCGATTCTTAGTCGAACATCAGAATTCAGATATCAACATCGAGAATATCTTTGTCACCGATACAAAGATGTTATTCCGGACTGGACAATCCGTCCTTCATCCGATGATCCAGGAAAAGTCTTTTGGCAGTGGCTGTTTGTAATGTCCAATCATTATGTGGCAGCGCTTTATAACTGCAACCCAGCTGATATACCAAAGAGTTGGTACGATATTACAAAAGAAGAGGCTCTCGAGAGTCTGCAAAAAGATAAACGTTTAAAAACTAGCGGACGATTCCACCTATTATTGCCGCCTTCCGTTACCATGGAGAGCAGTGGTAGTAGTTTACTCGAGGAATCTTGGGTTAACACACCAAATCGAAGTTTCACAAGTTTAGTGAGGGAATGCGAAGCCAACCCGGAATACTTGGAAGATCGAGCTCCCTGGGTCATCAGTCCCTTCCATCCCTTTGAGCACGTGAACATCTAGTTGTGCAGACACTTTTAGATAATTCTCCATTTCTGTTTACCAGATCCGGTTATTCTATTTACCTGTGAGTTATTTGAGTTGATACACTGCCATTAAAAAGAAGGATTCAAAAAGCTTAGAAATCAGGAAACATTTAAAAACTGGCGGTTGATTTTCTTTTCGTAGCACCTACTAGTCAGTAATAGTTTTGACTATTTTATGCCAATTTTTACGTAAGTTGAAACGGTGTGAAGAATGAAGATATAGAGTCTGCATTTTATGCTTATTTTGAAATCAGGCTACGTAAGAACCCAACAACAGTTATGACTGTGAGGTCTTAAAAACTTTTATTCACTCAGTTAGTTCCGTCACTAACCCTGTACCCTCATTCTCGATAAGCAGGGGCTCGTTAAATTTTAAAACTTTAATTAATTATGGGTATTGGCAGAAGGTGCATATGATTCTGAGGAAACGTTTAGATTTTAATCTACAGGATGCTTGCTAATGAAGTAAAGGTATAGGAGGTTGTCGTCGAGTATACGAGATAAATTTTCACGTGCAGAAAACGATTTACGCTCATTTAACCACTGAAAGCCTGTTCGTAGGGTACCCAAAACTGTAGCGTCGCTGTCAAATGTAAACGATCCACATACATAGCACAGACGTTAGAGTATATGTTTCTTTCACTGGAGTATGAACATGCCCCAAGTCTCTGCAAAAATATACTTTGAGCTAACAACTGATGACCATCGACTTTAGTTTTGATAATGAGAGAAATTTGTGTACTTTAATATCATGTGTAACACGGAACCTCTAGAAAGGAAAATCTGAAGTTCTTATACGCGGTACATACCTGCTAACATATTGAGAAGAACTATAGTGTTTGTTGGAGTTCAAAGGTCATCTGGGGTCATAGCGTTTGAAACTCTACAAACATGGTTATCACAATATCTCAAGGTAGGTAGTTAGGATGCATTTCATACTTGGTATGCAATTGCCGCATGTTAAAAGAAAGGACCTGACAATTTTTGGTGTAGGTCAAAGGTCCTCTGGGGTCACGCGATTAATGCATTAAATCAAGTAGAAAATTCCTATGGTTTTGTTGGAGGTCAAAGGTCATCTGAGGTCACCGGAGGTTAAATAGCTAATCATTCTAAGAATTTTCGAGATCAAATATGAACACCAAACTGTATTTTTCCAACATATAAAGACCAAATTCAATATATGACTAAATGAACCTGACATCTTGGTGTTGTTTGGGATAACACTTGTATGTCAGGCAGAAAGCCAAGGTCTCGATCCAGAT
This sequence comes from Holothuria leucospilota, assembly GCA_029531755.1. Classification (NCBI taxonomy): domain Eukaryota; kingdom Metazoa; phylum Echinodermata; class Holothuroidea; order Aspidochirotida; family Holothuriidae; genus Holothuria; species Holothuria leucospilota. The sequence continues at coordinate 49,333,942 of CM055972.1, forward strand.
ATCTGGGGAAAATTTCCAAGGTTTAGTTATTGACCCAAAGAGTACCATGATGCACAAGTAAATTGTCGGCCACAATATTCACTGGGCCCAAGGCATCTATACAAAACTGATAGAGCCAACCGTCTACAAGTAGCTAGGGTAATCATTCCAAGAGGGATCGTACTTCCTTTTGACTTGTCACTTTACCTCAAGGAAGGGTAAGTGATAGAGCAAATAGTCCCTCGTATCATGATAACCATGACAAGTGTACATGATGCTACACAGTTCACAATATATGCATGTCCAGTCTTACTTGCGATGCAAATAAAATATGCTGTAAATAGTAGTGTACGACTAAAAACCACTGTAGAATGGTTACAGGGCTCAGTGCAGCAGTACATTCATTAAAGGTCAGACTTGAATAACTTTGTAAGCTTCTTTTATTCCTTGCCGAAGGCAGGCAAGGAATCTATGTGATGGCGATGTCATGTGTGTATGTGTTTGTGGGTGTGTGGGTGTGTATGAATGTATGTGACACTAAGCTTGTAAACACGATATTTCAAGATAGCAATGACGGACACTTTTCATTGTTGGTATATAGATTTGCCATGGTGAGAGGAAAACCCCATTAGTTTTGGTGGAGGTCAAAAGTCATTTGAGGTCACCAAAGGTTAAACTGCGAAAACCTTGTAAACACGATACCTGAAGACAGCAAAGACTGACTCTTTTCATATTTGGTATATAAATTTGTCATGTTGAGAGGAAAACCCTATTGTTTTTGGTGGAGGTTAAAGGTCGTTTGAGGTCACTAGACGTTAAACTGCGAAAACCTCGTGAACACGATATCTCAAGATAGCAATGACTGGCACTTTAGATTTATTATGGTAAGAAGAAGAACCTATTGTTCTTGGTGGAAGTCAAAGGTCACTTGAGGTCACTAGAGGTTTAACTGCGAAAAGCTTGTAAATGGCTTGTAAACACAGTGACAGACACATTTCATATTTGGTATTTATATTTCTCATATAAGGAGGAAAAAAGCAATTGCTTTTGGTGGAGGTCAAAGGTCATTTGAAGTCACCAGAGGTCAAAAACGGAAAACCTTGTAAACACGATTTCTCAAGATAGCAATGACGGACACTTTTCATATTTAGTATATAGATTTGTCATTTTGAGAAAAGGACCCTATTGTTTTTGGTGGAGGTCAAAGTTATTTTAGGTCACCGGAGGTCAAAAACGGAAACCTTGTAAAACACAATATCTAAAGATAGCAATAATTGACACTTCATATTTGATATATAGATTGATCATGGTAAGAGGAAGAACCTATTGTTCTTGGTGGGAAGTCAAAGGTCATTTGAGGTCACAAGAGGTTGAACTGCGAAAACCTTGTAAATGGCTTGTAAACACGATATCTCAATGTAGCAGTGACAGACACATTTCATATTTGGTATTTATATTTCTCATATAAGGAGGAAAAAGCTATTGTTTTTTGGTGGAGGTCAAAGGTCATTTGAAGTCACCAGAGGTCAAAAACGGAAACCTTGTAAACACGATTTCTCAAGATAGCAATGACGGACACTTTTCATATTTAGTATATAGATTTGTCATTTTGAGAAAAGGACCCTATTGTTTTTGGTGGAGGTCAAAGTTATTTTAGGTCACCGGAGGTCAAAAACGGAAACCTTGTAAAACACAATATCTAAAGATAGCAATAATTGACACTTCATATTTGATATATAGATTGATCATGGTAAGAGGAAGAACCTATTGTTCTTGGTGGGAAATCAAAGGTCATTTGAGGTCACAAGAGGTTGAACTGCGAAAACCTTGTAAATGGCTTGTAAACACGATATCTCAATGTAGCAGTGACAGACACATTTCATATTTGGTATTTATAATTCTCATATAAGGAGGAAAAAGCTATTGTTTTTTGGTGGAGGTCAAAGGTCATTTGAAGTCACCAGAGGTCAAAAACGGAAACCTTGTAAACACGATTTCTCAAGATAGCAATGACGGACACTTTTCATATTTAGTATATTGATTTGTCATGTTGAGAAAAGGACCCGATTGTTTTTGGTGGAGGTCAAAAGTTATTTTAGGTCACCGGAGGTCAAAAACGGAAACCTTGTAAAACACAGTATCTAAAGATAGCAATGATTGACACTTCATATTTGATATATAGATTTATCATGGTCGAGGAAGAACCTATTTTTCTTGGTGGGAAGTCAAAGGTCATTTGAGGTCACCAGAGGTTGAACTGCGAAAACCTTGTAAATGGCTTGTAAACACGATATTTCAATATAGCAATGACAGACACTTTTCGTATTTGTTATTTATATTTCTCATGTTGAGAAAGCTATTGTTTTTTGGTGGAGGTCAAAGGTCATTTGAGGTCACCAGGGGTCAAAAACGGAAAACCTTGTAAACACGATTTCTCAAGATAGCAATGACGGACACTTTTCGTATTTAGTATATATATATATATATATATATATATATATATATATATATATATATATATATATATATATATATATATATATATATATATTGTCATGTTGGGAAACAGACCCTATATTTTTTGGTAGAGGTCAATGGTTATTTTAGGTCACCGAAGGTCTAAAACAGAAAACCTTGTAAACACAATATCTCAAGATAGTAATGACGGACGATTTTTATATTTAGTATACAGATTTCCATGATGAAAGGAACAGCCCTATTGTCTTTGTCAGTTAAAGGTCATTTGAGGTTATCGGAAGGTAAAATGTGAAAACGTTGTAAATGGCTTGTAAACGGCTTGTAAACACGATATCTCAACGTACTAATGACAGACACTTTTCATATTTAGTATATAAATTTGTCATATTAAGAGGAAGAACCCTATTGTTTTGGTGGAGGTGAAAGGTCATTTAAGATCACTAGAGGTCAATACCCGAAAACCTTGTGAACACGATATCTCAAGAAAGCAATGATGCACACTTTTCATATTTAGTATATAGATTTTTTATGTTGAGAAAAAGGATCCTATTGTTTTCGGTGGAGGTTGAAGGTTATTTCAGGTCACCGGAGGTCAAAGATGGAAAACCTTGTAAAAACAATATCTCAAGATAGCAACAACGGACACTTTTTATATGTAGTATATAGATTTTGCATGTTGAAAGGAAGAACCTATTGTTTTTGGTGGAGGTCAAAGGTCACTTGAGGTCACCAGAGGTCAAAACTGAAAACTTTGTAAACACGATATCTCAAGATAGCAATGATGGACACTTTTCATATTTAGTATATAGATTTGTCATGTTGAGAGGAAGGACCCTATTGTGTTTGGTGGAGGTTGAAGGTTATTTTAGGTCACCAAAGGTCAAAAACCAAAAAGCCTGTAAACACGATGTCACAAGGTTCTGTAGAAATGACAGAAACTTTTCATATTAAATATATAGATTTGTCTTGATGAATGGAAGAACCCTATTGTCTTTGGTGATTAAAGGTCATCTGAGGTCACTGGAGGTTAAACTGCGAAAACCTTATAAATAGCTTGTAAACAAGATATCTTAAGAATGCAATGACATACACTTTTCATGTTTGGTATATAGATTTGTCATGTTGAGAGGAAGCACCCTTTTGTTTTGGTGGAGATCAAAGGTCATTTTAGGTCAACAGAGGTAAAAAACTGAAAGCCTTGTTAACAAGATATGTGAAAATGGGAGTGACAGACGCTTTTCATACTTTGCACAGTATATAGATGTGTCATGGTGAGAGGAGGAATCCTATTGTTTTTGGTGGAGGTCACAAGTCATTTGAGGTCACCAGAGGTCAAAAACTGAGATTTTGTGAACGTGACATTACAACGGAGGAAGCACAGACACTTGTTTAATTTTTTGTTAGTCAATTTTGGTGGGATTCAAAGGTCATATGAGGTCAGCAGAGGTCAAATTGTTACAATATTGTAAAAAAATGATATAGTCAAGAAGTAAAAATTTGAGAGATGAACCTTAGTGTAAAAATGCACCCCTTTTGGCAAGAAATCACTAGGCCTTTGGGCTTTTTAGTTGATTCCTTGCCGAAGGCAAAAGGTATCAATGCAGTGAGTCACGATGGTGTGTATGTGTGTATGTGTGCGTTTGTGACGCTTGGCTTGTAAACACGATATCTCAAGATAGGAATGATAGATACTTTTCATACTCAAAAAATGAATTTATCATACTGAAAAAACAACCCTTTTGTTTTGGGTGGCAGTCAGAGGTCAACAAAGGTCAAAAAACCAAAAACCTTGTAAACACGATATCTCAAGGTAGAAAGCATGGATACTTTCCATTCTTGACTTGTGGATACGCTATAGTCAGAAGATGAACCATATTGTTTTTGGTAGAGATCAAGGGTATCTGAGTTCACGGAGGGTAAAACTTCAAAAACCTTGGAAATTGCTCGTTAACAGGATATCTCAAGTTAGGAATAGATACTTTACATACTTGGTATTTGGATTTATAATATTAAGATGAAGAACCGTATTGATTTTGGTTAGGGCAAAGGTTATGTCAGGTCACCAGAGGTCAAAAACCTTGTAAACACCGTATCTCAAGGTGGAGAGCATGAATGGATACTTTTCATACGTAGCATGTGCATGCTTTAAAGTCAGAAGATGAACCCCATTGCTTTTGGTAGAAGTGAAAGGTTATCTGAGGTCAGGGAAGGTAAATTTTCAAAACCCTTGGGAATTGCTTGTAAACACGATATCTCAAGATAGGAATGATGGATAATTTTCGAAATTGGTATTTGGATTTATCATATCGAGAAAAAGAACTCTATCGTTTCTGGTGGTTGTTGGAGGTCATGTCAGGCCACCAGAGTTCGAAAACCAAAAAGCTTATAAACACGGTATCTCAAGGTAGAGAGTATGGATACCTTCCATACTTGGCATGTAAATGCTTTATAGTCAGAAGGTGAACACTATTGTTTTTTGGTAGAAGCCAAAGGTTATCTGAGGTCAAGGAACGTTAAACTTTACAAACCTTGGGAAATGCTTGTAAACACGATATCTCAAGATAGAAAGATGGATACTTTTCATACTTGGTATTCGGATTTATCATATCAAAAGTAAGAACTTTATCGTTTTTGGTGATGGTTGGAGGTCATGTCTGGTCACCAGAGGTCACAAACCTTGTAAACACGATATCTCAAGGTAGAAAGCATGGCTACTTTCCATGCTTGGCATGTAAATGCGTTACAGTCAGAAGATGACACCTATTGCATTTTGTAGAGGTCAAAGGTCTTGTGAGGTTACCAGAGGACAAAATCTGAAACCCTTGTAAACACGGTATCTCAAGTTAGGAATGGTGGGTACTTTCACACTTGGTATATAAATTTATCATATTAAGAGGAAGAGTACTATAGGTCTGGTGGAGGTTGGAGATCGTGTGAGTTCACCAGAGATCAAAAACCGATTTTTTTTTTAAACACAATATCCCAACATAGGAAGCGTGTATACTTTTCATACTTGGCCTTTGGATGTGTTATAGTCAGAAGATGAACTCCATTCTTTGTGAAAGAGGTCAAAGGTTGCACGAGGATCTCCGCAGGTGAACGCAAAAACCTTGGTAATTGCTAGTAAATGCAATAGCTCAAGATGCAAAGACTGATATATCTTATTTCCTTTCGGCAAGGAATCAGTAAGCTCTTTGGCTTTCTGGTTAAAGGAAAGGATCATAGACACTCCTCATACCTGGTGTGTGGATCATATTTCACATTAATCAAAACAGTGATCCAGGATATATGATTGTTGCAGGAGTTGGTTGTGGTGAAGAAACGATCCTAGTGCAAATAAAGTCATTGAAACCAAAACTGCATTTTTACGTTCTGGTTCTGGCACGTAATTAAACGTCAAGGTGTATAAATGTAAAGTAAACCCGTTGTAAATTTTATGAGAATCTTAACCCGAAGTAAGCCTCCGTATCTAATCTACACCAGTACTTCACTCACTAATAAGGCAAATTTTTAGCTGGTTTCAATGACAAAAAAGATTCTCACTTTTGTGATGGAGTATACAATCGTCCATGTGAATGTGCGACGGTTTGGAAACACGACATCTTAGGACTACCAAAACTAGGTATGAAAGGCGGCACCATGAAAAGTTAATGTACGTCCAACCTCTCCAGCAGTCCAGGGTATTTTTGCCATTCCTCCGCCGAAAAACAATGTGTACCCTACAATTTAACCAACGATTAATGAAGGCCTGATGAATTGTAGCTGTGAAACGTCAAGAGACTTAAACAGGAAAGTTGTCGACGAGTGACCTCTTGTAGCCAAAGAGACCTCTTCTTCATCTTCATACTGTAAGGTTATGTTACTGCTAGATGGAAAGTATACTAATCAGTTCAGTACCACAATGCCATATCAATGTGAACAGTATTTCATGTTTGTACCTAAGTATGAAGTAGAATTAAACTGGTTTTCCTTGTCACTTCAGCTGTATGAAAGGCTCAGTCATGGTACTGAATTCATATTTCTATATGTTGGGTATATGATCTTAAAATAAGGTTTATTTTACTGAGTTGTTAAGTAAAACGTGAGGTATAATCCTGAACTGTTATTATTCCAAATATTATCGAAAACTCAGAATGAGGTAGCAGATAAAATCAAGTTATCATATTTCTGAAAATAAGACCCATTACTATGCTACTTTGCCTTTGTAAATATGTGGTTTATTTTATGCTTTAGTGTGTGTATGTACTATTTTATCACTTTATCTTTGCCTGATGTAGACTCAGGTGTTTGTATTTATCACATTGTAGGTATTCAGTCAAACTGTTTTCTGTGTGCAGAATGCCTAGGAACATTCACGTTAGAAGTTACATTGCTAGACATGAATTCCACCTTTTGAGTTTATTGAAATGTTAATGTTATTTTGTCAATGTAACTCACAGTACATTTCTTAATACAAAGCCTAGTGGTGTGGTTGGTTTCCCTTAGGAGAAATGACTTTATCCGTCACGACGGAGAATGCAACCGTCCATGTGTGTGTACGACCATGCAAACCTTATTTTTTAACTCTGCATCTTTTCAAAACTAGATATAATAGGGTTTTTGAAAAGTGAATTTCAACTTTCAAGATGTCGCGATTGTATATATTGCCACTTTTCCATTAAACAGTTGAAAAGTGCAATGTCAAGATTGCTCAGTAATTAGTGGAGTCTCGCTGAAATTAAAGACAACACTAAACGATCAAAAAAGCAAACTCTGGAAAAGTTACCTCTTATAGATAAATTGTTCAGTACTTTATATGCTGTATATACGTTAATGTTACTGCACGATGGAGGGTATGCTACCCAGACTTAGTAACTAGAGTCCCTGGCCACTATGCCAAGAAGGGCAGAGAGCCCATCCTACGGACCTAACCCTGAGAAAGGATCATATTCCGTTACCTTTGGTAAGGCCGGGGGTTGCTTGGGGTGGGAATTTCTATGGGAATTTCCCCGAAAATATATAATTTGAAAACAAAGAACGTCATTTTCAGTCCTTTTATTCATATACTTATGTCCAAAGGATTCCAAAAAGGATTTTTCTCATCATATTCTTTCCAGAAAAAATGTTATCACGCAAGAGTCGAAAGATTTCTAAATATCAGGGGGAGGCGGATAGAATTATTCACCTCCAAGTATAGAGAAGGGGTTGAAACATTAAACTCCGGAGTTTTGGGTATTTTATTAAGTAATTCTGGACGTTTCCATAAAAAGAAATCTTTAAACTGAAAATTTTCTCGACAGCCCCTCCCCTTCAGTAACTCGTCTCGCTACTGGCCTGGTCGGGATATTGGATTCTCAAGTAATATCGGAATAGTTCTGCGAAAATCTGGATGGCTGAAAACTCTTTGATTATATAAAAAGATGATACATGTTCATTTCTCTGTAGTTTTGTGTACGTAGCTTGATCACGCTACTTTAGATCCATTTTTGAATCTGAACGATTTTATAATGACGTTTCAGCTGTCGAACCTGCAATGTAGGTTAGAATCCTGAATATGTTTCTTCGAAAAATGAAGAAAACTTTGGATAAGTTTGCTGTGAGAATTAATTTTTCATTTTACTCTATAGGTAACACCTTCAAACTCAATGATATGTATGCCAATATTTGTTATTACTGTATACGTCTTCATATGTACGCATAATGGAACTCTTTATCTTTCTTTTCTAGACTTAAAGATTTTTTTATTGAATATACAGCATGTGTTCAAACAACATGTTTTTGCATGGGGACTAAAAGTTGCCTTGTAATAGTCATGTTATCGAGGGAATGACACGACTCCCACCTCATTAGTGGGGTAACCATGCAGTAAGGAGATGGGGATGAAAGCACATTCAAATTTCTTACCCCAACCCTTCTCTCAATGAAATTGGGGCCCAAAAATGATGCACACAAAGATAATGCATTTCATGGTATACCTTAAAGGTGAAGGAATTAATTCGTCTGGCCAATACATCGTCAATGGACAGAAATACTAATCTTGGAGCGATTTGACTCATCACGTTATTATCAAAAAGAGACTTTTTTCTGGAACCTTTTCTATGCACCTTTTACAAAATTCATGGCAACCATGTGCAATATACATAAACGTGTATGTATCGGCATAGATCAAAACATATGTATACGGATACGTATGCGTATAAATATGAGTATGGGCTACTTTTAATCCCCCAACTTTTAGTCTTTTACCAGATATGAGAAAGTTTGGTTAACCTTAAAGTATGTCTGTAAAATTGTGTTGCAAACAAGTACAGAACAATAAGTAAAGAAATACAAACCCCAAAAAGTACAAAAAAGTGCTGTCGACTTTTTGGAAACTCATATTTAGTCATTTTGTTGTATTCTTCTGTTTTTATTTTTTCCGGAATTTTACAGAAAATTTAACAGTATACACTACTGTAAAATCAATTTTTACAGTGTTGATCCCATGATGTTACTCGGTACTGCTTTTATTTGAACACTTTTCCCTACAAAGTGCCCATTTTTTTCAAATGCAGCCGTCAGGCCGTTTTGGTAAGAAATGTCATGTCTACACGTCTACAATTACTTTAGAAAATGCCAAAAATCCCAGAGTTTAATGGTTCATCCCCCAATCTCGGAGTCGAACGGCTCAACCAGTGGCGTAGCCAGATTTTTTGTCAGGGGGGCAAGAACACCAAGATTTCCCCCAATTAGTGATCTGCTTCCTAGTAATGAGTGTTCTCCGTAGGTCCAAATTTTGTCCGGGTGCTTTCCTCTGACCTGGCTGATGTGACTGATCGCCGTCCCTAAGGGGTATCTCCCTCCCCTTTGGAAAATTTTCTTTGCTCATATAAGGTGGGCTAGATGCAAAATGGTGCCACATTTGGTGCTAAATGTTAACTAAATAGATCACCAAGAATTCCTATATTTTTAGGAAGCTTTTTTATCTTGCTTGTCTTCAGGTCTTGGTGAACTTTTCTTGAGTCCTACTGGTAGATCAGAATCACAATGGGTGAATTACAGTAATTAAGTGAACCCTTGTACACCTTTCCCTTCATCAGTTCACCACATTCACCACAATCAGTCCAAATTTTACGAGGACCTGCCCTTGTAGCAGAGTATAGCACTTGACCACTGACCCATTCTAACAAACTGCATATGCCACAATGTTGCTGCTTTAATGATCAACAAACACTGGAAGTATACAGTAAAAGGACAGAGTCCCTTGTCAGAGGTCCAGAGATCCCATGCTGTATAAAACAGATAGTAAAACATAACTAGTACAACTATAAGCATGGTGCCATCATCCCACCTCTGAAAAACTTAATGAGGACTGGTTGTGCCAGTGTGGCATATACTTTTAAATAAGTAAAGTGTACTGGTTGAGAAATTTAAATTTTACCAGATCATGCGCAAATTTCACCATATATTCACTTTCAAAATTTCCCCCAAGATTTTTCCAGAGGGGGCAACTCGCCCCCTGCCCCCCCCCGGCTACGCCACTGATGAAAAGGAATGGAATTGATATACAAACTAACACAAGAGGATGACACACAAAACTTGCAGAACTCTGGTACAATGTGTGTTAAAAAGTTGTAGTATATGAGCATTAAAATTGGGAGGTAACTGTCGGTGCGGAAGAGGGGGGGAGGATTTTCAAAAGTAATTTTGAGGGCTCTACCGGCAGGGTTAGCGTCAGCATTTGCTTATTCCAAAGCCCCTACAGAGTCTCAAAACCGGCGGGACAACGGGAAAGAGATACAGTTCAAATGGTTTAGCAATAAAACACGTTTTGCCCTACTTTAACACATTCTTAGCGTTTTAACACTGATAATTGCCAGACTCCCTAAACTTTTGTGTATGATTGTTTGTAGATATGTTGTTATGATGGTTTATATGTCAGAATTCCTGCAACATCATGAAACTTGACCAAACCCCTTGCCACAAAATACAATTCATGTCAATTAATGTAATTCATTGAGAGTACAATCTTACAGCTTTTGTTTTTATAGATAATTAAAAAAGCACATGCTGTTTATACGTGGCGTAGCTGGTGAGGAGGGAGAAAGGGGAGATTTATTGTGCTAATAAGTAATTAAGTAGCCTAGACAAAGGAGAAACACAAAAATCTAGTAGAAAATGGCTGTTTCGAAAGAGGGCCCTTTTCCTTTCAGGAGGCAATGTCAAAAGCAGCAGCTAGCAATGATGTAATTTTGAAACTGTAAATACCATTGTCCCCATGGTCGTGGAGGCTTCCTGGAGTTGACAAAAATTCAGGAGGCGGCAATAATCCTGAAGTAATAGACATTTTGTAAAACGTTGCAGAAGTAAACTTAAAGCCATAGTAAGCAGATGTCAGGTAGATACAGAAGTTAATATCCTCATCGCCAATTTATTATGTTTGTCAGTAATATAGCAGCCCAGAAAAGGAGGAAATACAATAGTTAAGTAGTAGGGTATTTCCGTATAGGTGATCTTCATTTCTGGGTGTCAAAGTAACCTCTGTGGGAGCTCTTTATCCTCTCTTCGACCTACTGGTGAAACGATATTAATTAAAGTAGGAAGGTCAGTTGAAAGAAACCAGGGTTAGCGTTACCTACGTTGCAAGCTGTAAGGCAAATTACATGTGCACCAGCCTCGAAGAGGTGTGCTTTTTACGTGCTAAAAACGGACACGGCCAGACCGGCGAAAGGATCACTACATATGGCCAACAACCTAAAAACCGAACACCAACAATACAAACCACCAAAATCGCCCAGAACACCAGACCGAATCCCTCGATCAGCGAGGACACTCCAGCTCCGGTACGGCTTCTTGGAGTCTTTGTTACCACCAACATGAGAAACCACCACCACACCCACCACCAACGACTCAACAATTCAATCTCAAAACAACACACGCCCAAAGGCAACAAACACACCCGAAGGCAACAACACGCCCCAAGGCAACCACAGCGCAGGGGGACATGGGGGTCCACTTGTTACATTAAAATCACTATTTACAGTTTACTTACAGTATATACAACTATCTACACGTAACGAAAACAAAACTTCCCAAAGGGATCGAACGAGCCCGGCAGGGGATCGGGAACGTCCACTCTCTTCGGGAACCCAAACTGAACTGGGCAAATACAGGCGCACCTTGCCCAAGGGTGCCCCGGAGGCAGTTGTGGCAAAGGGTAACCTCATTATCCCCACGCTTAAACAAGCCTCGAAGAGGGGCCGAGCAAACAGCATCCGCTCCTAGGTGTAAGGGTTAGCATGGAATCTACCAGAAGCCGAAATTTTACATCATTAAGAGTAAAAAATCTGTTTAATGCTCAACACGACCCCCCCCCCTTCCCCCGCAAAGCCTTCAAAGACTCTCTTGGAAATTTTTGCCAAGAATTTCTTGAAACGCAGTGTCGGTGACTAATGGTCATGGAAAACACTCTGGTCCCTTGCGTACACAATAACGAAAACCGTTTTAAATACTCAATAGGTCCTTGCATACACAATTCAGAAACCTACCCTAGTCTAGGGAGTAGCGATTTCAATAAAGTCTTCGGTGTGCTTCGCGCGACCTCAATATAAATAGGTGCCACGTGAGGACTGCTGTCCGTTGGAAAAAATTTTGTGGTATTGCCTCTTTATTACATCCTGAAGGATAGCAATGAGTAAATTACAATTTCCTAAATTATTGCAACCTATCCCGCTGTTCACTTTCCCCTTCAACCACATCCATCCTTATCAAATTAATCGACAGTCTTAAATTTGCAAACTTTAAAAGAAAAATATGTTCATTTCAAATCATACCTGCGGAGACTGAAGGAGTTTCTCTAAAAATGGTCCAGAATGGCCGCCAAAGCCAGATTTAAGAAAAATTCCCAGAGAGGACCTTCGGTTCGGCGCTCGCGGTAAAAGGCTCCGCCGGCCACACCTTACGAAGATGCAGCCTCAATGAAAAATAAAAAATTCTTCCTCATGCAGTATTTTTACTGCGAACACCCATGATCATGCCTCTGTCAGAACTACCCGTAATTCCCTTTGATTTTGGAAAGTATTACACACCTATAACCCTTAAACTTTGACCGTCCTTACAAAATTACACTTAAACGTTTATTTTCCACATCATTAAAAAATTGAGAAATCCCTTGATTTTTGTGTTCTGTTTAGTACACATCCGTTGAGTTTCAAGATAGCCAGATGCTCCATCATAATGGCTTTAATTTTTAAATACCTGGGCATCTGGGAACTTGCCCCCTGGACCCCTACATGGGCGTTGCCCCTGGACTCTACCATGGGCCCTACGGCGGACCCCTGGAACCCAAGCCTTTAAGGAGCGCTTCGTGATACCGCGGCGCCTTCGGCACCATTGGGTATTCCGCCCGGATTTGCCCTCCCTTTCAGACATAAAATCCCGCTCCTAATTTCTCCTCCTCCATACCCACAAAGGTTTTGTCCGAACCTAGTTTAGCTCTCCATTCTCAGCCCTAAGTTAGCTATGCTAACACAACGTATTCGCACTCAGTCCTAAAGAGTAAAACTCAAATGTTATTTTTTTTTAAGATAAACATCCCTGAACCAGGGGAAGTGACAGACTTGGGACAAGGGGCTCATGCCGTCTAACTGCTGCCTTCTTCGAGGAAATGTCATAGTTTCGTCGGGGAGATTTTCCAATTTCGTCGGGGAGCTTTAGTGGGTCTGATGAAGTAGGCAATTCCCGACAGCGACCAGTCGTCCTGACGGTCTTCTTACTTTTGCTCTAAAGAACGTATATTTCTCAGTAAAAATCAAATATTCAAAGTTTCTTCACAAAGTAATACTTTAAATTTTCTTCAAAAAATGTCCAAATTTTCTTCAACTTAAACCCAGAGTTTTGGCTTTATCGTCCTTCTGCCAACCCGTCGTGTTCTCGGGGCTTCGGGTTGCTGCCCCACCCCCATAGGTGAGGGAAGCTGTTCTCGACTGTGTAGTTGAACGTTGTTTCGGATCCCGTCCTGGGGGTCTAAGAGGAGGGAGGGTGTGTTCCTCTCCCCTTTGGAAAATGTTTGAATATTTGAGGTTCCATACATGCAATTTGATGAAATATTCGAGCAAATTTTAAGGAAAATTACTGCAAATTTTGACATTTTTTACAGAGGAAACGAATAAAGGGTTTTCGTCCTTGAATTTAGGGGGCTTTAGTCCCATGTTACCCACGCCCTTTCCCCCATCCCTTTCGCCGGGAAGATTTCCCTTTGACGGGCAAATCCTGGCGCTTCAACTGTATTTAGCAAAGTTGCACGAGACAATAAAAACTATTTCAAAGTTTGTTGTCAAGCAAAAAGAACAATCGGTGACAACGGATCCTCGAACGAAAAACCTTTGAAGTTTGTTGAATACGCCTTGCTTTCGAACCTGAGCCGACAAGAGACGTGAGGCGTACCCGTTACACAAAATCATAATATTAGTGTGGTAACTCTTGTCACGCTTCCCTAGGAAATCCTCCTAGCAATGCAAAATGTGGCTTTTACTATAGTTCTCGGCTAGTGGTGTCAATAAAAACCGTTCGTCCGATTTTATGAAAATGCGAACAAAGGGATCTATGAGATTTCCAAAACCTCAACTGCTTCTCTACGAAGCCTCCTTGAACTCATCTGAAGTATGTTTTGATTATGACGGCTGATTTCATTAATGTCGTTTGCCTTTTCACTCTCCCCTTTTTTTGCAATATAGAATCACGTCTTGCCGCCGATATTTGATATGCACACATCCAAACTTGAAAACAATACTAACCGATCAAGAATCATTCGTTGGTTTCACTGTTGAGGATGACAATTGTTTGATTTCTATCCAATTGCAACCAATCAGAATTTATTAACCAGTGAATAAAATGAATTACATTCATGCCGCGATTACATTTATACTATAGAAGCCTCTAAGCCTCTTAGAATAAGCATTACTTCTAGCCTTCCAACTTTCACAGGCAAGCGCTTTAGCTAGCACAGTGTCTCTGGATAGCAAGGTCTACACAATGATAAGAACTGCGATAACTCGCATCATAATCAACAAACATGCTCTCTGCCATGGGCGTAGGGGTCCAAGTTGATTTGGGAAGGGGGGGGGGGGGCTGTAACGACTTTGCCTGAAAAACATCTGTCCGCTCCACGTGCGTTCAACATGTTAATGTGCATATCTTGTAGGCATGTATCGGTTATCACACTGCGGGCCAATTACATACAATAATTTGCCGTGTTACTACCCATATATATATATATATATATATATATATATATATATATATATATATATATATATATATATATATATATATATATATATATATATATATATATATATATATATATATATATATATATATATATATATCTATATATATATATATATATATATATATATATGTATATAGATTATAATTTTGGGGGAAGTCGTTACAATAATAATGAAAATAATCAGTGGTGTAGCCAGGATTTCTCTCGGGGGTGGGGCAGTGGCGTAGCTAGACATTTTTTGTGGGGGGGGGGGGCAAAAGGAAAAATATCCGACAGATTATTAGGTACACCTTTTTTTTTTTTTTTTTTTTTTTTGCTTTCCGGGCAATTTGAGACCAAAATTTGATTTTCACGTTGCCATTTCGATGTGTTATTATCTGGGGACCTTTTTTTTACTTTCCAGGCGATTTGAGACCGAATTTTGATTTTCACGTTGACATTTCGGTGTAATTCTGATTAAAAACATAACAAGTGTTGTAAGTGTTACAATTGAATTTTTTTAATTATTTCCGCCAGACACTCGAAATTTCCGACAGAGGCCTTCAAAGGCTTTGTGGGGGGGGGGCGACCGCCCCCCTGCCCCCTCGAGCTACGCCACTGGGGTGGGGGTCGGTGGTGGTGGCATGCATTATGTTGTGTGACCGCCGGCCTGTGGGAGAGGTCTAAGGGGAGTAGGTGTCCCCTCCCCTTTGAAAATTTTTGGGAAATTAGATGTCCTTACATGTAAACCGGTGCCACATATGCTACCTTTGAAGTAAAATTTGTGTTAAACAATTTACGTACTTTATGGTACAAAAAGAAACTCGGCATCGGTGAGGGGGGCATGGCCCAATGGCCGACCTAAATACACCACTGATAATCATAAGTTTAACCATTAAAAAACACAATGGCGAATTAATACTGAAAGTATAGGTGCTGGTGTTATTCAAATCAGAACTTTATTTCATTATCAAGGAAGTTTTTTAAACTATTGATTACCTTTAACTACATCATTGCATTATTTTTCTTTCAGTAGGCGTACGAAAAGTTCTCAGCATACTGCCCGAATTTTCACAAAAATATTTGGCTGGGGGGCTGCAGTCCCCAGCCCCCTCCCCCCACCTATACTTTCTACTAAAATGACGACCAGTCCCCTTTAATATCAAAGGAGAAGTTCTCACACATGCCGTAAAAGGATGCTTCCAAAGAGAAACGTAATTGTAAACTGTCAAGAAATCTCATCAACTGAAAAGAACGATCTTGTCTCCTTACGCCCAGAGAAGGCTAAGTTATATCACATGCGACAAAGTTTCAAGAGAACGTACACAGAATCCAAAGGGATTAAAGAACGTAGCTAAGACAGCACCGGTAACCAGGGCTGTAACCGAGTCAACCCAATTCCCGCCCAGTTAATTCCGATTCCAGTGGCTACCATTCCGGGCCAATTCCGAGTCCAGTACCCTCCGATTCAGAGCCAGTTCCAATTCCAGGTTTCCCAATTCCGGGTCAATTCTGAAGCTAGCCCTTTAATGGACAATGTAACGCCTCATACAAATGCTTTTTGTATTATTTACAGTCACACGTATGATGAAAAAGGGCACTTTTAAGGAGTCAATTTCATACTCTTGCTGACTCTGTACTTTAGTTGACTATATGTGACCATTTACTTGTTAAATTGTGCACCAATAATAATGTTGCCTCTGCACATTAATAACTTTGGAACTCGACTGGAATGGGCTCCGAGTCCAAGTCCAGCTGAGCCCATTCCGGGCCAATTCTGATTCCGTGACCTCCCATTTTTTGCCAATTCCGATTCCGGTGAAAAAACGGACTTGAGTCTGCAATCGACTCCGAGTCCGGACTCGGATGTTAAAGCCCTGATGGTAACCCTTATAATATCAAGTTTGTATAATTTTCCTAAACGGCTGTTTTTGGCCTATATTGAAGGGAAATTAATTTATTTTATAAATCTTTTTGTCGGAATGACAATGAACTAGAAGCAACTTGTGAAATCAGCAAAATTTACTACGGATGTCATTGTCTATGCATCAAATATTGCCATAGACTAGTAGGTTTATGCACAATGAAAAAATAACAATAACAAGACAAAAAGCCATGGTGTGGTCATTAAAAAATTGAGTTTATTTCGTGATGACTAACTACCTTCACTCTTATACACTGGTTTCACACATACCAACGACTGAAGCAAAAGTTCTGTTTGAACTCACATGATTTTGTACAGGCTCTCATGGGAAAATATGAAAAATACAGATCAATTTTGAACGGTAGCCTACGTATATGACCTTAGACCCTGAATTATATTTGCACGTTAGGGACTATTGGAAACATTGAAAGTTACATTATAAGCATCCACCTCAATACGTTATAAGACAATACCCAGAGCATAAATTCAACACATTGACTGTTGAATGAAGCTAAAATGTTTGAGATGTTATAGAAGAAGAAAATGGCAAAGAATTGAACTGAAGTTGTAGGCACCAAAATAAAAAGCATGGACGTACGCAGCAGGGAGAGTTCCCCCTGCCGCCGGAATTTTGAAAGCAAATGTTTTTATGGCATCTATGTGTGTAAATTCCTGCAATTTTAAAAATAAAGATTGCTTAGATGGAACTTGTATGGCACGGAAAGTGTCATTTCCACTTATATGGGGGCAGGCGCGTAGCGAAGGGGGGGGGGGGGGAATTTCCCCTATTACTCATAGCGCTGTAAAGGCTAAAAATGCGAATTTTTCCGGCGCGCTTCGCGCTCACCCATTCCGACGACTACTTCTCCCATTATTTCATCCTGTAGGATAATTTGGGTAAAATTATTGTTCCAAAGACCCGGCAGACTCTCAAAGTAATCCATGGTTTCCTCCTTCCCGCAGCCTTTTGCATCATATCAATCCCGGCTGTCTGTTAAAGTCATACGGCGTAAGACTATAAATGAAAAAAGTCAATTTGTGATTTTTGTGGAATGTTTTTTGCCCATCCAATGTCATTTGGAGAACCTAAAATACATTATTTTAATGCCCATGATTTCGTGAATACCCCAGAGTTTCCGAGGGCTTTCCCCCTGTTCTCCCACCTGGGCTATGCTCATGGACCCCACCAGGGTCCCTACGGCGGCCCCTGGACCCCATGCCTTTACGGGGAGCGCTTTGCGCTCTCGTGGTGCCTTGGACGCCATTTCGCTGTTTTACAACTGAGTTCCCCCCTTCGCCGAAAAAATGCTGCGTAAGGCTATGAATAATAGGGAGTTTTTAAAAGATTTGTGATGGAAATAATTGAAATACGTCAACCATTTATCCCTTAAGACATGTCACCCCACCTACTGTAGAAATCTTTTGCTTGAACTTATTAGGGTAATTTCAAACTTCGAATTTCGAATGCATGGGCAGATCCAGGATTTGAAGGGGACGATAATTCAGTGAGGGCAATGTTCGAAGCTACGAGGGTAAAATGTAGTACGAAGCCTCCAAGGGGACGGGGGGGGGGTCTTCTGGAGAAAATGGAAATTAGACGATGTTAAATGATATTTTCTGGTATCGATAGTACAGTACTGTACATAACATTTGTAGTGCTGCTTCAAAACCGTCTCAAAAAGAAAGTGATGCCGAAAGGGAAGCGGGTATAGCCGGAAATCTCCCTCTGAATACCCGCCTGGAATGTAACAGTGTTGTAACGATTCACTCAATTTTGCAGTCGAGTCGAGTCATTTACTTTTTAAAGGTAACTCGAGTCGAGTCATTGTATTATTTCTATGGGGAAAATTATGATACAATTGCTCGAGTCATTTCCCTTTTAAAAATTAGTGACTCGAGTCATGAATCGTTACAACACTGGAATGTAAACCGTTAGGCGTGCACTTGCCCCCATCGTGACGATACTTGCTGGCGTCACTGTTCGTCGTTAGTATGTTAATGGCAAGAGATTTGCAAAATCTGGGCAGGGGCAAGTGGTCCATGCGATAGCACGTACATGGTGTGTTTGGTCATCTTAGAACCGGTGTATGGTGAATATATGGAGTCTCAATCCCTCTAGATTACACAAAATTTCACTACATAACACAAATTTGTTATAGTTCAATGTAGAAAGCCGTGCCCCCCCCCCCCCACTTTGCCATTATGTTTAGCGTCAATAGATGAGTCGTTTAGCACCATTGCTCAGCCATTCAGATGTTTTCGCACTTTGAAGACCTCTGTTTCTTTTTCAACCACTTTAGAAGGCTTTTGATAAGTATGGTTTTAATAGAGAAACCATCGAGAAACCATCGGCCGGTCACCTAGCGACGCCCTAGCGGTGACCGGAGCAATGTGACCACATCGAAGACGTCGGTAAGAATGGATAAAAATCCCCGGCGTCCGGGAGATGTCAGGCATCGGCCGATTTCTACTCATCGTCAGGCGCCCGGCAGTAATGTGACTGAGGCATTAACTATATAAGAGGAGCGCCACTACGAATTGGCCCGTACCAAGAAAATTTTAGATTTTAATAAATCCCAGATCCGCCGAAAATGGCACTTGCCAAGCTTGATAGCAGCCCATCAAGAAGTGCAATTTTTTGGAAAAAAATGTGAAGTTTGATTTTATCATATTCTCAAAACACATTTCTGTGAGCACGGATTATCTCAGCTGGCCGGACTTGGGGTCCGAGGATTGCAAGTTTGAATCCCGTTTACTATTAGAGACCCTATAGTGGGATCTCTAGTTACTATCAAAGCGGAGCGCCACCACAAATTTGTGCGGAACTTCCCAAGTTGAAAATTTGAGATTTTAACGTCCCAGATCGCAGTGAAACGGCACTTGCAGTGGCGTACCCGGGGGGGGGGCGGGACAGGGGCGGCGAGTTGCCCCCTCTGGAAAAATCTTGGGGGAAATTTTGAAAGTGAATATATGGTGAAATTGGCGCATGGTCTGGTAAAATTTTAAATTTCTCAACCAATACACTTTACTTATTTAAAAGTATATGTCACACTGGCACAACCAGTCCTCATTAAGGTTTTCAGAGATGGGATGATGATACCATGCTTATAGTTGTACTAGTTATGTTTTACTATCTGTTTTATACAGCATGGGATCTCTGGACCTCTGTCAAGGGACTCTGTCCTTTTACCGTATACTTCCAATGTTTCTTGATAATTAAAGTAGCAGCATTGTGGTATATGCATGTAAGCCTGAATATCTGTTCTTTATCATTCTTTTAATCTCATGCATAGTGGTCCATACTAATCTTGTTTCACCCCTACATGGAATTCAGATAATTCCTATTTCCTGTTCTAGCATTAGCCTACTAGTTCTTAAACAAAATCTCTTTGTAGTGTGTGTCCACAGTATGTGACCACAGACCTGGCATCTGGTCAACATCACATGTCAGAGCAACATTACTAAGAAATAGGACTGATTAATTAGTGTAGACTATAGTTTTCTTTGTCTCACCCTAGATGCACTCTGTAGACTCTGCACCAATGAGAATAGTTTTAATTTTAAAGACACTCCCACTTTGGCACCATGGGTGTAGACCCATCATGTGACAAAGGAATTCAAGATTTTATAGAGAGTCAGATTTCAGCTTAAGAGAAAGAGAGTTGATTGAAATGGGAGAAGATAGAAAGAGAGAAAGAGTTTAAAAAAGACAACTTAGAACTTTATATATGGAGTGGTGCTAGTCAATTTAATTCCCTTTACAATGGAGTAAACTTTAATGTTTATGTTTCATCTTTTCACTTGTATATATTGACCATTTTTGAACTTAATATGTAGGGACACGCCATCGAAATTCTAGAAATTCCCGAACCTTTACCACGTTACCGAACATCCCTAGAAGAGAACCTTATTTATAAAAACCACCCCTATCTGCAGTTTGTTAGAATGGGTCAGTGGTCAAGTGCTATACTCTGATACTAGAGCGGGTCCTTCTAAAATTTGGACTGATTGTGGTTACGGTAAATGTGGTAAACTGATGAAGGGAAAGGTGTACCAGGGTTCACTTAATTACTGTACGTCACCCATTGTGATTCTGAACTATCAGTAGGACTCAAGACAAATTCACCAAGACAAGCAAGATAAAAAAGTTTCCTAAAAAATAGGAATTCTTGGTAATGCGGTATTCACTTTACATTTAGCACCAAATGTGGCACCATTGAAGGATGAAATTTCGATGGTCTGAGGATTGATGGTAGCTGCTGATAGGAGAGCATTCAGCACTTCCACACTTTTTTAAAAAATACTCCTAAAATATTCGCTAAAGTTCTCTTAACTTTCAAGATTTCTTCCAAAATTCAATTACAGTTCACTTTTTATTATTGCAAATCTTGCAGATATATATATATATTAGCATCAATATGAGCATTTGTGGCAGTTGAAGACTGTGAAACAGCTACAGTTCACTGCCACAAATATTTGTAGAAAGCGCTAGCCCTTCCACTTTTCAAAAGGTTTTCAAATTTTATAACATAACATAACATAACAGGTTAAAGGGCAAAGGAAGGCTAAGGCCCCATAAGATGCCCTGAAGTCCATACAACCTTAACTGAAAACAAAGAACCAACCAACACCAAACGAGCCCAGCACAATTAGATTCTACCACACTTATGGAAGAACTTGTCAATGTTAACTTTAAAGCAGTGCACAGATGTGGAGTTAACTACCCACTCAGGCAGACTATTCCACTCGTTAACAACTCTATGAGAAAAGCTGAACTTCCTAATGTCGAGCCTTGCAAAATTCTTAACTAGCTTCTTACAATGGCCTCGAACCCGAGAATTACATTGAACCTTTAAATAATTGCAAGAGGACAAAGGATTCCTTTCAGAGAGAAATTTGTACACCTGAAGCATGTCCCCCCTAATCCTTCTCAACTCCAGGGTGGTAAGCCCAAGATGCTTAAGTCTAACATGATAAGGTAGGTGTCTCACCTCGGGTATAAGGCGAGTGGCTCTCCTCTGAACTTGCTCTAAAAGAAGCTTGTCCTTTTCATAGAAGGGACTCCAAGCCTGGGCTGCATAGTCTAGGTGGGGTCTTACCAACTGCTTATAATAATTTAGTATAATTTCTTTACTAAAACTTGAAATTCCTCTTAATCAATCCAAGCACCCTATTAGCCCTAGCAGCAGCTGCTACACACTGTCTAGATGGCTTTAAATCGCCTGATAACTACAACCAGATCTTTTTCAAAATTCACATAACTCAAAACACTACCAGTCATGCTTTAATCATAGCTGAAATTTTTTAGGACAAAGTGAAGAACTTTGCACTTATCTGCATTAAAAGACATTTGCCAAGTCTGGGACCATGAAGATAACCTATCCAAGTCTTTTTACAGCAATGAGGCATCATCCTTACCACTAACCTTCCTATAGAGCTTAGTATCATCAGCAAATTTACTTATACTAGATGTGAGAGAGCTATCAATATCATTATGAAAATTAAGAAAAGAAGTGGGCCAAGAACAGAACCCTGTGGAACTCCACTTGTAACTTCTTTCCAAGAAGAGAAATTACCATTAACAACAACTCTCTGAGATCTACCATTGAGCCATGAATTTATCCAGTCAGCACAACTGCCCTTGATGCCTAACCTATGCAGTTTAACCATAAGTCTACCTAATGGAACTTTATCAAAGGCTTTTGAAAAATCAAGGTAAATGACATCAACACTGTGACCACAGTCAAGAGATAAGGAAACATCCTCAAGAAAGCTTAGTAAATTAGTAACACAAGATCGATCTACTCGGTAAAAAACCATGCTGTGACAGATTGAGTAACCCATTATCTAAAAGATATTTAAGCAAACAATCCTTGATTACAGATTCCATAACTTTGCACACAACACTGGTTAAACTGACCGGCCTATAATTGCAAGGCAAGCTCCGATCCCCCTTTTTGAAAATTGGAGTAACATTAGCAATCCGCCAGTCAGCAGGTACAAAGTTTGAATTCAGAAACTTCTGAAAAATAATGCAAAGAGGAACTGACAAAGTCTCGGAACTTCATTCATGGAGAATGGCAGGATGGATCCCATCAGGCCCAGGGGCCTTACTAGCTTTTAAACTCTTCAACTTATTACAAACCAACTCTTCAGAGAAGACAACATCACTAACTAAAGAAGAATTATCAGAATCCCTACCAGTCCCCAAAACAGATGATTCCTTGGTAAAAACAGATACGAAATAATCATTTAACAAATTAGCCATATCCTGATGATCAGTAACTAGTGTGCCATCATTACCTTGGAGAGTCCCAACACCCTCCTTAACCTTCTGCTTAGACCTGACATAGGCATGAAAAGATTTTGGATTTACCTTAACCTCCTTGGCCAATTGCTTTTCAAACTTAGCTTTAGTGTCAATAACCAAATTTTTAACTAAGAGTTCCTGCTTCTTGTAGACTGCAAAGTCATCAGAATTCTTACTGACCCTATAACGATGCCAGCACTTACGTTTCTTCCTGGCTGCTCTAAGTACCTCTCTAGACATCCAGATTATGAAATTTAATGTTCAAAAATTGTTCATATTGATGCTAATATATATCTGCAAGATTTGCAATAATAAAAAGTGAACCATAACATATATTAAAAAATTTTGGAAGAAATCTTGAAAGTTAAGTGAATTTTAGCGAATATTTTAGGAGTATTTTTTAAAAAAGTGTGGAAGTGCTGAATGCTCTCCTATCAGCAGCTACCATCCTCAGACTGTTACTCCATCGAAATTTCATCCTTCAGACAACGCCACGTGAAATTATTCGGGAAAAAGAACTGCCTTGAGGTACCTTATGACCAATAGTCTCGATATAGACAAATTTGGCGAGAAAAGTGCAGTAATCATGAAAGAAACTTAAGTTGTTTGTTCGAGCTAGGAGATATGTGACATACCTTTCCGTCTACATAATACATAGTAGCCTATATGGTTTACATATACAAAGTAAGGGGCGCTTGTGGTATATATACCAGGCTAGGCATACCACAGTAAAGTGAGCCGCACATTCAGCCGCACATTCAGAGATGTTATAACACAACTAATAACAAACATTGAAGTTCGTGTTACCGCGTTCCAATTCCACGAGCTGCAACTTCAATTCGAGAGTATAATTCCTAAATAGAATGGTGATGTACGATGCACAAGAAGAGACTTTGCTTCAGCGGATAATAAAGCAGAAATTCACTAATGCTATTTTTAGCGAATGTCGAATGGTCAAACTTGCGGCATAGAATCTCTCTGAAATTTACATATCTGATAGCTCTATTACTTGCCTACACCCCCATGTAAATAGATAAGTGGTATCGTACCCACACAAGGAGTTATCACCCTCAAACGACCCCTTCCCCTCCATTAAATACACCGCCGATCTTAAAGTTGTCAACTTTTTACACAAATGGAATGGATGGCCGTCTTTGGACTGTGCGGCTAGCATTTTGCCTCATTGAATCTCTCTTAAATTTACATATATGATAGCTCGATTACTTGCCTACACCTCCATGTAAATACATAAATGGTCCCGCACCTACACAGGGTTTTATTACCCTCAAAACGACCCCTTCCCCTCCCAGTTAATATACCGTCGATATTAAAGTTGTCAACTTTTTACACAAATAAAATGGATGTACCGTCTTTGGGACCGTGTGCGGCTTCAGAGCATTTTGCCTCTATAGAATCTTCTCAAATTTACATATATGAATAGCGCTCGATTACTCTGCCTACATCACCCCATGTAGAGATAGATAAGTGGTCCCCGTACCTACCACAAGGAGTTATTACCCTCAAAACGCCAGACACCTTCCCCTCACGTAAATGATACACGCCCCGACCTTAAAGATTGTCAACTTTTTTACACAAATTGGAAATGGTCACTATGGCCGTCTATTGGACTGTGCGGCTAGCATTTTTTGCCTCATAGGAAATCTCTTTGAAATTTACATGAATAGTAATAGCTCAAATACTTGTCCCTACACCCAACCATGGTGTTAACGACAAAAAGTGGTCTCCGTTACGCCACGACGGGGGAGTTAATCACCCTCCAAATGGGCCCCCTTCACCTCGACGTTAAATATACAGGACCGATCTTAAAGTTGTCCCCACCCCCCCCCCCCCCCCCAACTTTTTACACAAATGGAAATGGATGACCGTCTTTGGACTAGTGCGGCTAGCATTTTGTGCCTCATTGAATCTCTGTCGAACACTGTATTCGTCTTGCTTACAGAATACAATACTTAAAGGAAATATTGCACGTTTTTTTTACAGAAAATTTAAATATTTTTTAAAACTATTATTATAGCCTAGATGCAGGATTGAATCTATAATTCAAAAAGGCAGTACACTATAGCTTTTTTCCAAAAGGTTCTCCACATAAGAAATTCACTTATTTCTTGCTTAAGAATACTTTGTTGGCACCAAACTTTTTCAAAAAAATTCAAATGATGTCAACTTCCGTAACTCTTTTACTGGCATAATATTTTTTGAGAAGATAAAGATGTTGCTGGAGCTTAAATGGTAAGAAAAGAATGGTTTTAATAGTGATTAAAGCTATTTTTCTCTGCATTACCATGTTGGTACATTTTGGACGGCAGATCTGTCCTTTTAAGTTATACTAATATCTCGGTTGAAAGCATTTGTACAGGAAGGTAATCATGATTGGCCCCTCAATTCTCGTGCTAAAAACTAAGCAAAATAATTTACGTAACGGCAGCATATTGTCCACTATACTTGAAGAGAAAAATACCAAAACTTTAGCTCCGCCAACTTAAGAATAATGGTAAAAATTGTATTCATGATGAGCAAATATAGAACCCCCTTGATAGCGTAAAAGTGCATTGTATCATGCACACTACAAGCAAACAACTATGCCAAAGTTGAGTGAACTTTCCGCTTAACAAACAGTGTGGGATAAATTAGTATGTCAGTTCCGGGCAAGAGCTGGCAGGACATTACTATTTACTAACATGAAAGAAAATTAGATCGAAACGCAAAATGAAAAATCGTTTACAGTGCGCGAAGCGAGCCTAGACAAAATTTGTACTCTTATAAGAAGTTTTTCACTGACATTCACATGTCAAATGCACGTGGTGACAACAATAAGTCAGCATCTGGACGTCACCTCATCGCGCGTAATAATGTACTATGCATGTGTACATTACAGACTTGCAGTACGATACAAACTCCCCAGTACGAGTACGAGTACAAAGCCTCGAGTTCTTTTGAAATAGTATTTCCTGATGATGGAGAAAGCTTGTTGCTTAACTCGTTGTCAGGAAAATAACAGCGTCAACGGTTTTTTTTGTTATCGATTCCCAACAGAAAATATAAAACGCAGATTTTTATCTACTTTCTTTTTACCGACGAATTCTTCAGAGAAATATTGATCTCTGAATTTGCTGTATTACGCAGTTGCTAACTTATATCCCTTTGAGCGACTAAATATTTAGGCTAGGTACCATAGTGGAAGTTTTTGTGGTGATCGATACAGAGCACCTAAGCTACAAACACATTTAGCTATACGCAGGCCACTAACAAGTAACACTTTCGTACAATTTGTCCCTGATAAAGTAAAGAGCGTTTATTTTCTTCATTTTTTTAGTTTTTTTTTGAAAAGAAGGAACAAAACCTCCAATGGAGGTACAGGCAAAACCGAGACTATGATGACGTCACGTTAACGGTTAAGAATCCTAGTAGACTTTGAGTTTTCATTGGGGTCAACAGACAAACCGTCGGGCGACTGATCGCAGTTGGGGTATACACTGTGACTTTATCGTACACCGCTTGCTCGACTATATGGCTTCCGAAGAAATTGAAAATTTTCCGACAGGACCCCACGTCCCATGGTCCCCCTCTGTGATGAGTAAGCTTCTTTTTTTAAAGCCCGGTTTTGAGAATACTTGTACAAGCGGGAAAATGGATCCCTTGTCATCAAGGAGATCCAAACCTACCCTGCAATGGGAATGTGGAAAAGCTATATCTAAGGCTGTTCTGAACGGCTGTCTTGCTCTACTACTTTTACCTCTCTGATTTTGTTACTACTTGTGTATGTCAGTTTGCTATATCGCCTTGGCGATGTAAGTAGTTTCTTAAGAAATTTGCGTCTCTATTTAAATGTCTCCCATGGATTTCAACTCACCGCTGTATTTGCTTTCTATTAGTATATCTGGACCTCTTTACAATATATTATATAATATATATATATATATATATATATAATATTTCGTCATATATATAATATATATATATTATATAGTATATATATATGATATATATAATATATATTATATATATCTATTATATATATATATATCAGTGTTTTGTTTTGGCATGAAAACTCTGGGGCTTTCCATGCTTTCATGCTTGCAGTGGTTCTGCAGCTGTGGAAGTTTAAATCTCCAACGGCTTGTTTATACGAATCAATAGACTTGGGATAACTTTTGTTGTTTGGAAGGACGATCAATCATATTTCGTCATCACCATCGTTACGCATAAATAGTCAAATTTGTGCCTGTTTCTCAGCATTCTGGTTTGACTCCAAAAGTATGGATATTAATTGCATTGTAAAGCCACCAGGGGCGAATAGTATGTTACAAATGTCAGGAGATCTGGGACTTATTAATAATTTGTCGATTTTAGCGATAAAGCCCTGAGGTAATGCGTCATTACTTCACCCTTTAGAATTGTCGATTTTTTTCCCTGTTTAATAGGAACACATCTGAAAGGACGGATGTATGAGGACTGGTATGCTAGTTATTCTATAGGAGGGATCCGATTAAAAATCAACAAATTAATTCGTACTTTCACTATAACGGAATTGACTTTTCTGGGCGTAAGGCAAGAGGTAATGTCCTAAGAAAGAAGGGGACGACACCCTTTCCCTCTTTGAGAAGTTTTTGTATATGTGAGTGTGGCTTGGGTGCAACCTGGTGCCACCGTTGATAATGCTTCTCTAAGTTTTGAACTGAGTGTAAGTTTAGAAATCCTCCTTATTTTAGTGAGTTTTGGCCTATTCTGGTAGGGTGTAATTGAGGGGATTTGCCTAATGCGAGAGATAAACATCCAAACTTTGAGAACTTTTTCTTTTTCTAAGCTAGGTTTCCTAGATTCTAAAATATGGTTTTATCTTTGTAAAGCTTTGGACTGGTTACATATTTGAAATTTGCTTATTTACTGAAGTTTTTCGATGCTGGCACCCCCAACAAGTTGGTTCCGGTAGCAGACTGCTTTCCATCTTAGAGGAGGAGCTATCGTTTGACCGCGTGCATTAGCGCAGGCCTTGCAAGAAAATTTTTGGTAGAAATGTCTCGCCAGGTTGGGGAAATGACAAATTTTTTGACCTTGTAAGTGCATACACTTTATTTGTAGATTCCATGCTTTAAAAACAAATTATATTTTTTTTTAAAGTAAAAGTTATTTCAAAAACTACATTGAGCTTAGCTTATATTATTATTATGCAGGTGTGTTTAGTTGGGTGTATCTTGTAGAATGAAGAGGGTCTCTTTGTTACTAAGAGAGACCACATGAGAACGCCGTTTACGGCTGGGATTCGGGGATCTGCCTCGAGGGAAAGTTTTGAGGAAAAAGGGAACCCTTATATGCGATTTCCTCAGTTTTTTAAGCCTTGAAATCATAATTAGGACATGAAATATTTTAGCATTTCAGTATATTTTCCTCCGGGTAGCCAACTTTCATTACGTTTGCCGGGAATTCAGGGAGTGGGCAATCACTGTTCCTGTAGATACAGTGCACTACTGGTTCGCGGCACATTAATTAGAAATGACATTGTATTTCTTATGCTATTGACCAAAGACCGCCGAGGTGAATATACGACGACTTGTTTGCTATATCCCACGATGGTGTAGTTTTTATATTAAAAGAATATTCAAATTCAAATAAGTTCAAATTTGTAGGCTTCTTCTTCCCATTTTTAAAAATTCCCCTTGCATTGTGACACTTCAGTGGTTTTTTGACAACCCTTATCAATTTTGGCTGACCGTAAATCAGTCAAACCTACATGTCGGTCTTTTATTAAGTTTATTGGTGAGAAAGCAGGATTTCAAGCTCCTCATCCGTGCAATGTTGCAGCGGCTAGATGAACGCCTATGTGGTGCTTGAATCAGGGGGCGGCGCAGGGTTTTTCGATAGGGGTGGCAAAGCATGCTGGGTCGGACGCCAGCTTTATTGTTTGGTGGGGTGCAGGCAATTGAAGACTTTCCAGCCTCACCCTAGCCCCCCCCCCCCCCCCCGTGTGCAGAACCGTGCGTTTTTTGGCATTTCATTTTCTTGGACTTATTTTTCTCTAAAAAAAAACTTTTTTTGTCTGAAATAATACGACTGTGAAAAGGGTTTTTGTCTGTCCAGTGAAATCGCCCTCATTCTGATGAGGGACGCTTCAACTATGCAGCAGGCGCGCGGAAAGAAAAATATTGGGGGGCTGAAGTTCAGGAAGTACTATCTAGCGTGAGCGCCACATCGGTGCGCGGAGCGTACAAGAATTTTGGGCTTTATAACACCCTCCAGATGGGCCGGAAATTGGGCCCTTCCGAGTGTTCTAAAGCTGCATGTACACAGCCTTGAAATATGGATGCATATGTCGGCTTCTCAATTTAAGGAGAAAACATAAATCTAGAAAAATGGTAATACATATTTCTAAGCGGAGCGCCACCATCAGTTGACGCGGGAGACGTCAAGAAATTTTTGACTTTGCAAACCTCCAGATGGCCGTGTAAACACAGCACTTCCGAGTGTTCTAACTGGTATGGATTCATCTTGCAATAGGATCTCATGTCTGCCGCAATTTCTTATTAATGAGAAAAACTATCCTCATTATGTGATTTTTTTCTTCTTTTTTCCGAATCATGAGGAAGAGTTATAACGCAAATTGAACTGTTATCACAAGGGTGAGGGAATCATAACTGTTTATGTAGATAAACTTTAAATTTTTTAAACCTATAGTTTGTTTCGAGTTTTTGAACGCAATGATTTAACCAAATTTGCAAGCTAAAGTAAACTTTACGCAAACAGGAGTGACGTCATTTCCTCACATTATAGACTGAATTACGTGTATACGTTAAATTTAAATCCGATTTAGTGTCTTCATAATCGTATGGTATCCATTGACGTTATAGGCATAGGAGATAATTGAAAAATTTTGCAATTGCCCCCTTAAGGGTCTGCAGCCAAAACGATTGAAAGGCACAGAAAAGGGCGAACTGCTCATCAATGTAAATGTGAATCGCTCCAGCTTTCTTGGGTTTCACTTTGCTTTGAAAATACAGTTCAAATCAACCTTTTTATGTGGAACGCACATAGAAAATGCATTTTTTGTGGTCTAAAAAGACTGCCAAATTTTAGCTAAATTTTAAAGTACACCTAAAGGCTAAAATGCAAAACATATTGTTACAAAAGCTTGAACAATGACCAAATGGTCTAACTGCCATCTTACAGGATTCCTGAGCTGATATTATAAAATGTTGCTGCTTATTCATTTAAAATGAGATGGCGCAATAATTTGTAATGTCTCTTCGTGTACTACTCAAATTACATTCTTTGTTTTCTTTATTTTTTTCGAAAGCTTTGCACCTTGTGCAAAATGTTGATCACTTTCTCACTGTCATGAGGGTGACTTGACTATACAAAACCTCATCCGTACAACAGTAAGTTTTGCAAGGTTATATAAACATTTCAATTCAAAGGAAACCAAAAGCAAGTATGTGAGTTTTTACAATAAGATCATCACAATTATTGCGCATCGACTATTCAATAAAATGAATAAATTTGTTTAACTTTTCTATCCTCAACAACAGGGTGAGCTATGACAAATGATAGTTGGATGAGTAAAATTCATTTCCAACGTCCTAAATATTATTGCTTATAACTCTACACTTTAGGTCCACTTTAGACTCCTAAAATGAAACGTGCATGTTGGGATAAGAGACAAAACTGATTGCAATTTGTTTTATTGCAGTATTATTTATGTAAATTTGGACTTAAATCTTAAGAAATGAATTCACAGGCAGAGTTAATAAATAATTGGTTGGGATGGCGTCACAGGGAGGGAGATGGAGGAGGACGGGAGATACCCGTAACCATAACACACGTCAGTCTTTAAGCGCCTGTCACAACCTCACCAGATTTGCAATAACGGAGAGGAAACGAAGACCCAAAATGTCACTCCGTTTGAATGTACGATTATTATCCGTTAGTCTCCTGTTCTCCTCACCGCCGACTTCGTTTCATGACGCTGGTACGTCCGGTAGGCACGGCGAGAGATGTGAACATGCACAACTTGGACCAGACGTCGACCGAAAAGGTCCCCCTTTACGTATTCGTTTTTACTTCTCCGCTAAGCTTTCGTTTATCATTTTCTCGTGCGTTTCTCATACTGGAGACTTCTCCCGTTAGTATCCGTTCGTCTCCGTGATTGCTAATTGCTCACGTATCCATTACCGGACAACAAACGGATGAAACGTAAAAGTACAATAAGCCTGTACCGAATGTTCGACGGATACTACCGCATAAGTAACGGAAGCGTAAAAGGAATAGAACTGACAATGAACGGATAGGTACCGTATGTTTAACTGAAGAAACGAAAAAACACAGGGCAAAGAAACGTATAGGGACGACATAGACCAATATTGGCAGCGTACTTACAATCCTGTCCCCTCCCCTTAACCCCTCCTCAGAATCGCGAGCACTCCATCTCGTTGCTGAGGCGGATGCAGGGGAAGGATCAGTCGCACCCAAAAAATCACCACAAAACACACGCAAAAACCGTTTTTGTTAACTATATAGGAGGAGGGGACAGGATGTAAGTCGCTGCATCTTTGGTCCTATTTCCGTCCCCTATACGTTTTTTCTTTGCCTTTGTTTTTTAGTTTCTTTCAGTTTAAACAGAATACGTTTACCTATCCGTTCATTGTCAGTTCTATTCCTTTACGCTCCGTTACCTTAGGCGTTAGTATCCGCGAACATTCGGTACAGGTATTGTACTTTTATTTCATCCGTTTGTTGTCGCGGTAAGATTCCGGTGAGCCAATAGCAAATCACTGGAGACGAACGATACTAACGGAGAATCCAGTATGAGAAACTCACGAGAAAATGAGAAAACGAAGCTTAGCGGAGAAGTAACGAATACGTAAAGGTGGACCTTTTTTCAGGTCGAGCGTCTGGTCCAAGTTTTTCTCTGCATGTTCCATCTCTCGCCTTCATACCGGACGTTCCCGGTCATGAACGGAAAAAAAAAAGTCGGCGGAGGAGAACAGGAGACCTAAACGATACTACGTACTCCGGAGTGACATTTTTTGGGTGCTTCGTTTTTCCTCTCCGTTATTGCCAATCTGTGAGGTGTGTGACAGGCGCTTAAGACTGACGTGTGTTGGGTACGGTATCTCCCTTCCTCCTCCCTCTCCCTCCCCTGGTGACGCCATCCCAACCAATTCTTTATAACTCCTGCCTGTGAATTCATTCTAATATTTAGTCCAAATTTACATAAATAATACTGCAATAAACATTGCATCAGTTTTGTTCTCTTATCCCATACAGCACTTTTCCTTTTAGAGTCTAAGTGGACCTAAAGTGTAGAATTAATAAAGAATATATATTTTGACGTTGGAAATGAATTTTACTCTCATCCACTCTCATTTTCATATCTCACCCTGTTTTGCATTGAAAAGTTAAATTTTATTCATTTTTAATTTGAAAGAGTCGATTGCGCAATACTGTATTGTGATGATCTTCTTGTAAAACTCACATACTTGCCTTTTGTTTCCTGTGAATAATTGGGGGTCGAATGTTTATATACCTTGCAAACTTACTGTTGTACTGTGAGTTTTTTGTAGAGTCAAGTCACCCTATTACAAGGGAGAAAGTGATCACATTTATGGCACAGGTGCAAGTCTTTCGAAAAAATAAAGAAAACAAAATGTAATTTGAGTAGTACAAAGAATGACATTACAAATTATTGCGCCTCTACCTTTTAAATTGAATAAGCACCAACATTTTTTATATATCTCAGCTCAGGAATTCCTGTAAAGAGGGCAGTTAGACTCATTTGGATTCATTTTCAAGCCTTTGTAACATATTTTTTTGAATTTCTTAGCCTTTATGTGTACTTTAAATTAGCTAAAATTATGTGCAGTTGTTTTAGATCACAAATGCATTTTCTATGTTGCGTTTCAACATAAAAAGTTATTTAACTGTATTTTCAAAGCAAAGTGAACTCACAGCAAGCTGGAGCGATTTCACATCTCACATGATGAGCAGTTCGCCCTTTTCTGTGCCTTTCAATCGTTTTGGCTTGTCAGACCCTTAAGGGTGCATTGCAAAATTTCCAATATCTCCTATGCATATAACGTACTATACCATACGATTATGAATGACACTAATCGGGAATTTAAATTAACGATACACGTAATTCAGTCTATTAATGTGAGGAAATGAACAGTCACTCCTGTTGCGTAAAGTTTAACTTTAGCTTGCAAATTTGGTTAATCATTGGTTCAAAAACTCGAAACTATAGGTAAAAATTTAAAGTTTATCTCATAACAGTTATGATTCCTCTCCTTTTATAACATTCAATTTGCGTATAACTCTTCCTCAGTGATTCGGAAAAGCAAGAAAAAATCACATAATGAGTATTATTTTTTCTCATTATTAAGAAATTGCAGACATGAGATCCATATTTCAAGGGATGAATACATACAGTTTTGAGAACACTCTGGAAGTGCTGTTTCCGGCATCTGGAGGGTTTGCAAAGTCCAAAAATTTTCTGAACGCTCCGCGTCACTGATGGTGGCGCTCCGCTTAGAAATATGTATTACCATTTTTCCTAGATGTGTTTTTTCTCCTTACATTGAAAATTGCAGACATATGATCCTATTTCAAGGCTGGGTACATGCAGCTTTAGAACACTTCGGGAAGTGCACTTTCCGTGCCTTCTGGAAGGGTGTTTATAAAGCCCAAACTTTCTTGTACGCTCCGCGCCACCGATGGTGGCGGCTCCGCTTAGATAGTCTTCCTGAAACTCAGCCCCCCAATATTTTTCTTCGCCGCGCCTGCTGCATAGTTGAAGCGTCTCATTCAGTGGGGGGCGATTTTCACTGACAGACAACAACCTTCTCACAGTTCGTATTTTATTTCAGACAAAAAGTTTTTTTTAGGAACATAAGTCCAAGAAAAATGACATGCCAAAACGCATGTTCGGACACGGGGGGGGGGGGGGGGTAGGGTGATGCTCGGAAGTCCTTCATGCCTGTCACCCACCAAACCATAAAGCTGGTCCGACCAGCCTGCTTTGCCACCCTATCGAAAACCCTGGCGCCGCCCCTCATTCAAGCACACATAGGGCGTTCTCTGGCGCTGCAAACCTCTGCAACGGTGAGAAAGCTTGAATCCTGCTTTCTACAATAAACTAATAAAAGAACCGACATGTAGGTTTGTAACTTGATTTTACGTCGCAATTGATAATGCTTGTCAAAAAACCACTGAAGTGTCACAAATGCAATGTGTGAGATTTTAAAAATGGACAGAAGGAGCCTACTAACTTTGAATATTTTTGAATTTGATATTCTTTTTTAATATAAAACTACACCATAATGTTGGATATAGCAAACAAAGTCGTCGTATATTCACTCTCGGCGGTGTCAATAGCATAAGAAATACAATGTCATTTCTAATTAATGTGCCGCGAACCCGTAGTGCACTGTATCTCCAGGCCCGTAGCTTGTCTCCCCCTCCCTGAAATTCCCCCGGCAACGGTAAATGAAAGATTGCCTATCCCTAGTAAAATACTGAAATGCTAAATATTTCACTGTCCTAATTATGATTTCAAGGCTTAAAAAACATGGTAAATCGCTATAGGGTTCCCTTTTTCCTCAAACTTCCCTCTGAGGAAGTCCCGAATCCCAGCCGTAACGTCGTTCTCATGTGGGTCTCTCCTAGTAACAAAGAGACCCTCTCCTTCTACAAGATACACCCACCTAAATACACCTGGCATATACTAATTATAAGCTAAGATGCAATGAGTTTTTTGAATCACTTTTAATTTAAAACAAATCTAAATTTGTTTTTAAAGCATGGAATCTCCAATAAAGTGTACTGGCGACTTACAGGTCAAACTTTGTCATTTCCCCCCATCTGCGAGACATTTCTACAACATTTCTTGCAAGGCTGCGCTAATGCTGACGCGGTCAACCGTAGGGCTCCCTCCTCTAAGAGGAAGCGAGTCCTGCACCGGGACCACCTTGTTGGGTTCATGCATTCGAAAAATTCAGTTAAATAAGCAAGAATTTTCAAATTCATGTGTACCAGTCCAAAGCTTTCCAAAGATAAACCATATTTGATCTAGGAAACCTAGCTCTAGAACAAGAAAATTTCTCAAGTTTGGTGTTTCATCCTCGCATTAGGGCAACCATCCCCCTTCAATTACACCCTACCAAATAGGCAAACTCCTACAATAAGAGGATTTCTCAACTTACAATCAGTTTCAACTTAGAAGCATTATCAACGGTGGCACCAGTTTGCACCCAACCACCTCCATATACAAAAACTTCTCAAAAGAGAAAGGGTGTCTCCCCTTCTCTTAGACCTTACCTCTTGCCTTACGCCCAGAATCATTCCGGATAGTGAAAGTTATCGAATTAATTTGTTGATTTTTTATCGGATCTCCGATAACTACTAGCATACCAGTCTCATACATCCGTCCTTTCAGATGTTTCCTTAATTAAACCGTGGAAAAAATATACAATTCTAAGGGGTGGAATACTGACGCATCTACTCAGGGGCTTTATCGTAAATGGCAAATTATTCATAGTCCCAGATCTCCTGACATATGTAACAAATCTATTCGCTGCCCTTGTGGCTTACTGCAATTAATCTCCATACTTTTGGAACGTCATAACCAGAATGCTGAGAACGGCCCAAATTTGATTATTTATGCGTAACGAGGTGATTACGAAATATGATTGATCGTCCTTCCAACAACAAAAGTTACCCCAATTGTCTATTGAGTCTCTAACAAGCCGTTGAGATTTTGCACTTCACAGCTGCAGAACACTGCAAGCATGAAAAGCATTAAAGCCAGCTTTTCATGTCCAAACAAAACCACTGAATATATATATAATTATATATATACTCTAATATATATATATATATATATATATATATATATATAATATATATATAATATATATATATATACATCCTATATATATATATATATATATATCTATATCTATATATATTTTAAAGTAGTCCATATACTAATAAGGACAGAAAATACAGCGGTGGTTTGAAATCCATGGGAAGATCATTTTAAATAGAGACGCCAATATTTCGAAGAAACTACTTACATCGCCAAGGCGATCTAGCAAACTACATACACAAAGTAGCTACAAATTCAGAGAGGATAAAAGTAGTAGAGCAAGAAGCCCGTTCCAGAACAGCCTTAGATTATAGCTTTTCACATTCTCATTGAGGTAGTTTGGATCTCCTTCATGAAAGGGATTCCTTTTTTCCCGCTTGTACAGTATTCTCAACGCTAAGAGCTTATGCTCACAGGAGGGGTACCTGGGACGTGGGGTCCTTCTTGAAAATTTCTCATTCGTCGGAAGCCATATATCGAGCAAGGCGGTACAATGAATAGTCCCCGTGTAATCCCCAACTGCGATCATCGCCCGACGGTTTTGTCTAATTTTACCCACAATGAAACTCAAATTCTACTAGGTTGCTTAACCGTTTGAACGTGACTCCCTAATTAGTCTCGGTTTTGCCTGTACCTCCATTTGGAGTTTTGTTCTTCTTTTCAAAAAAAAATAAAAAATGAAATTAATAAATCTTCTTTACTGTTATCAGGGATCAATTGACGAAAGTGTACTTTTAAGTGGCCTGCGTATATCTAATGTGTTGGGCTTAGGTGCTGCTGTATCGATCACCACAAAACTTCACTATGGTAGCCTAATATCTTTAGTCCGTCTCAAAGGGATATAGTTAGCACTGCGTAATACAAGCCTAAACTTCAGAGATCAATATTTTCTTCTGAAGAATTCTGTCGTAAAAACGCAAGTAGGCTCACTCTGCGTTTTATATTTGTTGGGAATCGATAACAAACCGTTGACGCTGTATTTTCCTTGCGATTAGCAACTAAGCTTTCTCCATCATCAAGGAATACTATTTAAAAGAACTCGAGGCTTTGTACTCGTACTCGTTACTGGGGAGTTTTGTACTCGTCTGCAAGTCTGTAATGTACACAGGCATAGTACATATATTCGCGCGATGATGTGACTTCGCATAGGGCTGACCTTTATGTTGTCACACGTGCTTTGACATGTGATGTCAGTGACAACTCTATATAAGAGTACAAAAGTTTGTCTATGCTCGCCTTCGCGCACTGTAAAGTTTTTTCTTTTTGCGTTTTCGTTCTAATTTCTTTCATGTAGTTAATATTAAATGTCCTGCCATCTTGCCCAGTGAACTAGACATACTAATTTATCCCACCTGTTTTTGTTAAAGCTGGAAAGTTCACCCTCAACTTTTGGCATGTTTTGCTTTGTAGTGTGGCCATGATACAATGCAACTTTTACGCTATCGGGGGGTTCTATATTTGTCATCATGAATACAATTTTTACATTATTCTTAAGTGGGCGTCTAAAGTTTTTGGTATTTTTTCTCTTCAAGTCTACAGTGGACACTAGTGCCGCGTTACGTAATTATTTTTGCTTTAGTTTTTATCACGAATTGAGGCCAATCATGATTACTTCCTTAAAATGGCTTTCCAACCGAGATATTAGTATAACTTAAAAGACAGATTGCGTTCAAAATGTAACCACATGGATGCGAGAAAATAGCTTTAATCACTATTAACCATTCTTTCTTACCATTAAGCTCCAGCACATCTTTATCTTTCTCAAAATATTATGAGTACAAGAGTTACGAAGTTTGCCATCCTTTGAATTTTTTGAAAGTTTGGGCCAACAAATTATCTGGCAAGAATAGTGAATTTCTTTCTGTGGATACCTTTTTGGAAAAAAGCTATAGTGTACTGCCTTATTTTGGCATTATGATCATCTGATCTGAGGCTATACTACTAGTTTTAAAAATATGTCAATTTCTGTAAAACAAGTGCATATTTCCCTTTAAGTATTGGTAGTTTGTAAGCCATAACGAATTAACAGTGTTTCGACATAACGAGTGGGAAATGTTTCACGCAATGCAATATGGTAATGGTCAAAGGTCAAAATGTACACTACGCTTACAGTGTCCCTTCCGGGAGTGGTTGCATGCTGAGCATGCATAGCTAACACGTTTCCGTTATCGTGGTACACTTGACCTTGTGATCCGACTAAGTACCGAATTCCAAAACACGTCTATTGTCAATTATTCAACTATAAAACTTTCCACCTGAGTGAATCCAGTTGTACTAAACGGAAGCTCGATCGCTTCTCGGTTTGGCTAAGTTCGTATGTAGTATTAGTTTTCTTTTCAGTAGTTTTAATTTACTAAAATGGAGCCCACATACGGACCCAAATGTAGAGGACGGCAGATCGAAGTTTGGTGTAAGTTCAGTCTACGTGGCCCTTTTGGGACACATAGCCCTTCAGGATGAGAGGAACAACTTCGGGGTTACTTTGGTTTAGCGCTTCGCATTTAGCCCGAAGGGACTTAGGCAATTTT
This sequence comes from Holothuria leucospilota, assembly GCA_029531755.1. Lineage (NCBI taxonomy): Eukaryota > Metazoa > Echinodermata > Holothuroidea > Aspidochirotida > Holothuriidae > Holothuria > Holothuria leucospilota. Next base: position 49,372,267 of record CM055972.1, read on the forward strand.
TCGGTATTTTTCCGCCCGCCTATAGAACGAAGACACTGTTTGAGAGTTGTCCATTCCGTTTATCATGGCATACTGGTGTCTTTCAGGTCAGAATATCGCTCCTTTAGGAAGAAGGACTACCTCCGTACCTCGGCTTCGGTTCATTGTTTTGGTCGTAAGAAGAGTGTCTCGTGTTTCCTTCCCGGAAAGGGTTCAACCACCCCCCCCCCCCCCCCCCCCCCCCCGTTTTTTTTAAAAGTCCTTGAGAGTCAGTCTGAGGTCCCTCGCCTGCAACATGAGATAGCCGTACTTTTTCTTATTTAACAAGCATCAAAACGACTTCGCCGAGGAACGCTCCCTCAGATGCAACGCTGTCAGTTGATGCAATTAAATGCAAACAACGATCGAAACAAATTTTATAGAAAAAAAAAAACAATTACATAAAAACAAAACATTACATAAAAACAATACATAAAACAAGTGGGTTTTTTTTTATTTGAGTAATTCGTAAACATAGTTTATAATGCATCCTCAATGGAAATATTTTAGTTATTCATTTTTTACAATTTGACTGTAAAAGATATCACAGTAGACTACGACCTATTTAACATGTTGGCATTGGTACGTATTATTGATGAATACCCACCGCGAAGAGCTTCACCAGCTTCTCACATTGCGTGTGGAATGTGTGTGTGGGTGCGTGACATAACCTTGACCATTACCTAAGTTCAAGTGTGAATCGCGATCCCTAGCAGCTTGAAATCCGAGGCACTGAAGGGCCTAGTAATAAATTTGGAGCCAGAAAATCTGTGTGTATTCAGAGGGCATTCCCCCACTGCATTTTACCAAATTAAAATCCGCTATTTTCGAGTAGAATTGTCGAATAGCTAAATTATAGACTTTTTTAAGCTATGGAATCAAACATGTCGCTACTACTTCTTAAGTGTTGTGGAAAAAGTATGGGGGATCCCCACCGTCCCCCCCCCCCCGTCCTCCATTTGTGTATGTCCCATGGCCAACCGATCAATTTTACAACCTACATCCTATGGCGTGGACCTACGCGGGTGTTTTCCAACTTTCCGGCTTCCTGCTGTTTGAGTAACATCGCGATAATAGACGAGTTGGGAGAATGTTTCCAGCAATGCTATGGGAATGGTTCAAAGGTGAAGTGTATCACGCTTACAGTGTTCCAGCGCGGGTGGTTGCATGCTGTGACACGCAGAGCTTAACACGTTTGCCGTTGTCATGGTACACTTGACCTTGTGACCCGACCGTAAGTACCGCATTTCCCAACCCGTCTATTGTGATCGACGTCTCAAAATTTGGCACGTGTATAGTAACTAGCAAGAGAAACACGTGTTATACCATAGAAGTGAGGTACTTCCTATGCTATATAACAACCCTGCCTTGCCTCCTGTCTATACGCTGAATTTATTCGAGTAGTGCGCCGTCAGGCTTTGGTGATGGGGGGGGGGGGCCAACAGATGATGTCGTAAAGGCAGCTTCAGTTAACCTCCCAAACTGAATGCGTTGTGTGTGTGTGTGGCTCCCTGCGTTTCGTACACACCGAGGGGATCCGTCTTAGTCAGGTGTCACTACACTAAGGTGCCTGTCTTCGGGGAGGGGGTCTAAGTGGAGGGGGTCACAGGGAGGGGTGTCCCCTCCCCTTTGAGAAATTTGGTTTTATAAAGGTTGCTTAGATGGCAAAATGTTGCTATCTTTGTGATATTTTTGGAGCTGATCACCACTGTATGGCTGGAAAAAATGTCCCTGATTTAGTGATTCTAATTTTTCCGACTGGCTGATTGTTTTTTCCAACTGAGTGGGAGGGGGGGGGCTACTGGCTTGCAAATATTCTTATTCGCCATTAGTTTATTCTTCCTGCGTTTTGTATATCAGCAGTGGGTTCTTATCCCTTGTCACTACAGTATAAAAGGTTCCGTCCTGGGGGAGTTGCTCTAACGTGGGAGGGAGGAAGGGGAGGGGGTTCCCCCTCCCCTTTGAGAAAATTTTTGCTATTGTAAGTTTGTTAGGGGATGCAGATGTTGCTATCTTTGGATATTTTTGGAGCTGATCATATTGCTGCAAAATGTCCATAATTCCAGTGAATTCTAATTTTTGGTAAGCCGTTAATAGAGGAGGAGTACGGTATGTTGTCTAGAGAAGAATACGTTTCACAGACACCGGCTGAAGACTCCCTCGGCTACTTACTGCTTTGACTTGGAATGTGTGTTGGATGCGGAGTGTGGGGATAATATGCCCCAAGAATATATTGCTGTGGGTCACATAAACATTGTGGGACTATTAACAGAATTTTCCCTCCCCTCCTTGGTGCATTATTGAAAGGCACTAAGGGCTGGCAGATACCTGCCTAGGCCCTCCTGGAACTCTGGATCAAGTTACTAAAATGGAACAATGGTATAATGGCTTATACCTGGCATCCCATTATGAGTATAGACGCATCTTAAACAGTATGTCTTACTTTTACTAATTATTTTAGAAGCGAAAATCCCAGATGACAGCTTTCAGCAATGGGGACCGGGCGGGAGGGAGAGGATAGGTGCAGGAAGGTGATATAAGTAGACCTTCCCTGAATAGATATAGCAAAAAGGGGTGCGGGACTAAAAAAGCGCGTTTTTCAAATGCTTTTTTGTCGTACAGTGTATTAAAATCACCATCTCTCATGGCGTAGCCAGAATTTTTCAAGGGTGGGGAGGCGAAGCCCATAGAGAGACTCTCAGGCGATTCGCGCCACCATGGTTTGGCGCAAAGCGCAGAACCATTTGGCCAACTGCCTCCCAGATCGCTTCCGGGAAATGGCACTTCCCAGGCCTATTTACCGCTATAAATATTGGAAAACTAGCACGCGTGTAATATTGCAAACGTAAACATTTAAATACCAAAAGTATGTTCAAGGGGGGGGGCTGCGCCTTCGCCCCACCCCCCCCCGTTGGCTTACGCGCCTGCCATTTTATCTATATGGGCTGCGCGCAAAGCCTCGGTAATTTTTATTAAAAATGTACTACATACAAATACGTAATTTCACTTCCAAATCAGCTGATGGGTATCAAGCCACTTAGATTGAAAGAATCCCATATTGATGCAGGTCCCTACGTGTTTTGTCACCGTTCCTGTATTATTTACCTTTAAAAAAATGGCATTTTCCATGGCTTTCCACAGGGGTCCCGTGGGTGTTATAGAGAAAAAAATTTCAGTTGCATACCCTCTATACCCCCCGTAGCATATACTCTTTTCCAACTCCGAAGATGATATTAAGACTAGTGACCTTTATTTTTTTCAAAAAATCCTCCAGTTTCTCATCAGGTCACAGATTTATGTAAAGTGGTGGCAAATTGCCTCAGATTTGCTTTTGTTTTTCCTTATAATTGAATATCCTGTTGTCTCTTGAAATTTGATACTGTTGGACTTGATGTTGAATATCTTTTCCATGTAGTTTAGCATTAATCTACACCATATGTACGGCATAACAAAATGTTGCTAAATATTCCCTACAACAGTGTCAATATCATAAAGAAATTTCAATGCCATTCAATTAATGTGCCGTGATGACATCACAGATTTCCGAGCATAATGCACTTCATCTTGAGGAAAATTGCATTTCTGTGAAAGTTAAGTATCTTCCAAACGCCTTAAGAATGGTGTTTTCACCTCCCTGAAGAGAAAAATTTTCTGCATTTATGAGTCATGTTTTTGTCACTGGCAAATACCTTTAAATAGCATGAGATGGAGTGCAAAACGTAAAGCTGCCCGCAAAAAGGGGGCGGGGGCGGAGAAGTTTCATTAAATAAGATTCCCTGACAAACCTACATCAGAATCTACATCGGACACTTTCAATTGCCCAAAAACTACATGCCACTCAAAAGGCAGCCCTTTCACCTGGGTAATTCGTGAACATCTTTTCACTTGCTAGTTGCTATCAGAAGATATTGGATAATACGAACCTTGTGGTAAGGGTTGAAGCCGCGAAATTTTGAGCAGTTTTGTAAAAAATTTGCAAAAATTCTGATAGTTTGAGAACTTTTGTGTGGAAAATGATTAAATAGATCGATCTACTCGGTTAGAGCGCACCTCACCCTACCCCCTAAGAAACCTATAGCTTAATCGCCTTTAGCGGATCATTTTATAAAATGGTTCAAAAATTTTCCATTGGTGGCGGCACGAGCCCCCCATGCCCCCCCCCCCGTGCCGAGTCGCCACTAATTTATTAGGCGACCGTAAGCATCTCAGTAATCCGACTATTCTTTGTTAGGTGAACTGCATGCCCTGAGGTGTTGGCCTTCTTGCTCACTTACTTAACTCATCGAATAGGTGGATAGCATGTCGACACATCCATACAATATTAATGAATAAGGAAGAGGCTAGTATTTATATATATATACATATATATGATATTTATATATATATAGATATCATATATATATATATATAATATATATAGTATATAGTACAGCGTGACTCTAGTGTTGGAGAAACCTGGTACTTCTTCCCGTCTTAGGTTTACTAACCACAAATAATCTATTCGAGACAATCATTGTGATTCCCAGTACGGAACACTTCAATCTCCTGTCATGGCCCTTGATAATCTATAAAGTAACTCGCATAGCTAGTAACTTTGCACAGAAAATTCGTAAAACGTACGGTGAACTAATTTGGATAATGAGGCTTACATCACATCTCACTGGACATTATAAACTAGAACTCGGTCTTCTTAATCAATACAACTTTCATAAAGCATTTAATCCTATATGTTTGTTTATCTCTAACTTCCCAGCGCTTTTAGTTCGTTGCTTGTATATTGTCCTTTGAATTAAGTTACTCACTTGTTGTAGATTTCGCTGAAGAAGGTCCAGGGAGATCGGAAATTTCGAAGTAAATTGTAATTTTGGTACTCTATAATTAACCAGTTATCTCTATTATTGTATTCGATCCGAATATTCTATTTAATCTTGTAGTGTACGTGGAACTTAACTTTTCTGCTATAGATAATATATATTTATATATATATATATATATAGCTATCTATATCTATTTCTATAATATTATCTTATATATATATAAATATTTACATATCATATACATATACTTATATTATATATATAGAAACTAAGAATGGTGGGATGCGGACCAGTCGCATAATTTTTTAAACCTTTGGAATATGCGTCTAACATTGGCAACCTTTGCCTTAGTAAGAAAGACGATACCACCAAATGAGTTGAAGAACTGATCAGATCCGAGCTGGTTTTTTGAACCATCATTTGGTGGTATCGTCTTTCTTACTACAGCAAATATTTTTTTTTTTTTTTTTTTTACTTTTTTTTTTTTTTTTTTTTTTTTTTTTTTTTTTTTTTTTTTTTTTTTTTTTTTGCCTATGTGTAGAAGCATATTCCACAGGTTTTCACAATTAATGCGACTGTGTCCGCATCCCACCATTCTTCAGTTTCTATATTTAGAAGTCGCAACGTCCACATATACACTTCCGTTATATATATATATTATAATAAATAAATTAAAAATATATATATATATATATAATATCTAAACCACACATATACAACATCGTTCATATATTAATTACAATATATACTGGTAAATGAATTACTTAAAGAGATTAATACATTTACAGATGCATGTATTAATGTCAGTAGCGTAGCTAGAATATTTTTTGTGGGGGAAAACCAAAGATTTCGACAGACTATTAATCTTGAGTAAGATGTACTATCTAAGCGTAGCGCCACCATCTCTGGCGAGTAGCGCGGAGAAAAAATAGATTAAAATATTCTCCGATATTGCCTTAAATGACACTTCCAGGCTTGTCAGTAACCATTTCGATGTGTAATTCCTGACTAAAACAGGTGTTGTAAGTAAACCACCACGATAGTTAATTTTATATACTAGTTCCGTTGAAAGAATTTTTAATAAAGGTGGTAAAAAAAATTCCGACAGAGCTAAAATTCCGACAGGGAGACCTTTGAAGGCTTTGTTGGGGGGCCACCGCCCCCGTGCCCCCCCTCTGGCTACGCCACTGTTTATGGCATGAATATTCAGCACCATATACATAAATTAATATATTTGCTTCCGTAGCCTTACATGAAGTATATACCCACTGGCCACCCGTTACTCTTGCCTCGTAGTCAGTTGTACGGCATTTCCTTGTTCAGTCATAGTTGGGAAGCCTCAAAGGGGGATGAACAGAGTCCGCTTCCTCGCGGTACTCCTTCACCAGAACCTTTCACAGTTCAAAGTAAGGGAAGGTGACTCAAATAAAGCCGAGACGGCTCTGCCAATGTGTCGCACGGCGTGCAACACATGTACTGTCTGTGCAGATTACTCTAAACTCTTGCGATAACGTCGATTTTTAGCTTCAGCTGAAAGCTTTCATGCTGAGCTATTGCTGTCGTGCACGGCAAACTCTGTCCCATAATAATTTGCGTTTAAGTGCCTGGCATTCGCTGTTTTCGTTATGATTTTGGCTGAAATTTAGTAGAGATGTTACCGAAAGGATATCTGTATGCTGCGACTCTTTCATTAATTTGACCTTTTTGACTTCGGGAGGGGCTTTGTTGGATAAACGTCAAACTCCCTACTTGTCTTTCAGTTTTGCACCAATCTGATAATATGTTTCATATAGATAGTTCATTTGTGCTGATAACAAAGTTAATTTTTTTTTCGTTTCTGCAATCAGTAAAGGCATGAAAACAGCACTTTTTGAAACAAACTCTGGTCGAAATCTTCATGTTCGGGAATTCGAGAATCGGCCCAGTTGTTATCATTTGGGAGACTGTACAACGAAACGCGGTACGAAAGTATGCTGACTATATAAATGTCAGTAGTGTCCCTCGTGCTTAATCGTGTGGGTGGTTACGCAAAGGCAGTGTATCGATTTTTGATAACTCGTACGTGGGACTACTCCACCCACTATGTCGGACTATGTTTTGCTCGCTCCTTTGCTTCCAAACCAGGAAATTATGACATAGAATAAGAATATACCGTACAGCCTACAATGGAGTGCGGTTCGCGAACGTGTCGCTTGATCTCATTCAGGCGTTTGATAATAGACTATAGCTAATTGGTTTGATGGTTATTGGTTAGGCATACTCGAAAATAAATACCGGACATCTGAAGTGTGCAAGTTCTTGCGAATATGTGGCCTTGTGGAACAGTGGTATAAGCTAGGCCTATATACACTTTTTGTGTTCAGAGGCAGAAACAAGTATTCAACTTAGCCTGATGTCTGCATGAATGGCTTACGTTTAAAGAGAATATAGCCCCCCCAGTCCCCTCAAGTTTTTCAAGTTACGTGTAAATTTAATTCTAATCTTTCATATTCTTGTATCTCCTTCACAAACATTCTTGTACAAAATATTTAGTATGAAAGGTAAACAAATGACTTGTCTTCCTGATATTCAAATTAGTTATTTGTCACATGCATGAAAGAAAGAAGCTACTCGTGGAATTGGGGATGTCGCGCGGGGTAACACTACTTCAGTTAATGTGGAATGTTTCTAGGCAAATGTCTAAGTGGAAGAGGAAGCCCCGCTCTTTCTTTAAACAAAGAACATGCGACGTCGATTGAAAAATACAATGCTCATGTCGACCTCTAAGAAATTTTGTTTGGGTGCAAACTCAAGTCCGTATTCAAGGAAGTTCGGAAGACCCCCCCCCCCGCAATATTAAGTGGTCAGCTCCGATAGTACATATTGATTATATTTGTATCACAGCGATGCCTCATATAGTTTTCTAGCTCTTCAAAAACCATTTCAGGCAGTCAGTCCATGAACTGACTAAATACTCCCATACACTCTAAAAACGGTGTTTAGGAATTTAAAAAAATTCCACCCCCCCCCCCCCCCACCCCCCCCCCCCCCCACCCCCCCCCCCCCCCACCCCCCCCCCCCCCCACCCCCCCCCCCCCCCACCCCCCCCCCCCCCCACCCCCCCCCCCCCCCACCCCCCCCCCCCCCCACCCCCCCCCCCCATGCTACTCATGACTTCTTGACTATACCCCCAGATTGCCAGAAAAAGTCATCTCTTAATCAAAATCCTTTGTTCTATACTTCACACAAATCCAACGGACGTCTCTATCATATTGACCGCAATTAATGTAAAACATTAAAAAAAGAACAAAAAGACCAGCAAGGGTTGTGACTTGCACGCAGTAGTATATAAATGAAAACGTTAATATGCAAGGTGGAGTACCTGTAATAGTTGTAGCGACAAAATATTTTTGTCTTCTCATATTAGACAAGGAAACTAGTGAACGGTGGAATATTCGTCCAGAGCTCAATTTTAATACAACCGTGAAATCCGTATGAAGAAACACCCGTCTTTGTGAAGATTTTTCTGGACATTCTGAGCAATAGGCTAAAGAAATGAAAACAAGATGTGAATTGATCTTAATCAGTTCACATATGTCAGGCCCCTTTAGATTTCAATATTCATACAGACTGAAATCTAATAACCATTTGAAAGTGCTTCTTATCAAATTATTTCAATTGACGGTCTGATATTTTTCAACAAACTCATTCATTAATTCCTAGGAACAAGAACAATTGGGTCAAGAATTAGTTAATATCGACAACTCGATGGCGTAGTGGCACTTTAAATTTTTTTGCGCTTTTCATGCTGTCATAAAAAGATGCAAAGATGAATTTAAGAGAAAGAAAGAAAGGTTTTTTCACTCAAAAATCAAACACAGTAGATACTAGGTGATTAATAGGAAGGTATCAGGGGCGGATCTAGGATTTTTCGTTGGGGGGGGGGGGCGCGCTGACGGCCAAACATCCGCCCGAACGACTATCTAAGCGGAGCGCCACCATCAGGGTTGGCCGCGGAGCGGTACAAGGAAAATTTTGAAAAATCGCGACCCACTCAGAAATAGCAGGAAATGGCATTTCCCAGGGCTTTGGTAAGTAGAGTCTAAGCAGATCGAATTTGTGAGCTTTCGTTTTGCCAAAAAAATTTCCTTTCAATTAAAAATGGAGAAATTGCAAGAATGATTAGAAAATACCAACCAAAATGCAAGGGGCAAAGTCCTATTCATTGTTTCCCGTTTCTTAGACCCGCCGGCCATGGGAGTGTCCCCTTTCCTTTTGGAAATTTTTTTTTGCTGTCCCCGAAGGTGCTTAAAAAAATCGTGCTTATATTTTGCTTCTTTTCACACTATATCCATGGTGCTGAAAAATGTCCTTGATTTTTCATTGCTATCATTGAATTAATATTATTCGTATATTTTTAACGAAAAAAAACAAAAAATACGGTGTGGAACGCTTACATTGTTCTGTTTAATCTGTTTCGTCATAGTTTTCAAAAAAAGATCACAGTTGTGAAGGAATATTTTTCACCCCAATTACCCTCGCCTCTATGCTCTAGTACCTCTAACCCTCACCCTTTCCACCCGAACAACATCCCATCCGTCCCTCCTCCTCGCCGTTTTATTTTTGATCCCCTTCATTTTTTTCCAACATCGTCGACCGGTTCCCCTAAAATTTTCTGTGCGGCCATTTTGCATGCCCCTGCTGGCTAGGTCCAGTGAAAACATGTACCACTACCATTGTATGGAAAATGGTCTTGTTACCCTTTCCGGGACAAAAAACCATTACAAACGGAAATTAAAAAACATGCTTATGACTTGCGTATCTTTTTAGCGACGCTATGTCGGGAACTGGAAAGGTCCACTAATTTATGCCCACTGTCTATATTGCTGGGGCCCGAACTCCCGACTATAGATGATTTTTTACTCAGTGGCAGTGCGCAGGAATTTGAGGAGAGGGGGAGACGTAGCCCATAGACAGACTCTCAGCGCTCCGCGCCACCTTCGTTTGGCGCTGAGCGCAAGGAAATTTTGGCTCCAAAAATGCCTCCCAGATAGCTGGGAAATGGCACACTTCCCAGGCCTATTTACCTGCATATAAATTTGGGGAGGTGGAAACACTAGCAATATTGTATAAAATAAACATCGAATACTAGAAATAAGGTGTGGGGACTGTCCCCCTTTCGCCTCTTCCTCCTTGGCTCATAAATAGATGAATTAATTAGATGATTAATTAAAAAAATCAATACTCATTCAAATATATAGATTAATAGATGATGATTTACCGTTTTTTTCAGAACTGCAAATTTTATTTATTGGTATGACCTTTGGAAGGTAAAACAAGGTTTTAAACAGAGGTGCGCCCAAGGTTTGAATTCTTTTGCTGTCCTGGGAAGGGGTCTAAAACTTTTGCCTAAGAAAAAGAGAGCTGAGATGCAAAATGGTGTCTAATATTTGAAACATTTTGAAGCATATTGAAACAACACATGGGGAGGCAGCGCGCCTGTTTGGCTTTTCCCCCGCCAGAGTAGGTCAGAACTGCTCCCCGAATTTCCCCCGACGACAGTTTGATTTTCCTCCGACCAACCTTATAGAGGTGAGGCCCCATGGCCCACCCCGTATCCCCCCCCCCCCCCCATTGCGCACCTCTTAACTGAGGTTTTACTACTAACACCTTTCTGAGGAAAAAAACCGGTAATGTTCACGTTCCAAGATGGCTTTGTGAAGAATTTTTCAGGACGGACTTAGTGGGAAAGCTTTTCTCACCACTTAATTCATATGTGAAATTGAAGAATAAAGATTACTTCTACCGTTGCCCGATGTTTGGGGTTAAAAGCACTGCAGCCTATAAGTAGCTAAGTTTTGCACACAGTGACGGTGGGGCTCCACATTGAAAAATGCAAAATCGTGACCACACATAAGCTGCCCGAATACGTCCCCGGACCTAAACCGAATCTTCGCCTTTATGATGACTACTGGTAGTTATTGTTCCATATAAGAAATATGACACGTCCAAAAATGGTCTTTGATTAATTTCTTTGTGGCAGGTTGGGCAAAAATTTTGGCTTTTCTATACCCCCTCCCGTCTGTCAGTGTAACCTAGCAATTGAAAACATCCCAGAACTTTTTTACAAACTTTTCGCGGGAATATTCTACCATTGTTGGGGCAAAGTTTAGTTTTGCACGGGACCATGAAGTGAGATCTGAGGAAAATTGCTGTTTTTCCATAAGCGGGGCCCGGATGTGTCGCGAAATTTTTGTGTTCTTTTTTCGTTTCGTCATGAAATTGTTTTACTTTGCACTATGATGCTTTTTATGTTTCGGGCAAATGTTTTCAAAGAATTGGGAGATTCGGATTTTCCCGGCAAAGTGTTGCGCAACACTAATAAAAAGAGGCACGAGGAATAAATCACAGTTTTTTTGACGCTTTTTTAATTTTTTTTTCTGGCAAAAAACATCATTTCTTGGAAGAATTCGGGCACGATAGGAATTTTGAGTGGAATTAAAACATGCGAGATTTTTTAAGACTCAAATGGCTGTGCAAACCCATGCCTTGTACGCCTATTTGACAAATGACCAGTTTGGAGTTCGACTTTCCCAGTATCTGTAAGCCGTAATCGATCACTGGTTCGCGCGTAGCGTAAGAGTGAAATTTTGCAAAATGAGCCTCCCAGATTGCAGGAAATGGCCCTTCCCATGCCCTATAAGTTGCGAGATACGGTCGAGATCTTCGATGTCACCCTGTTGCCATTCCATCGGGAAACTTGAAACTGTATACTTTTAAACTGCTATTATTTTGTAGCAATTATAAGACAATACAACATGATGAAGAATCAAGTAGGCGAAATGATCCGTTCGACGAAGGTCAAAAAACAAACCTTGGAAAATTTTAGGGGGGGGGGGGGCGCGCGCCGGGTGCGCCCCCGTCTAAATCCGCCACTGGGTATAACAAACTTGCCAGTACTTTTCGTAATAAATAAACTAATGACGAAACAAAACATCTTTGCAAATCAATTAAATCTTGATGCAATCTCCCAACATATGTTCAAGTCATTCTCAAGCAGAAAATAGAACTATCTGGAAAATTGCTGAAAAATATCATTGGCAAATGCTGTACGAAACACTAAATAGATTAAATAAATGTGTGTACGGTGAAGAAAGAAATATGAGCTGCTTTTATTCGGAAATTCTTTCACTTACGGAAATATAATTCTTTTGAAAAGTGATAAAGTTTTACTTATACCATAATCTTCTGTTTTGAGATCGTCGGCTGGTTCTGGAATTGTTGGTAGTGGGATGCTGTTGAAAGAAACCAAATTACACGTTATATACGGAATCATAAAGTATCGGTGCTGTTTTACCAGGTGAAAAATGACACGAAAAATTACAGCTTTTGGACGATTTCTTCTACTTATTTTTCGAACTCTTCCTACCATTAAAATTCGTCAAGGACAGTTACACATTCCAGTATAGCTGCCTAGACTATTCCATTGTAGAACAGGATTCATAATAACATTCAAAGTCCTCTGTGCTATGAAAGACTCAACTAAATTTTTTCCTCAGCAGTAGAGTGCAGCAGTTGAGGTAGTATTAAATCCCCATTTTAATATGGAGCATTTGGCCGATAGCGCAATGAAACATTTTGGTCATTTTAACCATGACATATTGTCCAAGAGCAGCAATTTTTCCTACCAAGATCGTCCAGAAGGGGTAGGACGAAATTGGAAGATGAAAAACCATCTTCCAAAATGGTCCCATTTTTCTCTGGGTAGTTGAAGTCATTCTGGTATATCTGTCTAGTATTCCATAGAATTACATTAAATAGACAACCCTTACAAACAGCAAAATTACTCACGACTTCATATTTCCATGTTTATTGTGCTGTCCTAAAGCAACAAAAGAAAACATACATATATTACTGCATTTAAAGCCGGAAAATTGAAACATGTTTCAAAGTGAACAACTGCGGAAAGCAGTTAAATTCATGGGCAAGCAGGTACATTAAAATGAACATAAAGTTGAAATTGTAATTGCCATTATATGTCAGTATTTTATTTTATCTAACGACATTTAGAATAGCATGAATTGCTCACTGGTTACTAACCTGTTAGTAAATGCCCTTTTTTAATGAAACAAGTGGCACAATTAAAGCAAAGCTTAGAAGTGTTAGTTGAGCTTACAGCGATTTTGAGATAATTTTCCTAGGTGAAAATGCGGAATACGTGACGGCAACTGGTTAAATTTTCAGAGTCAGAATATGGAAGGGGTGTTTATATGAGTGCCTGTTTTCTATATGTACTGGGTTTTCCAATGAGAAAACGCTTGCGTCAACAAATCACTAACCGTATTTTCAAAAACTTAAAAACACTTTTATCTATCATCAACTTTAAGTTGATTAAAAAGCAAAAGTAAGCTTCTATATTTTTGCGTCAAGAGGCGTCAGAATGCAGTAAATGCTAGTTTATTGTGAAGTCAATTTTATGTCTAAAAAGCCCCATTTTACTACCCAATATGTAATGTTATGGCAAAATACGCTCTTCTGTTACAGCTATTTCTTTCCAAGTAAATCTTGTGGATTTTGTACTAATCAAAAGAGTAAATGAACCGAGTTGAAACAATCTTGGGAGGCCAGCATGGGAAAGAGGTAAAGGTAATTGTGGTGATGTACCTTCCCGAGTGTAGCATTGGTACCAATTAAGAGTCTGGACGTCTAGATTTGCCAGCTTTGGTCAGGTGATAGTATAGCAGGACGGAAAAAAATGCATGATAGATAACCTCAAAGATCTTAATAGACTTTAATATCAGTTTCTGTGGATAGGGGTTGCCGGAAACACGAAGGGAAGGGGGTGGTACAACACACATTAATGGTAACCGACGGAGACTAAGATAGCTAGATTACCCCATCCCCAAGAAACGTTACTTAATATGTTAGGCCCACGAGCTGAATCATGGATAACTTTATTTAAACAAATTTAGTGATGAAAGTCTTCTGCTAGACACCCATAATTGTCCACATGCAGTCACCGAGCATTGAAGTAGCCAGGGTTATTCACTCGAAGGGGCTGACCTTGTGATCAGCTTAGTCCATTTTGAGATCGGCCAGTTCACAATTGTTCGAAGGGTAATTGGAGAGCTGTCCACTCTTCTTTGAAAATTTTAAACTTGTAACAGATGCAGATCCACGGTTACAAAAGAAAGTTCACTTCGGAGGTCTAAGCTCGAATCTGAGGTAAGCCTCTACGTCGGTTACGAAGAAAAGAATGAAATAGGTACTGTGGTTGCGATTTTGGCATCTGGCAATCATCTCATCCAATCAGCTTTAGAAGACCCACACCAATTTTCTTGTATAATTTTAAGGGTAGCGTCAAAAAATAAAGAAGGCTAGTGGCGAAAATAGGGTCGAATATATCCCTTCACCCTCCTTGGATCTGCATCTGACTATCTCAAAGATCACGTTTTATAAATCAATATATGTTTTAAGGGGGAGGTGTCTAAACATCTTGTAAATGGATCAGCCAATTTTCTTCAGACTCAGTGGGTAAGATTAACCCCAGGGCAGAAATTGCCCTTTGCATGTTACGTGGCTAAAGTGGTGGTTAGTAAATCTCCGAAATTTTCTTTGCGTGATCAAACGTGATCTCAGTGGCGTATGCTGACTCGATACTACTATTAAGTAAATTGATGAGAGTGTGTGCTGGTGATAAGATATACAACCGCGTAGAATATTACCTCCTTGTTGTCATTGTTACTGTCCTCAACTTTACTTTCACTGTAAGTAACTATTCGTACGTTTAGATTTTTTTATTAAGACAATACTGGGTCTTAAAAGGAACGCCAGACGCCAAATTTACAATAAAATAATTACTTTTCCATTGCCACCGAGTTTGTGTACATTTTAATGTTTAATCCAATTTTGTGTTACCAAACTACCTGACTACCCATTAAGGAAAGGTCAACCTATGTGCATAATACATTTTAAAAATAAAAACGAACGTTGTTACTAAAAACTACCCCGAAATAATCAATTGCAAAAGTGGCTGTTTTCGGGCGGAAGATATTATGTTAGAAAGGTTCATAATGAACTGGACACTTTATGGAGAACCTTGAGTACAAATAAAATGTTCGAAGCAAATTCAGAGAAAAAGAAAAACAAAAACATCTCTAGAGTAACAACAGAAGATAGTGAAATTTGAACAGGTTTGAGGGGCGGGTTATTCAATTATATTTTCTTAATTTGTTTTCTCCAATTCCTGGATAATATATCCATTCAAATGTAATCTTGACCAGCACATTTCACTATTCGTTCTAGTTATTGTTAACCGGGAAATGGTTGGATAGTGCATGGGCATGATACAAGTGACGTTTGATAGGATGCTTTTAGAGTATACCTTCTGTAAAACGTGCAACAGCTAATTTTATTTGACTTCTAAATTGTTACACTCACCCATTGGAATCGATGGTACAGCATTTGGTGGGTTATCAGCATCGGTATCAACAGAGCTGCAATACAATTGTGCAATCGAATTATTATGTAGCCCCGTTCTTACTTAGATGCTTATACTACTGCAGCATTTCTATATAATTAGTACGTTTTCTTACCAACTGCTGGGTGAATCAATACTGTGTTTGACAATATTAGGCCGTAGGGCAGGAACAAAACCTAGGAGACTTCAGTCAGTTATATATATGACAAACAACTTTGCAATTGAAAACAGAATGCAACTGATAATGTTAGGCTACATATAGTGGTAGTTAGCCATCTGCCTAGAGAAGACGTGCTTTCAGAGAAAAAGAGCGCAAAATATAACCTAGTATCTTATTTGCATTTAAGGCATCGCGTAAGCAAAATTTCCAAATTCTTATTGCTGCAACAATAGCGTATGTTTAGTCACAGTCAGTTGTCATTTGTATTAATCTCCTTGCTATGTAATTTGTTCTTCATTGAAGTGACCTACATCATACCAACGAATAACTTTGATGAAAAGTACACGGCATCGGGTCCAAGACGAAACTACCATGGACAAAGCCGTACTGTTTAACGCAAACGGAAGTACGTTTTTTTGAAAATTTTGCCATCAAATGACACATGCTACTATTTTTATTTTACCTTTATGTTTCACCTTTTGCTACTTTGGCAGTAAAGGCAAAGTGGCAAAGCCAGTATCTGAAAAGCGGACTGAAAGTACACTCTTCGATACAAGCAGGAGCAAATGTCCATGTGAGTGGGAAACCTCACTATCTGGCGAGTGTCGTCTGACATGTGTATAAGATCATTGAAATTATGGTAGCAACAATTCTTTGCTGATTGTGCTTGTAGATATATGCAGCATTGAAGAAAGCTTTAACAGACGTTGGTTTGTAGAAACCGGCTATTTAAGGATGCAAACATAGGAGGTGTAGGCCTATGCAGTGAATTATTTCATGATTTATGCTTTGCAAAGCGAGTTTTTTTTTGTGTGAATTACTAAAGTTAAAAATGTGTTTTGACAATGTATGCCAACTGCTAATAGGTAAAATGATTTATGATGCAGACTGAAATTCGTTGAGAAGTGTACATGTTAAGTTGATGAGGTATGAAGTTTCTCCTTTTTAAAGCAACCGAGAAAACAGGGGCATTGATTGCGTAAAGTCCATTATTATATATGTAATAAAATAAAATATAATGTAATGCAATGCATTACGCACCGTGAGTGTCATGTTATGTCATTTCATGTATTTTTTAGTCATTTTCATGTAAATTTTAGTCATTTTCATGTAATTTTTAGTCATGTCATGTCAAGTCGTATAAAACAGCATTTAGTAGTGTGTTTAGGAAGTGAGGGTTGTGTGTTGTTTCATTAGGGAAATTACTGTGTTGAAGGTCCCAGTAACGAAAAGACATTGGAAACAACCAGCCGTCTAAGACAAACTCTTCCTGTCACCACCAAAAGGAAATGTTCCATAAAACACCAGAACGCTCGTTATGTGATTCCTTGCCAAAAACCTAGTCCCTATCATTATCTCATCGCTCCGTGAGGAGGATGAGATATTGTAGTTACTTTGCCTGTTGGGCTATATACGGCAATATCAGCTGAAATAGCAACCGTTTCCATGGTAATAGTTAATTTTCCCAAGTTACTAGTCTAAGGGGTTAACCCATGGTGGGGTACTCCAGTGTGACCAAAAGTCCATAACTGAAGGAGGGGTCAAAACGTGTCCGTGTGTGTGCACCCGCGGTGTGTGAGCGATCCTGTGGCTATGGGCGCACTCAGCAACATGTCCTTAAAAGGACACGGTACAGCCGGCGAGAGCTCCGCTCTCGCACGTCTTTCCTAGCTCACGAGGAGCTCGAAACTGGCGTAGCTGCCCGAAAATTCCGTCGCTGCAATGAGAAGTCTCGCGCGGCTGCACGTGCCTGCCTTGGCAAGCAGCCCGCCCTCCAGACACGTACGTCTGCTGGGTTAGTTGGAGGTCAGCCAGGCTAATGGGGAAATCCCGCGGTACTTCCTTACCGGTACATTTCCCGCGTACCGCTAAGGAAGCGAGGGTGAGTATGGGTGTGCGTGAATGTGTGTGTGAGTACGAGTAAGGGTGAGCCCGTGGTGTGTACAAGATGAAACATCCCATTGACATGAAATTTCACATACATAATAATCATATTTAGTACTACTAAAATATGTGGTTGCCATGGCAACCAAGGTCAAAGGTTAGGTGATGGAAGGGAAAATACCTATTTTTACATATTTTTAAGCCAAAAAAGTGCCACATAAACTCCTCCTTGTGGGCCAGATCGACTTTTTCAAACTTGGCCGGAAGGTACCCCAGGATGGAAACTTGTGTCTCGCAGACCCTCAGAGATAAAGATCAAAGGTCAGAGGTCAACTGTCAGATTTGGTGAAAAATTGAAAAATCACTTTTTAGTATTATTATTTCAAAAAGAAACATTCCACTCAATTGAAACTACACAAATATATTAAATGTGTCCAGTACCATACAAATATATGGTTGCCATGGCAACCAAGGCCAAAGTTCAAATGACAGAAGGTCAAAAAGTATATTTCCCTATTTTGTTACTGAACTAACTCAACGGCGTTGACGACTGTCTTTCAAACTTGGTAGGGGAAAGGTACCGCCGAGTGTAAGAACTTTTTGTCTCCCATAAAACCCTCGGAAAGGAAGAGTCAAAGGTCAAAGGGTCAAATTGGGGCGATGAAAAAAATCGCACCAAATTTCTTTGAGTATTTATTTGGTATTAATTCCGCAAAAGAAACATCCTACTTACCTGATTTTTCACTACATGAAAAAATAAAACTTAAGGTATCTAGTACTAACAAAGCCATATGGTTGCCATGGCACACAAAGGTTGTCAAAGGCTCCATGTGACCATACAGATGTTCAAAATTTACATCGTCTTATTTAGAAATCTGCTACTAAACGTCTGGACCGATTCTCTTCAAAGTTGGTAAGGAAGGTAACCCAAGGGTGGAAAATACGGTTCTCCCACCTGGAAACTAAAGGGTCAAAGGTCAGATGATCACATGGTCAACCGTTGCCTTTCAAGGAGCCTGTGCCAAAATTATTGTTTTGGCCTATAATTACAAGAGGTACGCCTTGCACGTCTGCATGAAACTTTACACGTTTAGTGGGGGGTATGATAGGGATGGAGCAAGTCTACACAAAATAGTTCTGGTTGTCATGTAGCAACAACTGTGGGACAACGGGGGTCAGCGTGACAGAGGGTCAGATGTACAAATGTTTGTGTGTTTCGGAAAAATCGCTGTAGTGAGTGCGGGCTTAACTGATTTTTTTTTTTCAGAACTTCGTGGGAAGGGTACCGCGGACG
The DNA here is from genome assembly GCA_029531755.1 of Holothuria leucospilota. Classification (NCBI taxonomy): domain Eukaryota; kingdom Metazoa; phylum Echinodermata; class Holothuroidea; order Aspidochirotida; family Holothuriidae; genus Holothuria; species Holothuria leucospilota. The sequence goes on from CM055972.1 coordinate 49,390,899, forward strand.
TGGGAAACGTTGTGTCTCGCAAACCCAGAGCGAAAGAAAAGGTCACAGGTAGAGGGTCCAAACTTAACACCAAGGTTCACGAGGCCCACAACGGTCACAAAATGCTGCACGACAAACTCGCTCTTCTGGTTTGTTCAGTTTTCCAAGAGAAAACAGAAAAACATGATCTGGCAGGAAACTTTAAATGTATTATTGAAAAAAGCGAATGGCGCGGCCGACATTTTCTTCACCGTAGCAAGGCGCGACGTAAGAAGACAGACGCGACCTTGTGGGAGATGTGGGTCCAGCGTGTACTCTTGTATAGGGATAGGGCGTTTGTGAATAGCGTCTGCGGTACGCAATGATTTAATAACATGTGGATGGATGAGGCACGTTAAGGGATGAACGCAGTAACCCAGTGTCATACGCGGCTTGTTTACTAGTACTGACCAAAGATATTGATAAGCATAGATTACCAAACTACTCATACCTACAACTGTTACCGCTCACAGTGGAACTGCTCGTAGCAGGACGCGCAAATATTGATGCTGTGCAATTTGGACACCACTGGGGTGCGTCTCAATGTTCAAGTAGAAATTATTTGTAATGCTTTCAGGAAGACAACAAACTATCTCCTGTAAAGAAGAATTAAGTAGTGGTTAGGAAGTGATACTTTCTTACATTAGCGAATGTTCCGAAATAACAAGTGTTTAATACTTTTGTAAGGACATTTAATGTTCCCTGTGTGTGTTGCTTTTTTAAACGGGGCTGAACAGTGGGATCAGCAGATTCGCTTCCGACCCCGATATGTGTTGGGCTGCACACATGGGGAGGCGTACCAAAACACGATGCCATTTTAAGTTTGGAATCTATGCTTGTAATATTTTTAGTGAGCTGACTGTCCATTCCAATGGTGCGCATTGCTAACACGTGCAAGCATGCACATCGTATTATGTGCACATATTTTCTGATATAGCGCGACTGAAAGTGCGAAAATAACAAGTGTTCATACTTTTTTGTAAGACATGGTCTGTTCGTTATTTCAAAAAAAACGATTGGAACAGAGCCACCATGATGCAGCACATTCCACGGGCCCGATTATTTTTGGACTCCATGGGGCGGTTCAATGCGTCCATTTTTTTAGGTTTTTGGAATCTTATGTTTTTCTATAACATCTTTGTATCTTTCCAATATTTAGCGCACCAAAAAACTCTTCTATTTACAATTAGCGCTATCAAGCATGTCTGATCTGCCCTGTGTGGAAGATTTATTGAGATTCGTATTCTTGGGGTTGGATTGATTTACTTGTTAAACCCAAAGTAATAATAAGTAAAGAGTAAGTAAAATCTTATCGTTTTTGTCACAACATTAGGTGTTAAGTACTACATGTGTATACGTCAGGAGGAACTTCCTGTGATTGTCAACAGCCCTTCACCTTTGGTCATTAGAGTTGCTAAGGCAATCCATGATACTAGGACCCTGTCTAGCTTGGCTAATTGTGTCGCTGAGTTATATTCCACACACCAGTAGCAAGGATATATTATACAATATAGTATATATATATATATATATAATTATATATCAATATACTTATAGTATATATATTATATATATATATATTTTAATTATACTTCTATTATATATATATACAGTAGACGTTTAAGAAGGCCAAGATATCACAGGGCCGGTTTTGACCATTTTGAAAGCACCGTATTGTCGAATCTATTGCCAAATTACGTTATAGCAAATATGTACAGATATATGGTATTGTGGATACGAAATTTTCGTATACACACCTGTTGTTCTTCATCAGCGTATAATCGACAGATGACTGAGAAAAGAAAAAATAAAGAAAAGATTTCACTAGCAAAGATTCCCCCACACACAAGCAAAAGACTCAGGCAGTTCAGATTAATTGGGGGTTTTGTGGAAGGTGTAATCACTGCTATTATCCGCTAAATCCACTTATTCAGACCCGCGATGTGTGTATTGAGAGTTTATGGACCCATTTGTGGTTTTCAGAATTACGGCGGATCATGTTGGGAAGTGAACTAAAAGAGCCCAACAGTTATACATTTAAGATCGTTGAGTGTCTGTGACCGGTGTCAGGGTGTAATGCTGTCCAACAGTAAAAAATCCCTGGGTATTGTCCTCGGATAGTTCTTGGCTTATGTGATTATTAAACCTAAGACGGTAATTTAGATGCCAGTTTTCAATCCCCGACATAATTACCTCTATCACATTCGTGTGCAAACCAATAGGGAAACTGACTTTTTTTTTTCAGAACTGTCACATTGTCAAGGAGGAGGGGGTGTTCCTTATTTTGTTAGTTGTGGTATACCGGGGGATATATTATTGTATTGATAAGGCAACCTATCAGTGATTGATGTGTTTGCGATCTCTTGACAGCGTCGTTTGTTACATGTTACGGTTGCCATGGTGAGGCTGGGGTTGTTTTTGGGGATTAGCCTAGCCAAGTAGGTGGAGCAAAGATCGCTAAGGTTGTGGGGGTGTATCCGGTGTCGCCTGTTTCTTTTCGCACTAAGGGTGAGGATCACTAATAAATCCCGTACGGGATCAAGCCGTAGGTACTTGAGTCTTTACAGGGGGCGTGAGAGTTTGGGTTGAATTGTGAATTAATTCAAACACCATGGGGATTCGTTGGTGTGGTGTTTTAGATCTGTATTTTAATAGCTTTTTCTGTCGACTTTTTTTGAGTCTTTGGGGGGGGGGGAGAGTGGCTTTCTTGATGACTTTGGCGGATAATCACTACGAAGAAATGGTTTACAGGTCCCTTGATTATGACGACAAATAGGTAAACTTATAAACCATTTTCCTTCGTAAGTGATTATCCGCTCAAAGTCATCAAAAAGCCAGTATCTAAATCCTCTCAAAGTCGACAGAAATAAGCTATTAACCTCAGCTCTAAAACACCACACCACGAATCCCCATGGTGTTTGAATTTAATTACAAATTAACCAAACTCTCACGCCCCCTTGTCAAAGCCTTCAAGTAACTCGGCTTGATCCCAGCATACGGGATTTATTTAGTGATCCTCCCCTGTGCGAGGCGGACAACCCCAACCTACGATCTTTTGCTCACCTCTTCTAGGCTTCCCCAACCCCAAGCCTCCATGGCAACCGTACATTTAACAAACGACGCTTGTCAGGTATGCAAACACTCATACTGATGTTCCTTTCATTCCACCCGGGTACCACAACTAAAATAAAGACCCCCTCCCCTGACATGTGGACAGTTCTTAATGTCGTTTACCTATTGGTTTTGCACACGATGTGATATAGAGGTAATTATGTCTGTGAAACTGGCTCTAAATTCCGGTCTTAGGTTTTTAATACATAGCAGACTATCCGGGACAATACCCAGGGTTTTACTGTTTGACAGCATTACAACTTAACCCGTCCACGACCTCACGATCTTAAATGTATACTGTTGTGGCTCTCTTTCACTCCCAACCAGTCCCGCCGTAATTCTGAAACCACTGGGTCCTAACTCTCATACACACATCGCGGGTCTATGGATTTAGGGATAATCTTTGATTCACCTTCCACAACCCCCAATTAATCTGACTGCCTATCTTGTGCTTGTAACTTTTGCTAGTGATCTTTCTTATTGCTAGCCTTTTCTCGTCATCTGTCGTTATACGCTGATGAGAACCAGGTGTGTTCGCAAAATTTCGTACCTATATATTGTACATATTTTTGCTATATATTTGCAATGATCGAATACGTGCTTCAAAATGTCACCGCACTGTTGGCCTTCTTAACGTCTACTGTATTTTTTTGTATGGAGCCACGTGGATCCTCAACCCAATATGCCATTTTATATTATATATATATATATATATATATATATAATCTATAATATATATATATATATTATATATGATATATATATATTATATATATATATATATATATATATACCTTTATGCAATGTGATTCACAAAGGAGAAAGCGCTCACCCTCGTTTTGGAGGAAAATGAAGGAAAAGCGCATATCATTGCAAGTTTTCACCATAAATGGCAGACAGCTTGATTCGTCAAACCAATCGTATAACGCGCGTCTCTCACGAGCGTGCGGCGAAACCCACGCCCTTTCGTGCACGTCTGCTTCCTTGTTTTTTACCCAAAATTACGTCATTTGAATGTCAATGCTCAGGTCTATTGCTCTGTGATTCCAAATTGGATCTGCTTCCGTCCAGTTTATGACTCTACCCAGATAGCACATACATCGGCCAACTTTTGAAAGGTTGTACGTTTTTGTTGTACCATATATGGAAAAATGTTGTTTTGAGTTTGTCTGCTCATTGTGGTATCCGTTGGCCCAAGCATGTTTGAGCTTGCCATTGTCATGCCATTGTTTTCCAACGTGATTGTTGCAGCAATGGCCAACATTAGGTCAATGTTTATCCAGCGTTTGTCGAACCAAGGGCCAGCGTTATCGCCAACATGTTGTCTCCATGCCATCAATTAATGCCAACATTTCTCCGGTACATTGTTGCAAGCAAAGGGCCACGTTGTTCCAGGCGGTTGGCTAATGTAATCTTTGGTTGGGTGCTCAGTGCAAAGAATGGTTGGCACAATGTTGTACCAACTAAACTATGCCTCGTTTTGTCTAAAACTTCTCTTTAATTAATTGCTCATTATGGAAATCCATAAAGAAATATGTCAGAGAAGCTACCTTCTACAAGTCTTAAAAGCTACCAGCATTGCTAGTACTAGCCACTTTTAGATGCTTTAACAACAATACTCCCGAAGGAGTTCTGGTCCCTGAACGAGTAACAACGTCCCCAAGGGACAAACTTTCACTTAACTGACCCACCCGACAGTGGTCCCGTTCTAAACTGGCTGAATAGAACAGGTCCCACCTGGGAGCTCCCCCGTCGTGATCACGGATACTCCTGCGCCAGGTAAGTAGCCACTAGCCACTTTTTTTTTCAAAAGTCCCCTCAACTCTCTGGCGAAGAGCCAGGGGCGAAAACTAAACAATACTCCCGAAGGAGTTCTGCTCCCCGAAGGAGTAACAACGTCCCCAAGGGACAAACTTTGACTTAACTGATACCACCCGACAGTGGTCCCGTTCTAGACTGGTTGAATAGAACAGGTCCCACTTTGGAACTCCGCCGTCGTGATCACGGATACTCCTTCGCCAGGTAAGTAGCCACTAGCCACTTTTTTTTCCAAAAGTCCCCTCAACTCTCTGGCGAAGAGCCAGGGGCGAAAACCAAACAGTACTCCCGAAGGAGTTCTGCTCCCCGAAGGAATAGCAACGTCCCCAAGGGACAAACTCTGACTTAACTGGCACCACCCGACAGTGGTCCCGTTCTAGACTGGGTGAATAGAACAGGTCCAACCCTGGGAGCTCCGCCGTCGTGATCACGGATACTCCTGCGCCAGGTAAGTAAGCCACTAGCCACTTTTAAATGTAGTAGGATTTTCATTAAAAATTCATATATGAAATGAGAAGACTGGTTTAGCTTCATGATATTTCTATGTTTCCTTCTTTATGTTGTATTGCACAACTGAACCGTAACCGGACAACTCCCACCCGGACAATTCCCACCCGGACAACTCCCACCCGGACAATTCCCACCCAGACAATTGCCAACCCGGACAATTCCCACCCGGACAATTCCCACCCGGACAATTCCCACTCGGACAATTGCCAACCCGGACAATTCCCACCTAGGACAATTCCCATCCAGGACAATTCTCACCTTCACAATTCCACATACCGAATGGCTCCCAACCATGGCAATTGCCCCGAACAATGCCCAGGACAATTCCCCCAATAAACCCCCACCCCCCCCCCCCCCCACCCCCCCCCCCCCCCACCCCCCCCCCCCCCCACCCCCCCCCCCCCCCACCCCCCCCCCCCCCCACCCCCCCCCCCCCCCACCCCCACCCCCCGCCACCCCCCCCCCCCCCCACCCCCCCCCACCCCCCCCCGCAACCCCCCCCCCTCCACCCCGATAGCCCCCCCCACATCGCCCACCCCCACCCCCCCCCATCCCCCCCCCCCCCCCCCCGCCTCCCGCCCACCCCTCCCCCCCTCCACCGCCCCCCACCCACACCCCCCCCCCCCCCGGACCCCACCCCCCCCCCCCATCGTCTTTTTTTGTAAAATGATGAGATTGAATTTACTATGCACTCATGTTAACATTTTGACGGCACCTTAACGTTTCCGTAGTATACTGTCATTTTGAAGAGTTGTTTCATCTTGTCAAAATAACAATTTTCTGAATTTTGCCATTTTGACGAGATGTTTTATCTCGGCAAAGTGACAATTTTCTGAATGTTGCCATTTTGACGAGATGTTCTAACTCGGCAAAATGACAATTTTCTGAATTTTGCCATTTTGAAAAGTTGATCAAATCGCCAAATTTCAGATTTTTGTCATTTTGACGAGTTAATTTAAGTCGTCAAAATGTCAGTTTTACGAAAATTGTCATTTTGCCGGGATAGTTCTTTTTTTCATTCGCATGTCCCTTCTACGCTTCCGTATTTACCTCCAACAATTTTCTGTTTAAAGTATTCAGTCGCTAGTTAGTTATAATCAAATGATGAGAATAACGCATCCCTTGCTAAGATGCGTAATTATTTATTTTTTAGAATGCACGTAATCTACAAAAGATAATGAGGTCATTAACTCTAAAGGACAAACGCATGCAGTCAGTTAAATTTGGATTACACCCCACCCCTATTATCATTTTCAGCAGAATATATGGTGCCCCTGGTTCCTTCAATCATGTGACAATGTTTTTGTAAAGCAATAAATTCATGTCAGATACATACAAGGGCGTGTCCAGAATTGTGTTTACAGGGGGGGGGGGGCCAAAATATGCCCAGATACTAATATCTAAGCGGAGCGCCACCATGAGTTGGCGTGGAGCGAACCGAGAAAATTTTGACAAAAATGTCTCCCAGATTGCAGAAAATGGCACTTTCTGGGTATTTTAAGTTGCATTTAATCATTCCAAATTTATTTTTGATCTTTTCATTTTTTTCGATGATCCCTCCTGCTGTACATGTAGGCGGACAAGATGACTAACTTTTTCCTTCTCCTTTCTTCAGTTGAATCAGCTTGGAGTGAAAAAACAAATTAATGAATGAATAGTTACGCATTTGACTCATAAGTTAAAGAAGTCAAACACTTGTAAGCTATACAACTATCAATTGCCAGTTGTTAAAAGGAAATGTACAGTAACGTATCGTTGTCACTCAACAATGCTCAGAATATATGATAATGGACTGAAAAAAAAACACATTAAACAAGGAAACAATTGTGCTTCCAAAATGAAGACTTTATTACACTTGAATATGCAAGCAAGAAGATACAACCTAGCCTTGCGGGATTGCCGATTTTATACAGTTAAAAAACAGTGGCGCCGGCAGAGGTTGGTGATGGGGGCACTACAGAAGATGATGCCTTAAGCTCACTCCAGATAATCCCAGAAAGTTGGTGTAAATTGTGCATATTCGCATCGGTGGCAGTTTGCATTCGGGGCAAATCCTTAGTTCCTTTGTCACCTTGTGCAGATTATGTCCTAGGAGAGGTCTAAGGGGGAGGCGATGCCCCTCACCTTTACGAAATTTTTGTTCATTTACGATAGGTTAGATGCAAAGTAATGCTATTTTTGGCAAATATTTAATAGATTATGTATTGAAAAACTCACAGTTTAGTAAATCCTTATTTTGATTGCCTGTAAAGGAAAGGTACTGTTGCCTTAGTGAAGGGCTAACAACTCCTCCCCTTAAACATAAACATCTTGAGCATACAAAACTCACTGAGGATCAGGTGTATATATGTGAAGGTCCTTTTAGTTTGAATGAGTGCCGTGACGCCGTTTTTTCAATGAATCTGAATCTTAATTATGTAAAGTAATTTATTCTTGTGTGTATGTGAAATGGTAGAAATAAACTTGAAACTTGAACTTGAAACTTGAACTTGAAACTTGAATAAAACACCAGGGTCTGACGGCTTACCAGTCGAATTCTACAGAACTTTCTGGGAGGATGTTGGGGATATGGTTGTTCAGTCTTTAAATTTTGCTTTTAATAAAAGGTTCGCTTTCTGATGAACAAGGTCGGGCTGTTATTTCCTTGATTCCCAAGCCTTCAAAAGACCCAAATTACTTAAAAAAATTGGAGACCGATACCTATCTTAAATACTGATTACAAAATTGGCACAAAATGCCTCTGAACAAGGTACTTCCTTATTTAATAAGTAATGAGCAAAGTGGCTTTTTAAAGGGACGTTACATCGGTGAGAATATAAGATTAGTTATCGACTTAATTAACCATTGTCATATCCACAATATTCTAGACTTTGAAAAGGCCTTTGACTGTCTTGAATGGAATTTTATCACGCAGACTCTGGACTATTTCAACTTTGGCCCCGATTTTATTAACTGGATCCATACTTACTACAGGAATTCCTTCTCTTGTGTTTCTAACAATGGCCATCTGTCTGAATATTTTCAAATATCTCGGGGTGTGCGTCAAGGCTGTCCGCTCAGCCCTTACTTATTTATTCTTTGTACAGAGTTTCTTACTACCATGATTAAGAATGCTCAAGGAATTCAAGGTATAAATATTTCAGGGACAGATATAAGAATCACCCAGTATGCAGATGACACGGTTTTAATTTCTGATGGCTCTTTCAATTCATTTTCCGAATCTATGAAGATACTAAATTCTTTCTCTGCGGCTTCGGGAATAAAGATTAATTTTGAAAAATCTTTTCTTCTCCCACTGGACGGTTTAGCAAATACTCCGCCACATTACTTTTCCGATTTTAGTTTTCCCATTTCACTTGGTCCAATTAAATATCTTGGCATTTCTCTTTCACACCACGAAGATTACATTTTCAGGCTCAAATTCTTACCAAAACTTTCTCGTTTAAAAAGGCTGCTTAACCAATGGTCTTCTAGAGATCTCACACCTCTGGAAAAAATCACTGTGATTAAAACGTTTGCTATTTCTCAATTAGTATTTTTGTTTACTGTCTTAAATAATCCACCTCCTGAATTTTTTGGCACAAGTAAATGAGTTTCTATTCAATTTCTAATGGAATAGTAAGATTGATAAAATTAAGCGTACTACGGTGATAAATACCATTAGTTCGGGTGGCCTCAATATGGTTGATTTACTATCTTTTATGAAATCATTGAAATGCAGCTGGGTTAAACGTTACATTGATGGCAGAGATTGTCAATGGAAATGTTTTTGTAAAGAAATTTGTGAGGCCTGAGCGGATTCCTTTTTGTATTCTCCCACAGAAGGCTTTGAGAAGGAGATTGCCCTAAATAATGCTTTCATAAAAATTGATGATAAGATTGTTTTCCGCCAAGGCCTCTGCGATCAAAACATCGTGTATGTTAAAAATTTTTACAGATGTGATGGGTCCTATCTATCTAACAGTGAGTTTCATAACACATACAATGTGCCTCAATTTCCATTTACACTTTATTTTGGTATTTTAAAAGCTATTCCGAAAAAGTGGCAACGTTATACGAGTTCTGATCCCTCTACTGTTGGTCGAAGTGAGAATATATTTATTTCTTCTTTAAAAAGTCCCAAAATTTCTCGATTTATTTATAGAAATTTATTAGAACAAATATCCACTCATCCGACAGCCATTGCTAAATGGAATCGATGTAATTTTTGTAATTTACCTTTCTTTACCATTTAAGACCGTTCGCAACATGAAAGTTATTTATTTGCAAGTGCGATATTTACACAGAACTCTTGAAGTTAAGCATTTGCTTCACAAAATGAAGTTGTCCGATCCTTTGTGTTCTTTTTGCTCCTTGGATAAGGAAAGTCTCTTACATTTATTTTATGAGTGTAATTATGTGAAGAAATTTTGGGAAGAAGTGTCAAGTACTTGTATCAGAAATGGTTAGAATATCTGTGCCGTAGATATTTGCTTCGGTCGTTTTGCCAATATTAATCACCCTAATAATTTCCTCATTCTCTATGCTAAGCACTAAATTTTCTCCTGTAAATTTGATAACACAATCCCTGACGCATTTATCTTTTACTATAAATTGCATTTTAATTTGGATGTTAAACTTCATATTTTAAAGAAGAATAATTTTCTTGATAGAATGAAGACATTTCAATTTTTTTCATTCAATTCTTAAGCAATTTCTTCGTTAGTATTTTGAAAATGTTATGTAGCGATTATTTTGTAATGTACAATGTAATATTCTTTTTTTTTGAATTGTGCTAAAATGCAGTTGAAAAAAGGAGGTTTCACAAACCATGTAACGTTAACGCTGTGCGTAGCCAGGGGGGGGGGGGAGGGGGAGAAGGGGCCTCCTGGCCAAGCTCCTGCGTTAACGATTATTAAATTGAAAATGAAACAGTTTCCTAGATTTGTAATGGTTCTGTTTCAGTTAGCTATTAGCTTCATATTGAAATTACTAAAAACAGACTTCAACGAATGGTTCAATATCTATTGTGACAGAAAATACTCTTTTAGTCTTATTCTACAAATATTATAATTTGGAAATAAACTCTGTCGTTAATTCATAATTTATCTTCGTCAACTGTAGCGTGTGGTTACCTATATAAGCCTCCAAGAACACTGGGGTAGAGTGTCAAGTCCTCCCTGGTAATCACAAAAATAGCTCCAGAAATGACTTTAACGTGGCGAAAAATGACAAATGACTGAGAAAATTTCCCCAATATATTCTTGTCTACACAAATTGTCAAAAGCCACTAACGCTGGCCCGAAATCCCAAACGTATTACCCGAAATGAGATGTATGTGGGGTTTCTTCTTCAAAATAGCATTTCAGTTAAACGCACATTGAACACCGATTTGTTTGCAAGAAATTGCAAACAACAAGCAAATACAATTACTTTAAACTCGCAGAAATACTTTCAGAATTTACAATTCATACACGACGGGCTGCGACCATATGTGGTTTTATAGTAAGGTATTCTCACAGGGTAAGGGTCTGATCCTTATGGAGAATATCAACTCCCTAAAGTGGTGACTCCATTCCCTTGGTCGTGGTACTTCTTAAAAAACAAGTGTTATTAGGTTTTATTACTGTAAATGTACATGTATTTTTCTGGCAATATTAGTCGTTCAGCCAGTAATTAGATACATGTTTACATTCTCCTTAGATTTTAGATTTAAATACTTGACGCCCTGTACTAATGGCTCCCGATTTCTTTAAAAGTAGATAACTTCCCTGAACAGACGCCTTAGTATTTTACCTATTACTGTATACCTGGTATTAGGCTACCAGGGGTTAACATCACTGTCACAAAGGCCTCAATGAGTAAAACCGTTACATATACAAAAGGCCCACTGCAATCAGTGAGTGAAATCCTCATCTTATCCTTGTGAGAATGACGATGACAATGACGACGATGCATAAAACCCGATGTATAGGCCTTCCTCCTTTAGCACAATTTATGCAAGAAGTGATTGCAAATTCAGATTAAAACATCTCAATGTCTATCTCTTGTGTTCAGATCTACGACTTGTAAATGGATCGGTACCCAAAGAAGGCAGAGTCGAGATATACTACGATGGTCAGTGGGGTACGGTATGTGATGACTATTGGGATGATGCTGATGCTACCGTGGTTTGCCGTCAGCTAGGATTAGGGGAATTCGGCCTAGTTATCGAACAGCCGCAGTTTCCTAAGGGATCCGGGAAAATAATGCTGGACGACGTTGACTGTACGGGACAAGAGAACTTCCTCGTAAATTGCAGCAGCCGACCTTGGAAAGAGAACGATTGTCGTCATAGCGAGGATGCTGGTGTGCGATGCAGAGGTACAATAAAAAATTAGTTTTTATAACTACAATGTTTGAAGAATGTCAGCAATTGTTAATATAGTCTATTATGATCATGACGTGTACATTTTCGGAATGAGTTTTGTCGTCATTTAGGAACAAATAAACAGTCATAAACAAAAAGAAGAAATTAATATTGGTCATACATGTACAGTACATATTTAGCAACTGTTTTCACATTCACGTGCGTCCAACGGAAGATTTTGCAGAATGACTGATTGCGTGACACACACACACACACACCACGGGGGCACCCATACGCACACTCGAAACCTTACACACACCACGGGGCACCCATACGCACACTCGAAACCTTACACGTACCACGGGGGCATCCATACGCACACTCGATACCTTACTGGGTACTGGCACGGGACCCCGCAGGGAATGCAAGGGAATTTCCCAGCAGCGAAGCTGCCCGCGAAGAAGCCAAGTGGAAGGACGTTATTCAGGGCGGGCTGCGCTCCAAGACACTAAGAGTATTAATTAACTAGAGACGAAGGTCTAATACTTATATATCTTAGATTTATTTTCAACTTTCAGAGCCGCAAAGCGAAGGTAAGAGATACTAAGTTGCCTAGTGAACCGCCTCGCTTACGCATAGACTGTGCAATTCTTAACGTCAACTTCTGTGTACGTTTGAAACACTACTTATGGCATACAGCGCTAATGTAACACTAAGGTAACAAAACGTCACCTTAGGAACAGGATTCACTACTACGAAACCGTAGGCGACAATAACGAATGAAGGCTCTAGTCGTCTAGCATAGATAATATACACTGAAATAGATCATAGGTACTTACCTTTGCTCGTCTCCTTGAACTAAAAATCCTAGGCTTAATATCTAAAACGTACAGAATTTCACACTGACTGAGAAGACAACTGCTCGTAAGATTAAAATACGCGCAGAGCACATTTGAACGCCAACGCAACCATTGCTATAACTTGTATGCTATGTGTAGGCTATAACTGGCTAAGCAGAGCGCACTCGTGAGCGCGTACTTCGGCTTTCATAGACAGGCGTATTTTTGTTTTGGACGCGCCCATGTGCACGTACAAACGTTATCCGGCTATGATAAGCGAGTTGAGGCGCTACACATAACCGGCTTTGTACAGCGCGTCGACGCACTGCACATAGCGGGCTATGTACAGCGCGTCGACGCGCTGCGTAGACGCGCTGCACATAAGCTGATAACGTTTGTGCGCGCACTAAATACTTGTGCTGTATTTCAAAAGGGTATTTCCGTGTGATCATGAGACGCGATACGACGTACCTTGAGGTTAATTAATTTTGTGCACCACATACGCAGGCAAGCCCTATAAATAGCAAAGTGTTAGAGAAAGTACACGCAAGGAAGAAACGACTGGTTGGTCGAGACACTTCAAATTTGGACCTGACTTTGCCTCCATGGATGGGACATTCCGCCATTTTGACCTTGGTCTCTAGTCAATGAATACTCTTGGCCAAGGCAGACACGTGCAGCCGCGCGTGACTTGTCTTTGCAGTGACCGAATTTTCGGTCAGCTACGCCAGTGAGTGGTTTGATGACCTCATTGTTTTCTCTACTGTGTTTGCTTTCTTAAATCTGACTTAAACAATAGACTCTTTATTGTTAAACTTCTGAGGACATGAGAATTCTATTGTATTTCCTTCTAAGGACCTGAAATCGATTGTTTAGGTCCTCAATCTGAATGGAAAGTAAGTGTGCACGCCCACACATCTAGATATATGAAACCCAACGAAAACTTAAGACATGTTTCACCACTTTTCGTTGTTATCTATTTGTCATGAGAAGGGTAGAGGGGGTCGGATGACACCCCCAAGGGGCCGAAGGCTCCCGTATTTGGGAGCCGTTTGGGTGCCGTTGTAGTTCGGCCCCCCGTTGGGTAAGTGGTGCCTGTAGAAGCCTCCGTGCATATGGAAGTGTGTGTATACATGTGATTAAGGAGTCGAAGTACGCAATGCGGGTAGGTTTTTCTTTTTTTTTTTGCTGATAACAGCACACTAGTTCACACGAAATAACACAAAAGGAATGTACGCGGAAATTTCTATAGCTACAGTATCAGTCTTCTTTGAAAGTAAAGATCTTGATTACTAAACCCGTCCGTAGGACATTTCATTAAAAATCTCAACCAGTAAAAGTCAGCTGACAGATTAAGTTGCGCCAAATGAAAGCAATTAAGAGTTTTATCAAACAATAAATAACAGTACCAAACCAGCAAACAATTACAAAGGCATACTAGAAAGAAAGTCTGTATTAATTAACCGATTTGAAGTACATTAATTGATTAAAATCACAACCAGTTAAAGTCAGCTGACAGATTAAGTTGAGCCAAATGAAAGCAATTAAGAGCTTGATCAAACAATAAACAACAGTACCAAACCAGCAAACAATTGCAAAGGCATACTAGAAAGAAAGTCTGTATTAATTAACCGATTTGAAGTATATTTATTGATTAAAATTACAATCAGTAAAAGTCAGCTGGCAGATTAAGTCGGATGAAAGCAATTAGGATAACACGTTGAATGACGCAATCATTTTATTTTTATGGAAAGGTTTTGACCAGTTTCATTATTACTGACATGTTTATGTAGGCACGATGGGTGAAACAGGGAAAATTGTACGGGAACTTGGAAGGGGTTTTGTAAATGGCAAATTAAAGCCCCATCCGTCACCTTACACCAAAACCTTTAACCGTGTGGGGAGAGAAATTGAAGAGAAGACTCTTGCTTACAAATGGATGCATTTGCCGTAACAAGAAAAAACATAGGTGAGTGTGTATGGATATGAAAATGACCAATACAAAATATCAACAATAACTTACCTCACATGAGACGTAGAAAACGAATATCGAGCCTATTTCGACAAGGAAAACCAGAAGGCCAGTTCCACAAAGGGTACACAGCAAGTCGCCTGATAACAGTACGCTAGTTTTACACACAATGTTTATGCAGAAGGAAAATGCACTGACACACTATAATTACAGTATAAGTTTTTACTAACAGCAAATTAACATGAGGATACTAGTTACACATCAAATGGCTACCCAATGTGATCCAGGGAGGTGCCCCTGTTCCCTGTCGACAACTACCGAACAAGGAAAGATTCAAGTGGGTTGAAATGGTCGAGATGTCTGTTTACTGTGTGAGGTGTTTGAAAACTTGAATACTGGCGATTGTTTGAAAGCTCTTCCACTCAAAAAGCAAAACTCAAAAGAAATAGAAGTAAGAGCAACGTTAGAGAGTATATCCCACATGTCATTGTTCGGCATGTAATAGGTCATGCCTTTTGGTCATTCTCTCTGCGTCATTTATGTATGTTGAGAAGAGCCCACCCGTAGGTCTGGGTTGGAAAAACTATTGGCAAAGCCTAAGCGAAAGATTTATGACTGAGACAACGAATAAAAGCTAAATATTATCAGAACATGAAAAGAAAGAGCGGACTCTTGCGGATAAAATACTACCATGCAGGGTCAACTTTGTCTCTACCTTGACGTTGCGAGTCCATACTGCCAAACTATGGGGCGCACAAACGTGCTTGTTTGCAACACACCGACGTACGCTCCTCTACTCTGATGCTCCTTGCCTTGCTCCTCTGCTGCATGCCAACCACTAGGTATGCTCCTCTGCTCTGATTACCCCACAAGCGCATGCTTATCTGCCCCACGTACCTCATGACATCTGCCTTCGGCCCCCGGTGTTATCACACATGCTCCCGATCCGCATGCACATGCCTATCGGCCCTATGTAAGCTCACTCATGGCATCTGATCTCGGCCCCCCGTGTTATCACGCATGCTCCACAAGCTCCCTGTGCTCTACTGCATATGCTCCTCTGCTCCATGTGCTCCATTGTCCATGCTCATGTGCTCCGAATGCTCTATGACGCATGCTCGTCTGCTCCGAGCGAGTGGGGGTACATTTAAGTTGATAGGCACTCGTGTTTCTCCCATTTTGTAGCAGATCCTCATGATTACAGCACTTTCAGCATGTCTCATATTTGTCATATCTGTCAGTTGCCTTTTACGCGAGGCTACAGTCTCCGTCGGCATATAGAACGGGTCCACAAACAAAGTCATGGAGACCTAGAGATGAACGGTGGGGACTCTAAGAAGGGCATAGCAAAGCGACCTCACGAGTCTTCAGACGGGGGTTCATACGACGATATCTCAGAGAGTGGCACTAACGACAGTGCATCAGAGCCTCTGGAGGAAGACGAAATGACTGATAGCATTCAAACTAACGATAGTAATACGATAGCGACACCGAGGAAGCAGACAGAAGCGAAGAGTAGTCCAGAGAAGACGGTACTTTGATCGATAATGATGGCGAGGAGGACGATGTTCCTGGAAATGTGTGTTGCCCGATCTACTCTTGGAAAGCTCTAGCTCAAATGAATGAGGCTATAGGAATCATTTTAAAACAGGAACTTAAGTAATCGACAGACTCTGCATCGTAAAACTAAGAATGAAATGTACCCGTTCGAAATCCCGAAGTCGAAAATCTTTTACTGGAAACAGTCCTTTGACAGATGTCCTTCAATGCTCAGGCACGACAGTCGTGACAGCAAAACACTGATAGGGGTGCATGGCTACGAATTGGGGAATGGGAATGGTTTATGAATCAATAAAACAGTGGAAATGAAAACATAAAAAAGAAAATTTATCGTGTCTTTCTTCATTTCCTTTATTCATTCGTAATTTCTTTATACTGCAGTGAACATGCTAAATACCATAATGCTACTCCACAGTATGATAATTGACTTTTCCCATCCACCGCGGTATCAATCTCCCTTCTAGACGAGTGCAAATAGTCTGTTCAATGTCTTTTTCCATCAGTGCATCCCATACCCGTTTCGGTGACTTCAGCCAACCTTTTCTAAGTTCTCCCACCCATGTCTTTAGGTTAGGGATATCGACAGTTTTACACACATAATACTCTGTAGCAATGACGACCCACTCGTTTTTCACAAAATGGTGAAACGGTTGGGGATTTAATTTGCCATTTACAAATTCCCTTCCAAGTCCCCGTGCGATTTTCACTATTTCACCCATCGTGCCTACATAAACTAATGTCAGAAATAATAAAACTGGTCAAAACCTTTCCATAAATATAAAATGATTGCGTCATTCAACGTGTTATCTTAATTGCTTTCATCTGGCACAACTTAATCTGTCAGCTGACTTTTACTGGTTGTGATTTTTAATCAGTTAATATACTTCAAATCGGTTAATTAATACAAACTTTCTTTCTAGTTTGCCTTTGCAATTGTTTGCTGGTTTGGTTCTGTTGTTTATTGTTTGATCAAAATCATAATTGCTTTCATTTGGCTCAACTTAATCTGTCAGCTGACTTTTACTGGTTGTGATTTTTAATCAATTAATGTACTTCAAATCGGTTAATTAATACAGACTTTCTTTCTAGTATGCCTTTGTAATTGTTTGCTGGTTTTGTTCTGTTGTTTATTGTTTGATCAAAATCATAATTGCTTTCATTTGGCTCAACTTAATCTGTCAGCTGACTTTAACTGGTTGTGATTTTTAATCAATTAATGTACTTCAAATCGGTTAATTAATACAGACTTTCTTTCTAGTATGCCTTTGTAATTGTTTGCTGGTTCGGTACTGTTATTTATTGTTTGATAAAACTCTTAATTGCTTTCATTTGGCGCAATTTAATCTGTCAGCTGACTTTTACTGGTTGAGATTTTTAATGAAATGTCCTACGGACGGGTTAAGTAATCAAGATCTTTACTTTCAAAGAAGACTGATACTGTAGCTATAGAAATTTCCGCGTACATTCCTTTTGTGTTATTTCGTGTGAACTAGTGTGCTGTTATCAGCAAAAAAAAAAAAAAAAAAAAAAAAACCCAACCCGCATTGCGTACTTCGACTCCTTAATCACATGTATACACACCACCATATGCCCGGAGGCCTCTACAGACACCACCTACCCAACGGGGGCCGAACTACAACGGCACCCAAACGGCTCCCACATACGGGAGCCCTCGGCCCCCTGGGGTGTACCCCGACCCGCTCTACCCTCTCGTCATGGTATGATGCTCTTCTTAATGAATTATAATACATACATTTTGAAGATGCCCCTGTGTATAAGAGTTCAAGATTCATTTCGCAAAAGTAATTGACTCTCAGACCAGGGAGTTGTTATTTGACAACTCCCTACTCAGACTCAGACACACACGCACAGTTGTGCCTTACATACTGTTTGAGGACCTCATTGTTTTCTCTATGGTGTTTGCTTCCTTAACCCTAACTTTAACAATAGACTCTCTATTGTTAAACCTCTGAGGACATGAGAAATGTATTGTATTTCCTTCTAAGGACCTGAAATCCATTGTTTAGGTCCTCAATCTGAATGGAAAGTAAGTGCGCATATATATATATATATATATATATATATATATATGTATATATATATGTATATATATATGTATATATATATATATATATATATATATATATATATATATAGGTCAAAAAGTAGTAAATAGTGCTGAAGGTTTGTGAAATAGTCCACGAAGTTTCGGGTGTGAACTCTTCTTCAGGTGGCAAAAATGCTACTGATTGCTTACACGGCCAAACGTAGAATTAGAAAACAGTATAAACTGGGCATGGCAAATCGGCTAGGTAAACAGACTTTGTGAAGTGGTCAACACAGGTAACAAAAAGGCAGGAAGGGCTGATTTATAGACGTTCTAGACTAACGTTCAGACCATTTGGGGACAGGGTTCCAAGTTTCATGATGAGACGGTTTTCGGCAGCCAGGCGATCAAAATCGAAACCTCGACACGAGATGCCGCTATCCTGAGGAGCGGCCCGACTCTGTTTGCTCAGCTCCTCAACTGGGGATATGACTGAACAAGGAATATGCCGTACAGCCTGCTACGTAGGCAAGAAACCATCAAGTCACGGATCGAGCATGCTCACGGGGATTGTAATGTGTGGCTAAAGGAAACCCTGGGAGGTTCTGTTTAATGGACCTCAGGTGCTCAGTGACTCGGTCAGCAAGACGACGTTTTGTTTTTCCCACATATAGTATATTACAGCGTTTACATAATTATGAGGACATAAACAACATTGGCAGAAGTACAGGTAAAGTCCTGGTGAATGTTAAACCGGTTGTTGTTGGAGATGATTTTGTCATGACTGACCACCTGGCAAGTATTTCATACCGTGGCCCTGAAGCGACGTTTCGAGATTGCGATATTTCGACTTTTTTGTTTCGATGTTTCGATATTTCGACTTTTTTGTTTCGATGTTCGATATTTCGACTTTTTTGTTCGATTTTTCGATATTTCGATGTTTCGACTTTTTTCGTTTCGATATTTCGACTTCACATAGTGAGGCTGCACGAGGTATATCAGTGGCAAAAAACACGATGGCTGATATCAAGAACGACAGAAGAGACAGGGACGCCTTTTGGGACTTATTTTCACCGTGGATACAAATACAAGGATATCGTGGCCATTCTCGATAATGTTCACGATATCACATTGTCTACACCAGGCAGTTAAAACGGATACTTCGGGCACAGGGACTGTATCGAAGGAAGCATCTCGACAGGTATGGTGCGGATTGAGGAAATCTAGCATAAATTAAAAGATCTATCTTAGAATTTCAGAATAGGAAAAGTCGCCATCCCATCTTGTACGATAACCCTCATTATATGTTGGGATTCTTATAGTTTATTTATCACATCATCAGGTATACACCGTAGCTCAACATGTTGCATGTTAGACTTAAAGGCCAAAGAATTTCTGCTTTCTAAGTAGGTACATATGATAAAGCAATAAATTATAAACAAGTAGCATTGAACAGCTTTGTTGTATCTTGTTCCGTTCTAGAGGTACGACTATTTATTGCAATGAAGTGGTGCCACCTCAAATGAATGGAAACAAGTCTTTTATGATGTCACAACCCCCTGTGGGCTGGGGGGTTGTAGAATATGCCCACGGTATTCCCCGCCTGTCGTAAGAGGCGACTAAAGGGGAGGACTTGCACTGCACTCGAACTGTATTTGAAACCAAACTTGAATCGTATTTATCTAGTTGACACTACATAACACATTCGTGTTGGTGTGTCGTTAAATCTCATCTAACTAACTAACAAATTTATGATGTCACAGAGCCACAACAAATTATAGATTGGCTATTTACTTCTTTATAATTTGTCTCAATAGACCTTATTTCTTTGGTACCATTGGGACTCTTGTTTCTGTCTAAACCAATTATTCCCAAGTTGCAAAATTTTAGAAAGGATGCTTATATTTAAGAAAATGGGAGGCACAAGGGGGATCACCCCAAGCTTTGGGGATGTTTGTGTAGGAATGCATTAGATGGTTTTATAAATTCCAGTTCAACTTCGGATACACTCGCCACCCCCCCCCCACCCCCGAGGACAAAAACGTTCCGCGGCCCCTGCTTTTGACAGCAGTATCATGAGGGGTAATTAAGATAACATTGAATTCCATAGTGTATGACATGAAATCAATTCCGCTAAACTGAAACGGACTTTCTGTTTTCTAGTTATATCTGGACTGATATTCAGATATTAGGAGAGCTCTCTAGCTTTTCACGGTTCTAGGCCTGTTCACCTGACGGGGTATATGGTGTACGGACAGCTATTTTCCAGCGACGTTTTAGCAATGCCATTTTTACGCAACAAACTGATTTGGTGCATTAATATTAAAACTTTGAAAGACTAAATCGACAATTGCTTACTAAGCTGTACATTACGTTAAAGTTGCAAATTTACACGACGTGCACAACAATTTGTTCAACATTACAGAGGTTTCATTTTTGTAGCAACTTGAATCAGGTAGCCTTTTACTTAAAGGCCAAAGAAATTCTGCTTTCTAATTAGATACATATGGTAAAGCAACAAATTATAAACAAGTAGCAGCAAACAGCTTCATTGTATCTTGTTCAATTCCAGTGATATGGCTTTTTGTTGCAATGACAGGGTGCCACTATAAATGACTTGAAGCTAGTCTGTAATGTCCTATCAGAGCCATATTAAGGCAAATCTGAATGTATTTCTTTGTTTTCTTTGAACTATTTTTCCATTTTTAGAAATGAAGTAAAAACAAGAGGGCAATCAACGGAGTTGCTTATCTCATCGCTAGCACACGCACTGTACTGAGCCGTATAACTGGAGGACGCACATCAATGTGGAATCACAGAGCAATAGAACTTACAGAGAAATCCTAAGCTTTAGCTAAAGCTTAGGGTTTCTCTGAGACCTTATGCATTGACATCACACTGACGTTATTTTGGGTGAAAACAATGAAGCACACGTGCACGAAAGGCGTGGATTTCGCCGCACGTACGCGTAGTAGACTTACGCGCGTATACGATTGGGTGACGAATCAGCTGTCAGCATTTTTTGATTCCTTGCCGTAGGCAGGCAAGGAATCTATGCGATGGTGATGTCGTGTGTGTGCGTGTGTATGTGTGTGTGTGTGTGTGGGTGTATGTGTGTGTGTATGTGTGTTTGTGACGCTGCTTGTAATCGCGATATCTCAAGATAGGATTGACCGACACTTTTCATATTTGGTATATAGATTTGTCATGTTGAGAGGAAGAACCCTATTGTTTTTGGAGGAGGTCGAAGGTCATCGGAGGTCACCAGAGGTCAAAAACCGAAAACCTTGTAATCGCGTTATCTCCAGATAGGGATGACCGACACTTTTCATATTTGGGATATAGATTTGTCATGTTGAGAGGAAGAACCCTATTGTTTTTGGTAGAGGTCAAAGGTCATCTGAGGTCACCATAGGTTAAACTGCGAAACCTTGCAAATGGCTTGTAATCGCGCTATCTTGAGATAGCAATGACCGACACTTTTCATATTTGGTATATAGATTTGCCATGTTGAGAGGAAGAACCCTATTGTTTTTGGTGAAGGTCAAAGGTCATTTGAGGTCACCGGAGGTAAAAAGCCGAAAAGCTCGTAATCGCGATATCTCAAGATAGGAATGACGGACACTTTTCATATTTGATATATAGGTTTGTCATCTTGAGAGAAAAAAATCCTATTGTTTTTGGTGGAGGTCAAAGGTCATTTGAGGTCACCAGAGGTCAAAGACTGAAAACCTTGAAATCATGATATCTCAAGATAGGAGTGGCCTGTATGGATTTGTCGTGTTGAGAGGAAGAACCGTATTGATTTTGGTAGAGGTCAAAGGTCATCTGAGGTCACCAGAGGTCAAAAACCAAAAAACCTTGTAATCGCGATATCTCGAGATAGGGATGACCGACACTTTTCATATTTGGTATGTAGATTTTTCATGTTGAGAGGAAGAGACCTATTGTTTTTGGTGATGGCCAAAGGTCACTTGGGGTCACTGGAGTTAAAAAGCCGAAAAGCTCGTTAATCATGATATCTCAAGATAGGAATGACAGACACTTTTCATATTTGGTATATAGACTTGTCATGTTGAGCGAAAGAATCCTATTGTTTTTGGTGGAGGTCAAAGGTCATTTGAGGTCACTAGAGGTCAAAGACCGAAAACCTTGAAATCGCCATATGTCAAGATGGGAATGGCCTATATAGATTTGTCATGTTGAGAGGAAGAATCCTATTGTTTTCGGTAGAGGTCAAAGGTCATTTGAGGTCACAGAGGTTAAACTGCGAAAACCTCGTAAACAGCTTGTAAACACGATATCTCCAGATAGCAATGACCGACACTTTTCTTATTTGGTACATAGATTTGTCATGTTGACAGGAAGAAGCCTTTCGTTTTTGGTGAAGGTCAAAGGTCATTTGAGGTCACTGGAGGTTAAAAGCTGAAAAGTTCGTAATCATGATATCTCAAGATAGGAATGAGCAACACTTCATATTTGGTTTATAGATTTGTCATGATGTAAGGAGGAACCCTATTGTTTTTGGTGGAGGTCAAAGGTCATCTTGGGTTACCAAAGGTCAAAACGCAAAATTTCCCAAGAATTCCCAAGATTGTAATCTGGCATCACTGGGGTCAAAAAGCAACATTTCCCAAGAATTCCCAAGATTGTTATATGGGGTCACCAGAGGTCAAAAAGCAACATTTCCCAAAAATTCCCAAGATTGTTATATGGGGTCACCAGAGGTCAAAAAGCAAAATATCCCAAGAATTCCCAAGATTGTAATCTGGCATCACTGGGGTCAAAAATCAACATTTCCCAAGAATTCCCAAGATCATCATCAGGAGTTATCAGAGGCCAGGAAGCAAAAGCAAAATTTCCCAAGAATTCCCAAGATTGTTATATGGGGTCACCAGAGGTCAAAAAGTGAAATTTCCCAAGAATTCCCAAGATAGTCATCAGGAGTCACCAGAGGTCAAACAGCAAAATATCCCAAGTATTCCTAAGATCGTCATCTAGCTGGGTCACCAGAGGTCAAAAAGCAAAATTTTCCAAGAATTTTCAAGATCCAAGATCGGTTGGAGTTGAATCCCTTTCAAGACACTTCAGATTTTCTTTTTTGTAATATTTGGTGGGGTTCAAAGGTCATGTCAGGTCAGCAGAGGTCAAATTGTTAAAACATAAAATGATGTAGTCAAGAAAGATAAATTTGAGGGATAAACCTCAGTGCAACAAAGCATCCCCATTCGGCAAGGAATCACTAAGCCTTTGGGCTTTCTGGTTGGTGTAACTTGCAATGATACGTGCTTTTCCTCCATCTTCCTCCAAACGAGGGAGCACTTCTCCTTTGTGACATCATATGCATAAGGAGTTTGAAATCTATGCTTTGTAATATCTTTGGTCAGTACTAGTAACAAGCGTGTTTACACTGTGTGTTGTTCATTTACAATGTTATCATCGTTAAATCATTGCGTACCGAGACGCTATTCACACGTCCTACCCTATAAAGAGTACGCTGGACCACTACAAAAGGTCGCGTTGTTTCTTACGCGCTTGCTACGGGGAAGAAATTTGTGCATTCGTGTTTTATACATTTCAAGTTTCCTGTCAGTGCAGTGTTTTCTCTTGGAACTGAAAACAGAAAGCGATTTCTGTACAGTTTGACCGTTGGCCTCTGACCTTTAAATTTGACCTCTACCTTTGACCTTTTCTTTCGGGGTTTGTGAAACACAAGTTCCCACTCCGGGTACCTTCCCACGAAGTTTGAAAAAATTAGTTAAGCCGACTACAGCGATTTTTGAAACAAAATTTGTACATCTGACCCTCTGTCACGTGACCTTTGTCCTCAGTTGTTATGACAACCACATATTTTGGTAGACTTGTCATCCCTATCATACGTGTAAAGTTCCCTGTACGTGCAAGAGTTTCTCTTGTAATTATAGCCAAAAGAACAATTTTGCACCCTTTGACCACAGACCTATGACCTCTGACCTTTGACCTTTACTTCCGGGTGGGAGACCGTATTTCTCGACCTTGGGTACCTTCTCATCAACTTTAAAGAGAATCGGTCCGGCAGTTTAGTATCAGTTTTCAAAATAAGAACATGTAAATTTGACCTTCTGTCACGTGACCTTTGACCTTGGTTGTCATGGCAACCATATATTTTGCAAGTAGTAGATACGTTTATTGTGTGTGTGAAGTTTCAGGTAAGTGGGATGTTTCCTTTTGGAATTATACTAAAAACACTAAATATTGTAATTTTTCACCAAATTTGACCTTTGACCTCTGAACTTTGACCTTCACTTCCGAGGGTCTGGGAGGCAAAAGTTCTTACACTGGAGTACCTTCCCACCAAGTTTGAAGAAAGTCGGTCCAGCCGTTAATAGCAGTAACTAAATAAGAAAAATGTACATTTGACTTTATGACACGTGACCTTTAACATTGGTTGCCATGGCAACCATATATTTGTATGGTACTAGACACATTTAATATATATGTGTAGTTTCAATTGAGTGGGATGGGCTTTGTTTGAAATAATACTAAAAAAAGTAATTTTTGAATTTTTCACCAAATTTGACCTTTGACCTTTACTTCCAAGGGTCTGCGAGGCACAAGTTTCTACCCTGGGTTACCTTCCCACCAAGTTTGAAAAGAGTCGGTCTGGCCGACAAGGAGGAGTTCATGTCACACTTTTTGGCTTAAAAAATAGGTATTTTCCCTTCCATCATCTAACCTTTGTTCTTGGTTGCCATGGCAACCACATATTTTAGTAGTACTAGATATGTTCATTATGTATGTGTAATTTGATGTCAATGGGATATTCCCTCTTGAAGTTATTGTAAAAAAAAGTGATTTTCACATAATTTGACCTTTGACCTTTACTTCCGGAAGTGATTGTAGCGCTGGGGTTCCACCTAGATCACCTTCCCACCAAGTTTGAAGAAAATCGGCACCCATACGCACCCTCGTTCCCTTACACGACACGAAAAATGTCCCGGTAGGGAAGAGACTGGAATTGCCCAGCAGCGGAGCTTCCAGAGATCTCGGCGATCAGACGTGGCTGTTGAGGGCGGGCTGCGGTGCCGCGCAAGCACGTGCAGCCGCGCGTGACTTCTCGTTGCAGTGGCCGAATTTCCGGGTAGCTACTCGCAGTTTCGAGCCGCGCGTGAGCTAGGAAAGACGCGCGAGCCGTGCGAGCGACGAGCTGCCCCGTGCCCCGCCAAGGACATGTCGGTGAGTGCACCCATACCCATAGCACACGTTACACACCGCGGGTGCACACTCACACGGACACGTTTTGACCCCTCCTTCAGTTATGGACTTTTGGTCACCCTGGAGTACCCCACCATGAGTTAGCCCCTTAGACTAGTAACTTAGGAAAATTAGTTGTTACCATGGCAACGGTTTCTACTTCAGCTGATATTACCGTATATAGCCCAACAGGCAAAGTAGCTACAATATCTCATCCTCCTCACGGAGCGATGAGATAAAAATTTGTGCATCCTTTCTAAAATTTTGCAGCTTGGAAATAATTGGTCTAGACAGAAACAAGAGTCCCAATGGTATCAAAGAAATAAGGCCTATTGGGACAAATTATGAAGAACTACATAGCCAATGTATAATTTGTTGTGGCTCTGTGACATCATAAAAGACTTGCTTCCATTCACTGGTGGCACCACGTCATTGCTATAAACTGATAAATAGTCATATCTCTAGAACGGAACAAGATACAACAAAGCTGTTCAATGCTACTTGTTTATAATTTATTGCTTTATCATATGTACCTACTTAGAAAGCAGAAATTCTTTGGCCTTTTAGTCTAACATGCAACATGTTGAGCTACGGTGTATACCTGATGATGTGATAAATGAACTATATGAATCCCAACATATAATGAGGGTTATAGAACAAGATGGGATGGCGACTTTTCCTATCCTGAAATTCTAAAATAGATCTTTTATTTGTGCTAGATTTTCTCAATCCGCACCATACCTGTCGAGATGCTTCCTTCGATACAGTCCCTGTGCCCGAAGTATCCGTTTTAACTGCCTGGTATAGACAGTGTGATGTCGTGAACATTATCGAGAATGGCCACGATATCCTTGTATTTGTATCCACGGTGAAAATAAGTCCCAATTAAGGCGTCCCTGTCCCTTCTGCCGTTCATGATATCAGCCATCGTGTTGTTTGCCACTGATATACATCGTGCAGCCTCACTATGTAAAATGTAAGTGTGTTAGAGTTAGATGAGGTTTTACGGCTCAGTCTCTTACCAATTGGTTTAAGTCTGGCGGGCCACGGCCCTTTTTCAGTTGTGGCTCACTGGCTTGTTTTCCCTACTCCATTGCTTATGCTGAGCACCAAGCACAATGGCAGTAGGTTTTTAAAGTCTTTGGTATGACGAACCCCAGACCTTCCGGCTGCAATTCGGATGCTCTAACCACTTGACCATGCAGTCCGTCCGTGAAATGTAAGAACTTCGAAAAAGTCGAAATATCGAAACGAAAACAGTCGAAATACCAAAAGGAAAAAGTCGAAATATCGAAAGGAAAAAAGTTGAAATATCGAAAAAGCCTATCGAAACGAAAAGTCGAAATATCGAAACATCGAAACAAATAAGTCGAAATATCAAAAAGAAAAAGTCGAAATATCGAAACAAAAAAAGTCGAAACATCGAAATATCGAAACGAGAAAGTCGAAATATTGAAATCTTGAAACGTCCCTTCAGGGCCACGGTAGTTTTATCTCCCACGGTTGCAAGGAAAAGTTCCTGTGCGGTTAGACACTACGGTTTGAGGTTGGGAGGTACGGACCAAGTGCTTAGATATTTTCTTTTCAATTCTGAATGCTGTGATGGGGGTTCAGGGAAATGTCTATTCAAGTCAGTTCAAGTCTAACGTTCAGACCATGTGGGGACAGGGTTCCAAGTTTCATGATTAGGCGGTTTTCGGCAGCTAGGCGGTCATGATCGGAACCTCATAACGGAGCAATTCCTGCATTTTTTTGACTTGTGGTAACCACTTAACACTGTCTGTTTTCCTAGCCGAGGTTTACCGTGCCCAGTTTTATTGTGTATTTTTTAAATTGTACGTTTGGCCGTGTCAACGATCAGTTGCATTTTTGCCACCTGATGAAGGGTTTAAACCCGAAACGTCGTGGAATTTTTCACAAACTTTTAGCACTATTTACTACTTCATTTTTACCTACCTACTTCACAAGTGCTACGCAGTACTTTGACCTTATATATATATATATATATATATATATATATATATATATATATATATATATATATAACGCTAATTCCCACCTTAAGGGGAAATTGTTATATCTGCTTGTACATAGGGTGAAAAAAAGATAATAAAATACATAAGAAATAAATTCGCCTTAACGTCTAAACATATAATTAACGTTATTTCAATGGCCAGCCATCCGTTCGTGTTAACAGCTAGGTGTCCGTAAATTTGGCAACTTTGAAGTAATGGCATCTAGTTTGTAAATTTAAGAGGGCGCCCTTGTAAGTTTACGTATTCCTATAGAAAAAGTGTGTGGAAACGTTAAGGCGAAACTTACATTTCACCCGAAAAATTTTTTCCCCTTAAGGTCGACTTTTCAACAACAACTTTCCCCCTAAGTGCCGAATTAGAGAAATATATATATATATATATATATATATATATATATATATATATATATATATATATATATATATATATATATAGTTCTGGCGAAAGAGCAGAAAACCTCTTCTCATGCTAGCGCGTTCATTAGGAGGTCCAGATGGATGATGATTTTCGTGTCTTCGCTGTGTCCGTTTTCTACCTCTTCATTTGGGCTCCCCACTTGCTCCCACCAACCCTTCGAAAGCCCATAATGGGGCAATTACCGTGAGGGAGGTCTTCTTGACACCTTAATTAAGGCCGTCGGAACGTCTGTAAGCCTTTTGGAGTTGACTCTTTTAGCTGGCCTTTTTTCTCAAATGATTTTGGTTGTTCTGTTTGTCTGAGAGTCAATTACTTTTGGGAGATAAATTTTGACCTCAAATATATATACGAGATCATCTTCAGCCCTGAGTACACCTAACCAATTTCGACGGATTACCTTAACCTCCAAGGTAAGACAAAACCCTGTTTTTAAGGTTCGGTTGTTTGAAGACCAATGAACCTTGTTAGTTGCTGTTCAGCGTCATAACAGCCACTTTGAATATTTACCAAGAATTTATCTCATACAAATTTATTTGAATTAAGTGATTGTTCAACGATATTAAAACATTATTTAAATGTCAACTACACGCACATTTATGACATGGTTTCTTTTTTATGGTAGACATTTTGTTTTGTTTGAACGAACCATGTCTTAATGGAGGCACCTGTCATGAAAGAGCGAACAGCTACACCTGTTCTTGTCCAGAAAACTTCGCTGGTTACAACTGCCAATGGCGTAAGTTAGTCTTCTTGATTTCATATTTGTAAATGATCAATGAGATGGGCAAGACTACCCAACTTTATTAACTATCGTGCGACACCATTGAATAATACATTTGTTATGTAGAAAGGCCTTTGGTAAATAGGGAGTTTCAGGCAGCACCTCACTGGTGTGAGTCTCATGAAGATGAAAAAATTCTGTCTAAAGCTAGTATCTCACGAAGACAAAATTCACTTGCATATGGTTTACGACTAAATTTCGCAAATTCGCCAAATATTAGTAAAACAATAGCAAAACTGTCGCCTGTATTCGCAGGAATCGCAAAAGGATCGCCAGCGGTTTTAAACATGTTCAAAATTTTCTGCGACGATTTTGCGAAAGTCGAACGCCAAATGATAGCAAAGTGTTAGTAAGACATTCTCACTAATGTAGCACTAATGTAGAACTAACGTCGCACGCTTTGAAGAATCGTTCCTAGGCTGAATGGCCTCTGGTTTTTACTAGGTTGTTTCACGACATTAAAGATAAGATAGTACGAGGTTAGTACTAATATTTTGCGACTGTTTGACGTAGCTTTGGCGTTCCCGTCTTCATGTGAGACATACTCACTTAATTCGCACGTTTATTTTTGCGACTTTTGCGTTTTTGAAAATGCAATAGTCGCGACAATAAATGTGCGAATTTGTCTTCGTGAGATTGTAACTTTACTCAAGAAGACAAATTCGCACGTTTTATTTTGCGACTTTTGCGTTTTTGAAAATGCAATAGTCGCGACAATAAATGTGCGAATTTGTCTTCGTGAGATTGTAACTTTACTCAAGAAGACAAATTCGCACGTTTATTTTGCGTTCCAAAACGCAATAGTCGCCAAAGCAAACTTGCGAATTTGTCTTCGTGAGATACTGGCTTTAGGTGAGTTCACACCAAAAAAAAAAAAAAAAACGCACGATTCCCGCCGCGGGAAACGCGTCGTTTCCCGCAAAAAGGTGCGTTCACACCAAAACCGAAATCTGCTGCGTTTTGCGGGCGGGACGCGAAATTTTTTTTCTCAAGACAATTAGGGGCAATTTTACACCAATGAAAATTTTGAAAATCGCCCCATTCGTTCTGAGATAACAAATTTCGCGTCCCGCCCGCAAAACGCAGCAGATTTCGGTTTTGGTGTGAACGC
Organism: Holothuria leucospilota; assembly: GCA_029531755.1. NCBI lineage: Eukaryota > Metazoa > Echinodermata > Holothuroidea > Aspidochirotida > Holothuriidae > Holothuria > Holothuria leucospilota. The sequence goes on from CM055972.1 coordinate 49,420,680, forward strand.
ACCTAAACAGAGGGTTCACACTGGAGCGGGAAAACGCGACGGTACCCGCAGCGGGCTTTTGATAGTTACTTGTAAAATAGCCTACGCCGAAGGTGATGTAGGTCATTTGTTGGCTCTTTTGGCACATACATAAATAAAAAAAATTAATCATAATTACAAAAGGGAGTGTAAACTATGTTTTGGTAAACAAAGTTCACAAATCAACAACTGTTTAGTGAAATGGGAAGGGAAGGAGACGACATGGATACTATATATATTTGTAATGAAAAATGAGATAACACCTTACGCAGTTTTAAAGTGTCATTCTTTTTCGTCGCGCATCAGCTTGACACAATCTTCGACAGTACTAAAATAACTGTACCGAAACTTTAGGGTGCGACTCATTCCGTCCTGCATAAATGAAAATTATTTGATTTTCCCTCAAAAAAAAATTAGGAATTTTCTTTCAGCTTCGACTTTCAAACATTTAAATCGCACGATTCCCGCTTTGAAGGTGCGTTCACACCAAAATCGAAATCTGCTGCGTTTTGCGGCGCGGGAGCCGCAAAACAAATCACTTTGTACGTATTTCTATGGACCCGTTCGCACCAAAATCGCGTTTCAAAAAGCGTTTTGCGGGAAACGCGGCGGGTCCCGCATCGATCGATCTCAGACTGATTCAGAGCGGGAATCGTGCGATTTTTGTTCGGAGAACAATGGTAGCTCGCCATACAATAGGGTTCTTGGCACACAGGTGTTTGGACTGTTCATTGTGCTGTGCAGAATGCAGAGCATGATGCCTGAGAAGGATGTTGGAGAGTAAAATGTTTGAGAGTCGAAGCCTAAAGAAAATTCCAACTTTTTATGACAAAATTAGTTCTAATTAGGAACGCAATAGTTTTTACGCATTAAATATAAAGTAAAATAGCCAAAAAAATCTTGATTTGTTAGGTTAGGATAGTGCAAAGTAATATCTCTATTCCTACACTGTATGATTTGTTGTATGTCTTTGCAGGGTAGCTTTTTTGGAAGGAAAATCAAATAATTTTCATTTATGCAGGACGGAATGAGTCGCACCCTAAAGTTTCGGTCCATGGGCTGTAATTCAATGACAGATCTAGAGGCAAATACACTGGCTAAGGGTAGAAGCTTGAAGAAGCTATGGGGTATTTACAAAATTGCGAGCATCAGAATGAAGTATTTCAGTATCTTAAAATGGCTTTGAATAGTTAAATAGTCCTATGCAACAAACACCCCTCCCCCCACCACCACCATCGCCACTTTAGTTTACGAATGCCAACTTTGGATTGTTGATGATGTTGGATCGAGCTTCTTACGTATAAAATTGGGGTTTTTTCATTAAACTTTGACATAAATATTGTACTTAAGTTGTCCAAAGCGAAGAAAGGCATATACAGTAACAATTATCTTAGTACTGTCGAAGATTGTGTCACGCTGATGGGGGACGAAAAAGAATCACACATTAAAAAAACTGCTTAAGGTGTAATCTCATTTTTCATTACAAATAGTATGCATATCGTCTCCTTCCCTTCCCATTTCACTAAACAGTTGTTGATTTGTGAATTTTGTTTACCAAAACATAGTTTACATTCCCTTTTTTATTACTGATATATTTTTGGCCCGTGCATGTACAAAAAGAGCCAACAAATGTCCCACATCATCTTCGCTATTCTGCAAATGACTATCAAACGCCCGCTGCGGGAAACGTGGCGTTTTCCCGCTGCAGTGTGAACCCTCTGTTTTGCGGGAAACGACGCATTTCCCGCGGCGGGAATCGCGCGTTTTTGGTGTAAACACACCTTCTGAATCAGTCTGAGATCGATCGATGCGGGACCCGCCGCGTTTACCGCAAAACGATTTTCGAAACGCGATTTTGGTGTGAACGGGTCCATAGAAATACGTACAAAGTGATTTGCTCTGCGGCTCCCGCGCCGCAAAACGCAGCAGATTTCGATTTTGGTGTGAACGCACCTTTATCTTCCCTAGTACACTACTGGAAGAGGGTGCTCTAGTCGGCAATGTGTCATTTGTGGAAGTGTGTAAACTACAGAGGGGGCACTTACAGAATTCTCTTTGAACGTTTCGGCCTTTCTGGTCAAAGATATGTGCAGCATTTGTTCTGTAGAGATCTAAGGGTCTCAAGGTTGATTACGTTATGACGGTCTCCCTTTAGGGGACGTTGCTCGTTCGGGGGTATGTTTTTAAGAAGTAGGACCAAAATATCACAGCGTTCACTCGCTGTAGTCGTCGGGAATTTGTTTTCGCCCTTCCCGTCTCTGCAGTCAGTTTTGAAAGAAAAGAATGTCCAGTGCCGTGGGAAGTTTCCTTAGATTTGGGGTGTGACACGATTCAATTCCAAGGTCTTCAGTTGGTATTTCACTATAAACTGAAAATTATGGGGGTGGAGGTCTCAGGTTCCGACGGCCATAACGTCCTATGTGAAGAATGTATACACCACCAAGATTTACGTAAATATATGACTGACTTGCGATGAACTGGCTGTAAAACTTAATTGATGAACACCTTTAGTCAACGACATTTCAAAATTTTAGAGGTACTTAGATCTGTGACATTATAATACTTTTGAATTTAGACAGATTTTGAGCACGGGCGGGATTTAGTGTCTGATAGTAATTGGGTAGCCGGGCGAAAATAGCAAACCGCGCCGAAGGCGCAGCGTGAATGGAAAGCGCTCCCTTGAAGGTGTGGAGTTCAGCCGCCAGCCCTAGGGCCCCTGAGGGGCCCAGAGGCAGCCTCCTGGTAGTGGTCCTGAGGTATTTAAAGAATATCAACCGTTAAAAGGCATTTGGCTATCTTAAAACCTTTCAGAAGTGCACTAGACAGGTCAGAAGAACCACATTTTAATCATTTCAAAAATAGCCTCAGTCAGAATAAGATGTAATTAAATGATAAAGGGGGTTAGATTGTGGGTGGTTACTAAGATAATTGAGGAGTTTGTACGAACTATGGACCACGAAAGATGTTCTACAGGAAATAATAACGAAACAATATTTAAAACAGGTGGGCTCGAAGAGCGCCCGAAGAAAAACAACATGTTTTTGTAGTCTAGTGTTTTTCTTTATTTTTTGAATGCAGTACTATCCATCACATTTAAGACTTTCCTGCATTTTCCAGCCACCTATTCTTGCTTGCATGCAGGGTATAGAAGTAACGAGTTACAAGTAACCCCGATACTGTAATGAGTTACATTTTGTGTAACGGAACCCTGTAACGAGTTACATTTGCATTTCAGTAACGGAACAAGTAACTAGTTATAATTCGGTGTAAAAGTAACTGTAACGGCGTTACATTTGGGTCCCGTTACTTTCCCGTTACAAATAGCCAAAATGACCACAAATTGCATTTTACTCGAAGTAGTAACAGAAAATTTTCAAATTGATGACACCTTGGTAGTAAAATTAATTACGATATATTTATCATTCATCTCTATTATCAAGGTCGCCCTCACCGACATCTAATTTTATTCACGATTAAAATCAGCATTTGATATTAGATGCACATGCTGCAGGCTTACATGGTCACTTGATAGTCGATTAAACTAAGTTTAAAATTTGATTTGAGTGTCAATTTACTTATTAGACAGATCAATGCTTATTATCCATGAGACCGAATCTTTGTGCGATTAGTTGAAAATACTGAATGGTCCTCTGGCAAACTAAGGCCCAGCTTACTTTATATAGCCTATTATATATACTAAGTGAAGTCAGCTGGGCCTTAGTTTACTCATATTGTCATCTAAAGGACACATTGGAGATAGTGCACCGTGAGAAACAGGTTGTCCCATAGGCGTTCAAATACTAGGTTTACTTCGAAAGTATAATCATTGCCTTTTGAGACGTTAGGGCTCGACCCGAGTCCACCCTATCCGAGTAGGAGCTAACTTCGATTCCAGATTCCCTAATCTTTCCGAGCATGGTTACGTACCCCTCAAGTCCCGGCAAGTTCTGATTCCAATGGCACCAATTCCGAGACATGTCTTTTTTCAATGTATAGCATATCAAACTTTCAGATGTTATAATTCTATTGCACATGTCCACCATTAATAAAGTCATCATTTGCAACAGGGATGTAGTACTCGAGACCGGTTTTTCCCGGTCTCGGTCTTGCATGGTCTCGACACCCTGTGGTCTCGGTCATGGTCTCGGTCTCGGACCCTTGTGGTCTCGGAAATTTTTCCGGTCTCGCTTCGAGACCGGCAAAAACTTGTCGTTTTTTATTTTTTTCAATAAACTCATTTATTTCAAACCATTTTTTCTTCCATTTACTTTCATTGAAAAATTTCATTGAGAAAAAAATCATTCATCCAGCGAGTCCATACACAATATCAATTATGGGTTGAACTTTCTTCTGTGAGCTAATGAGTGGGTATTTAACTTAACCTGGTCAATGGGATAATAGTGCATTAGACTAGTTAGCACACAGGTCAGGTTACTCAGTATGATCGGAACATGGCAGTCTGATACTGTTGCGTGTTCACAGTGTGTTTGTGCTGAATTCCCCTTCTTATTGTTTGTTCAGTGCTATCCATTTCTAGCTCTTCAGGATTGCCTTTTCATGGTCATATTTAACCCAACCTGGCTACTAATGATCATTTGGCTATCGAAAAAGTAGAATGAACTAATATACCAGTAGTTCCATATATAAATATCTGAAGTTATCGACCAGAATTTTTTCTTAGATGGGAAAAAAGTGCGACTGTAAAATATTTGGCCATCGTGATCACATATAATACTACAGCTATCTGACAACTCTGAAGGCTATGAGTCTAGGCATAAATATTACACAGTTTACTGTACATTATGTGCTAGGCCTACATAGTTATCTGCAGTCTTGTCCTAGGCTCCAGTGGCGCCGGCATGGGGGAATGGGGGCGCGTGCCCCAGTCGATTTCAGAATTTATTTTTGAAAATTTTAAAATGATCCCAAAAGGCATTTAAGCAACAGATTTATGTAGGGGGTAGGGTGAGGTGTGTTTTCGACTTTTTTTTTTTTTTTTCGTTTTTTTTTTTTGTTTTCGACTATTGTAACTATTTTCTATCACAAATGGTTTTCAAACTATAAGAATTATCGCAAATCCTCCGCGAACTATCAAAATTTTTGCTCGCTCTGCACGCTTCAAACCTTACCTCAATATTTGTCCTTATATTATCAATATTTTCGGGTACCAACTCAGAAGCACAGCAACAAAAGTTGAAAGCTGGTTACTAATTCTAAGGTAAAGACTGGCTTTGAGATTGGCAAATAGGTTTGTAGGGGAATTTTAAGTGTCTCGATGCAGCGCATGAATGCAGGTTTTGTCATGGTTATGTTATTTAATGAAAAATTTCGGCGCGCTTCTCCTGCATTCGTCACGCTTTTCACTCCATCTCATGACCATTACTAAGGTAATAATACATGGAACCCCTTACTCAAAATCCATATATGGCCCAGATATGGAATTTCATATCTGGCCCATATCTGGGCCAGATATGGAATTCATATCTAGCTTGTACAAGAATTGGGCAGATATAACTTGATATAATATGAAGGCCATATATGGCCATATATGGCCCAGGTAAAGTTTCACTTTTATATGGCCCAGATATGCCCCATATATGGCTACTCCATTTCTGGCCCATATATGGAAAATCCATATACGCCACATATAAAGAGATTTATATCTGGCCCATATCTGTGCCATATATGACCCATATAAAACTTTATATGGCTCACTCTTCATATGGCCCATGGCCCATATCTGACCCATATATGGAAATTTATATCTGGCCCATATCTGCACCAGATATGGAATTTATATCAGATCGGATAAAAAGTTAGGCAGATATAACACAGATCTAAACCAGAACCAGATCTAAACCATATATGGCCAGATAAAGTTCTATCTGGATCAAGCCTTTATATGGCACAGATCTGCTCTAGTTATGAATCATAGTTAGGACTTATAGTCCACACTCCTCATGGAGACTTTGAACACCTCTTTTTTTCCAAAAGTCCCCTGACTCTCTGGCGAAGAGCCAGGGGCGAAAACCAAACAATACTCCCGAAGGAGTTCTGCTCCCCGAAGGAGTAACAACGTCCCCAAGGGACAAACTTTGACTTAACTGACACCACCTGACAGTGGTCCCGTTTTAGACTGGCTGAATAGAACAGGTCCCACCCTGGGAGCTCCGCCGTCGTGATCACGGACACTCCTGCGCCAGGTTTTTTTTTTTTCCAAAAGTCCCCTGACTCTCTGGCGAAGAGCCAGGGGCGAAAACCAAACAATACTCCCGAAGGAGTTCTGCTCCCCGAAGGAGTAACAACGTCCCCAAGGGACAAACAGTGACTTAACTGACACCACCTGACAGTGGTCCCGTTCTAGACTGGCTGAATAGAATAGGTCCCACCTGGGAGCTTCGCCGTCGTGATCACGGACACTCCTGCGCCAGGTAAGTGAACACCAGAAAACAATGTTTAAGTGCTCCATGAATTAGAATTTAATGTAAGTATTAGGTTGAATTGACTTAAGTACATAAATTCAACTTATTTCATAACAGTGAACAGAAAAATCCCTTGAAATTTCCTGTTTTATGTAATCACAGTGATATGGGCTTCTTATTTTAAACTTAATTACGTATTTGACTCTAAATTTTGTTTACTGCGTGGTGCATATTTTACTTTCAACTTCCTAAATCATGAAAAATGTAGGTTTAGATACAAGCTCCGCCCAAATATGCAAATTATTTGCCTAAGTTCACTTAGTACACTGCGGTATTAACAGAAGTGTAGCCACTAAATAACTGCAATGTCTGGGAAGGTGATGCAGTATCCAAAACATGTCTTAGTTTGAACTTTATATACATATCTGGATCACAGTTTTATCAAGTTATATCTGGCTTTATATGGCCATATCAAACTTTATATGATGCATATCTGGGTTATGTTTTAATCAAGTTATATCTGGCTTTATATGGCCATATCAAACTTTATATACATATCTGGATCACCATTTTATCAAGTTATATCTGGCTTTATATGGCCATATAAAACTTTATATACATATCTGGATCACGGTTATATCAAGTTATATCTGGCTTTATATGGCCATATCAAACTTTATATACATATCTGGGTTATGTTTTAATCAAGTTATATCTGGCTTTATATGGCCATATCAAACTTTATATACATATCTGGATCACCATTTTATCAAGTTATATCTGGCTTTATATGGCCATATCAAACTTTATATACATATCTGAATCACAGTTTTATCAAGTTATATCTGGCTTTATATGGCCATATCAAACTTAATATACATATCTGGATCACCATTTTATCAAGTTATATCTGGCTTTATATGGCCATATCAAACTTTATATACATATCTGGATCACGGTTATATCAAGTTATATCTGGCTTATATGGCCATATCAAACTTTATATACATATCTGGATCACAGTTTTATCAAGTTATATCTGGCTTTATATGGCCATATCAAACTTTATATACATATCTGGATCACGATTATATCAAGTTATATCTGACTTTATATGGCCATATCAAACTTTATATGCATATCTGGGTTGTGTTTTAATCAAGTTATATATGGCTTTATATGGCCATATAAAGTCTTTAATCAACCAGATATTTCCAGATATAAAGCCAGATATGGATTTTGAGTAAGGGACTATTCTGATCACAACACTTTTTCCGAAAAACAGAGGTACATCTCCAACCTCTGTAGGCCTATGGGATCTTTCGATCTAAATTTGTAGCATGATGTGGAATAAGTACGTATTTGTCGTTCTACATTTTTCGAAAAATTTAACCGAGCGCTTAGCGCGCAGCCCTTACCGGTATAGATGGTGATTGTTAATACACTTACGGCGAAAAAACATTCTGAAACACGCTTTTTAGTCCTTAACTCCCTTTGCTTTGCCTATCAGGGAGGTCTAATATGCACCTCCCTGCACCTATATTCTCCCTCCTGTTCCCCATTGATGGAAGCTGTTCGTCTGGATTTTCGTTCAAACTTAGTAAAAATACGGTAATTGTAAAGTACGCGGCATCATACTCTATAGTATCATTTGGATATCAAGTAACAATCATCATATCTGTGCCTCATTTTATATAATTAATTCAGAGCTTCCAAGAGGCACTATACCGGTGTATGTCAACCTTATAGATACCCTTTTATAATGCACAATGAAGAAAAGGAAAATTTTCATAATAGTCCAAGAATGTTTCTGTGGACTCCTCGCACGTATGTCTATGTAAAAACTCCCCGAATAGAAGGCATTAAAGTAGCCCAAAGGGGGCTTCAGGAGGTTTGTTGTTAGTCTATGACAACATGCTCTCCTCTTTCACCTAACCAAAAGTTAGAATTCACCTTTATGTAGTGACAAAGGAAGGATCCCACACTGCTGTATACAGGGACGCACACTCTCCTCTTTCACCTAAACAAAAATTAGAATTCACTAAATTATGGATATTTTTCGGCCATATGTGATCAGTTCCAAAAATATTCCAAAGATAGCACCATCTTGCATCTAAGCAAACTGTAATTAACAAAAATTGCTCAAAGGGGACTCCCCTTGGACCTTCCCCAGGACTGCACCTTTATGTAGTGACAAAGGAAGGATTTCCACTGTTGTATACAAACGCAGGGTGCATAAAAAGGTGGAATTTACTCGCCGCTACTCAGTTGAAAAAAAACATCCAGCCCGTGGCAAAATTTGAATACACTTGATCATGGACATTTTCTAGCCATATATGATCAGCTCCAAAAATATCCCATAAGATAGCACCATTTTGCATCTAAACAACCTGAAATTAACAAAAAGTTTTCACAGATAAGGGGGACACCTCCCCTTTCACCCTTCCCCCAAGGGGACACCTCCCCTTACACCCTTCCCCCAGAACGGTACCTTTAGGTAGTGACAAAAAAGATTCCACATTGATGTATACAATCGCAGGCACGTACAAAAAAGGTACAATTAAGGCAGACTTAGGGGGGACTGAGGTTTCGACGTCATCTGTTCTTCCCCATCACCAAATTCTGGCGGCGCCACTGCTAGGCTCGAAAACAATATGTCCGGTCATTGAACTGCGAGTACTCCATGGTCATGTTTGGTAGGAAGGAAAAGTTGGCACTAACTAGAGTTCTGAAAAAAATTGCTCCCCTGATTTTTTTCTGCGCCCATGGACATTTGTTCTATATAAGATCTTGAGTTGTGTAAGTATTCAAAAGATTAACACCCCCCCCCCAAGATGGGGGTAGGGGCGCCAATTTCGTTTCTTGCCCAGGGCGCCACAAACTCTAGCTACGCCACTGGCACTGACTGACTCTGGTTTAAAGAGAAGGGCCACATTAGAAAAATAAATGATTATGTTAATTTATTAATTATGCTAACTATGTTGGACATATGATAATAGAAAGCAGGTGTACATATCAATGACCTGATGCACTCTTGGTGCTGTAGGTCGTTTGTAGAGCATAAGGTAGTAAAGTCAGGTAAAAAAAGGATTCAGAAAGTTAACTGTTTCATTTTGCAATACAATTATATACATTCGGTCTCGGTCTCGGTCTTGGTCTCGGACCTTGTTGGTCTCGGTCTCGGTCTCGAATCCTGGTCTCGGTCTCGGTCTCGACACCCACTGGTCTCGGTCTTGGTCTCGGTCTCGGATATGCTGGTCTCGACTACAACACTGATTTGTAATCATTCACATAGCCTGGCCTCCTCAGTTATTTAGTTGATCATGTGTGACAATACTTTACATTTGTATATTGTGCACTAATTACAATGGGACCAAACACTTTAAATGTAAGTTTCATATCTGAGAACTCGTCTGGAATGAGCTCCGAGTGCAAGTCCAGTTACATCATATTCCGGAAAAATTTCGGTTCCGGAACCCCGGGCAAATTCCTAATCTAGAAAAACACTCTTGAGACCGGCATTAAGCTAGTCGAATCCGGACTCGTGCGTTGGAGCCCAGCAAATTATACGGTGCCAATCGTCGGCAAACACCGTGCATCCATTTATGATATCCTTATTTGATGAATCAAACGAATGAATTTAGGCTATATCATAATCTTTTCAATGCCCGTAACTCCTTACACTGGAATATTCGTAAGGTAAATATAAAAAACAGCAGAATATTGAGATGGTCAAATGGCGTTATAAGCTGATTGAAAGAGGAGAGAAGTGTCCGACTTAAAGCTTCACCTATTTATTGTAAAAAGAAACTGAATTATGGGTACATAGTCTGCATGTGTAAACTACATAGTCTCACCATTTCTATGCAGTTTTATATCGACACAATGTGAAACTTGAAATTTATGCCGAAATATCACTTAGCCCAACCTTAGCAGTGAGGTTTTAAAATTTTACTGTTAACAAGTATGGAACATCGTATTACCATATTTATGCCCTGGGGGTGAAGATTTTGACTACTGCTAAAACAACGCTCTCCCCCTTTAATAGCCGCTACCTCTCTAAATTGTGATGGGAGTATAAAGATTTCCACCCTCAAAGAAGTACTGTCGTAACTGGAAAAGTTTTAGTTACAACCATATTCGTCTAACAAATAGTTTGCGTTAGCTCCGACACAGTATCATGATTCGCTGCTTCATGATGAGCGTGAGGAGCCTCTGCCTGAATCCCCAGTGAAGATCAGCTGGCATCATTGACTTTCTTTGGGGAACACCTAAGGACAACCGGCACAAATGAGGTTCGGTCCTGTCATGTGCCCCTTCTTACTATCTAATTATGCCCCCCCCCTTCCATTTCAGGTACCGAGATACCGTATATTCACCTTGAAGTAACTAGTTACTTTTAAAATGTAGCTTGTTACTTTTCAGTTAAAAGTAATTGTAACTAGTTACTTTTTCAACATTGTAACTAGTAACTGTAACGAGTTACAATTTTATGGAATTAACTGTAACTACAACGAGTTACTATTAAAGTGTAACGGGAACAACCCTACTTTCATGTTTCATTTTTGTCGATAGTCTGGGAAAAAGGACCCTTCAAGTCAATCTTTTCATTATTGTGAAAAATAAGATAATTTTGAAAACAAAGATTAAAGCAACATTTTTTAAGGACGATGGCGGGTTGAGGGATGGTGTATAATACTTTCCAAAGTAAATAAATTGTTGTTATGGGTAGTTCTCACAGAGACATGGCCATGGACGTCCGTAGTAAAAATGCCATGGAAGCAATTTTTATTGAGGCTGCATCTTCGTAAGGTGAAGCCTTTAAGCGCGACTAGTCCCGACCACGCGAGGCGGAAGGCTAAGAATTGAGAGCCCTCCGGAGAATTTTTTAAATTTGATGGCTTTGCGGCCACTATGGACCATTTCTAGAGAAAACCCTTCGTCCCCAGGTGCAGGGGCGTAGATTTCTTTTCAACTTTGGGGGGATGGGGTGAGCTATCGCAAATGTGAAAAATGTGCACGCGAAGCGTGCACGGCGAGCGAGAAGCGCGAGCCCATGACGGGTGGGGTCCAGGGGCCCGCCTTAGGGACCCTGGCGGGAGTCCAGGGGGCGAAGCCCCCGGAAGCTCCTGGGTTTTTATGTCTCAGAAGTGCCAAGAAGACTGTTTTTAATGGGTTAATTTCAGTGGTAATGTTCTTTGGTCGGCTATTAGTGTATTCATACATTTAGGAAATGCTATTTTGAGCACAAAACTCGTTAATAAGCTGCACTGGATTGAAATTGTACAAGAGCAAAAATGTCCTGTTAAGTTTAAAAAAGGCAGGGATCAACATATAGGGTCATCCCAAACAACTGGATTTTGAATTCGGAGATCATTACAAGACCTGCAAGTTGGCTTGAGATCAGTGGCGTGGCCAGGTTTTTTTTTTTGTGATTGGGGGCACCATACAGATTATGTCGTAATAATACCTCAGTTCCCCCAAGTCTGCGTAAATTACACCTTTATTTTTCATGCGTTTCTGCATTTGCATGCAGCAGTTTCAATCTCTCGTTTGTCACTACATAAAAGTGTCGTCCTGTGGAAGGGGTTCCCCCTCCCCTTTAAGACTTTTTTATCTTTGGGATGTTTTTGGAACTGATCATATATGGCCGAAAAATGTCCATAATTTAGTGAGTGCTAATTTTTGGTAAGGTAAAAGAGGACAATATGTTGTCTATTAAGAGACAGATACGTTGTCAACAAATCTCCTGAAGCCCCTTCCCTTCTGTCTATTTTACTGCCTTCTATTTCGGGAAATATTTACACAAAAATATGTGCGTGGAGTCCACAGAAACATTCTTGAGTTATTACGAAATATGTCCTTTCCATCATTGTGCATTATGAAAGGGCGTCTAAGGCTAGCAGATACCTGAATAGAACCTCCTGGAAGCTCTGCAATAATCATGTTAATTTGAGGCGGGGGGGGGGGGGCTAATGACATAATGCGTATACTACCTAGACATCCAAATGATAATATAGAGTACGACGCCGAACACTTTACAACTATCGTATTTTTACTACTTTTAAACTAAAATCCGGACGAACAGCTGCCAGCAATGGAAAGTGAGAGGGAGGGAGAGTATAGGTAGGTGATATTCGACCTCCCTGATAGGTGTAGCAAAATGGGTGAAGGATTAATAAGAGCGTTACAGAGTGCTGTTTTCGTCACAAGTGTATTACTATACCGATAATGGCTCAGCGCGAACTGGCGAAGCTCAGGTAAAATTTTTTGAATATTTTATAACGGCAGATACGTACTTTCAACCTTCTACATCATGCTACATATTAGATTGAAAGATCCCATAGTGATGCAAGGTCCCACAGATGTTTGGAGATGTATATCTGCTCTTCGGAAAGTGTTGTGATCAGAACAGTTTCGTGGTCATGACATGGAGTGTAAACAGTGACGAATAATATTTCCATTGCAAAACCTGCATTTAGACTCTACATCGAGACACTTTCAGTTGCCCAACAAACCTACATGCCACTGCCATAAGCCAATGTTTTACCTATTAATTAGTAAACTTTCAACTTTTTGCTGCTGTGCTTCTCCGAAAGTTGCTATAGGAAGATATTGATAATATGAGTGACACTGACGTAAGGTTGGAAGCGCGCGGAGCGCGCGAAAATTTGATCAACGATTTGCTAAAATTCTGATAGTTTGGGAAACATTTGTGATAGAAAGTGAAGCGAGACTGAAAAAAATTCCTATGAAAATGAAGAATAAAATATACTTTCCATCATACACGTATCTGTAGACTGAAATATTGGGGGGGGGATGATTATATTGGCCATCCCCCCTAGTCAAATGTTGGGGGGATATAACCCCCATCCCCCCAACCCCCCTTCCCCCCACCCCCGGGATTTACGCCCATGCCCAGGTGTAATTTGAAATGCTAATGGAATACTTTTCTTATCGCTATTGCAAATTTCAGATAGTAACTGTCTGTGCATTTTATATGAGGATGGCGGCAGTTGGTGGGGAAAGTGAAAAGCAGGAGTTGCAAGGGTTTTGAGATAGTCATTTACTCAAGTACTGATCGTATATTATAACGAGGCAATTCAACAAAAGGTGTGCGACGGACAGCAGTATTATCTAGGCACCTACTTCCATTGAGTTCACGCGAAGCAGGCAGAAAAAATTATTGACAATCGCGATTCCCTCTACACGGGTAGGTTTCTGAATTGTGCATGCATGGACCATGCATGGTGCATGTTATGGTGTACATTTAGTACTCTGAGTGCCACTTATTTCGGGGCTTCACGTCATAAAATTGTGGTGGGGAGCCAACGCCCATGCTTTGGAAGAAATTTTAATTGAGTACCTAACAAAGTTTTCAATAAAAATTGCTCTTGCCTACCCAAACCAGGCTTTGAGCTTTGCCTCTGTATCAGTTAGTGTCCACTGCGGGTGCGAAGCGCGATGAAAAAAATTTTTCTAGCATTGTTATGGTATTTGAAACTGTTTTCCTTCATTTTACATTGCAAAATATACCATTATATACAGATTCCCTCATAATTTCTCTGGGCTGCCTTGTTTTGTTCATTTTTTACTATTTTTTAAGTTCTGGGAAAAAGTTGAGGGTGTCCCCCTTGCCCCGTAATCCCGCCTATGATTTTGAGCGTATATGGAAAGCTACATGTGGTTTCTCAATGTCCTTAAGGCTATGTCTAAGTACAAAGAGAGAGAAAGAGGTGAAGTGAGAAATGCTGAATTTGAGCCCATTTTAGTTTTATGCCTCCTAGTCGTTAATTGATGAAAAGTGGAGAACCTACCATTTTTTTATCAGACAGGAAGAGTTATTATCCTAACTTAAAGAAAGTTTTGCGGTATGTGGGGGATATGCTGAAAGCGTACTGGGAACAATTACAGCGTAACTGAATTTTTGGAAATATCGTATTAAGACTCACTCTGCCACACTTTCTGTGTAAACAGTGCAAAGGTGGCGTTAGGATTTCCCAACGGGTGGGTCAAGTTCTCCCACGGGGGAGAGTACAGCTGCAACAACAGCGACTTTTCGCTGGAAGAAACGTCGAAGCCAAAATTTTAGGGCATTTGTAAAGAAAACAAAAGAGTGCTCATTAATGCGAGGCTATGAGATCGTATGTGCTTGCTTCAAGTTTACTTTGTGTTGAAAATGTGACAACTTTATCTGCTTATATATTGAGAACCACACATCGGATTTCAATGCAATTTTCACCGGAATCATGATTAGAATAAGGACCCCTCTAACACATCAAAACTTGATTCGACCACAAATCCGCCTCTGTGCTGGATATAGAAACACACTCATAAGTCAACAAGTAACACGTACTCTCATTAAGAACATTGGCACAGTAAGAAATGGAACGCAAGCTACGCAAAGACGTAGCCAGCTTTTTATACTGTGGATGGGGCAAAGGCAAATGTTTGCCCTTGTTTTAGGCTTCGGATTGATTAAGTTTGCGTAATACTGAAACTGTCCTAATTTTATCCCAGATGACTTCTTTGTTGTTGTCTTTTGTATCCTTGCTTACGCTGTCTTTCCATCTTATCAACCACAGAAAAACCAAGTGATCCCCCATCGACTACACCAACCCATCGAGGTAAATATCCGACGACGGGGCTGAATATCGATGATGAACCACAAACTGACAGCACACTGATATACGACACAAGGAAAACGTCACTTGTAACTAAAAATCCATTGCATTCTGTAGTAAGCCCATGTGAGGAATTGCCCTTTCTCTTATTTTATTGTGATTATTAAACCAATTTTGTTGAAGTTGCCAAGCGATGTTTTGCACAGACTTAACTTTTTTTACAAAAATTATGTTGTCCTCCAATCTACGAAAATCAAGGAAACCTATCGCATGTCCTCATTGCCCTGGTAAGTATCATTCATGGTGTTTCTCCACACAAGAAAGAGTAATATCGTATCATCCCCAAAAATTAACACAAATGTGGGTAAAAACGGGTTTTCTCGATGTAGCATCGGCATGTGCCCTAGGGTACCTTCATTACCCTATATGCTTAAAACATAGGTGAAACTTATTATTACAATAAAATGGAATAAAAATAAGTTAGAACGAGAGTGAAAATGATTTAACAAATATTGAAACATTGAATTTACGAATGAGATAAAAGATATCCT
Organism: Holothuria leucospilota; assembly: GCA_029531755.1. Classification (NCBI taxonomy): domain Eukaryota; kingdom Metazoa; phylum Echinodermata; class Holothuroidea; order Aspidochirotida; family Holothuriidae; genus Holothuria; species Holothuria leucospilota. The sequence goes on from CM055972.1 coordinate 49,436,295, forward strand.
ATCATGAGATGATTCTGTTTTGTAAATGACGTACAAACTTAATAAGTACTCTCTGTTTGAATATTGCCCGATTCACAAGTTTTGAATCGTGCACAGATTCTACGGATTTTAGCTGGGAAAACTATCGAGCTCTCCCCCCCCCTCACACACACACACACACACACACACACACACACACATTTTGTTATAGAACGCCAATTTCTTTCCAGCCCCGCACACTGAAAGTACTGTATCTTCTTTACAAGAAAAATGTCTTGTCACATTGTGTGTTAAACTCCTGTAGCAAAAGTATTGGGATATCTGCCGAAAGAGGGCACGCAAAAGATGCCTGCACTTATGGAAAGCCGATTTAATATTTCTTACCTTGCAATTCATTTAAGTGGAATTTAATTTCACTTAAGTGGAATACATTTCACTTCAAATGTATTTCACTTATTAAGAAAACTTTTCAGTTAAATGGAATTCAATTCAACTTAGATGAAATTGAAATTCATTTAAGCTAAAACATCAACTTGTCACTGTATTTCATTTAAACTTAACTCTGTGTCACATAAGTCAAGTTATATTTTACTTAAGTGTAATTGTATTCTATACTTAAGTGAAATATTCTGGATATTTCACTTGAGTGGAATTGTAGTTTTGCTATCGAGAAGTGACTTACCACTCATGGTGGGGAGGGGTGGGTAGAAAGTTAGCTTTCACTGGGTATGAAAGAAACCGTCCTAAAAGCTACGCTGGCAGATTCTCATCGTATTCTTAAATTTGGTGAGGTCATTAGGGAGACATTGCAAATTGACTGAATTGAATATCATACAAGTTATAAGGCGGAGGGTACACGGAAATGTGGTTATGCTACTGTTGGCTTAGGGTAGAGAAGACTATCGTTGCGGTATCTAGCAAAACGGAAGGAGTCAATCTAGGAATTCTGGTTAAATTTGCACCCACATTACTCAGTTCTGGCGTTCTGCTTTTGTAGACCAAAAGTAAATTTTGGAGCATACTAATCTTTTCAAGGACATAAGTAGCCCAAAATACACTTGGAAATTCCTTTTATTATCCTCGTCTAAGTATATCTTACGATATTCCACAATACAAGTATGGCATGGACATATAGGTGTCTTCTACCTCTTTTGACTTTCCAAAACTGTAACATCACGTCAAATCATCACATCACATCAGATTCAATGTTGTTGGCCAAAGACCATTTCATCGCTCTTGAAACACTACCTGGAGTCTTTGTACCTGAACAATCCAGATTTTCTGTGCCAGTGAGAATCAAGTCTTGCCTTAAAACAGCTTAAAGTATAGGGGAGTAGTAGTAGGCCTAGTTGTTTGAGGTAGAGAATTCCACTAGTTTTCGATAGCACGAAATGCGAAAAGCTTTGCCGGAGTTAAGAGTTTACTCTTGATTTAATCAGCTTGTGTGAGCCTAAGTGCGATCTGGTAATGGATTCAGTACATTTGATAAAATGGTGTTTAACACTCCTAATTCCTCCCTTCATACATTTGTAAACAAAATTGTCACGGTGTCACCTCTTACTTCTTGATGGGCTAACTGTGCAGTTGTAGTTTGATTAGTCCTCATCTCATAAGGAAATTCTTTCAGTCCTGAAACTAATGTAACCGTCATGAAGGGAAACAACCAATGCCTTATAATAAATTCCAATTGAGATAATAGCATTGTCCTTTTAAGTGAAATGTCAAGAGTCACACTAAAAAGTGAAAGCCGGAACTTAAGGAGTAAAGAAAAATATTACCCTAAGGGTACTTGACAACGGTGCTTGGGGCAAGGCAGTTTTGTCCTAGGAACTGATAAAGCAAAAATATCAAAATTTTGCTCAAAACCCCTCATATTCTGCCCGACTGAAATGAGAGGGGGCTGCATCCACACCCCATCCCCAGTCTGCAACCCTATTATTCTTATACTGAGGAATCAGGAGGTACCGTCTTTGCAATTTGCATCATGGAAATTGATACCAGTAAGAGGTTTTGGTGGGATTTTCCCCTTTATGAGAACATTTTAAATTTCCTTTCCATTGTGTTATACTGCCGGGTCACAAGAAAGTGGCAAACACTCCCCCAACAATAGGTAAGACTTCAGGAAATAGCAACATATGCCTCGCTTCCTTTGGTTACGAAATGTTCTTCAGCTACACGGAAGTATAAGATAATGAACAATTTTCATTATTTTTAGATTTCTGCATAAAGACACACAGTCTTTCAATGCCTACAGTACATAGAATTCATTGAAAGCGTCTCAACGGATGTGGTATACATCAGTATTAACTAATCGGTTGTTCCTCTAATGTTACGAGAGCTACGGTTTGTGATATGAGTTAACACATTATCTCGGCATTATTTGTTTATGATGGAGGGGCACATGAGTATGTGTACCAGTTGGACATTACGACGAGGGTGGGGTGGGTGAGGTGGGGGAGGAGACCGTCGCCGAGCAAGACATAAAGTAACGTCAACTCGCAAGTATGAGGTATGTCAATAGATTCAAGCTCGCACTGCAAAAAATAAATTTGGCAAAAGGTGTTTGAATTTACTGACTACTTTGGTTACGCATATTGGACTTATTTCTGATGATAACTGACTAATTGCAAAATAGTGAACTGAGAGTAATTAGTCACAAATTAGTCAACGACTTATTTAGGTGAAAGGAGAAGTTGCACGAAAATCTTGTCGTGCCCTGTTGTGAAATAGGAAGGGCTGGCCTTCCTATCGACTAGATCCTACCTAGGTTCTCAAGTGGGCGCCCTGGGCCATTTGTAGCCCTTGACGTCAAATCATGCCGCCCGTATGGAAAGCCGTTTTAACATTTAATCAGGAATTTCAGATATCTCGAAATAATTTTAGATATCTCAAATTCTATTTCAGATATCTCGAAATAAATTTTAGATACCTTAAAACAATTGCACATATCTCAAAATAATTGCAGATATCTCGAAATAATCACGAATTACAGATATCTAAAATTCCAATTCAGATATCTCGAATTCAATTTTAGATATCTCGAATTCTGTTTCAGATATCTGGAATTCAGCTTAAGATATTTGGAATTCAATTTACGATATCTGGAGTTCAATTTAAGATATCTGGAATTCAATTTAAGATATCTCGAATTCTATTTCATATATCTCGAAATGAATTTTAGATATCTTAAAGTTTATTTCAGGTATCTGAAATAGGGCATAATTTGAGATATCTAAAATTAATTCAAGATATCTGAAATTCCAGATTAAATTTTAAAATGGCTTTCCATACGCCCGTGGAAAATATGAAGGGCCAGAACAATTCTTTCGTGCAATTTTCTGAATGCAATCTGAAGCATTTAGATGTCACATTTCTTCCCATTAGCAAACTGATGATTCACAGAGTGTGAACCCATAGGTCTTTTGTTATAAGTTTATATTTAAAGTAGGATTTCCTCCAATCCAGAACGTTTGGGTTGCCAATTTTTGTCCCGTACCCCAAAACCCACCCATGGTAAACCCAGAGTTCTAATAACAAAGTTCAGTTTAAAGAGTGCAATTTCCTACAATCTAGGGCGGTTGGGATGTCAAATTTTCTCTCCATAGTGGTGACACAAACCTGGAGGAGAGGCGGCACCAAGATTTTAAAAGTGGGGGCAAATGGTGGGCAAAAGAAAGGGTTGGGGAACCAAGAATTTCGCACACAGCGCGAGCTTTTGCGCGTGGGGTCAGGGGCTCGCCTTAGGGCCCTGGTGGGGGTCCAGGGGGTGAAGCTACCTGAAGCTTTGAGGTTTAAGCATATCTCTGGGTGAAAAATTAATTCTCAGGATAGGTGTATTTTGGTTCGTAGTGCATCATCCGATGCAAAGATTCCAAATAATTTTAATGTATTAGGCTATCCTCCCGCCAGGCCAGTATACTTCAGGAGCTGAGTGGGGGGGGGCATCTGGAGGGCAAAGGATCTGACGGGGGGAAAATGCCCCATGCTCCCCTTGGTGCCGCCACTGGGGAGACGAGGAATCACGGTGGCAAATTTTCATTGTAGAATGTGGTTTCCTGAGATTTAGTGTGTTTAAAATGTCACAATCTCTCACCTCAGCCCCAGTCTTGGTGGGGTGAAGTAGGTTGACATCCCCTTCACCTCCCCCATTAAGAAACCACCGCCAACATTACTGTCTAGAATCGTCACTGCCTGCTGTGCAGGCACTTTCAGACTTCTTTCGTGCAAGGGTGGCGCCAGCGGGGGGAAGGGGGCCATGGCCTCCCGTCGGGGAAGGCTGGCCTTCGTCGAGGAAATTTTCCAGTCTCGTCGGGGAGCTTAATCCGTACACGACATAATATGTAATCCCAACGACCTTTAGTCGCCCCGACGACCTGCTTGATTATGCTCATAAGAAGGGCAGATTCTTCAACGAAGATCCCAGATTTTCTAATTTTCCTTGCAAAAACCCAAAACTTTTCAATTTTTCTTAATTAACAACCCCAAATTTTCAAATTTTTGCCGAAAAGGCTGACATACTTGACGGTTAATTTGCTTGCTTCCAAAAATAATTATCCAAAATGTTTTTAAGGGTCACATGCCAAAGACAGCCGCTTCACATTGGGGATACGTGCATGGGAGAAGATACCAGTATAAGTTAGTATACGTACCGTACGTATACATACCATAAAAATATCTTTAGAAGAAATAATATCAATAAATACCGGCCCCTGCTTCTCAGTTTCGAATTTCGAAGAATTGGAGAGGTAAACCGTTTACTTCAGGAAATGCATATGAATCCACTCGAAGTAACTGATTAATAGGTATTTGAACAACAACCAGAAGAACGAGAGTGGATGCCGGGGGGGGGGGGGTTGTAGCCCGACATTTGGGCGGAATATTTGCTTTTTTTCAGGAGAAATATAGCCCATGCTATTTTCTGTAACCGTGCTTTAAAAGTTCGGGCCCATGTGCTCAGCCACGATAGTCCGTATGCCTATGGCAGCAACGTACAAGCCCCTGTATTTGCCAGTCAGGTAATACCGGTATTTACAGGGATTTAGTGAGAAAATCAGGGTGAGGATAGCGTCTAAAATACGTGACGAATTCTATGAGACTGCGAAACTTAGTATAACAAGTTGCTGACCTTCGATATATATATATATATATATATATATATATATATATATATATATATATATATATATATATATATATATATATATATATATATATATATATATATATATATATATAGAAAGGTTGGGACTATAGGGTACTACAAGGCAGCTTTACAGCACTGTTTCGTAAGGGCCCAGTGTGGTAGGTCCTCACTCTTCAGAAGCCTTATGTAGAATGGTGTCAAAGGTTTGGTATTGGTTTGTACGTGCCCGTTTTTAACCGTACATTGGATGTCGTGCTTGTCTTTTGAAGCACTGACACGACCAATCCGAGTGAACAAAGGTACGTTACCTATTTGAATAATTGCACAGCAGATGTTTATTTCTGTGTCTGCAGGAGCTAATGAGTTCGTTAAGTTTGTTAAGAGTCACTAAGGAAGGTTTATGTATGATGAAGAACTTTTCTTCGAGGCAGAGGTTGCAAGTTTTAGATGATGTAGTGTAGGCGGCACGGGCTTTGCTTATAAGTTTCCACTTCACAGTGTGCTCGACATTCGTATCCTTTACCTTCCAAATGTATTCGCTGAGTGTAGTTGCATTTCTTTTGTCTTTGTGATTGAAGCTGGACTTGTGTGCAGTGTATCTGGTTTTGAAGGTTGTTTTCTGTTAAACCAATGTATGATTCTTCTTTGCTGTTGTCGTGGCGTGTTACGGTGGCCTGGTACACTATGTTATCGGCGAGGCAAATACCCTCCAGTGGGCATTGGGTTTGCGCCCTGCAGTTGCAGTTGTTTTGTGTTGCTGGTTGTGTATTATGTTTTGTCAGTATGTATTTGTTGTGCGCTGATATTACTTGGTCCATGTTTGCCATGCAGCTGTAACTCAGTTTTACCGTGTTTCTGTTGAATAATGGATGTAGTTTGTGTTTAGGGAGGAAGCGGTTGTTTAGGAGGTTGAAAAACTTCTTGCCAATGTTGGTGGTGACATTGTCGCTGAATGGGGGGTTGAACCAGGTTATGTTTCTGGTGCGCCTTCGTTTTGTGGCCTTGGTGTGTTGACTGGTGTTAAGCAATTGGGGTTTGTAGAAGATAACGCTTGTAAATGATCTTCAAAAATACTCATAAAAATGTTGGCATAAGAGGGCGCCATCTTAGTACCTATGGCCGTACCAGAGGTCTGTAAGTAAAATTCCTCATTAAACTCAAAGACGTTATTATTAAGGACAAAACGTGTCATCTTACAAATTGCTTTCACAACTTCATTTGGAAAATGCCTATACAGCCAAGAAAGATTTTGAGAGCCTCAAGCCTATCAGTGTGGGGGACACTAGGGTAAAGGGACACAACATCTATAGTGACAATAATGGCATCCTTTGGAAGAGGGCCCAACTTACGAAACTTGTCAAGAAAATCCATTGTGTCAAGAACGTACGAAGGAATTGTACAAAGCTATAATCTTAAGCTGTTCTGACGGTTGTCATGCTCTACTACTTTTATCCTCTCATGTTGAACTTGTTAGCTACTTGTGTATGTCAGTTTGCTATTTCGCCTTGACGATGTAAGTTGTTTCTTATGTCTTACGAAATATTAGCGTCTCTCTATTTAAATCCACCATGGATTTCAAACTCATCGCTGTGTTTTCTTTCCTTATTAGTATATGGACCACTCGGATTATATATATATATATATATATATATACATACATACATACATACATACATACATACATACATACATACATACATACATACATACATACATACATACATACATACATACATACATACATACATACATACATACATACATACATACATACATACATATACATATAAGTTTTCAGTGAAATATAACGTAAAACATATTTCCGATTCGAGAAAGCTAGATACGAATTTTCGGCACAACAGTGCCTTTATCAAAATACAACCATCTAATGAGAAAAACCAACCACGGTTTTACACTTAAAAAGCACAGAAGAAAACTACACAACCCATACGCTAAGGAAAAGTATTCAACCGTACAACGGGGTCGATGCAAAAGCCCATTAAGAATGGAAAAATACCTAAGATGAGATAAATCTCCAAAATAAGGCTAGATGAGCGAGAAGAGAAATGAGGGGCCTGAATCAATGATAATAACCTGCTCAGCGAACCCTGACTCTGGGTCTCTTTGTCTGACAGTCAAAGCCGTCATTGACTTTGAAGCCACTTATTTAGATACAGGTGAATAATATTAGAAATAATAAATACCCCGTTATGGATAGATTTACAGTTTAGTTTGTGAAATCATTGGGGGGATGACATTGCTCCTTTTATTTTGCGTGCTTTAATTTACTCCTTTGATATTGGCTGTTTGCCTTCTTTCATGAGGCGTGGTGATTTTGTTTTGATTCCAAAGCCTGGTAAAGATAAAATTTTTGTCGCAAATTGGAGGCCTGTTACCCTTTTAAGTGTATTTTACAAAATCATATCAATAGGTTAAAGTGTGTTTTAGAAATTTTGGTCTATTCAAATCAATGTGCCTTCATTCCTAACAGGTATATAGGGAAAAATGTTGGAATTTTGTATGACATTCTTATTGCTACTGATGATTTAAAACTTTCGAGCCAGTATTTTCATTTAGATTTTGAAAAAGCCTTTGATTTAGTTAATCACGATTTTATATGGGATGTACTTTCATTTTTTGGTTTTGGAAGAAATATTATCAAATGGTGCAAAATTCTATATTGCGACTGTGCTTCTTATGTGTTGGTCAATGGTTGGTTTACGAAAAAAAATAATATCTTAAGAGGCTACAGACAAGGAGACCCAGTTTCACCATATATATTTGTCCTTTGTGCAGAAATTCTTGGGTCGTTGATTAGAACTAACACCAAAACCAAAGGTGCAATCATTCTTAATAACCATTTCAAATTATCCCAATATACAGACGACACGTGTATCATATTGGATGGTTCACAAGATTCGTTATCTGCTGCTGTGGAAACTTAAATTTCTTTTCCCATATCTCTGGTCTAAAAATTAATTATGAAAAAAGTTCTCTCTTCTGGATTGGTAAAATGAAAGCTTCGGGTACCACCTACCCAGATTTTAATCATTTATGTTGGAATTTTTCCGGTTGTTTTAGTTTTGTTGGCATTAAGTTTTCAAAACATGTTGATGAAATGATTAATATGAATTTTGATAAAGTCCTGATTGATATTCAGAGAAACATATCTCTGTCGAAAAGACGATCTTTGAGTTCAATTGGAAAAATTACAGTAGTTAAATCTCTTCTCATTATTACCTTTTTCTTTTCTACCGAATCCAACGGATGATATGATTCCTATGTTTAATACCTTATTTTATAAATTCATTTGGAATGATAAAACAGAGAGAATCAGTACAATTCAATTAAGTCAGCCGCACAGGTATGGAAGTCTTAAAATGATACAAATTAAACCACTTATGTATGCGTCCATACTCTCCTGGTTGAGACATTATCTTCAATATGGGAAAAGGGAATGGCATAATCTGTTTGAGTATTTTGTTAAGAGCAGTGGCTCATTTTTGTAATTGGAACAACCCCGTCTATTTCTAACAAATTTTGATATGACGTTATCAACTCTTGGAAAATGTTTGAAAGCAGAATAGTAATTGATACAAGTGAGAATTGTTTGTCGCAACCAATTTGGGATAACAAGTTGTTCTCTTTTAAGAAAGAAATAATTCCGTAGATACAGTGGATTGAAAAAGGTGTTATTTTTGTAAATGATCTTGTAAAAGCACATGGTTCATTCATGACTTATGAGGACTTCATTGATTGTTATACGATGTACAATGCAATTTCTTTCAGTTTACCTCTGTTAGCATTTGTAAAGTTTTTGAAAACTTCCTGGATGGAAACATTTCTTGTAAGGTACCTATGCCTATTTGCCCATATCAGGTTATTCTTTTGATCAGAAATCGTAAGGGATGTAGCAATATCCGAAATACTTTTGATTTGCCTAGTGATATATACTTTATAATTCGGGATAAGTGGGAGTTGGGCATAGAAAGCAGCTTAAAGGATCAGTATTGATTGGATATTAGTACAAATCCATTTAAAGTTACAATCGATTCTAGGCTTCGATCTTTTCAATGTAAAGTAAATAATCTTATTCTCAATACTAATGATTTTGCTGTTAAGATCGGTGTAAGTAATAACAGATTCTGTACCTTTAGTAGTGAATATGTCGAAACAATTACTCATCTCCTCAGTACATGTAATGTAGAAAGGAATTTTTGTAAAGAGCTCCTCAATATTATTAATGAGCGATGTGGACATGACCTTAGTTTCTTCTCACCTATGCATTTTATCTTTGGATATTCTGTCAGGGATAGCTTGAACTTAGGCCTTGGCAAAATTTGCATGTATGCCAGATATTACATTTATATGACCAAATGTCAAAAAAATAGTTTTTTACGGGTCGGTATTTCCTCTTTTATCTAAAAACTCAGTTCAACTGAGAAAAAAATTTGTGTTCCACAAATAACCAGTCATCAACCCCCTTTTGACCAAAATTGGTATATATAAACTCCTATTTTTAGTTTTGATGTATACTTATGTTAGAAGGAAGGGATCATGTTTAATTGTGTAAGTTTGTACACACACGAAAGTATTAAATGAAAAAAAAATACTTATACCCACTTTTGAGAACATTTCTTCAGTAAGACAGTCAGTTGCTTATTTAAAGGTTTGGCCAATAAGACTTTGCCCTTCGAGTCGTTGAAATTTCTTATCTCTCATGATTAGTCGTGTAGTCTCACATATACTGTGCACGAAGTATTTATCTTTCATTGCAGTAAGGATCTGACATGAATTTATTGTTTTACAAACAAAAACATTGTCACATGATTAAAAGGAACCAGCAGCACCATATAGTCTACAACAAATGATAATAAGGGTGTGTTGTAATTCGAATTTAACTGACTGCATGCATTTGTCCTTTTAGGGTTAAAGACCTCATTATCGTTTGTAAGTTACGTGCATTCTAAAGAATAAATAATTACGCATCTTAGCAAGGAATGCGTTTTTCTCATCATTTGATTAAAACTAAGCAACTGAATACTTTAAACGGCCTTTAATTGTATGTGTCAGTAAAATGTTGTTACTTGACTTGGGTACATTACTGGTATAACTAAGCAATGAACTTGTCTAAATACTCAACTAATCATTGCACGACTAACTGAATAATTTTCTTAACTTGTGCTTTCAGACTAGACTAACTAATAACGTCTTGTTTTAAATCACAAAAACTAAACGGAACAACTGTCCTTTCGTTTATACCTATAAAACCCTTGACACTGATGATTGGAGAAGTTCCTCAAAAACGGTAACACCAGAATTCAAAATCTTACCTCCTTCAGTTTGACCATCACAGCCGACAAAAGACGGCAGCCCTGAAAGACAAAGACACTCAAACACGAATAATATTTCATGAAGTAGTCTTCCAAAATCGTTTCTTTTAATGCTCATCTTGTGGTCTTTTGATGTAATAAACCAGTCCTCTATGAAACAATCACTGATGCACCTGATTAACTTACTTTGTTAATTATAGCGCAGGGCTATGCATTCAGTGGCAGAGACTCTCACTTAAACTTTAAACTTCCTTCTCAAACAATTTAATATGTCAACAACGTCGCTAACCTTGCATCACAAAAGGCTGTCTCATGAATGGCTGAGTTCACTGTACGGTTTTTGATTCCTTTCCGAAGGCAGACAAGGAATCTATGCGATGGTGATGCCGTGTGTATGCGTGTGTATGTGACACTTAGCTTGTAAACACGATATCTCAAGATAGCAATGACGGACATTTTTCATATTTGGTTTATAAATTTGCCATGTTAAGAGGAAGAACCTTATTGTTTTTGGTGGAGGTCATCAAGGTAAAAAACCGAAAACCTTGTAAACATTATATCTCAAGACAGCAATGATTGGCACTTTTTATATTTGGTATATATATTTTTCATGTTGAGAGGAAGAACCCTGTTGTTCTGGTGGATGTCGAAGGTCATTTGAGGTCACCAGAGGTTAAACTGCGAAACCTTGTAAAAGGGTTGTAAACACGATATCTGAAGGTAGAAATGACGGACCTTCTTCATATTCTGTATATAGATTTTTCATGTTAAGAGAAAGAACCCTGTTGTTTTTATGGAGGTCAAAGGTCATTTGAGGTTACTAGAGGTCAAAAACCAAAAATCTTGTAAACACGATAGCTCAAGATTGCAATGACAGATGCTTTTCATATTTAGTATATAGATTTAACCTGTTGAGAGGAAGAACTGTATCATTTTTGGTGGAGGTCAAAGGTCATTTGAGGTCACCAGAGGTCAAACCCGAACGCCTCAAGACAGCAATGACGGACACTTTTCATATTAGGTACATAGATTTGTCGTGATGAGAGGAAGAATTCTATTGTTTTTGGTGGAGGACAAAGGTCATTTCAGGTCCCTAGAGGTCAAAAACTGAAAACCTTGCAAGCACGACATCTCAAGACAGTAATAACAGACACTTTTCATATTTAGTACATAGATTTGTAATGTTGAGAGGAAGACCCCATTTTTTGAGGGCAAAGATCATTTGAGGTCACCAGAGGTCAACAACCGAAAAATCGTGTAAACATGATATCTCAAGACAGCAAAGACGGACAATTTATATTTGGTATGTAGATATTTCATGATGAAAGGAAAAACCCTACTGTCTTTGGGTGGTCACTGGAGGTTAAACTGCGAAAACCTTGTAATTAAATGGCTTGTAAACACGATATCTCAAGATAGCAATCACAGACACTTTTCATAGTTTTTGTTTTTGTTTGTTATATATAGATTTGTCATGTTGAGAGGAGGAGCCCTGTTGTTTTAGGTGGAGGTCAAAGGTTATTTGCGGTCACCAGAGGTCAAAAGCTGAAACTTTGTAAATATGACATTACAAGGGAGGAAACACAGAAACTTGTTTAATTTTTTGTTATTCGATTTTTGGTGGGTCCAAAGGTAGTGTGAGATCAGCAGAGGTCAAATTGTTACGATGTTTTAAAAATAGTCAAGAAGTAAAAAAATTTGAGAGATGAACCTCAGTGTAAAAATGCACCCCCTTTTGGAAAGGAATCATTAAGTCTTTGGGCTTTCTGGTGAAACATGCAATCAATCTTGGGATAGGTAATTGACAACTTTTCAGTTTGTCTGACAGGTTCGTTAGTGCAAACAGTGTTTTCCTTTCACCATAGACGTAGGAAGCGGGGGCTGGGGGCTTTAGCCCCCAGTCAAAAATGTGGTAGGGTGGAAGTATGCTTCCGCCCCCTCAATGGAAGGACGAAAACCCCTTATTTGTTTCCTGTATAAAAAATGTCAATTGTCAACAATCTGCAGTAATTTTCTTTAAAATTTGCCCAACATATTGCACCAAATTGCATCTAAGGACCCTCAAAGATTCGAACATTTCCCAAAGGGGAGGGAAACCTTACACCCCTCCTCCAGGACGTCGGTCCGAAACAATGTTCAGCCCCGGTATCGAACAGCCTCATACGCCTATCCCTTTCACTAACAGTTACAGGAAAAAATCACCTGTGTATGATGCCGAAGATTTAAAATTACGTGTACAGTTGCCTTAACATAATAAGACTATGCCCATTATCCTAATTACAAATCAGAGTTTTCTTAGCTCTCGGAAAAAATGTTTCTCCATGACCTCAGGAGAGTGGATATTGGGCGAATAAATTGCAAAAGCGTAGCTAAGGGACCGGGCGAGCCGCCGTGGTGGCACTTCTTGGGATGTTATGTTTGGTATATTGCAATGAAAAAAATTAGGGTTTTCTTACACCGGACTACAAAGTCCAGGACTGCAGGGTAGCATACCAGGACCGTCGCGACAGGGGTGTGGATGGTGTCTCCAGGCCCGGATTTCCCATTGGGCCAGATGCCGGGCCTAGGACCCCCAAATTCAGGCGGGGGCCCCAAATTGGAGGAGTGAAAATATAAAATGATGAGAAAAAATAAAAGAGATAGCCTCAGATAGGGAGAGAGAGTGCCAGAGTGGGGGAGACTGGGGAAATAGCTAAAAAACTTAACAGCCTGTGTGTTCTTGCTATAGAATCCAGGTTGCCCAGGAGTTTGGAATTTGATTGTATGATAAATGACGTCGCCAAGACAAAAGCGAGAAGGAAAACATTTTAGGTTTCAAGCTCAATTTGATGGAAGAAGATGGGACACCCAGGCAGGGCTGGTCCAGTAAGGTAAATCCAGAAAGGTAAATCCGAGCTTGAGTGTCTCAACCCCTCCACTCCCCCCCCCCCCCCAAAAAAAAAGTCCGTCAGAGCGACGATAGTCAGATAGTCTGAAAATCTAAAATACAGTTGGAATTTCAGATATCTCAGTCTAGCACATTTTTCCGACTGAGCCTATGTCAACTTTGTATATATTTTCCAACTAGATAAAGTGAGAATAATACCAAAGGTAATTTTCCTCACCTCAGATCGATTTAGAACTGTCCTTTGCCACGGTATGTATATATGTATGTGATGGATCTACTGAAATCATTATCTATCTCAAATATTTCTCGAACTATCAGAATTTTCGCAATCCTTCGCACTTCAAACCTTACCAAGTGTTCTTATTACCAATATATATTCTGATATCAACATATGTTCCGATAGCAACTCCCGGAGAAGCAAAGCAGCAAGAGTTGAAAGCTGTTTACGAATTACCAGCTGACCAGGTAAAAGACTGGCTTTTTGAGTGACATGTAGCCAAGGTTTGTTGGGCAATTGAAAGTGTCTCGATACAGATTCTGAATGCAGGTTTTGTCATGGACATCTTATCTAATGAAAAATTTGACACAGTTATAAAGGGTTATTGATGAATCTTGTCAGACACAATACTCGAGAGGAGAGCGACAGGCCACCTGAACGCTGTATCTTACCTGTAACAGACGTCTATGTTTCGTCTGTTGCTGTATAGCCGACTACTGAACTGTTTGAACCAGCTAGCGAAGCCTATAGTGGCTATCGCGTTGGGGTACTATGACCACCAGCCTAGCCTTCACTATCATTGAATAGCCGATATCACCGCCGTCTTCGGAGAGGCCAAGACCATCCTGGTAAGAGTGCCTCTGCCGAGCAAAGACTAGAGATAGTACACGGGTTAAGTATTGTGAATATAGGCCTATGTGAAAATTTTAGTTTTTTTGTAGGAATTAAGGAAAAGGGAGTTAAATAATAATAAAAAATTATCAATAAATAATAATCAAAAATTATTTTAAACGAGAATTTAAAACGTATTTAGAGGAATATTTTCAATATTAGCCTCTCACTGAGGATAAACACCTCGTTTGGTATGACGTTTTCATTTCGGAAGTACGCCACTACCCAGCTCCTTAAAGTGCACCACAACGTTTGTGAATTATTTTAATTTTTAGATGCCGATGCCAGGAAATCCCATCTGACAGTGTTTTATTTCAATATTTTCATGGTGAGGTCCCTCGGACCTCCATCAGTGGCTGCAGAAGCGCGGGGGGGGGGGGGTATGCCTAATTGTTCAACCGCTTTTACCTCGAATGTTTTTCCATTGCTTTTTTTATAGTTTTTTCATTGCTATTTTTAAACAACACATACTGACAAAAGTAACAAATGGAGAGAATTGTAACATAATAGATAAATTTCGCAATGTGTTGTGAAGAAAAACGTTATTAAAATGTTTTCATAATTTTGTTTCGCTGCGGCACAAATTTTTGCTATCACATTATTACTACATGCAAGACAGCTTGAGTGGCATAAGTCTTCCAAAGCCCTATTCAAAATCTGCCGTCTTTCTTCCTCCCCACTTACAAGAAAATCCCCTGCAGCATCCAAGTAACCCGGCCGTTAGTTACTTACTACTGTAATAAAAAATGGTCAAATGGTGATTTTTGCAACCTGCTTAGTGCGTATTCAAGGCTATTAGGTAAAAAGAAGATAAGCCCCCATTTTAAATTGAGCATAAATGAAAATGATTTATTTTTGTGCTGACAATTTCATAAATATCCCTTAGATTCCGGACCCGTTTCTCGGGTCCTCACACTTAGGCGGGCCCTTAAACTCCTTGCCTTTGGGGGGGGGGGACCTTCACATTCCGTGGGGCAATCCGGCATCCACTCCGGCCTCAAAAAACCTTTCGCCTGACCCCGATCAAGACTTCACGCCTTCGTTAATCACAGGTAAACGATTAGTCATCACCAAAGGAATTCAGATAGATTTTTGTGCTACCCTTTGCTCCGCTAATACCTAACAACGATATACGTCTACCTTTCATTTTAAAGTGTATATTTATTCGTTGCATTGAGCTTTTGTTGTTAAGGGTATGTTATAGTGTTATACAGTACTTAAGAGGCGGGGTAGGGGGCATGAGCTGAAGAAGGTTGGGAACTTCTGGTTAAAACTTTTGTTTTGGTTTACTATAAAGATGACAAACGTTTCTTGAGACTGGTATAACCAGTGTATGGAATTGGAGTAAACCCTTCTATTAATCTCCTGTTGAAAGATTGGCACCGTAAGTCAGTTAGTAATCTCGTTAAGGTTGACTCCATATCTTAGAAAAAATTAACCGTACGCCTAGAGGAGATGATTTCTGTCCGTGATCCCATATACCAACATTCAACGAAAGGATTTCAAGAGGGCGGAGTTGCAGATCTCATCTTCGACAAAAATATATACACCAATAAATGGCAACTGACTAGGCCTACTTCAAATAAAGTACATTATATTCTTTACTGTAGTGAAAAAATCTCGGGGCTCGTCGATTACCGCCAATCTTCCAAACTTTTTTTTCTGTTTTTGTTCTTGTTTTCTTTTCTTTTCTATTTTTTTTTTTTTGAGGGGGGGGGGGACTTTTAATGCCACTGATAGTCTGATACACGCCTGTTTATATTGAATGAAGTTGTTACTCCTTTTGCCAAGCGTAATAACCGGGAGGTTGTATCTTGCGCGCTCTACATCAGCCAGTTTGAAAATTCGTTCTAGACAAAGCTAGCAACTCGAGCATGGGCGTAGATCCCGGGGGGGGGATGGGGGGATATATCCCCCCAACATTTGACTGGGGGGGATGGCCCATGCAATCATCCCCCCAATGTTTCAGTCTACAGATACGTTTATGGTGGAAAGTATATTTTATTCTTCATTTTCGTAAGAATTTTTTTCAATCTCGCTTCACTTGCTATCACAAATGTTTCTCAAACTATCAGAATTTTAGCAAATCGTTGGCAATCTATCGAAATTTTCGCGCGCTCCGCGCGCTTCCAACCTTACGTCAGTGTCACTTATATCATCAATATCTTCCGATAGCAACATTCGGAAAAGCACAGCAGCAAAAAGTTGAAAGTTTACGAATTAACAGGTTAAAGACTGGCTTATGGGAGTGGCACGTAGGTTGTTGGGCAATTGAAAGTGTCTCAATTTAGAGTCTGAATGCAGGTTTTGTAATGGGAATATTATTCGTCACTGTTTACACTCCATGTTATGACCATTATTAAGGTAATAATACACGAAACTGATCTGATCACGGCACTTTCCGAGGAACAGAGATGCATCCCCAAACATCTGTGGGGACCTCGCATCAATATGGGATCTGTCAATCTAATATGAAGCATGATGTAGAAGGTTGAAAGTACGTATCTGCCGTTAAACATTTTCCCAAAAATTTTTACCAGAGCTTCGCCAGTTCGCGCTGAGCCATTATCGGTATAGATGGTGATTGTTAATACACTTATGACAAAAACAGCACTCTGTAACGCTCTTATTAGTCCTTCACCCCTTTTGCTACACCTATCAGGGAGGTCTTATATCACCTCCCTGCACCTATACTCTTCCTCCCTCTCATTTTCAATTGCTGGCAGCTGTTCGCCCGGATTTAAGTTCAAAAGTAGTAAAAATACGATAGTTGTAAAGTGTTCGGCGGCGTACTCTATTATCATTTGGATGTCAGGTAGTATACGCATTATGTCATTGCCTCCCCCCCCCCGCCCCAATTATTATGATTAATGCAGAGCTTCCAGGAGGTCCTATTCAGGTATCTGCTAGCCTTATGTGCCCTTTCATAATGCACAATGAAGGAAAGGACATATTTCGTTATAACTCAAGAATGTTTTTGTGGACTACACGCACACATTTTTGTGTAAAAACTTTCCCGAAATAGAAGGCAGTAAAATAGACATAAGGGAGGGGGCTTCAGATTTGTTGACAACGTATCTGTCTCTTAATAGACAACATATTCTCTTTTACTAACCCAAAAAATTAGCATTCCACTAATTATGGACATTTTCCGGCCATATATGATTCAGTCCAAAACATCCAAAGATAGCACCATTTTGCATTCCTAAAAGTCCTTAAAATTAATAAAAAAAATCTTAAAGGGGAGGGAGGACCTCTTCCCCATGTGGGACGACAACCTTTTTGTAGTGACAAACGAAAGATTCAAACACTGCTGCAGCAAATGCAGGACGCATAAAAAACAAAGGGTAATGTACCGCAGGACTTGGGGAACTGAGCTATTATTACGACATTCATCTTGGTGGCTCCCAATCACAAAAAAACTGGCGGACCGCCACTGATTCAAGCCAACTTGCAGGTCTTGTAATGATCTCCGAATTCAAAATACAGTTGTCTGGGATGACCCTATATGTTGATCCCTGCCTTTTTGAGCTTAGCAGGACATTGTTGCTCTTGTACAATTCCAATCCGGTGCAGCTTATCGACGAGTGCTCAAAATAGCAGCCCCCTGGACCCCCACCGGGGCTTTGCCCCTGGACCCCACCAGGGGCACCCGTCGTGGGCTCGCGCTTCGCGTGCACATGTTCCACAGTTGCGATGGTTCACCCCATCCCCCCCCCCCCCCCAAAGTTGAAAAGAAATCTACGCCCCTGACCTCGAGACGTGTACGAAGACCATTTCAAATATTCCCCGATTAGGTAAAATTTACGATAACACATCATTTACAGATTAGCGCTTTTGATATTGAGGTACATGATTTTCCTTCGATGACAGCGTTTTAAGTTTCCTCCTTTTCGATATTTTCATCCTTTCCTTTCTTTTCGTTCCCTTTCTCTAGTAAAATTGATGCTCGGCATTAACTTTGTGGGTATACAGTAAATTTCGCTCTAATGAAACGTTCTTGAAGTGCCCTGTAGATTTGTGATTTCTCTGTTCACAGTCATGTTAATAGAATGGTTGTGTACAAAGAAATCGACGCTTGTGTCATCTGTACATACCCAAAACCTTTTTGGGCTTTCATATCTGCAGGCTGTGCGTTCTAACTGTAAGCAATTTTTCGTGAGTGATCAGTTGATGTACATCTATCGGCTTACAAACTACGGAAGCCGAGAGCATCGCGGGTGTGTGAAATCTGACATGCCAGTTTTCCACCCCTTCTTCGGTAATAGGGAGAGGGAGAAATCAAGATACGATTGTCTCAATTTACCATTGGTTCCACCGATAATGTGGAGTGGAGAAAACCAAAACTGAGATGAGGGGGTACATTCAAGAAAGGACCATTTCGTGAAGTGTTATGTCGGTGTCTAAATGCTGACATTTTTTACACACCTGACCACAGCTCCAGTCACGAAGGTAGCGTTAGGTCGGCTACTCAGTCCCTTCAAAAAGACTTAGAAATCGTCCCCAACACAAGTACTTGTTGATAAACATGATCACACTTAAAATTCAGGATGCATGAATGTCTCGTGCATTTCAGGAAAGTCAGTCTGAGATAGAGTCTCAGTCTGTACGTGCGATTATAACAGGCCATCAGAATCTAGGCGATGGGAGGGCTAAAGCCACTTCATTATTTTCAGTTAGACGGTTTATGTATGGTACGTCAAACATGAATTTAGAAATAACAAACGCTGGGAGTTGAACGGTTCACCGAGTCAATATCAAGCAGTTCAATGGCGTAGGTAGAAGGGGGAGGCAAGGGAAAAACCCTACAAAGCCTCCAAGTCTCTGTCTAGAATGATTTATGCGACCCAACTTTTTACATGCATGTTCGTCGATAGTTAGCCTATGGAGAATGCAGAAAGGATCCTTGCAAAACATAATTCAGAACATCCCACCGTAGTCTATGTGGGATTCAAATAAGAAAAATGTCGGGGCGACCCCTTCGCACGCACCCGGCAATATAACAAGTGGACTCAATTACTTCCGCTTAATGTTTGTGCAAACCGATAGTTTCCCACCAAAAGGTGGACGATTAGTTCCCGTCTACGCTCGTAATGCTGAAGCAGCACCCTCTGCAATTGCAATGACGGTTTTCTTCTAATTTTCACTCATCGCCAGCCAAATATTATCTCAATTTTGCACTCTCATATGGTAAAAGAGGACCAGGGATTTTCATCGAGGGAAATTAATCTTGAAGAAAAATATTCCGGTGCATTGACAGCGAGCCAAGTTTGAAGTGGGGGTTATCATCCGAACGGGCCCATTGTTCTGTTAAAAAACATTAACGAATAGTATGTTTTAACTGGAGCGTTATCAAAGAAAGCATTGGGGCGCCTCCGACCCTGGGGGTGAAAAAATAAAATGAGTGCTACACTCTCTCATAAGTCGCTACATTCAGGGATTTGTCAAAATTGAAGTCCTCCCCTAATGATAAAAATCTGGCCATACAAGGGTGTTTAAGACCGGTGATGATTGTTTCTGTGAAAAAATCGAAGATTGATAGTTCCGTGTTAGGTTGAACAAATGCAAAATTTTGAAATGACAGTATTTATCAGCCAAAAACACACGAAAAAAAAAAGGAAAAAAAAAAAATACTACCTCAAACAAAAAACACAAAAAATACTGTAAAAATTTCCTTACATTTACACATATAGACGTAACATATTTGTGCCAAAATTCTCGTATACTAAGGAAGTACAAAGTTAGGCATACCTAATGTGTGAAACTGTTTTCTCCATAACCCTCGCGTATTTGTACCCCCGCCGTATTCCCCCACCGAGTTGGGCAGCGCCAGTAACACAAACCATCATACCCACAATGTATGACATTCAACAAGCGGAGTCTGACTGTAAAAAAAAAATCGTGTGCCCATTATAAAAATTTCGTTCCTCGTCAGAGCTCCCTCATTCACAGTAAAACCATGTTCTAGGCTACACCACTGTGAGTCTTAACTGTTCTCATTGGTGTGGCAGGGTACGATTAACGACTTGAAAACGATTTACGTTGAGACAAGCCTGAAAGTAGGCACGTAGTCGCGAGCGGATTAGGTCAAGTGAAATCAAGGTGCCTTAAGTCCTTGCCCCCTTGTGGGCTGGGGGAGTGTAGAATATGCCCACCGGTATTTCCCGCCTGCTCGTAAGAGGCGACTAAAGGGCAAGGACCTTGCCTGTATTTGAGCTGTATTTGAAACCAAAAACTTGAACTTAACCGTATTTGAATCCGTATTTAAACTTTACCCTATTTATCTAGTGGCACTCTTCGTGTTGGACTGTGTAGTTAAACCTCATCTAACGTAAACTGACTGACTGAACTGAACTGAATGACTGACTGACTGACTGACTGACTGACTGACTGACGGACTGACTGACTACTGACTGGACTGATGACTGACTAACTAAACTAACTATTAAGTCCCCAGTTCCAGGATTCATCAGATGTTTGATCTGTGATCACACATAGCCTTACTTAAGACACTATTACAAGGATTCTCTAAGGCGAAAGAAAGGCATGCAAACTTCGATAAAAAATAAGGTTGATTTGATTGAATACTGGACGTAACAACCGCTTTGCCAGTCAAGTCTCCTCTATTAAAGCAGGGGCATCGCCAGGAACAGTTTATCATGGGGGGGGGTCGTAGGTGTTGGTGACCGTATTGCCGATGAGAAGAAACAAATACCGACTGGAAAGGTTGATAAGAGATGCAGTTAGAGCTGAGAACCGTTAGTCCAACTGGTAGTCGTCCAGCAGGAGGTGGTGCCAGGATTTGCCCACACGGAGGGGGGGGGGCAACGACCGAAGTCTCGACAGCTCCGATCCGATGGTGAGGGAGATTTGAGGAAAAACCTGTGTTCTATACATGCATTGCGGGGCATATATTGCATAAAATGTGTATATACTAGAGGAAATAGTTCCGCCCGATTTAATGTTTTTCCCGAAATCTAAGCTGTGACATTGCAAAGCGCGCGAAAGCGCGCGAAATGTTTGGGTAAGCTTGCGCTAAAAAAAAATCTGTACTATATTTAAAGCTTATATAGGTCAACCAGTGGCGCAACCAGGGTTTCTCCAAGGGGAGGAATACAATATGTGTGTGATCCGCTAGGGGAAATTTTAAAAAAAAAAAAATTTGTTGGACCAACATTGGCAAATGGTCGGCAAATGTTGGCAAGCATTGGCAATATGTTGTGTTGGCACATAAATGTTGGACCAACGCAAGACCAACCTATAGTCAACAACCGTTGTGCACTCTAACATTTTTCCAACGTTGGGCCAACATTTACCAAACAATTGTTGGGTTTCATTCATTGAACCAATGTTAGGCCAACATTATCCATCCAACAGTAGGGCTTTCTTCGGTCAAACAACATTGGGCCAACATATACCAACCAACTGTTGGGTCACATATATTGAACCAACGTTGGGCGAACATTAGTCAGCCCAACTGTTAGGCCTTATTCGTTTAACCAACGTTGGACCAACGTGTACCAACCAAATGTTGGGCCTTACTCGTTAAACCAATGTGGGGCCAACATGTACCAACCAACTGTTGGGCCACATTCCTTTAACCAACGATGGGCGAACATTGCCCAGCCAACTGTTAGGCCTTATTCGTTTAACCAACATTGGACCAACATGTACCAACCAAATGTTGGGCCTTACTCGTTAAACCAATGTGGGGCCAACATGTACCAACCAACTGTTGGGCCACATTCCTTTAACCAACGATGGGCGAACATTGCCCAGCCAACTGTTAGGCCTTATTCGTTTAACCAACATTGGACCAACATGTACCAACCAAATGTTGGGCCTTACTTGTTAAACCAACATGGGGCCAACATGTACCAACCAAAGGATGGGCTACATTCATTTAACCAACGTTGGGCACACATTGCCCCGCCGACTGATAGGCCTTATTTTAGACATTATGTAAGAAACCAACGTTGAGCCAGTTTAAAGTTACCAACTGTTGGGAATCATATATTGAACCAACGTTGGACCAACACTTAAAATTTTTTTGAAGTTTCTAAAGGCCGTTACTATCATACAGTAATAAAACAGTATCAGAGAATTTATTTATAGGCCTGTCAAAGCAGTAAATAGAGGTTCAAAATTCATCAGCGGCACTTATCTGTGATATTATCATGTTAAATATAAAAGATCAATAGTGTATTGACAATGTGAAAGAGTTTAGTTATAAGTCATCCCTCGACTGATGTGCTGAATCTGGAGAACACTTAAAAGTCGGTCTACAACCTATGGTTGGCCCAACCCGAACACTGGATTTCGGTGATGGATTGCTAAAGGCCCACATTAGTTTCGGTTGGCCAATGGTAAGCGGCCCAACATTGGCCCAACAATGTACCACCGAAAAAATACTGCTCTCCCAGATAGCACAATACATTGGACCAACGTTGGAAAATAGTTGGTAATGTTGGCAAGCGTTGGTAATGTGTTGTGTTGGCAAAAGAGTGTTGGTCCAACTTAAGACCAACATTTTTTTGCCGCCCGTAAAGACATTACAATGTTGCCTAACGTTGGACCAACGTTTAGCACCCAACTGTTGGATTTTATTTACTTATCAAACGTTGGGCTAACGTAAGACGGCCAACAGTTGGCTTTCATTCCTTTAACTGACGTTGGACCAACAACAGTCAGCCAACAGTTGGGCGTAATTCATTTCATGAACGTTGAGCCAACGTTAAGCACCCAACTGTTGGATTTTATTTACTTATCAAACGTTGGGCTAACGTAAGACGGCCAACAGTTGGCGTTTATTCCTTTGACTGACGTTGGTCCAACAAAAGTCAGCCAACAGTTGGGCGTAATTCATTTCATCAACGTTGAGCCAACGTTAAGCACCCAACTGTTGGATTTTATTTACTTATCAAACGTTAAGCTAACGTAAGACGGCAAACAGTTGGCGTTTATTCCTTTAACTGACGTTGGTCCAACCAAAGTCAGCCAACAGTTGGGCGTAATTCATTTCATCAACGTTGGGCCAACGTTAAGCACCCAACTGTTGGATTTTACGTACTGTACCAACTTTGGGCTAACAGTAGACGGCCAACAGCTGGCTTTCATTCCTTTGACTGACGTTGGATCAGCAAATGTCAGCCAACAGTTGGGTGTAATTCGTTTCTTCAACGTTGGCCCAAACTTGGATTTTATTTACTGCGCCAACGTTGGGCTAACAGTAGGCCTATAGACAAACTTCAAGTAGCTGCTTTACCTTAAACCGTCTTTGAACAACTTCCATGAAATCAACCGTTGGTCCATATGTCTTCAGCCAATATTGAGCCAGCCATATTTAGCCAACCGTCGGTAATTATGTAATTAACCAATATTTACCCAGTTTTAATTAAGTGACAAACTGTTGGGCATCACTATTGAACCAACATTGGACTAAATCCTAAAACTACTGAAATTTCTATAGGCCGTTTCCAATAATACCGTAATAAAACATTCACTATAAGAGACTTCATAGAACTGTCAAAGCAGTAAATAGGTGTTCAAAATTTCTTCATTGGCGCTTACCTTAATATAATGTTAAATGTAGAACAGCAACAGCGTGGTCATATGTGTAATTGAAAGAGTTAAATTAAAAGTCACACCTCAACAGATGTGCTGAATCTGAAGCTACTTAAAATTCGGCCTACAACCCATGGTTGGCCCAACCCGAACATGTTGGTCCAATGTTGGTTAAAACGAATAAGGCCTAACAGTTGGCTGGGCAATGTTCGCCCATCGTGTTAAGGAATGTGGCCCAACAGTTGGTTGGTACATGTTGGCCCCACATTGGTTTAACGAATAAGGCCCAACATTTGGTTGGTACACGTTGGTCCAACGTTGGTTAAACGAATAAGGCCTAACAGTTGGGCTGACTAATGTTCGCCAAACGTTGGTTCAATATATGTGACCCAACAGTTGGTTGGTATATGTTGGCCCAATGTTGTTTGACCGAAGAAAGCCCTGCTGTTGGCTGGATAATGTTGGCCTAACATTGGTTTAATGAATGAAACCCAACAATTGTTTGGTAAATGTTGGCCCAACGTTGGAAAAATGTTAGAGTGCACAACAGTTGTTGACTATAGGTTGGTCTTGCGTTGGTCCAACATTTATGTGCCAACACAACTTATTGCCAATGCTTGCCAACATTTGCCGACCATTTGCCAATGTTGGTCCAACAAAGTGTGCTATCTGGGCCACCACTCCTGGACTCAGCATTGACAGATTGAGGCACTCTGTGTTTCTTACAAAATATGTTTACCATGATTGTGAGTCTGACTTAAGGAACTTACAAATAGTAAGAAAATAAGAATAGAACTTTACATCAATTCAATCTGTGTTTCCCCAGGATCACATCTACGCGGAAGAACAATATTTAGCATAATTTCGTAACCTTTACCTTTATAAAGCCAGCACATCATGTGACAAGGGTGTAAAAGCAAGTGTAACCGAAGAAGAAAGCTCGCGTAGCGCGTGAAAATTTTGCAATTTAAAGAAAATTTAAACAAAATTCTTTCATTATTAAACGCCTTTTGGGATCATTTTTGGTAAAAATTGCCTGGAATCATACCGGTGCCACCGTTTATCGGTAGTAATATTTTATTTTTGATCGTTTTTCCATATAATTGCGATATTTACAGTGGGGACTGTATTGAATGGAGAGGACTCGCAGCCTCAGTAGTCCCATAGCCTAGCTGTTACATGTGTCGAAAAAATAAGTCAAGTTGGAAAATATTTCCCAGTAGGGCAGTGTTTACACGGTTCACAAAATAGATGCACGCTAAGCGCTCCGCAAAATGTAGTTTTGGGATTATTTTGTGCAATTTTAGCCCCATTGACTGATAAAGTTACAGTGGGCCCTCGTGTCCAAATTGATATTTAAAAGGTGTGCTTGTGTATAATTTTTAATATGCAAAACCTCATGGGGGGGGGGGGAGGACACGTGCACTCTTCCCCCTGGCGGTGCCACTGTCGCCTACTGTAAATCTTTCGACAAATCCTGTATCCGCCATTTTTACGTAGGCCTATGCTTCCACTGGGAACTTTAAGAAGTAACTTCTTAACAACTTCTCAATGAATGGAGCTCGGCAAGTTACCTTTAATCCCTTATATGAGATGCATGTACAGTCAAAGGCGTACTTCGTTTACTCTACTAAAGTGCAGTTGGGGGATTTTTCCCGAAAACCGCAATTTCTTTCAACTTGGGCAGATTCTTTTGAAAGGGGAAGTTCTGGCATTGATGCCCACTGAACTTTAGTTTGAATTCGATTCACCTTTGTGGTACAAATGACAATATGAGTTCTTTTTGCAGAATAAAGGGAAATCGACACAACTATTCAAAAGGCATAAGGCTAGAAAGAATTATATGTTTTCGTTAGACTCCGTGGCCAAGTTCGACTCAGTTGTACCGCCAGACTTAGAAGTGGGGATGGGGGACTAGAGGCACCGGGCACTAGAGGCACCGGGGGCACGACATGTATAGTCTAATCGGCGTCTGAAGCGTCGTTGGAGGGGAAGCTCTCTAATGGGAGTGAGGTCCAAGGGCCCACCTTTGGGCCTGGTAGGGTCCAGTGGAAATGCCCCGGTGCCAGGTACCAAGGGAAAAGCCGTACTGTAACTTCCGAACAATTTGTTGGGATTGCGTGGATCTTGGAAAAATAATTCTAATTAAGCTGATTAACAGAATTAATATGAGACAAGCACATGTGGTGACAACGAGCGAAACTCACTGAAAAGTTAGTTTTAAAACATTCTGGTAATGTTTTACTACATTCTGCGTTAAAAAGTTATCTATTAAATTATAATTTACGCCTTATTGTCTCATATCCCTTCTTTTCCTTCTTTTTTCCAACCTATTAATTGGCGATCCTGCACTGAACCCCGTGGTTACACTACTGCCATGAGGAAATTTGAAGTCTGCAACTAATGGCACCGACCGAAGGTGCGTCTATGGTAGGCGATCTGGGGATTTTCTGGGACAATCTGAAATTTTTTAAGTCCGCATATGCGATTTGGTGTATTCTAAGAGCCTATCAGGACAGTGAGATTCTCTGCCGCAGCATTTCATCAGAAATGCGCCAGGCTAGTACTAGCCGTGCTTTTTAAGTGCATAGAAACGGACACTATCAAAACAGGAAGAAACAAATCCGGACCGGCAAGAACACAACCATGAACTACTCACAATCATTTACAAAGTTACCTTACACCAAGCTAGCAAAAAAAAAAAAAAAAAAATTCTGTGGCCAACATATACGACACCCCCAGCACACCCACCATACAAACAGGAAAACAACACACGCCAGAAGGCAGCAACACACACCCGAAGGCAACAACAAACGTCCGAAAGCAACAACGCACGAAGGCAACACAACACGCCCGAAGGCAACTTCACGTCCGAAGGCGACCCCACGCCCGAAGGCAACCTCACGCCCGAAGGCAACAACACGTAAAAAGTACAGGGCAAATACAGGTGCACCTTGCCCAAGGGTGCCCCGGAGGCAGTTGTGGTAAAGGGTAACCTCATTATCCCCACGCTTAAACAAGCTCCACAACCGGATGCGCCAGGCTAGCCTTTTTTTCCAAAAGTCCCCTGACTCTCTGGTGAAGAGCCAGGGGCGAAAACCAAACAATACTCCCGAAGGAGTTCTGCTCCCTGAAGGAGTAACAACGTCCCCAAGGGACAAACTTTGACTACTAGCTTTTTTTTTTTTCAAAAGTCCCCTTACTCTCTGGCGAAGAGCCAGGGGCGAAAACCAAACAATACTCCCGAAGGAGTTCTGCTCCCCGAAGGAGTAACAACGTCCCCAAGGGACAAACTTTGACTTAACTGACACCACCTGACAGTGGTCCCGTTCTAGACTGGCTGAATAGAACAAGTCTCACCTGGGAGCTCCGCCGTCGTGACTACTAGCTTTTTTTTCCAAAAGTCCCCTGACTGTCTGGCGAAGAGCCAGGGGCGAAAACCAAACAACACTCCCGAAGGAGTTCTGCTCCCCGAAGGAGTAACAACGTCCCCAAGGGACAAACTTTTGACTTAACTGACACCACCTGACAGTGGTCCCGTTCTAGACTGGCTGAATAGAACAGGTCCCACCTGGGAGCTCCGCCGTCGTGATCACGGACACTCCTGCGCCACTTTTTTTTCCAAAAGTCCCCTGACTCTCTGGCGAAGAGCCAGGGGCGAAAACCAAACAATACTCCCGAAGGAGTTCTGCTCCCCGAAGGAGTAACAACGTCCCCAAGGGACAAACTTTGACTTAACTGACACCACCTGACAGTGGTCCCGTTCTAGACTGGCTGAATAGAACAGGTCCCACCCTGGGAGCTCCGCCGTCGTGATCAGGGATACTCCTGTGCCAGGTAAGTACTCCTGCGCCACTTTTAAATGTAATAATTTTTATTGAAAATTCATATATGAAATGAGAAGATTGGTTTAGCTATTATATATTCATTGAGACTTGTTTGTTAGTATTAACGATTAATAATACAGTTTTCTTCATGATATTTCAACGTTTCCTTCTTTTTGTTGTATTGCACAACTGGGAAACATGATTTCCTGCAAGAATTCACCATTGCCAGCCACAATTTATTTTAATTAGATCCACCATTAAGTGATAAAGACAAACCTCAATTAAAAAAATTCGGAATGCTCCATTCAGACGAAAGGTATATAAACCTAGTGCTCTACTAGAATTTTGCAGCATTTTAAACATTTTTCTCAAATTGTCTCAGCAAAAATTCCCACTTTGTTAGTGAACTTTTTGTAAAATATTCACTGTGAATGTGAAATTTAGAAATAGCTGCTGTTAAAACAATTGTAGGTTGGGTTGATACCAAAATGATCAGCTCAGTATTTTTTCGGTGGGACATTGTTGGGCCAATGTTGGGCCGCTTACCATTGGCCAACCGAAACCAATGTGGGCCTCCTTAAGCAATCCTGACCGAAATCCAGTGTTCGGGTTGGGCCAACCATAGGTTTAAGTGTCCTCCAGATTCAGCACATCAGTCGAGGGATGACTTATAATTTAACTCTTTCAAATTGCCACACACACTATTGATCTTTTATATTTAACATGATTATATCACAGATAAGTGCCACTGATGAATTTTGAACATCGATTTACTGCTTTGATAGGCCTATACATAAATTCTCTAATAGTGTTTTATTACTGTGTGATAGTAATGTTCGCCCAATGTTGGTTAAAGGAATTGGCCCAACACTTGGTTGGTACATGTTGGCCCGACATAGGTTTAACGAGTAAGACCCAACATTTGGTTGGTACACGTTGGTCCAACGTTGGTTCAACGAATAAGGCCTAACAGTTGGGCTGACTAATGTTCGCCCAACGTTGGTTCAGTGTATGTGACCCAACAGTTGGTTGGTATATGTTGGCCCAATGTTGTTTGACCGGAGAAAGCCCTATTGTTGGATGGATGATGTTGGCCTAACATTGGTTCAATGAATGAATCCCAACAATTGTTAGGTAAATGTTGGCCCAACGTTGGTAAAATGTTAGAGTGCACAACAGTTGTTGAATATAGGTCGGCCTTGTGTTGGTCCAACATTTATGTGCCAACGCTTGCCAACATTTGCCGACTATTTGCCAACGTTGGTCCAACATAGTGTGCTATCTGGGATATTAGACCTCCCAGACAGGTTTAGCAAAAGGGGTGTAGGACTAAGAATCGCGTTTCAGAATGTACACTTAGTTTATGCTTTAAAAGTTCACTGGTACGTTTGTGCTTATAATGTTCATAATTGATAAAACGTGGATTGTGAGGATTGCGCGTGAAGAGCGCCGAAATTTTACGGTATACTTCAATGCCAAAATATAAAACCTGCATGCAGGCTCAGACAGGGGTGGTGCTTGGATTTGCCGCCATGGGGACGAAGCGCCCTAACTGGGGCCAGCTATTCTAAGTCCCGACAGATGCAATGGGTTGCCGAACTCGAAGAGCGGCGAAAAATTTGGGGTTATATAAAAAAATATTCACATTTTCGTTAAGGAAAGGAAATTTCAAAGGAAACTCCTTTTTTCAAAGGAACTCCTGCATTCAGAATTTGCATCGAGATACTTTCAATTGCCCAACAAACCAACAGGCCACTCAAAAACCTAGTCTTTTACTTGGTGAAATTTGTAAGCAGCTTTTAACTTCTGCTCTTGTGCTTCTCCGGAAGTTGCTATCGGAAGATATTGATAGTAAGAGCAACACGAGGTAAGGTTTGAAGCGCGCGGAGCGCGCGAAAATTTTGATAATTTGAGGAGAATTTGCGAAAAAAGGACAGTTTTGATTCGATTTCTGATATTATTCTCACTTGATCTAGTTGGAAAATATATACAAACTTGACATAGGCTCAGTCGGAAAACTGTGCTGGACTGAGATATCAGAAATTCCAACTGGTATTTCAGATTTTCCGACTATCGTCGCTCTGACGAACTTTGGGGGGGGGGGGGGGATGAGACACCCCATACCCCCTGTCGCCACGGCCGCCCTGCCGGGGATTCAAGGCCGCAGTGGTCCTAGGACCCTTAAAAATAGATGTAAGAACAATATAAAATGTCCCAGTAATTATGTCATGCTTCACACAATAGTCTGGCGTGTAACCTGTAGCGCAAAGCATTTTGTGCAGTTTTAGCCCCACTGACAGTCCAGTGAAGCTGCCGTCGATCCTAGCCTTGTGTCCCGCGTGACTATGAAAGGTGTGTCTCAGTAATCTTACCGTATCTTAATAAAAAAGGTAACTTACGCGAAATCACACATGCCGCATTATCATGTTCGTCTAAGATGAACATTAATGCTGCCAGCTATTAAATGTGTTGGCAATGGGCGTGTCTGTGTGATTCATGTCCAGATAATTTTGAAGATCAACTCTGCCAATGATGTAACTTCGTTCAAGTAGACTTCTTATTCATTACACGCACTCAAGTAGACACCACTTCCTCTGACTTTACCACTTTACAATGGAAATTGACAGGTTATGATTGGTGGCACTGTACTTAAAAAGCAATGAGCCAAGTATAGAAAAGAGTGCTAATTCTAATGCTCAGGTTGGGAAGTTAACAAATTGAAATGCTGCGTCAGTACGTTTTCCTTTGAAGTAAAATTGAATAAAACTCTATCCGATTTTTAATTATTTTCCGAGATCTTCACTTTACTATATTTATAGATATTTAGTCTACAACTGATGATTTTTTCCCTGTTAGATCAGTTAATCAGTGTTAATGAATGAGCTCGCTTGTAGGCCGAAGTGCGCGAAGGAATGTCATAAGTTCATTTACAGAGAGGAGGTGGTTCTCGTCTTGCCGAGGACGTAGGCTGTGGTAGTGCTACCAGCCTCGCTGAAGTAAATTTCGACATTTGCAAGAAACCAAAGCAGACGGGAGTGAAAAAATACAGACTTTTGCTCATCGAGTAGACTAAGAAAGACTTTGTATATTCATATAGTTCGGTTAAAACAGCGTAGACACTCTTTGTTTCCTCAGTTAAAGCCTAGCCTTAGCGTAGTCAACCTAGGCCTACACCTGTGCAAGTTAATATTGTGCAAGCTACCGTTTTGTCTGCTTCCTACTGTAAAGTGTAAGCTGGCTGTAGGGCCTACATACATGACTGAGTTGTATTGCTACGTTAGCGTACGAGCTGTACACACTACCACATTCAGTACTAACAGTTACTAAACTTTCAGTACAATTTCAAGTTGGTTACATTCTAAAAGCCTTACCAATTAGCAGAATACAGTTTCTCGGTTTTTATTTTTTCAAATTCTGAAATACAGAACGGGCTGGATATTATTCGTAGCCTGTGAGTGTGTCTAGCCCTGCCGATGTATTAAGTAACTTCAAGGCTGCAGTGAGACAAACTGTTTTGATATTAAGAGCTAGGCTTCCAGTTATATTGACTGATGATTATAGAAAGACTTTGAAAGCCTGAACCTTGGAAGACAGGCTACCTTGCTAGTAAGGCAAGATGTCAACGTATGAACTTTACTGTAAGGTAAGTCTTTAAGTTTTCTCCTGGCTTAGATTTGTAGTGTGTGTGTTGGGCAGTTACTGTACCTGGTCATTTTCTCCCACTACAACTAAGTCCCCTATCAGTTTGCCTCAGTCATTTCACCCCACTGCTAGTTTGCCCCAAAATGCAATTCATTTTGCCGCAAGTTCTGACCAGTTTGCACCAAGGCCTATACGTTACTAATTTGTTACAGGAAAATTTTCAAGTGCTGCTGTGAATTGCACAAAGTGTGAAGATACTGTAGACAGTATCAGGGGCTGTTAGTCACCTTAAGTGCATAGAGTTTATTATCAATTCTCTGAGGGTCTGACCGACCTCACGAGGCATATGTGGTGTACTAATGCCCTTAACTGGATGTCTCCTCGTATTCGAAAGAATACGGAAGAGAAGAAGAATTCACTAGAAATTGAATGGGATTTGCTACCCTCTAAAAGAGGGTGAGGATTATACTGAAAGTCAGTTCAGAAAATAAGTGGCTAAAGCTTAGAACCAAGTGTACAAAATTGTTACTAGGCATAGAAACAAAGAAACATAGGCCAAGGGGCCTAACATGAAAAAAAAAAAAAAAAGAATTAGAACATATACTGTAATTTAAAATTTTCTGAACACATTGGGCTATCAAGGGTGTTGATCAGTATTCTGTAGTTATGCAATTTGCAACATGGACTGTCAATTATTAGGACCATATATGAGGGCATCTTGCATTAAGAAGAAAGAGAAATATCATTTCTGCCTAAACTTGAATTCCATACTCCATCCTCAATGCATTTTTAACCTCATTTGAACAAGTCTGTATTTAAAGTATGTGCTGATAACATAAGGGAAAAAACTGGTTGGCCCTGGAGGCAAGCCAGTAGGTGTATAGGGGTGGACTGATCAATCTTTGGGAGCAAAGTGGTTTCGTTGGGGCAAACTGGTTGGAGAGAACTGGTAGTGCACAACAAAGTTACCATGTAAGCTGTTGGGCTCAGTAGAGCATCCAATTTACATGGCAGCTGAGTGTTTAGTAGGTAATTTTCTCAGGTGTTTAGGGTCAGGCATTGTTGTATCAATATTCTATAAACATACAGGCTTTGGCTAACTCATTCAATTAAGATCCATACCTGTCATCCCTGCCAGTTTTACCAGTGCCTCCCGCATTTATTGAGAGGCTGTCAGTGTTTAGTGAGTTTCCCGCCTCTCAGTTCATGTCCATCATCCCATTTGTTTCCTTCATTTTTGAAGAAAAGTAGTTATTTGATGTTTATCCCAAACAATTTTAAAAACAACACAAATAATTCAGTTTAAGAGAAAGTACAACGTCGTGCTACAAAATTAGAAATTAGTACACCCTGTATATTTACCTGAATTTCCCAGTTTTTGTGTTTTTGAAAGTTGGAAATCTGAGTATTGTGTGATGTTCAGGTTACTATAAGTGTGAAAATTTATTTGTGGTCACCTCCCCCCCCCCCCCGTTCCACCCCCAATTTTCCTTGTAGAACTTGTTACCATTGATGTGAACATGGAAAGTTTATTGTGTGCTATTTTTCATAGTGGTTGATTTGCAATTCTTCAAATTTTGTGGTATTTTAGTTTCGCTGTGAGTGCATTTTTCAGTTTGATGAAAACCAGTTGGCTATCAGAAACCTTTTAGTCTCTGAGGACTTAGATATTTTGTTAACTTTTGTGCTTGTAATATATAAAGTCCTAGAAATGCAGAAGCTGTAGTTTTGAATTTAAATTTTGTAGGGGCAAAAAGCACAACCCATTTGTTTCTTTCTCTGCTAAATATACCTTATAAATTTGTTTACAACTTAATGCAAGTATACCATTCTAAAAGTGTCATCAGTAGTGTTATTTGCAGTAACCCCTTTCCAAAGTCTCCTGGGTTTCTGGTGGATCAATACTACAGTACCTAGCTTCCCCATGGTCCCAAAGAACCATGATGGTATGTATGACTATGAGTTAAATGCTAAGTAGACCAAGTCTGGAGAATTCAGTGTATGAATGTATTCAGTGTACATGTGAATTTAAAAGTGTATGATACTGTAGTTGGTATTGATTTTAGGGGGAAAGATTTAATCCTTTTTAGAATAATTGCACAAATTATTTATTTGTGCTAAGGGCAATATACTGTACTGGCAGAAAGTTATGGTTTCAGGGAATAATTTATCCGGTATCGCATCGCATTTTGCTACACAAGTTTGCATTTGTGTAGGCACATTTGTCCAATCTTGTTGTAGCAAAAATGCGATGCGATACCGGGATAAAATTATTCCCTGAAACCATAACTTTCTGCCAGTACAGTATATTGCCCTTAGCACAAATAAATAATTTGTGCAATTATTCTAAAAAAGGATTAAATCTTTCCCCCTAAAATCAATACCAAACTACCAGTATCATACACTTTTAAATTCACATGTACACTGAAATACATTCATACACCTGAATTCTCCAGCACTTGGTCTACTTTAGCAATTTAACTCATAGTCATACATACCAATCATGGTTCTTTGGGACCATGGGGAAGCTAGGTACTGTAGTATTGATCCACCAGAAACCCAGGAGACTTTGGAACAGGGGTTACCGCAAATAACACTACTGATGAACACTTTTAGAATGGTATACTTTGCATTAAGTGTTGTAAACAAATTTATAAGGTAATATTTAGGGCAGAGAAAGAGAAACAAATGGGTTGTGCTTTTATTGCCCCTACAAAATTTAAATTCAAAACTACTAGGCTTGCTGCATTTCTAGGACTTTATATATTACAAGCACAAAAGTTAAACAAAATAGTCTTAAGTCCTCAGAGACTAAAAGGTTTCTGATAGCCAACTGGGTTTTTTCATCAAACTGAAAAAGCACTCACAGCGAAAACTAAAATTACCACAAAATTTGAAGAATTGCAAATCAACCACTATGAAAAATAACACACAATTAAAACTTTCCATGTGTCACATCAATGGTAACAAGTGTCTACAAGGAAAATTGGGGGTGGAACGGGGGGGGGGGGGGGAGGTGACCCACAAATAAATTTTCACACTTATAGTAACCATGAACACATCACACAATACTCAGATTTCTCAACTTTCAAAATACACAAAAAAACACAAAACTGGGGAAATTCAGGTAAGACATATACAGGGTGTACTAAATTTCTAATTTTGTAGCACGAACGTTGTACTTTCTCTTAAACTGAATTTATTTGTGTTAGTTTTTAAATTGTTTTGGGATAAAACATCAAATAACTACTTTTCTTCTGTCAAAATGAAGGAAACAAATGGTGATGATGGACATGAACTGAGAGGCGGGGAAACTCACTAAACTACTGACAGCCTCTCAATTAAATGCGGGAGGAGGCACTGGTAACAACCTGTCCCCCGCACACCCACCCCCCTTCAGGGATGGAAACAGGTATGGATCTTAATTGAATGAGTTAGCCAAAGCCTGTATGCTTTAATAGAATGATTGATACAACAATGCCTGACTCCTAAACACCTGAGAAAATTACCTACTAAACACTCGTGCCAGCTGCCATGTAAATTGGATGCTCTACTGAAGGCCCGAACAGGCTTACAATGGTAACTTTGTTGTGCACTACCAGTTCTCTTCCAACCCAGTTTTGCCCCAACGAAAACCACTTTGCCTCCCAAAGATTGATCAGGTCCACCCCTATTACAATCCTACTGGCTTGCCATCCAGGGGCCAACCAGTTTTTTTCCATTATGTTTATCAGCACATACTTTAAATACAGGACTTGTTTCAAATTGAGGTTAAAAATGCATTGAGGATGGAGTATGGAATTCGAAGTTTAGGCAGAAATGATTATTTCCTCTGTTCTTCTTTAATGCAAGGATGCTCCTCATATATGGTCCTAATAATTGACAGTCCCATGTTGCAAATTGCACTAACTACAGAATACTGATCCAACACCCTTGATAGCCCAATGTGTTCAGAAAATTTTAATTATTACAGTATATGTTCTAATTCTTTTTTTTTTTTTTTTTCATGTCTAGGCCCCTTGGCCTATGTTATCTTTGTTTCTATGCCCTAGTAACAATTTTGTACACTTGGTTCTAAGCTTTGATCCACTTATTTTCTGAAACTGACTTTCAGTATAATCCTCACCACTCTTTTATGAGGGATTAGCCAAATCCCATTCAATTTCCACCCTAGGTGAATTCTTCTTCTCTCTTCCGTATTCTTTCGAATACGAGGGAGACATCCAGTGTTAAGGGCATTAGTACACCACATATGCCTCGTGAGGTCGCGTCAGACCCTCAGAGAATTGCATAATAAACTCTATGCACTTAAGGTGACTAAACAGCCCCTGATACTGTCTTACAGTATACTTCCACACACTTTGTGCATATTCACAGCAGCACTTGAAAATTTTCCTGTAACAAATTAGTAACGTATAGGCCTTGGTTGCAAACTGGTCAGAACTTGCGGCAAAATGAATTGCATTTTGGGGCCAAACTAGCAGTGGGGTGAAATGACTGAGGCAAACTGATAGGGGACTTAGTTGTAGTGGGAGAAAAATGACCAGGTACAGTAACTGCCCAACACACACCCCCCCCACCCACTACAAATCTTAAGCCAGGAGAAAACTTAAAGACTTACCTTACAGTAAAGTTCATACGTTGACATCTTGCCTTACTAGCCCCAAAAAGGTAGCCTGTCTTCCAAGGTTCAGGCTGTTCAAAGTCTTTCTATAATCATCAGTCAAATATAACTGGAAAGCCTAGCTCTTAATATCACAAAAAACAGGTTTGTCTCACATGCCAGCCTTGAAGGTTTACTTAATACATCGGCAGGGCTAGACGCCACACTCACAGGCTACGAATAATATCCAGGCCGTTCTGTAATTTTCAGAATTGAAAAAATAAAAAACCGAGAAAAACTGTATTCTGCTAATTGGTACAAGGCTTTTTAGAATGTAACCAACTTGAAATTCGTACTGAAAGTTTAGTAACTGTTAGTACTGAATTGTTGGTAGTGTGTACAGCTCGTACGCTTAACGTAGCAATACAACTCAGTCATGTATGTAGGCCCCTACACGCCAGCTTACACTTTACAGTAGGAAGCAGGACAAAACGGTAGCTTGCACAATATTAACTTGCACAGGTGTAGGCCTAGGTTGAGCTACGCCTAAGGCTAGGCTTTAACTGAGGAAGACAAAGAGTGGTCTACGCTGTTTTAACCGAAACTTATATGAATATACAAAGTCTTTTCCTTAGTCTAGTTCTCGATGAGCAAAAGTCTGTATTTTTTCACTCCCGTCTGCTTTGGGTCTTCTTGCACAATGTTCGAAATTTACCTTCAGCGACGGCTGGTAGCACTACCACAAGCCTACGTCCTCGTCAAGAACGAGAACACCTCCTCTCTCTGTAAATGAACTTTATGACATTTCCTTCGCGCACTTCGGCCTACAAGCGAAGGCTCATTCATTAACACACTGATTAACTGATCCTAACAGGGAAAAAATCATCAGTTGTAGACTAAATATCTATAAATATAGTGAAAGTGAAGATCTCGGAAAATAATTAAAAATCGGATAGAGTTTATTTTCAATTTTACTTCGAAAAAAGGAAAACGTACTGATCGCAAGCATTTCAATTTGTTAAACTTCCCAACCTGATTGCATTAGAATTAGCACCTCTTTTCTATAGCTTGGCTCATTGCTTTTTAAGTACAGTGCCCACCAATCATAACCTGTCCAATTCCATTTGTAAAGTGGCTAAAGTCAGAGGAAAGGAAGTGGTGGGTCTACTTGGAGTGCGTGGTGTAAATGAATATAGAAGTCTACTTGAAACGAAGTTACATTCATTGGCAAGAGTTGATCTTCCAAAATCTAGCTGGGACATTGAATCACACAGACACGCCCATTGCCGAACACATTTAATAGCTGGTAAACAGCATTAATGTTCATCTTAGACGAACATGATAACTGCGGCATGTGTGATTTCGCGTAAGTTACCTTTTTTATTAAGATACGGATAAGATTACTGAGACACACCTTTCATGTAGTCACGCGGGACACAAGGCTTCGGATCGACGACGCAGCTTCACTGGACTGTCCAGTGGGGCTAAAACTGCACAAAATGCTTTGCGCTACAAGGTTTACACGCCAGAACTATTTGTGTGAAGCATGGACCATAATTACTGGGACATTTTATATTGTTCTTAGCATCTATTTCTTTAAGGGTCCTAGGACCACTGCAGGGCCTTGAATCCCCCGAGCAGAAGGGGCGGCCGTGTCGCGACAGGGGGTATGGGGTGTACTCATCCCCCCACCCCCCCCAAAGTTCGTCAGCGACGATAGTCGGAAAATCTGAAATACCAGTTGGAATTTCTGATATCTCAGTTCCAGCACAGTGTTTCCGACTGAGCCTATGTCCTAAGTTTGTATATATTTTCCAACATAGATCAAGTGAGAATAATATCAGAAATCGAATCAAAACTGTCCTTTTTTTCGCCAAATTCTCCCTCAAATTATCAAAAATTTTCGCGCGCTCCGCGCGCTTCAAACCTTACCTCGTGTTGCTCTTACTAATCAATATCTTCCGATAGCAACTTCCGGAGAAGCACAAGAGCAGAAGTTTAAAAAAGCTGCTTACAAAAATTTCACCAAGTAAAAGACTTAGGTTTTTGAGTGGCCTGTTTGGTTTGTTGGGCAATTGGAAAGTATCTCCGATGCAAATTCTGAATGCCAGGAGTTCCCTTTGAAAAAAAGGAGTTTTCCTTTGACAATTTCCTTTCCTTAACGAAAAGGTGAATATTTTTTTTATATAACCCCAAATTTTATTTCGCCGCTCTTCGAGTTCGGCAAACCCAAGTGCATCTGTCGGGGACTTAGAAATAGCTGGCCCCAGTTAGGGCGCTTCGTCCCCAGTGGCGGCAAATCCAAAGCCACCACCCCTGTCTGAGCCTGCATGCAGGTTTTATAGTTTGGCATTGAAGTATACCGTAAAATTTCGGCGCTCCTTCACGCGCAATCCTCACAATCCACGTTTTTTATCAATTTATGAAACATTATAAAGCACAAACGTACCAGGTGAACTTTTAAAGCATAAACCTAAGTGGACATTCTGAAACGCGATTCTTAGATCCTACACCCCTTTGGCTCTAAAACCTGGTCTGGGAGGAGGTACTAATTATACCCAGATAGCCACACTATGTTGGGACCAAACGTTGGCAAATAGTCGGCAACGACCTGTTGCACAAGCGTTGGCACATAAATGTTTGGAACCAACCACAAGGCCAGATCCTATATTCAACAACTGTTGTGCACTCTAACAATTTTACCACGTTGGGCCCAACATTTACCTAACAATTGTTGGGATTTCATTCATTGAACCAATGTTAGGCCAACATCAATCCATTCCAACAATAGGGCTTCTCCGGTTCAAACAACATTGTGGCCAACATATACCAACCAACTGTGGGGTCACATACATCTGAAACCAACGTTGGCGAACATTAGTCAGCCCAAGCTGTTAGGCCTTATTCGTTGAACCAACGTTGGACCCAAAGTGTTTTACCAACCAAATGTTGGGGGTTCTTACTCGTTAAACCTATGTCGGGGCCACACATGTACCAACCAAGTGTTGGGCCAATTTCGCTTTAACCAACAGTTGGGCGGAACATTACTATCACACAGTAATAAAACACTTATTATAGAGAATTTATGTTATAGGCCTATTCAAAGCAGTTAAATCGATGGTTCAAAATTCATCAGTGGCACTTATCTGGTGATATAATCATGTTAAATATAAAAGATCAATAGTGGTGTGTGGCAATTTGAAAAGAGTTAATTATAAGTCATCCCTCGACTGATGTGCTGAATCTCGGAGGACACTTAAAACCTATTTGTTGGCCCAACCCGAACACTGGGATTTTCGGTCAGGATTGGCTGTTAAGGAGGCCCACATTGGTTTCGGTGGGGGCTTGGCCAATGGTAAGGCGGCCCAACATTGGCCCAACAATGTCCCACCGAAAAAATACTGAGCTGATCAATTTTGGTCTCAACCCAACCTACAATTGTTTTTAACAAGTCAGCTATTTTCTAAATTTTCACATTCACAGTGAATATTTTACAAAAAGTTCACTAACAAAGTGGGAATTTTTTGCTGAGACAATTTGAGGAAAAAATGTTTTAAAAAATGCTGCAAAAATTCTAGTAGAGCACTAAGGTTTATATACCTTTGTCGTCTGAATGGAGCATTCCGAATTTTTTTAATTGAGGTTTTGTCTTTATCACTTAATGGTGGGATCTAATTAAAATAAATGTGTGGGCTGGCAATGGTGAATTCTTGCAGGAAAATCATGTTTCCCAGTTGTGTCAATTACAACAAAAAAGAAGGAAACGGTTGAAATATCATGAAGAAAACTTGTACATTATTAATCGTTAATACTAACAAACAAGTTCTCAATGAATATATAATAGCTAAACCAATCTTCTCATTTCTCATATATGAATTTTCAATAAAAAAATTATTCACATTTAAAAGTGGCGCAGGAGTACTTACCTGGCACAGGAGAGTATCCCTGATCACGAACGGCGGAGCTCCCAGGGTGGGACCTGTTCTATTCAGGCCAGTCTAGAACGGGACCACTGGTCCAGGTGGTGTCAGTTAAGTCAAAGTTTTGTCCCTTGGGGACGTTGTTACTCCTTCGGGGAGCAGAACTCCTCTTCGGGAGTATTGTTTAGGTTTCGCCCCTGGCTCTTCGCCAGAGGAGTCAGGGGACTTTTGGAAAAAAAAAAAAGTGGCGCCAGGAGTGTCTCGTGATCACGACGGCGGAGAGCTCCCAGGTGGGACCTGTTCTATTCAGCCAGTCTAGAACGGGACCACTGTCAGGGTGGTGTCAGTTAAGTCAACAAAAAGTTTTGTCCCTTGGGGGGACGTGTTTGTTACTCCTTCGGGGAGCGAAAGAACTCCTTCGGGGAGTGTTGTTTGGTTTTCGCCCCCTGGCTCTTCGCCAGACAGTCAGTGGACTTTTGGAAAAAAAAAGCTAGTAGTCACGACGGCGGAGCTCCCAGGTGAGGACTTGTTTCTATTCAGCCAGTCTAGAAAACGGGACCACTGTCAGGTGGTGTCAGTTAAGTCAAAGTTTGTCCCTTGGGGACGTTGTTACTCCTTCGGGTGAGCAGAACTTCCTTCGGGAGTATTGTTTGTTTTTCGGCCCCTGGCTCTTCCG
The DNA here is from genome assembly GCA_029531755.1 of Holothuria leucospilota. Classification (NCBI taxonomy): domain Eukaryota; kingdom Metazoa; phylum Echinodermata; class Holothuroidea; order Aspidochirotida; family Holothuriidae; genus Holothuria; species Holothuria leucospilota. Next base: position 49,476,758 of record CM055972.1, read on the forward strand.
CAGGAGAGTAAGGGTGACTTTTGAAAAAAAAACAAAGCTAGTAGTCAAAGTTTTGGTCCCTTGGGGACGTTGATTACTCCTTCAGGGAGCAGAACTCGCTTCGGGAGTATTGTTTGGTTTTCGCCCCTGTCTCTTCACCAAGAAAGAGTCAGGGGACTTTTGGAAAAAAGGCTAGGCCTGGCGCATCCGGTTGTGGAGCTGGTTTTAAGCGTGGGGATCATGAGTGTTACCCTTTACCCACAACTGCTCCGGGGCACCCTTGGGCAAGGTGCACCTGTATTTCCCTGTACTTTTTACGTGTTGTTGCCTTCGGGGCGTGAGGTCTGCCTTCGGGGCGTGGCGGTCCGCCTTCGGACGTGAAGTTTGCCTTCGGGCTGTTGTGTTGCCTTGCGTGCGTTGTTGCTTTCGGACGTTTGTTTGTTGCCTTCGGGTGTGTGTTGCTGCTTCCGGCCGTGTGTTTTGTTTTCCTGTTTGTATGGTGGGGTGTGGCTGGGGGTGTCGTATATGGTGGGCCCCAGAATTTTTTTTTTTTTTTTTTGCTAGCTTGGTGTATAGGTAACTTTGTAAATGATGTGTGGAGTAGATTCATGGTTGTGTTCTTGCCGGTCCGGATTTGTTTTCTTCCTGTTTTTGATTAGTGTCCGTTTCTATGCACTTTAAAAAGCACGTCTAGTACTTAAGCCTGGCGCATTTCTGATGAAATGCTGCGGCAGAGAATCTCACTGTCCTGATAGCTCTTTAGAATACACCAAATCGCATCTGCGGACTTAAAAATTCAAGATCTGTCCCAGAAAATCCCCAGATCGGCCTACCATAGACGCACCTTCGGTCGGTGCCAATTAGTGCAGACTTCAAATTTCCTCATGCGCAGTAGTGTAACCACGGGGTTCAGTGCAGGATCGCCAATAATAAGTGGAAAAAAGAAGGAAAAGAAAGGGATTTATGAGAACAAAAGGACGTAAATTATAATTTAATAGATAACTTTTTTAACCAGAATGTAGTAAAAAATTACCCAGAATTTTTTAAAAACTAACTTCTTCAGTGAGTTTCGGCTCGTTGGCACCACATGTGCTTGTCTAATATTAATTCTGTTAAAATCAGCTTAATTAGAATTATTTTTCCAAGATCCACGCAATCCCAAAACAAAATTGTTCGGAAAGTTACAGTACGGCTTTTCCTTGGACCTGGCACCGGGGCATTCCACTGGACCCTAACCAGGCCCAAAGGTGGGCCCTTGGACTCACTCCCATTAGAGAGCTTCCCCTCCAACGACGCTTCAAGACGACGATTTAGACTAACCATGTCGTGCCCCCGGTGCCTTAGTGGCCCGGTGGCCTCTAGTCCCCCATCCCCACCTTCTAAGTCTGCGGTACCAACTGAGCGAACTTGCCACGGGCTAACGAAAACATATAATTCTTTCTAGCCTTTGCCTTTGAATAGTTGTGTCGATTCCATTTATTCTGCAAAAAAGAACTATCATATTGTCATTTGTACCACAAAGGTGAATCGAATTCAAACTAAAGTTCAGTGGGCATCAATGCCAGAAACTTCCCCTTTCAATAAGAATCTGCCAAGTGTTGAAAGAGCTATTCATGTGTTATATAATTTTGTACACGAACACTTGAAGTTGGTTGTTTAACCTCAGACATATTTAGCCACAGGTGGATTATTTGAAAACTGTCAAACTTAAAATTGAATAGCACAAGCGTAAATCAGAACATTCATTCTATCATAAATAAGCTTTTCAGTGCAAAGCAAAAGCATGAAACCATCGCTTTTCTACAAAGTGGATGTAGGAAAATGTGTGACCCTTGATCAACTTTTATGATTATTTCGTGGTAAAATTTTTTACCAAAGTCACAGACAAAGGGTGAGGTTCTGCTTGTTTATCCGCAAAATATTAACCATGTCGAATTCTGTTTATTGATATGGCTTTTTCATATTACAGTTCTTCAAGGTCGTCTATCGGCCACCAAACAATGGTATTAAGCAATGTGCTTTTAATTTGTGTTTGATTTCGTAATAAAGGAAAGTAGGATTTTTTGTTTCGCCTGATCTTCTTTCCAAGGCTTATTTTATCTCCTGTGAGATTTCCTTGTTATTTACACGTTGTATAAGTTTGGATGCCTACACTAAGATTTGATTGTGTGAGCAAAGACGTATCTGGATATATACGCGTATAATTTACAAATTGTCTTATAGAAAATTAATCATACGAATAACAGGAGAATAATTAATAGTAATGTATCTGCCTTCGATAAGCTTTCCGGTACAAAACAAAAGTTTGCTGCAATCGCTTTTCTTAAACGTGGCTGTACGATTATGTGTGACACTTTATCAACATTTATGATTACTGCCTAGTAAAACTGTATTAAAGACACAGAAAATGGTGAGGTGCTATTTATTTATCCGTAAAAGTTAACCACGTCGAAGTCTGTTTGTCAACATAAATTTCCCATATTGAACGTCCTTTAATGTAACCCGTCGACCACTTAACAGTGGCATTAATTAGCGAAATGATTAATTGTATGAAGCATTGCAGAAAGTGTCTAGAACAATGAAATTGCTGTTACATTCTAGGTGCCTTTAAACACTGGTTCTGTCAAAAACAACTCTTCAAACGTTTGAAATACGTCATTGCATGGTGGGATTTCGGCTTCTATGACTAAGCATATGCTATTCTTAAAGGTTTAGCTAGATTAGCCGATAGTATATTGAGTAATTCAGTGATATCACTAGTATTGAGTTATGAGATGGTATATTTATGACTGAAATAAGCGATATATTTCGAAGTCGTCCAATACTTTTCTAACAAGTAAGATGGTAGTGGAAAGACAAAATGCGTAATTCAAAATTTGAAGAACATAAATTGGCAGGTTTGTTTCAAGTACTTTTGCCACAAAGTTACAGCATGAACTAAGTAGGAGCGATGTACATACAAGCTTTGAAACTTTTGATGATCATGCTCACGCATTGAAAAGAAAACAAAAAAGGGGGAAATATTAATATGGCAAATGGCATTAGGAATAATTTATTGTAGAATGGAGAAGGCGTTCACAGCTCCTAGAATGGCCCATGACAAACTCTCTCTAGTTTTGATCATAGCGGATTGTGAAATCTATAGGAATCATCTTCTAGCTTCTAGCTTCTAGCTCCAATAACGGCTTTCATGGGTAGTAGGGCAATCCACTTCAGAGCCGTGATATACCTAAAACACATTTCAATGTTTATACCGTCAGTTCACAAAAGGCCCGTTGTATAAGGACGCAAATAACTTCTCATTAATACCCTGGATCAAAATTGCGCTTAATTGAATGAGATTATAAAGGGAGACATTAGCAGTTAACTGGCAGATCGTTGGTGGTCCGGCAGTTGCAAGTCTGGCGAACCACTAGCGTCAAACATGGGCGGTCCGCCAGTAAAATTGCCGACTTTTTTCCATCGTCCCGTCGACGGAAGCCGCCATAGAAACGCCAGTGAACGGCCAACCGTCCGCTGGCACTTTTCTTCTAGCTGTTCATCAGCCAAGCCTAGCAAGATATATATTGGTGATACCCTGAATGTCTACTCAACTATTTTCATGCTTTGTCACTAGAGTATTACAGTAGTTAAAAATACCGTTCACGATGTGAATAGCTCATCGGTGTATTGAGAAAATAACAAATTCCTCAAAAACGTTCGCCGTCGTTCCAACATTGGTCCGCAGTCGGGATTCTGCTTGGTCCTCTACCAGCGATGTCTAGCGTCACTACTGGGGCGGACCGACAACATTTTTCTGCAGGTATATTTTATGGCATACAGCATTTCACCAACATTTACATAAGGAGTTAATATCCGAAATGTTCAGGTAAACAATGATTGTTTTAAGGGAAAATTCGGCTATCGATCCTCTAGATATCGGCTGTCGGTTTGATTGGTGGGCGGCCTCCATAGCTAGTTTTTTCCGTCAACGTTTTCTGGAGTAAAACACTGACTAACCGCTAATGTGTTGCAGAATGGGCTCAGAGCTGGGGAAGGGGGGGGGGGGAGATCCAGCAGCGCCTCTTAGGTGCATGATTGCAGGGGCAAAATGGTATGGCTAGTAAACGAGTATGAAGAACACAGTGACAAGCTTTGTGAGAACACAAGGTACGGTCGTACAGGCTCAACTCAAGAAATATGTATGGGAGTTCACTGGAACTGCTTTATAGTCCGTTATCCACAGGGTTGTTCCGGTTACACTTTGGAAGTAACTCGTTATAGTTACAGTTATTTCTCTTAAATTGTAACTCGTTGCAGTTACTAGTTACAATGTAAAAAATGTAACTAGTTACAATTACTTTTGACTGACAAGTAACTAGAGTCAACTCAAAAGTAACTAGTTACCTTAACTTGAATACATCTACGTATCAATCGGGGACAGTGGCGTAACCAGCCTTGTGGGTGAGAGGGGGGGGGGAACAACCACAAGGAGGCCCACCCTCTTCTAAGATGAAGTAATGGAAAATGTGAAATGACCGAACAACGCAGCAGAATGTACTGCTCTCCGGAGGGGTTGGATTCAGGGGACCGCCGTTGGACTCCAGGTAGGGTTCAGGGGCATTGTCCGGTGGGGCCTAGAGAGCGTAACCCCAGGAGGTCCTGGAATAATGTGAGTGAACATTAGAATGAAACATTTGAATGCCTTCAAATCACATTTTATGTGCAGAAAAAACCTACAAAAGTCACAGGTTGACAATTTTTCTTTTGTAATACAATACTTGGACTAAAGGCAGCACAATTCGATTCATGCATGGAGCTGTGGGCGGGGAGGATGAATCATGATTGGGGTTGCATTGGCTTTGGAACAAGAATTTCACATTAGATGTCAAATTGGTAGAAGGCCAATTAGAGAACATGTATCTGCGATGTGTGCTCCTGGAGTTAGGCCCGTTTCACTTCAGTCGAATAATGATGGCCCCGAAGACATTAGTACTAGTGCACAAGCTTACATCGGTTTCCTATATTCTTTTTCATGTTATGTGTATAGAGTTTTATATACGCGTGGTGGGTGTCCGCAGAGCCCCCGGTAAAAGGAATGTTTTAAGATACTTCAGAATTGAGTAGTCTAACTGAACAATTTCAATTTTAAATGTACTTTGTGTCCGCTGTGGCTGTTTTTAACGAGAAAGTAACCAAACCAAAATGTAACGCAGTTACAGTTACTTTTGCAATGAATTGTAATTGGTTACTTGCTCCGTTACATGATTTTAAATGTAACTTACTCGTTACGTGACTTCGTTACACAAAAGTAACTCGTTACAGTAACGGCGTTACTTGTAAATCGTTACTTCCCAACCCTGGCTATCCATTCCTCGATGATGATGATGATGATGATGATGATGATGATGATGATGTAGCCCATGACACAGAGGTATGTTAAGTTCAGTATGTTTAGACCACACAACAATAGAACAAATTGATTTAAAACTTCATGACGACTTCTGCAGGAAATACTTTTCCGGTGAAAGAAATCACTGTCGGAAAATACATAAAACAATGTTGTGCCCTTTCGAGCATTAAAGGAGGATTAAAATAAAAGGGCAACATAAGAAAGCTCCCTTAAGATGAACTGTACTTTTTCTGTCGACTTTACACTTTATGCCAATCAAGAAGCTGCAATGTCACGGAACCTTTCAACCATGAGGACCAGGTGTGCACTAATCATTACTTTCACAATATCGAGTCTAAAAAACACCGCCGATGGGACGTCTGCAGACAAGAAAAGAAAGTAGTTCCTGACTGACCTAGTGATGAAAGGGGAAGTTCTGGACGGTGCTGACATCTTGTATATTCTACCACCTAAAGATGTGACAATCTACTTCACTGAATGTACCACGTGCGTATCAGTGGGGTCGTTACAGCAGATACCGTCAAGCAAGGCCTTCGAGAAAGAAAGCCTACCAAGAAATATAGGCATAATGAGAATTATTACACTTCCAAGAACCTCCAGTCGTTCCGTCTGGTTCCGTGCAAATTAAACTTTTCAAGTACCCGGCAGCATGAGCATATCGAAAGCGAAATTGCGCATGTGTTGACAAGGACACAATCAAACTACATGCATTTACATAGTAGGAGGACGAGTAGGAACAAAAGGAGGAATGTACCAGCGTAATGGGACATAGCGCTGGCTACGTCGCCGACGGGTACCAAACACATTCGCACAGTTAACATGGATGTGGAGCCACGGCGATTTTGATCTAGACATCTTTCTTTAATGTACGTTTTATAAGAAATACGATATCAGTACCATACCAGATAACGTAGAAAAGGAAGACAAGACATAGCATGGTCACAATTAAATAGAACAAAAGCTGATTTCAGAGTTATCGGTTATTGTGGCGTGAGGTGAAATTGCATAACTTCACCTCATAAGTCTAGAAGCGCTCTTAGCCTATTTTGCTAGTGTTAAGGCGTGAATAACGTCTGTAGGTTACAACAGAACGATATATTTATTTCATCATAAAACTGAAGTCATCGGAACTTAAAGTAATGTGTCTGGTGGAAGAGACTAGCGGCCCCAGTGTAGCCTATGATATACTATGTATTAAAGTACTTTGCGGCATTATTCCTGTGTATTTATAGGAAGTGATACACGTCTTGTCATCAGTCTTGCCGCACGCAAAAATTCTCACATCGAGGTGAAAATCCAATACAAAAGCATAAAGGGGTAGCTACCGCTGATCGAAAAGCGTCGACAATTGCGTTGACTATTTTTTAATGCTAGTATTTACAGAGTGCTACTATCCAACATGTCAGAGTGTCTGCATGTTTCCTTCGAGAAAAGCCCTGTGAGCTGAGTTTTAATAGCCTCAATATTCCCTGTTAGCTATAAACTGGCTCTTTTAACGCATTCATTGATAAAATGCCCTTCTTCAGTGCCGAAATTGTGTACATCACGTTCTTATTCGAGCAAAGAATAGCGCCTTCCAGTGCAACAGGACACTTACTATTTGAATTCTGTACGGGGCCAAGTGTATGAACCTCTAGGTAATCTAAGGGTAGGGCCTAGATATTCCAATATACTGGAAAAGAAAGAATGCATGTTAGATTGCATGGCAGATGCTAGAAACACTCACTTAAATAAGCATGCAGGGATGCAGACACAGTTTAATGAAAGTTCTTCCAACCGAGTCTTTGAAATAGGGAGAAGGGTACCGAAGATTATTCTCGCTGAAGGACCAGCAAAGTAGGTTGTAAGTGGCCAGACTCTTATGTTATTCTGAGATGACTTGATGAACTAAAATATGAAATTTCGTGCCAGAAAAAATAGCATTCACACAAAGGTGAATGTTACTGTGTTCCAAAGTCCAATAAGAGACAGCTAATTGCCAGTTGGATGAAAGGTCTGCTACTGTGAACGTAGGCAACAGAATATCAACTTCTGTCCTCAAGTATAATTTCCGGAAAAGTTTAAATCTGACAATAGTCTGCATTAATTTATTGTCTGGTCCACAGTAATGTCTCTGACGACTGGAAGATTCACCAACTATGAGCTCTTTATTCCCAGAACAGTTGTAAAATCGGCGTGTCCTACCAAATGATAAACTATCGGAGGAGTTGTTATGAGATAATTACCATCGAATTAACAACAAAATGCAAACACTGGAAAAGCCCACATCACTTTTTTCATTGGAAATGAGTTACTTCAGAAATCATCAAAGTTTGCGGAGGTATACCTCCACCGGGTATTTCCTTAGGAGATTTTGCTCTTTGAAAGCATATTCCAGTGGCATTTCACAAGGTTTCATGTAAAAGAGAAAAATTTCCAATTCATGAACCCTAAAGTCTGTAGCGGTACTCTAATTGTAACTCAAAAAATTTTATTTCAAAGGTAACTTATTTAAAAAAAAAATACCTCCAGTTCGCATCAAGGTCACTGGATGTCATGTTAAGTGGGCATATTGCCTAAAATTACTTTTGATTCTCTTCATACATAATATGCTATGTTTGTCCTTGAAATTTGATTCCGTTGGTATGTTGAAATGTTTTTTTTTATGTAGATTTAGCATGAAACTTTACCATATGAAGGGTAGATTAAACGAAGTTGCTAAATGTACCCCTTAAAGGTGTCAATATAAGTCATACAATGCTATGTATAATCAATGACATCACACAGAGTTTCCATAATGCATTGTATCTCTAGAAGAAACGTGCATTTTTTTTTCAAAATTAGTATAGTCTCCCTACAAGCCATTGAGATGAGGTTTTAAATCCTAAACAGAAATATGTTTGCATTTTTGAAGTCATTGAATTTGGTAGAGTCCCTTGCAAACACCCTTTAAGTACCAAGCAAAAACAGCTCTTGTTGGTTGCATGTCATTGTAACTTTAAGCTCCCGTGAATATTACACAAGCAAGTGATGACGGATAGGGTACAGAAGATTGACATCTGGAGATCAGTGGACAGAGGATGAGACTCAGGGAACAGAAATGATGGGAGTATCCAGGAGGATATAAACTTTTCTCTTTACCTTTCACTGTTTTTTACTGTTGTGTTTGTTTATTCCTTATTTTGTTTAACTATCATTTTTAGTTAACCTTTGTAAAGGGGGATTGCGCATAAAAGCTCTGCTTCGTCAGTCCTCCTCCATCTTCTTGTTACATTGTTGCATTAAACTCCATATTTATATTGTGAAAATAAACTCAAACTCTAACTGGTGCATGAGTCAGACGTAACAGATCGCCATGAAGAAGAGAAAAACATGCATTAGTATTGGACAGAAAAAGTACTCGATATAAAGCATGGTTCCTCAAGAGAGAAATATACCAAATTTATGTCACGCTTGGCAGTGCTTCCTGCAATGAAAGAGTGTAGGCACTCCAATCTACATAATATCTGAAAATGTTGTTGCTGATAGTAAAAAATTCTGGTAGTTCCAAATTCGGGCGAAGGATAAAGACACACGTCTGAGCTTGATTCACTACATTTTGTCATGCGAAATTCTGTGCGATAAAATAAAGCAAGTCTTGTTTTCGTAGTGTTTTTGAATACGTTGAAATACAACGTCCATAGCCGTGATCTGTTTAAATCATCATCCTAGGATACCATTTCCCTACTATTGTGACAGGAGCACGCAGGTTTCCATCACCAAAGTTTTTCATCTTTTACCAATGTGTGACGACGGAACATGATCCCATCATCCAGTCCAGTTACTACTTCAGTAGTTAAAAGTTATGAATAACGGATAAAACTTGAACAAAATCTTACATGTAAGGAGAAAGCTTTCCATATTTGTTTTTTAAAGATTACAGATTTTATCATGTACTTTGACTCTGGCGAATACTTCCATACAGTAGCCGTTTTGACAAGTATGCAAATTATTCATCGAGCACAATTTTCGAAAAACATGGATATGAGAGAGAAAATTAACATGACAGAAGTAAACTAAGAAGTAAACTTACGTCGCGGTAAGGGTACAGCTGCTCAAGCAAAGCTTGTGTGGTATCCACCTTATTCATCTGCCAAAGAATTATTACGAAAGTAATACACTAAAAAGAGAATTAACATAACTTTATAATAATGATGATGATGGTGTTGGTGAAGGTGATGGATATATATATATATATATATATATATATATATATATATATATATATATATATATATATATATATATATATATATATATATATATATATATATATATATATATATATATATATATATAAACTCAAGAATGGTGGTAAGCGGACACAGTCGCATAAATTTTAAACCTGTGGAATATGCGTCTAACATTGGCAACCTTTGCCTTAGTAAGAAAGTAGATACCTAAGAAAGAAGATACCACCAGATGATGAAAAACTGAGGTCCGAGCTGGGATTGAACCAACGACCTACTGCTCAACGTGAAGTACCAACTGAGCTATCGGAACTCTACTGGAAGAACTGGTCAATTTAATTCAAATACCTGACGGGACAGTTTTCCATCTTTACGTCACTTGTAAGTTCCGCCAAGCTTTTTTTTAATTTTGTAAATACGGAAGTGTATATGTGACGTCACATGTACACTTCCGTATATATATATGTATATATATACATATATATATGTATATATATATATATAATATATATATATATATATATATATATATATATATATATATATATATATATATATATATATATGTATATGTATATATATGTATATATAATAAGAGAAAATCCACGTATGCTCCATGAAACATAAAAATAATAATAAGTAGAACACACCACAAAGATGACAATACGAGAGCACAGATACGGAAACAGAATAGCGTATATTTCGGACACTCCTGTGTCCTTCTTCAGCGCAAAATGTGAAGTGAAGTTTAATTTACAAATAACAGACACAGCAATGAGGTTAAACCCCTTGACGAGGGTGATAAATCACAGAGGGGAAATCGCTTAGGATGCCCAGGTCCTTGTTTAGGCCACGGGTGTGTGTGGACAGTTTTATTTCCCACTTGCTTTCGGATTTGAGTCTTTGAGTGACAGACGGGTAATTAGAACCGAGCAGAATACATCTTAAATTAGATGAAGAGTGGTTAGGTTCACTACTGAAATGTTTTGATACAGGATAGATTATTGATTTATCCATCACAGTTTTCTTGTATATATATATATATATAAATATATGTATATATATATATATATATATATATATATATATATATATATATATATATATATATATATATATATATATATATATATATATATATATATATATATATAAACACCAGAAAGTATGGATGCATGCATGCCAGTTGGTAGATTTAAACGAAAAACGAAAGGTATTTTGAGCATATTGAGTACAATCTTCCTATGACGAAAATTGTCAACAGCTCTATCAACTCTAGTTAGGTGCTCAACTTCATGCATGGATCAGTTGCCCAAAAGATGTAAGCAAATTGACATTTAAAGTGAATCTTAAGTCCAGAATTACAAAAATATATATTCTAGAGGTTAAAATGTAAATCTGATTCTTCCAACGAAAATTTTTATATATCACATTTTGCTGAATTACAAACGTTGAAATTTATCACTTAATTTGAGAGAGTTAACTGCGCATTAATTTGTAATGTCCTTAATGTACAACTCACATTATTTGCCTGTTTCCTTTAAAATTAAAATTTGTAAAGCACGTTGAAAAATGTACTGTTTTCTTGCGAAGTAGATTGTAAGGAAAGGGTCTTAGAGTCAAATCACCTTACAAACAGTAAGGCAGTAGTCTTTTTTGACACAAGATGCAGTGGCTTTCTAAAAAGTAAAAGGAAAAAAGGACTCTACTTTGAGTAGTAAAAGATTGACATTACAAATAATTGCGCAATCTACCATTTTGAATTGATTTAATAAGCTTCAACATTTTATATCTCAGATCAATAATGTCCTTTAAAGATGTGAGCTGGACCATTTGGATTATTTTTTAATCTTTGTAGCGTATATTTTTGAAATTGTAGACTTCAAGTACACTTGAATGGCAGTATATCACAGGTTAAGCCAGAAGTTGTTCTAATCTAATAATCATGGGTAATTTGGCACCTTTTTGTCAATACTTCTCTCCAAGGAGAATTTGCTGTTCATTGTAGTCTTATTCCCTTTGTTGCTGAGCTGCTGTCGTACCATAGTGACCATTACAGCTATAAGCATATCAGCTGCTTATTCGAGGGGCTAATTGTAGTAACCAACCTTTGGTCGAATAGGTTAATTGGGAACCGAGGTTTCTCCCTAAAAACTGTGGTAGCTATGACTAATTTCAGTTGAGAGGGAAAATGTGTTATGCAGTAAAAAGCTCTTCTTCAGTTACAAATGCAGAGTAATAGGACAAATTTAAATAATGTATACTTCAAAGGGGTTCGAACAAGAGTGCCAATGAAAGAAAGAACTCCACTAACACCAGTAGCGTGTGATTTGAGTTGAATGATCGTCATTATATCGCCGAAGAGAGGAGCAACAGCACATCTCTCTATCCATCGTTCTGTCTGTCTGTCTATCGGCCGGTCTGTCGGTCGGTCGAACGGTCTATCTGTTTGTTTGAGGGGCACACGGTAGAATTTGAAAAGCTATTTTAAATAATAACGTGCTTAGTATGGTATAGTAAACCGTAAAACAAAAGTCTTTATTATTAGACAAGGGTGTCTTGTCTTAGTCTAAAGTCTGAGTTAATCGTGATTCACATATACCATCAGTGTATCGAAGAAGATAACCTTACTTTTTCGCCATTGCTTACATTCTCATACACCTGTAGACTTTAACTGAAGTCACATTATGCTTGTTTCTTCATATAAGATTCCTCCTAAAATTAGATATAATTACCCCCGTCATTTTCTCGTTCCCTCCAGCTGCACCATATAGGTTTTTATCGTCAATTGGTTTCTTCTCAGAGAGTTTGCTGCATTGTAAAAAGTCATAACAATTTTTTTTATAGCCTAAATGTTGTAAATTTGAGCATTTAATGCACTGCCATTCACTCATTAAACTTAGCGTACAGGGAAGGAAATAACAGGTAAGTTGTGACATTAAAAAGTTCTGGAAACTGGAATACAAGAGTTTACTGTCCAACCCTTCCATGTTTTCCTTACAGTCATTTAGAAGGAAAGTTTATTCTGAGCGCAAAGGGACTGCTTCTATACCTGAAACAGTTTTCTTAAAATACGGCGTTATTGCACACGAAAGGAGCATAAAATAAAAAACCATTATACTTCAAAGTAGTTTTAGTGAGGACATCTCAGGCAACGGCAGGTAGATGTACCTCAATATATATTTGACTCATGATTTATTCGAGAGGAAAGTCTACAGAACGATCGTTGATGTGAATATCATGATTTGGCTTGCACGCAGCAAATTTGAGTGTTTTTGACTCCTTGCCGGAGGCAAATGGAATCTATACGGTGGCGATGTCGTGTGTGTCTGTGTGTGGGTGCGTATTTATGAGTAGGTTGGCATGTTTGTGTGCATTTTTGTGGAACTTATCTCGTAAACACGATTTATTGAAATACCAATGACGGAAAATTTATCTTAGTAAGAGAAAGAACCGAGAAAGAACCCTGTTGTTTTTAGTCATTTGAAGTCACCAGGAATATGAACCGGAAAACCTTGCAAACACGATACTTTAAGATAGTAATGATTAATACTTACTTTAAATAAATAAAAATAAATAAAAATAGAAAATAAATACTTAAATACATTTTTTTATATTACGGAAAAGAACCTTATTTTTTGGTGGAGATCAGAGATCATCTGAGATCACCAGAGGTGAAACTACGAAAAACTTGTAAACCGCTTAAAAAGACAGCAAGAATGGACACTTTTCATACTGGGTATATAGATTTGTATTATTACGAGGACGTTCCCATTGTTCTTGATGGAGGTCAGAGATTATTTAAGATCATCAAAAACCTAAACACTTGTAAAACTTGTACCCTTGATATTCCAAGATCGAACAATTGGATACTTTTAAGACATAGATCTGTCAGGTTAAAAGAACGATCCCTTTTGATTCTGTTGGAGGTGCAAGATCATCTGAGGTCACCAGACGTGAAAATATGAAAACGTTTAAAGCTGCTCGTAAACACGTTTCCTCAAGAATAAACAGAAAGCGAACCTCCAATTCGGTCGTTTCGTGGCCAACAAAAAGTTGAGATGTGCTGAATTTTGGTACCGTTCCAAGGTTAAAATTATAGAGGACAACAGATATCTTTTCACAACTGTAGATTCAAAGGTAATTCCAATTTTAATTACGCAATGATAGACTTGCGTGAAGGATACTGTAACCATACTATAATTAAAAACAGTTAAAAATTAACGTGCATAATGATTGTATAATTCTCACGGCCCGGGTTCGAATCCTACTCAAGTACTTATTATTTCACTTTGTGTTATTCAGGTTTTGTCTTCTGTTACTCATCATAATTCAGATACAGATTTTCGTTCAAAGGTCGTTCGTTCGAACGTTCGAAGTGCAAGAAAAGAACCTCGAAAATTCGGGTCGTACAACTGTGCCAGTGGGAGGTAATCAGAAGTGAAAGACTGAAAACCTCTGACGCACCATATCTCAAGTGTTGACATATGGATGCATGTCATATTTGGAATTTCGCTAAGTTATACTTAATATTTATAAACAATATTCCCGTTGGTTTGGTAGAGTTCAAGGTCATCTGAAGTCACCGGCGGTGAAACTACGCAAATTTGCAAACTGAGGTATTTCATACTTGGATGCCGCATACTTATTAAAAGAGCCTTTTTGTTTTTGGTGGAGGTGAAAGTTGAAGTCACTAGAGTTTTCGTTTGGTGAAAAACCTCGTAAGCACGATAGATAAACAACATAATCTTGAGGGATTTCATAGTAAGCATGTGGATTCTTCATATTGCGTTCAATAGTTCAATGTTTTGTTGGGTTTCAAAGGTCATTTAAAGTAAAAAAGTCAAGCTGTCAAAACCTGGTTTGGAACTATCAGGGATCTAATGGGCAGTAGGTGGACGACACATGTCTTTTACAAGACCTCCATTGTTTTTAATGAAAGTCAATGGACATGTTAGGTCAACAGAGGTCAAATTATGAAGACATCGTAAAACACACGATATCTCAAGAATGGTAAATTTGGCGGATAATCCTCAGTACGACAAAACGTTTCCTTTCGGCAAGGACTCACTTGGCCTTGGCGGCTTTGTAGTTTAAGAGTATTTTTGATCTGGCTGTGTCAATTGGAAGATACAAGAACCTAAAAATATATAAGAGGCAAGGAATCACTAAGCCTTCTAGCGTTCTGGTATATTCGTTGTGGTAGGTAAAACGAATGGAGTGTTTATATGGACGTATGGTTGTATTGTGACGCTTAGGTTGTAAACACAATTTCCCGAGATACGTATAATGGATGCTTTTGGTTCTTCGTATATGGAATCATCAAACTGTTGGGAAGAAGCATTTTGTTTCTGGGGGAAGTCAGAGGTCATTTGAGCTTACCAAAGGTAAAAGCAAATAACTTTGTAAATACGAAATGTTATGGTTGGAAGCATGGATGCTTGTCATGATTTGTTGATGCTGTCTAGGCAGCAAACGACCCTACAGGTTGTGATAGAAATCAAAGTTAGGTAAAACAACGACAACCTTCAAATTATCTGAGGTCAACGTAGATGAAGCTACAAAGCATACTGGAAATTACTACGAAACAAGATAAAGTAGAAATGATAAATTCTTTCCATACCGGGTATGTGCGTTTATCATATTGGCAGCAAAGAAAAAATCAGTGAGTACCTACACTGTACTGATTTGGTAGAGTTCAAAGGTTATCCGAGATTACTGAAAGTGACACTTAAGTAAAAACTGTTGAAATTACTTTTAAACACCACGATATCTCAAATTTGATGTATTTTTTCCAGAGATTTAAGTTCATAAAAACGGCTGAAAAGATTAATCAGCAAAGAGGTTCAGAAACGAAAACTTGTCATATGATGATTTGAAAGAAACCTTCAAAGTGTGACATGGTTTATTTAGTGACGATAATCAGGTTATTTAATCACAATACAAATGTATTTAAATCCACATGTATATGCATATGATATGAAAGGGTAGACTAAGAAAAAGTGATTTTTTTGAAATTGTTGTGGAAAACTAAAGAAAGATGACTGTACTTGTTAATGTATTTGCGAAGTTGTATTATGTCATCCATAGAACCGAAAGAATTTAGAATGATATATTTGTTTCTTAAATGACTGTAACACAATTATGAAATGGACAAAACAAAGTCTGTTGATTCTCAATTCTCGATCCTCAATTCTCGATTGATTCTCAATTCTCGATTGTATTAGTGGATGAATTTACATATTTTTACATTTCTATGTTATGCCATTTTAGGACATCGCATGAAGTTAAATCTTTCATCTACGCTAAAGCCTCTTTTCATCGTGAAAGTCAACTTGTGTTCTTGATTGACTATGTGGACTTTTTTCTTTGTCCCTTTTTTGGATTGATTTTTTGTTTATTTCTATACCTGCTTGGAACTCGAGTTATGTTCACACTGTATTTCAAATAGTTTCCATATTCTTAGCAGTGTCTGTGACCATTATAATAATTCAGGCCTTAAATGGCATTTGTTTTACAACGCTAAGCGACCACGGAAGTGGGAGAAGCCTGTGTGGCTTATGAATTAGACCTTCACTTCGAGTTGCTAACCAACTCAACAATTTAGATCAAAATTGGTATCTTTTGAAAGGCCAGCTCAGATAGGAAAACCGTAGATTACTCTTGAATGAAAACCTACCTTACTTTGACCCGGCCGTGGATTGAATCCCGTACTCCTCGGTTGCTAAGTTTCATTGCTTCAAATGCCACCGCCTTTATCCACTCAGCCACAACACCGTTTTTATATTAAACTTGTAAGATGGCCTGTTATAACGCGAGAGGTCTCAGACAGCCTCAAAAGCAACAACAGTTATTTGCTTTTCTACATCACAGACATTTTGTCCTTTCTAAGAAAGCCATATCTGTCTGTAAAATGAAATTTTTGGCCCCATAAATGGGTTGCTGAAATTATTTTTTATCATGGTACAAGGGACAGTTGTAGAGTTTGTGTATTAATCACTCCCTCCCTACATGTCGTTTCATATAAAATTTTTATTCATGATCTTCGTAGTAGCATAATATTAGACCTTGCGATTGATACTTAAAGACAGACTGTCATCACCGCAAAGTATATTTTTAGTGTATGTATATCAAAATTCTCAGCTGGTGACTGCTTTTTGATTGACATCAAAGTTTGAAAATTTGAAAGATGCAGAGTAGCTCACATTCCACACAAGGCAGAGAGGGTACTTTTATTACATTTTATAGCCTTGTGTGCTCACCAGGACATGGCCTTAAGTAATAAAACAGGTTTATTCTTGCACAAGGAAGAGCCTCATACAGTTTTGGGAGGAGCTAGAAGTTGCATAGTTGGGAGAATTGGAACTGTCTGGGATCATGAAAATTCCCCTTTAAGTCTTGACTACTGTATGTGTTTAGGGGCCATAAACCGACATATCTGCCTTTTACACAGAACTTTGCTACAATTTGCCCAACGTCTTTGGGGATACAGTTGTGATTGGAGGGATTTTTAATCTGGTATCTTCTTTGCTTTTGAAAACTTTGGTGACCTAACAAAGACCAGTTTTAAATTCAGGGACAAATATTTGACTGTGATGACGGCACACTCTTACGTTGACATTTGGCGTAAGAACAAAACCGTAGTACAAACAGCTATACATGGAGTTCTAACATATCCCCTGGTATTTATTGCAGACTAAATTTCTTTGTCTTACATCTAGTCTTTTGAATATATATATATATATATATATATATATGTTAACGGAAATACTGTATAACAACAGTGCTACAGAAATGAATGGCTGGATCTCAAAGGAGATACGTGACAGCAGTAGAAGCTAGAAATTTGGTAAATACAACAGCCATAAAAGGTTTTTGCAAAGCTTTCGAGCAATACTAGCTCTTCTTCAGTGCTTGATCACAAGAGTGACAAGGAGTGTACGGGACTTACAGCTTTTAAATTGTGAGGACAATGGTCCCCACTGATAGTCAATTAGGACTATCGTTTTTGAAAGAGGCGAGACTAAGTAATTTGAGTAAGCCTATTGAAATAGGCGTGACGGAGACGGTCTAATAGGATTACTTAGGCCTAGAGTGTAATCCCTTCAATTAGTATGCTGGTAAGTCGTTTCGGATATTCAGGCCGAATGGCGACGTAGTCTTGAGTTGACATTCCCAGAAATTTTCTTTTGTCTTACGGTTTCTATTGTCCCATGAATCATTTTGTTCGATAGCAATGACACGTAAATTGTCTATCGAATGATGCGGTAAATTGAAATGGTTGGCAACAGGTTGATCAATTTTTTTGGTTTTAATTGCTGACCTGTGCTGTGTCATTCTCATCCTGAGGGAGTTTTTTGATTCCCCCACGTACTGCGTTCCACATAAATTGCAGTAGATGAGATATATGACGTTTTTGGAAAGACAATTAATTGATTGTCTAATTTGGAAAGTGCGTGCAGTTTGATAGCTCTGAAAGTATTTAGTTGAATCAATCAGAGCGCACGTCTTGCAATTGGACGGGCAAGGTGAACAACCAAAATTCTCGTTGTTAGCCTCGACTGAGGTTTTGTCCTGAAATTTTGCCCGTACCAAAATGTCCCGTAAATTTGGGGGGCGGGAAAAAGCAACAACGGGGGGAGCGGGAAAGATAGACTTTAGACGAGCCGTGCTTTGAAGTATGGGCAAATGTTTTTGGATGAATTTGGCGAATGGTGGTAGACCGGGATGGTACTCAATTACCAATGGCACTCTATTAGATATATATATATATATAAATATATATATATATATATATATATACATATATACATATATATATATATATATATATATATATATATATATATATATATATATATATTTATGTATCTATATATATATATATATAATATGATTATACAGGTGGACGTATACCGTGTGTTGGAAGCTGAGTTACAAAGGAATAACAGCAAGAGATAACACTGAAATCCAACAAGTATTAGTAGCACGTAGGTGTATTTACGTTTCGATCTCCCTGAGATCTTCGTCAGAAATGATAAATGAACTTACAGAGTAGAAGGGACTAGCTTATTGAGAGAGTAGTGGGATAGGAAAGCTGGTTGCAATACTCCCAATATTGTGTATGTTCTGTACTGCTCGAAATGCCCGGAGGCCATTTACGTCGGTGAGACCGCCAATCGGTTCAGAACCCGATTTAACAACCATAAACATAGCATCAGAAACGACCCCCCCCCCCGGCTTTCCAGTCGCTTCTCACTTTAATGCCCACAATCACTCTCCTAGGGATCTCCGTTGCATTATCGTCAAAGACAAGTTCCCAAACACAGATAGCAGAAAACTATTCAAACAACAGTTAATTTTAAAGCTTAATTCCCATACAACAGGTCTCAACAAAGACTTGGCTTTCCTATCCCACTACTCTCTCAATAAGCTAGTCCCTTCTACTCTGTAAGTTCATTTATCATTTCTGATGAAGATCTCAGGGAGATCGAAACGTAAATACACCTACGTGCTACTAATACTTGTTGGATTTCAGTGTTATCTCTTGCTGTCATTCCTTTATATATATATATATATATATATATATATATATATATGTATATGTATATATATCTATCTATATATATATAATATATATATATATATATATATATACAGTCGCATAATTTTTTTTTAAACCTGTGGAATATGTGTCTAATATTGGCAACCTTTGCCTAAAAAAGACTATACCACCAAATGATGAAAAACTGAGGTCCACGCTGGGATTGAACCAACGACCTACTACTCAACGCGAAGTACGCTCTACCAACTGAGCTATCGGAACTCCACTGGAAGAACTGGTCCATTTAATTCAATAACCAGACGGGTCGTTGGTTCAAACCTAGCTCGGACCTCAGTTTTTCATCATTTGGTGGTATCGTCTTTCTTACTAAGGCAAAGGTTGCCAATGTTAGACACATATTCCACAGTCATTTTTACCTCCCGCATAGTTGTTCTCACCCGATCCACACAAAAATACAATACCTTATAGTGTTGGAATACATTTACGTAGAATCTGTTCGGTGGATGAAACTTATATGAAATGATGTCAAGAATATAAACATTACCTTTTGCATCAAGGTTATAATCCTAAGCTTATTGATAGACAATTTCACCCGGCCACTAGTCTATCTCAGTGTGACTTACTCAAACCCAAATCCCAAATCACTAAAAAGGTTCATCCCCTTGTACTTGACTTTAACCCCATCCTCCCCAATATTTCCAAAATACTTAAAAACACATTAATTTGCTTTACAACCTTCCCACCATCAAAGAAATTTTTCCAGAGGGTTTCATCATACCTGCCTACAGAAGAACTAAAAATTTGAAAGAATTAGTGGCGCCCTCAAAATTTAGGAATAAGTACCCCCTTCCTGATCTTACCTCCCCCGTTTATTTTACTTGTAACAACAAATGTGACCTCTGTCAAAACTACTCGTCTACTTCTCGTATTTTTTTACTGTACCGCCACAGGTCGCTCATACTGCATTAAACAATACATCACTTGTACTACTAAGAATTTTATTTATCTGTTAACTAGTTTTGAATGTTATGTCCAATATATTGGTTCTACTTCTACTGAATTTAAAGTTATATTTCGTAATCACAAATCCCACATGCTAACGAATAAGAAAACTTGCGTTGTAGCCACCCATTTAAATCACACTCCCCATGATTTAACTGACTTAGCTTTTCTCCCGATTGAACGCATCACTTACACCACAGAAACTAACAAGGAACTCCTCAGCCGTGAATTCTACTGGACTGCCCAATTGCGTACTATTTTCCCCTATGGCCTTCTTGTTTAACCTAGTCTACCAACCCTTTTTATTTAAGAGGTTGAAAAGGCTATCTACGATTTTTTTTTTTTATGTGGCCGTACGAAAAGCATTACGCGCACTACAATGATTAATACCTACTGTGACGGTGATCTCAAGGTTAGATATTGTGAGAAGTTATGTAAAATCTTTAAAATGCTAGTGTGTTTTCTTGATATTTTCCTTCCAGTTATGAAAGGCAATGGAAACTCTTTTTCATCAGGGCCCTAAAGTCTCGTGACTCTGATTTATTTTTCAGTTGTTATTGCTAAAACGTGATACTGGATTAACTAAACACAATTCATTTTTCAAGTAACACAAGCCAGGTGTGAAATTCGATACATAATTCCTAGGAAAAGTTTTTGAAACCAGATTATTTGGAGCAATTTGCCCATAAACGTTAATGGTCAAGCAATATTTTATGAAAACATTTACAAGAAGGGCATCTTAAGAGTGATGGGTCCCTTCGATAAGATTAATGACTCACTTGATTGTCTTAACCTTACTTGAACTTACACCCTTTTTTCTCGTTATTCATTATTGGGGATTAACTAAACCTATCCCTAGTTACTGGAGAAATATTTTCCATAATACCGACGATAGTCACTGGACAGATGTCAATTTATAACAGAAGCTGATGAACTGTTTGTCAGTGTCTCGTTTTATTAACCCTATTCTTGTAAAGGTTTTTTTTTCTTTTGTTGCCACTTCCTTAAGGAGAAGTGGAGCAATGATTAGTTTTACAATGATGGAAGATGGTCAAGTATTTTAGCACCCCCATCCATTTGCCCTTTGTTGGAACCATCGTGGTTACTCCCTTACGAAAAAAAATCATTGAAGTTCCCATGAAAATCCCGTGGGATTTTGGCCCAGAGAAAATGCTCCCCATGGAAAATGCTTCCCATGGAAAATGCTTCCCATGGGATATACTTCCCACGGGGAATGCTTCCCATGTAGAAAGCTTCCCATGGGAAGCATTCCCCAAAATCCCTCGGAAAATGCTTCCCACGGGCTTACTAGGAATACTCCTCGTGGAAATTTGTCATGTGAGGAGTTTTACTCATAAAATATATCTTTCAAAATCCATGGGCAAATTGTGGGACAATGTCTTTATTTCCATAGTAAACTTTCTGCCATTAAAGCTGGGATATATATATATATATATATATATATAAACTGCCTGTTGGTACTGTGGCCTTTAAATGATTCCAATACTGCATGTAATTATAGCAGTTGAAGAACATAAATGGTCAAACTCATTCGTCCTTTTCACACCTTTTACTTTAATTTTAAGTTCATGGATGCAAACAACAAAATATTTACTGAAAAGCATAGTTGGGTGAACTGAATGTCACAATAGCTCCACATCCATTTTGCAAGGATGAAAAGTTTGGTTTCGATATCCAATATGCAGTGTCCCACATACAGAGATCTCTCCACATATGCTCAGGCAGCTATAGCCTGGTCCATGCACAAATTTACCACTCATATACCACAGCCTACAGAGATGCATGTTAACACTGTGCAGTTCCAAATTTTAACAAAAACAGTCCATTCAAGTTGCATCAAGCACTGAAAAGTGAAAAGGTCCATCACATGTCTAATTGTTCAGTTCCTTGCACAATATAATTGTTTAAACAGATTTCTGGCACTCTCGTTAAGTGTAAGATATTTGAAGCCACAGCATATAGTATTTCAGCATTCATCCATGAATGCACAACTGCTCCCCAGGCTTTATGAGTATGCTACTAAAATTTACGCTACCATGGTTTGTTGGCATTGCGGTGGATCAAAAGCTGCAAAGAATGAAACGATTGGGAGTATAGCTGGCAGAATCTCACTCCTCCCCAACACAAACCCAGCCCTAACGGTTATGGGCTTTTATGTGCTGACATAACTAAAATGTCTCCAAAGCCAGGGAACACTACATAACATTTTTCCTAATTTTCTCATTTGCCAAGGGATTTCCACCGAACATGGACCTTTGTGGTCTAACGCGAAATGTTCACCCTCTCTGAAGTGAGCACTCGAGTTTGGAACCCCTCTCCTTTAAGTGGGTCGAAAACACACAACAGCTTGGCTGCAGAGACTGACATGCACATAAACAGAATCCTTTTCATGTAAAAGGAACAAACAATACATTACTACATGTTGCCAAATATATCGCAGATAGTTGTCTCATTATTCATTCCTGCCGCTTGTGGGACGGTGGGACCACGGAAGTCTCATTGCTCCCTTATGATTTTACCGGATCATATTTTTAAAAGCAATTTACTTTTTTAGAAGGGAAGGTTGTAAAACATGAGATCTTGAAGTAAAAGTTGAATGTTATGAACCATTTTAGGAAGCAAGAGAAACGCCATGTTCGACAATAATTTGCGAACTATTTTCTTGCCAGGTTACACTTCGACGACGGTGGCCAATACATGGAAAAGCAGCATCTTTCATGTAAGGGCATTAAAAAGGGGGACATTAAACACTTAGCATGATAACAAAAACATACACACACAAAAAATGTTTCTGCAAGTTTTTTGAATTCCCAACTACAAATGTCCTCTTATCAATTTCTTAATCTGCTCCAAAAGAAAAATGCATCAGTAGTCAGAGGCAGAATGTAAGTTATTATATTCAAAGAGAACTCAATAATTAGAGTATACAGAATATATCACCTTCGTGTACTTTTGTATGCTTAAGACAAATAGTCTAATGTTTACTGTCAAAAGAGTCTGCTATCACCTAGAAAGGCTTTGTTTTCTATGATTTTGTTATGTGATACTCCCATCATATAAATTATACACTTTTGGTTATTTCTTACTAGACCAAGCAATTATTCTTCGTACATCCATGTGGGAAGGTTAGATACACGTCCTTTAATAATACTCCCTTACCCTCTCTCCCTTGCACATTTTTCTTCGATTAATTGCTGTACACAACAACCAGTACTTAATAAAATAGATGTGAACCTTACAAAAACAAGTGTGGCATGCCACATGTGAACACACGTAATCACGTGTGGCAGAGCATATGGAAATACATAAGGAAAAAGGTGTGGTTATGCGTGGTGACACATGTGGTATTGGAACCAATCTGTCACACAGAACCACCGTTTTCCCTGGACGATTCTCACACCTTGAAATCTGGAGTTCGGCTTTGTATCAAATAGAGTGGCAACGAACAGTCCGGGAGATTCTCCCGTTAAGGGGATAACCAAAATTGTTCTGAATGAGGGAAAATTTATATGCAATACACTGTATAGGTTTTCTAGCCTAATATAACAAATTTAATCTAGAACGGAAAACTTTCAATAACTTACGTTTTTTTCAAGAACGGGGAGGTGAACCACTGACGAAGACGTGACTTTTTCTTTACTATGACAATAAACCTACCGAAAATATGTTTAATTCCATTACACTTGACCGACAAATTTTGCGGGAGGTTCGAAAACCTATTTGACACTGACAATGTTCACAGAGAATGCAATGAATTGTGGGTTAAGCAGGCATTAAGGCGACACCCATTATCAATTTTCTCCCGATCTGGGGAAAATTAGTCTCTCAACCGTGGGAATATTCCGATTGGTCATTAAAATTCAAGAGCTATATTATACCATAAAATGACTAATTGACATAATTTAACCAAGGCCTAAAAAGGCGTCAGCAGCCTAGGCATAGAGTAGACCACTGGGCCTAGTACTTACGGTCTACAATTAGTTGTACATTTGGCGTACAATTATGCAAGAGATTGACAACAAATTATAATTCACATGAATCCATTCGCCATTTTTTTCAACTCCTTCCACACTTCGTCGATTGGGAAAGTTCCGTCTTCTAATAAACTTCTTCAGCTGCGCATTATACGCCTGTTTCGATCGAGCTGAGAGCGTAACCATATCGGCCAATAGTTACTAGGTAGTATACATAGAACCGTTATAAACGTGTGTAAAGATACTATGTAGGGAGCACTGTTGTGGAAACAATAGAAAACAATTGCGTCTTGTAATATCCTCCGGTCGGGTTAGTCCAGTTTGCTTCGAATGACGGTGGTTTTGAACTGTAACTCACAAGTGCCGTCAAAAGTGTTTATTCACTCACTAGCTATCTGTGTGTACAGTTTTGCCTCGAGATTAACCATCCTGTGCACATCTGTGGTTTTTCAGTTTTGCTACATAGGAATAGTATAGTTTTTGTCAATAAAGTAAAGGAATACTCACTGTATCACTTGGATTGTACAAATTATTTCAAAGGTTCTGTGGTATCCTCCCAGACGTATTTAGCCAGGAAGCCAGTGAGCCACAACTGGAGAAAAGGCCGGGGCCGGCCCGATTTAAACCAATTGGTTTGAAACTGAGCCATAAAACTTCATCTAAATCTAAACTCCATACGTGTTTAGGAAAAGCCCTATAGTTCTGAATACAATTGGTGACTGTAACATAAATTCAAAGATCAGTTCACTCTGTCACTCATGACTTGTAAAGATCACTTATTGGTGTACCCAAAACATCAGCTCACACTCACCCTATGTGTGTATAGTCTGAAGCAATTTCAACTCAATATTGGTCATTTTCGCTTTGTCTAAGAGGTGTACTGAACCTCTTACCATTTCAAAAAGAGCACCCGAAGTGTTCTTTTTGATATTGAGAGAAGGGCTAAAAGAAACCTTCTGTGCGAGAATAGGTGAGATTTGTTATTTAAGGGTATATTTCTAGGCAGGAAAAGAGGATATAGATGTTATTAACGACCATGAAGTTTTATTGCCTAACAGACAGGGCTTACCAGATTACCATTTCATACAGTGAAAAGTCTGGCGATTTCTTAACGTTACGGCATATTGTGGGATAGACGATTAACTTAATGAGAAATTCATTACTTTAATTGATTCCCATTTGCTCGTTAGTAAACTCTGTCCATAGCGCTAAGTTCCCATTTGTCAATCGACAGAGTGACTTGCAGGAATACTGCTACAGCACTGAAAATGTTGCTTTTATATTTGCTGCTTACCTCAGTGTGAGGTTTCTAAATTTGTATAGGACGACTGTGTACATATTATTTCTTGAAATATTCTTGATGTAACTGTCAAACGTTACCATATTTAGAGTAAATGTTTTACAAATTAATTTGTGATGTTCAAATGCAGCATTACCTTATCATAAAACAAATGCAATCAAGGAAATTAGCCACATTTACTTATCTTGTCATCACTTTCTTTGCTAAACGTTCCGCATTTTGCATGAAAATGCATCGGTGGCCACTTTAAGCTGTTTGCCGTGATATGAAATATGTAAGATCGGGTGTGTTGATAGTGCATTACGAAATAGTAAAAAAGATTATGCTAATAACTGAAGATTTTTGAATAGTATAGAAAAACAGGGATTTCATGTTAGTTGTTAATCAACATTCATCAATATTCGGTACCTTGCTTGAAGCTCTGTGTGGCATAGTTTCTTTGTTTCTTCCCGTTCTTCTGATGCATCCTGGTGGGAAAAGTGATGATACCATCATACAAATAAAACGCGAGAAACTTAAAATTTTACTCTAAAATCTTCACTTTGTACAAGAAACGCATATCTGATGCGTTTGTTTATAATGTTACCTTCATAGATAAAGAAATGAAACACTGTTTAGAAATTCTTCATAGTGATGGGCATATCGTCGTATCATTGCTTGCTTCCATACAAATAGGGATGCATTATTCATACTCTCGGGAGGGTTACTCAATTGTCCAACCCAAGTTCTTCAACACGATTTAAGATGAACAAGATTGTTCACCTTTTATATCCTTTCTCCGGTAGGTCACACTTTGCTGGTCTGAACAAAAACCACCAATCAGCAGTCCCATGATACTTGTACGTTTGTGGGAGGGAACACGACTAAATACACGAGAAATACAATAAAAAGCAATCAACTGAATAAACAGAGGGCAATACACGAGATCCCAAACGTTACCAGCATTTCATTTGTAGAAATTAGCAAAAGCATTAATACCTGAAGAATACAGCCCATGAACGCTAACTACAAATTGTAGCAGCCAATTGATTTACGTAATTATTGGTAAAAGCTCATTACAAGTTTTCATTCCAAGTTGCTTTAGATAGAATATGATGTAAATATCATTCAGGCTAATTAAGCTTGTTACTGCACTGTGTCTGTTGTCTAAAAAGCATCAGGCATTTTGTTTTTAATCATTTAAATCATGAAGAAACGCAGAAAAAATGTTAAACATTGACTGTTACACAAAACAACAGATAGAGTATGCTGTTGTGTGCATATTCTTCGTAATCTAAACGTGAACGAGTATCGCTGAAGTATCTTTTTTGTAAGAATTTACTGGTAATCCTAGATGCTTTGTTGTGGTCATACAGCTGCAGAAAATTTGATAAGAAGTTATCCTTGTCATCAACAGTAACCAGCGGTTGACTCTTGTAGCTAGCATGGAATAACGATTGACTCTTGTAAGTGGTATGGATTAACAGTTGACTCTTGTAACTGGCATGGATTTTGTTAGGTCATTGTCGTCTTATGTGGTATGTAGTTCAGTCTGCATAACAGACGTTTGTTTAAAGAAGCTATTGTAGAAATCAAATTGGGAGCTGGTTTCAAAGAAATAGAAGAACAGGAGAGGGAGGTAAGGATGATTCTGACCGTAACACCAAATCTAGTCTGCCTAAACATAGAAGCAGTGTACGGGATCCTATCAATACATTTACAAGCTCTTCAAGCACTCAGTATGAGCATAACGTTATGTTGGAGCCTGTACGCCCAGACATTTATTCTTTGAAAGATACGGTAGAAACTAATCTGGAGAAATTTGTCGACTGCCCAAACTATGTAGAAGTAACCTAAGAACTGCAATAGAGAGCTAAAGGAATTGATCACCTGGCACGCAGGTTCCTTACTTTGGAAAAATAAAACTTGTTCTGAAAACGAAATGGATAACATTCTAAATATGCTCAAGACTCACTGTGAACGCATGTTAAGACCACCCAACTTTCTCTTTTGGGGGCTTTCCTTTCGAGAAAATTGACAAATACGAAAATACGATCCACTGGATTCTGACCAAGCAATTCAAGATAGACCTCAAAGGTTACATTGCCGATCCCCTCCCAAGCTCGTAAGATGCCTTTTGTTTGAAAACAAAATAGATCTTAAGGACGTTCTTCGGGATTAACCATTTTTCTTAATATGTGGACTAATTAAAGCTAATCTCCTATAGTAGAAAAAGGGGTAACGAGAGGTAAAGGATATTGACCACATGGAGACTAATTACGCTAGAGGGACACTGGAGATGTTACCATTAGCTTCCTTCTAATATTAGGATTGTTTCTCCCAAGGATTATTCAGTAACTGAACATGCAGTACATCTGGAAATAAATCAAGAATTGGGCTTTCTTCACGATGCTACTAGTAGTACACTACAAATTATTCCTCCACTTACTGACGCTAAGTCTGTTCCGTTTCGTTGCCTCTAGACCATTGTACAAGTTTTCGACAGGTACAAGGTTCCCTCATAAAAAGATCACGGGTAGGTCTACCGCACTATGAGAATTAACAGACTTAGGCCTCAGCTCTCCAATTCTGCTAGATGATTCCTGCAGCAATCCTGACTTTGAGTTAAAACCCCTTTTCTATTTAACAACTTAACTTTGTATCAAAACTACATGCAAATGTTGTATACAGACACATGCTACTGCAAATTGTGGCCCTAATATATCCAACTTGAAGGTACTTGAGTCCTGGCTGGATTTTTCTTTTGAAGTCATATCAAGCCTAGTTTTACACTTCCACAAGTTCAATTGAGAATAAAAAAACACTGATGGAATAATGCAACTTATTCCTTCTGAGATACAAAAAATCATATTGAAGTACTTTTTTGTGAAAATGTAAGGCATTAAATCTCTTTGGATTTTTCTATCCTGACACTGATCGCAAATTTTGGTAGTGTTACAACAGCTTTGCCTATAGCTAATAACTTTAATAACATTGGGATCAATGGCAATGGATTTACATTTAATTTTGACTAGATTCCTATAAATTCAAAACGTTTTCCTTACTTTGAAAAGTTTTGAGTACCTGCAGCAACCCTAAAAGGACCGAAAAATCCTTAACAAATTTAAAAAACAGGAGCAAGTAATCAAGAAAGTTAGCTTCATATCATGAACTATAAAATATAATCAAATCATTCTAGAAGTCCAAAATGAAGGGTCCCAGAGCATTATCACTCAAGAACAGCCAAAACGAGCCATTGGCATTCAGGTACTATTAGGTGTCTCGAAGAACGTGTGTTGGAAAGAGTTAATTGTGTGCTTCTGGTCATTCTGTTCTACTAATGGTGACCTACAAGACACTCTTTTGCACTGAATAAAACAAGAAAATGGTTGTAATGCAACCATTTAAATGATGTAAAGACGGTAAGATACTGTTACAGTGCAATTTCTACTCCAACGTTTCATATACACAGTGTACTACAACCTTGCTATATACAGTCTAGGCTTGAAAAAGTTTGTCGCAAACTTCTTCTTAACTCTTAGTCTCATCGAGCAAAACTTGGAAGATAGTTATATGACCATTTAAACTTGTTCTTATAACTTCAAACAGGTGAAAGGCTAAAACCAAATTAGCGAAACATTGTTTTCTTGACATAAAGAGCTAGACAGAATCGTGTAAATAGTAAAATTAGCACATAATTTGTTCTGAATGATTACACAACCTTCAAAATAATTTTTAGTGGCTAAGTTTTGAGGTCACAGGTTGAATGAGAGCCAAAGCTCAAATTGGCTAAAACTTTGCGAAAAATATGTAGCAAACTCATAAATCGTAGGTCCAATCTAATTGAAACTTGGTGAGTAGATATCTGACTGTAAAAATTTGTGCGCGTTTACCTGCTGTCTTCGATACGACATTCAAGGAGTCAAGTAACAGCTTGAGATCATTTTGGAATGCTTGTATTGTCCACGTGTTGGTAGTCACGGTCACCTAATTTTCAGGCGCTCCACTTTGATTTGTTTGCACCCAAAATTTCAAAAACGATGATCAGCTATGACCGAATCAAGTATCGTTAGTGTTGAACACATGAGGTCCCGCGGCCTGAGTATTACTGATTCTAGTATGTGCCCTTGTTTGTGGGAGCCTCCGTGGGCAGTCTGATGTAATTCATGTACCTCCAGAGTTTCCAGGAATTGACTAACACCCGGGGTTTTAATATCATCCACATGGATGCAACAGATTATCTAGTTTCACAGCTCCAAATAAGGATAGTCAACCTGTGTTCGGTCTACCATTACAAACCACCTAAGCTGGTCTTATTGAGTCTACTAAACGTAAGTGTGGTTTCTTCTGAATATTGCATAACTTAAAGATATTGAACATTGCAAAGAACTCATACCTCGTCGGACTGGTCAGCAACTTTTGCAACATCATCACCATGGTTCTCCTAGACAAATGTAAAGAAAACAATCGAACAATTTACGGTGCATCCATACGAACATGAGCAAATGCCTCAGATTATATTCCCAAATGAGCCTTATCTGGGGCCAAATGGGCTGCCGATTGGGCTCAAACCGGGTTTTTCTATTGGGACCTAATCAATTTTGTCTCTAAGCCAGTTTACATTCGGATATAATTAGGCTAACCGATTTGGCTTAACTTGGGTCCCTACTGGGAGCCAATTGGGCCCTTGTTTGGCTCCAATTTACCTTACATGCTAAGCACAAACAAGGCTTTATTTTGGGTTTTGTTTGACTGATCATCCTGACCCGAACTGAGACTTAATTGGGCCCCGTTGGGGTAACTGATATGCAGCTAAATTGTGTTTAATTTTGACTCAGTTAGATAACCTGATTTTTTTTTTATATTGGGTC
Organism: Holothuria leucospilota; assembly: GCA_029531755.1. Lineage (NCBI taxonomy): Eukaryota > Metazoa > Echinodermata > Holothuroidea > Aspidochirotida > Holothuriidae > Holothuria > Holothuria leucospilota. Next base: position 49,507,049 of record CM055972.1, read on the forward strand.
TCAAAATTCTAAACCGAACTAAACGAACTAACCGATGAGCTATGATAACGGTTCCTACAGCAGTGATGAGTCTCAGAATATGACCTTTTTGATTGAGTGTTGTTACAAAGTATTTTATCAGTCATTGTTTTGCAAACTAATCAAAAGAAAGCCAGTCTTGCAGACTGAGTATGAGAACTTAAAATTTTTAGCACAAAACGAGCGTCTTTCCCCTGAAAGAAATTTAAGTTTGAGTTGCAAAATTAAACCTTTTCCATTTACTAAATGTCCAGGGAGAGAGAGGTATAAGATCATGTACCATACAGCATTTTGTCCAAATAAGATGAGTAACCAAAGAACAAAAATGTGTGGCTTGTACAATGCACGTTTCAGTTAGCTAAGTACAGTACAGATATATTAGAAGCCCAATAAAATGATTCATGACCCACCTACCCATTAGTAACCTTTTCACCCCTATCAATGATACATGATGGTGACAGTAACATTTACGTACAAGTTAATGTTTAACGACGAGTTTAAAACGCTTTCAAAAGACAGCTCATGTGGTCCATGATTTGGACCTAATTATTCCTGGGAATTCCATAACCTACGTCAAGCCCGAAGTGAAAACCAAGTGACGTGGTTAACGTTTAATATGATTGCTGATGATAAACAGATAACAATATTGTCTCACAACTATTTTAAAACAATTTTCAAGAAAGTCCAACTGTTTATTGACTGGGTCCCAACTAGACCTTGAAATCCCGTAGCCCAACTAAAGCCTAATTTAAAACCAAGTTGTTTCAAATCTGATAACTAGGTTCAATACAGATTTGTAATCAACACATCAACAGGACAGATCTGTTTTATACAAATTTGTGCAGTTGTCTTACAACCATTGAAAAAACTTTTTAATAATAGCAAACTGTACCCTGATGGGGCCTCAGATGGGCCTAAAAATTCCCTAGCCCAACCCAAGCCCAAGTAAAACCGAAGTTGACTCAGATTAAATATTTAAGTCTTATACATCTAATTTCAATACTTTTTAATACTGTGTATGGATGAAAATATATTGTCGAAAAACCGTCTTAAAACAGAATTGAACAGTATTGAAATTATGCAAAGTTGAGCCTTCAAATCCTAAAGCCCAGCTTAAGCCCAAATTAATTAATTTTAATTTTTTAAGTTTTTTGCAGGTATATGCTGGAACAAAAACGAAATTTTTGTCTTACGAATGTTTTGAAAAAATTTAAAGATTGGATCAATAGGGCCTGATTGGAACCCAGTTGGGAGCAAATCGGGGCTAAATTAATTCCTAACACAAATCTAGTCCATTTTAACCGACGTAGCGTGCCCCTTTGTTCTAAAGCAATTACTGTTCAGTATCAATAAGAAGAATCTGTAAGCCCATAGTAGTGTCTAATGTCTGACATAAAATATTTTAATTTGAACGCATCGGTCCCCAGTTGCTCCTAATCTTGGGCCCAGTCACTTTGTGTTCTAACTCTAGCTCAGTTTAACCGACATGATTTATTCCATAAAGCTTAAAGTTAATAATGTTCAATATTTATAGAAAATAATGCTAATGCAGAGGCAAATTTCTTACGGTTGATCTGAATACTTTATCATTTTTGCCCAAGTGGTTCCCAGTTGGTTCCTAGAGAAAAACTGAACCTTAGCACAAGCCAACTAAGCCCAATCCGTCAAGCAAAGCCAAACAGGGGCCAAACTGGAGTTGCTAGCTGGGGCGCACATGCACACCTGCGCGAATGCCAACATCCACACGTTCACAATGCACACGTACATATTTACTACTGATTCATTCAGTACAGATGTCCTACTTGAAAACTGTCTATTTCAATAAAATTTTCTGCCTTTCGCAAAGTAGGAAAAATTGATTTGGAAGTTACAAATCAATAATGCAATACAATGTGTCCGTAGTTGCCAATTATTTAACAAACATATATGGTGTCGGATGAATCTCTTTCTTAAATGTTTCTGTGTGTTTAAAACAAAATCCTGTATTCTTCATAAGAGATATCAACAATGCTTCTTCTTTGAAAGTGTTAATTAAATTGGGTGTTCTAGAAAGGTTATCTAGGGAGAAAATTTCCTGCATGTTTCGCAACTAACGCAAAGTTTCGCATTGATGAATAACTATAGTACATGCCAATTTTACTTTGGCAGTTGAATCATTCTGATAGAGACTTCATTACCTTCTTTCGGGATGTATGTTGTAAACTCCTGGAAACGTCCATGTTGTTAATCTTCTGCAACGTCTTTTTTAAAAGAAGACTTCGGTAAATAATTGAATCTAATATAGTAATATGTTATCTTACAATGGTTTGAAGTTATAGAAAATCGACTTCATGAAGAGCTGTTTAATGCAGTAGAAGACCTGTACTTAATGAAGATTTATTTAGCTGAAACTCGACATAATGAAATGAGTTAGTGCCTGAGATTGACCATGAATGTCGTAACAAATGTACATGAGTGGCACAAAGGTAGGGGTTAAAGTGAGGCAACAGCGCTTATTCAGGACTATTCCCTGTTGGCGGGAAACATTAAAAATCAGCCAGGTGGTCAAAAAATCATTTACATTAAAAGAACAAAAAAGAACACAAAAGAACATTAAAAATCAGCCACGTGGTCAAAAAATCATTTACTTAATTGTTGGTTTCATTCTTTTAAGAATTTCATTAGAATGACTTTTTCATAATAAATAAGAAAAGCATAGAACAGGCTGATACTGGATAGATTGTCTTTATTTCATCGCAAAGCCACAATAAACACCGTGAAAGTGATCCCGACAGCTGTCACAGCTGTAGTTTAACGCATATGGATCTGAGGGTAGATTCTAAAGGACAGTAAACCTGCTGTAAAGTTTCGAGGTAACTAAATAGTAGCCCCTTGACTAAGTGAAATTAGAAGATTTACATTACTTTCACAGTTTTCTGTAAGGTAGGAAGTTCAACATTGAAAAAAAATCGTACCCCGGCAAGTTAGAAGGCCAACAAATCTTTCGTTTGAAATTACGTATGATGATTTCGGGGCCATTCCTTAAAAATGTAAGTCACCTACCCTTTTCTCACTCTCGTATGGAAAGCGGTTTTTCTATGCAAGGAACAATTTTCTTGTGATTAATTCTTTTACCTTTGACCTGTGACAAATTATGATGATGATGATGATGATGATGATGATGATGATGATGATGATGATGATGATGATGATGATGATGGTGATGATGATGATGGTGATGGTGATGTTGATGGTGACGATGATGGTGATGGTGATGGAGATGGTGATGGTGATGGTGATGGTGATGATGTTGATGATGATGATGATGGTGGTGATGATGGTGATGTTGATGATGTTGATGATGATGATGATGATGTTGATTATGGTGATGATGATGATGGTGATGATGATGATGATGATGATGATGATGATGATGATGATGATGATGATGATGATGATGGTAATGATTGCGATGGTGATGGTGATTGGGATTGGGATTGGGATGATGTAGATGATGATGGTGATGGAGACAGTGTTGGTGGTGATGGTGATAATGATGATGATGTTGTGGTAGTGGTGGTTATGGCGGTGGTAGTGTTAAGATGCTTGTCACAATGACGGTGATGATGGAAAAGCTGATGATGGGAATGATGCTGTTGTTGCTGCTGGTGAGAATGATACTGATAATGATGACGATGAAGATGATGATGGGAATGGACCAAAACCACTGGTGGACCTCGCGCCATGTGCTATTATTGCGACAAAGCAAGTTACATTTCCTTGCAAATGATGAAATTAGTCCTAAAATTTCAATAAATTGTATTTATTGAAATATTGCATGACTTTGCGTAACGTTGTATAAAATTTACTTTTCTTTAAACCTATTCTCAACTCTCCGTGTCCCAGCAGCCTTCCTCACTTGTCGTAACCTTTCGTCAAAATTCCAATATCACCATCTCAATTCTTTGTACACCTCTCGCTTCTATCATCATGGCTTTTGCATCGCTGGTCACGTTTTGGAACGTTAACCTATTCTTGCCTGCCCTGTCGCAACACCTAACGCAACCATGTTACTGTAAAAAGGTGTTACTCTTTGTTTAAAACCGCAATTCCTTGCATTCAAGGGCTTGAAATGCCAACCGTATTCCATATTGGTGACCTAAACTCGGTAAACGAGAAACTGTAGGGGTACCACGTTTGGCTTCTTTTAAACTAGAACTTTTGGAAAGCCAGTGTTCTGACATCAGTCCTAGTGACGGAGTTTACATTTATTTAAGGGGATAAACGCCCCATTCTGACTGATTCAATTCGGCCTTACCAAATTTTTGAGGCAAGCAGTCAACATAATGTAAAGCAGGGGCTATTATCGGCGCATTATACTATGAGAACCGTTCTTATCCGTTGGTTTGGAAGGTATACTCAGGCATCGTTTTAATCCTTACGCGCCATCCAACGGTGACACTAAGTTTGAATTAGGTTTTCTCACCTGGTACCACGGAGGCAACCAAGAAAAATTAAATACCTTGCGAAGAAATAAACAGAAAGGGAGTGATACCGTAAGACTACTAGAGTCCGACTTAATGAGCAGAATCGCCTTTTTCCCATATGTTGTTCATTTTGTAAAATACGTGATTGTAGTTAGGCCTACCGGCTGACCTATTCCGAAATTGCAGAAGAGTCATCCGACTCTGGGTATCAATTAACATAGCCTTTTAAACGCCGGGGGACCAAAAATTGCAGAGGACAGCAATTTTGAACGACTACATAATCATAGGTCATTGCGTGGGGAAAACCTGGCTCCATCCCTGCTAGATTAAACAGATATGAATATTCGCAAACACCACCCGCATAGAATGGGTTAAACGTTTGACAAAAGGAGAGTGAAACAAAACATTGTAATTTAGAAAAGGGTGAGTTCTCATTGCGTGCTATTTGATCAATGGCTGTGCTTTCTTCGAAAATCATGTCATCTTTGCTACAAAAGTTTCTTAAAGTACAAAACGCTTTCGTACCATGGGAAATACAATACGTCTGCATACTTAAGGTAAGGAATGCATATAATATCATCAAATGCCTCCTTTTTCTCATTCAAGATTGAAACAATAAAATCGTTGTGATTCAACAGACAATGAAAGCCAACTTAAGTGTCAGGGTTTACGACTTGGAAAAGGTGTGAACGTATCTTCCCCCTGGAACACTGCCAAGGTTGTCACAACCTAGGACTAAAAGAAAATTGCCCAAATGTATTCTCTAGTGATAGGAATGCAATATACCATGTGCTATACTTTTGTTATCAGTTTGTATGGAAAAATGGAATGAAATGATGCAGCAAAAAAATTGATATGAATGTCATTCATCAAGCTTAGTTTTACAGCAGTCAATATAATTGTTCTAGTTCCACATTTCTTAACCGCCAAGATTATTTCCTTTTTCACACCAAAAGCACGTTTTTTCATTTTAGGACTACGTTAATCTCAATTGACCATCGAGACGGCGATTTTAACCCTCTTACAATTTTCATAAACAAATACACAAGCTTAGTTTACTTGTACACAACTGTAGCACTAAATATTTTCTGGTATCATAAGTAAATTAAAAGAAACGGTAATGAACTGAAAAGTAACCTGTGTAACATTCTCCTACTTGATTATGTACTCAAAGTCATTATGTAATGTGCGTCTGAGGAGCTTCTTTTTGAATCAGGCACGTAGCCAGACAAGGCATTGAAGGGAGCAAGGTGGCTTCAAGTTGACGAATTATTGTTTATTAGGGAGGCCCATGTTTATAATTGTGTTAAGGCAATGGCAAGTTGAGATTTTGTAGGGGGAGAAAACTTTTCTACGGGTGCTCCACCCCTCCCTGGCCCCCATTGGTTACGGATTTGGTACAGAAAGTACATACATTCTGCAAAGTGAAATAAAGAATCCATCCTTACGTAGTTTCACTATCAAAGGACATACGCAGAGTCACATGCACTTACTTGTCCGCGTTTATAGATGTTCGCGTTTTCAGATGCATCTTCTGCTCCTTTCGAGTATGTGATTTGTTTCTGAGCTAGTAGGAGAAGCTGTTTTAAAAATTAACATTAGGCTTTAAATTAAAACCATACAGCGAGCACGATGCTCCGAAAATGTTTACTTTTAACTGATAAGATTATCGTGTTGAGAGCAAAAGTAGGTAAACTGTCGTGCAACTTGTAGCCGTCGGGAACTTTACACTATATCCCAATTAACTGGCAACTTTTTCCAGTGGAGTGGGGGCGCCTTTCACTAGCAGCCAACTTTCGCCGATAGGGGACCACACCCTTGTCCTTTTGACGTAACCCCGATCATCAAATTCGTCACCTCTCGAAATGACTCTCCAAGATATGAGTCCTACAAAGCTTCTGAGAGCAGCATTAGTATACTTACTGAAAATTCTTTAAATCACGCTTCAAAACAAGGCAACGTTTCTGATGAGCAAGGTAGTGCAGCTGGTGTAAGTCTTACTAAGAAATCTTTAAAAAGACATCAGTATTCAAGGACGATGGCGATCCACTAGCTAAACATGCACAGATTACACATTGATTACACATTTGTTGCCTAAATGCCTCTAAAACAGCAAAAAAGTTGTTCGTGAACTAACTAGCCCGGGTGTACATGTTTGCATGTTTGGCATAACAATTGCTGTCAATATTATGTGTGTATATATATATATATATATAAATAAATATATATATATATATATATTTATATATATAAATCTTAAAGGTCGTGTGACATGAAAATAACATGGTTGGATATTTGATGTAAAAAGCATTAAAAATCCAGAAAATAGCCGCAATTTCCTTTCAAATCCATCAAATATTGACTATTTTACAGTGAAATTTCTATTCATATCAATTCCTTCCCAACGATTTTCAACCTGTTTCAGCAGCTAAAATACACGGTCAATGATGACTCATTTACACCTCACCGCACCTTACACAGGCTCACGGAGATTCCCCGAAAACCTGTGTGCGGGCTAGTCCATTCGCTTTATAGGCGAGATTTCTATGGAACAGAGGGTTGCAAAAATTACAGCAAGTACTATCCATTGAAATAAACTTTATGTACATGTTGTACGCAATTTTATTCAAAGAGCATGAACGTTTACGAAAACAAATTTTTAAATTGCATCTGTATGTTCAGCTGAACTAAACTTATGAAGTCTTAAGTTCAGCTAAAAAATTGACAGTGCACAGCTCCGCTGCAGCAAGGCTAATTACTTACACAGTTCAGCACCTTTCAAAAAGAAATTAAGTCCAGTTTTCAAAGTATAAGTTGTTAAATTCTCAATGAGTTTAAATCCAAAACCCGAATGTTTAAATCATTCGAAAGCAATCTGAAAGTATAACCTATATTACAGACTCCACCGTAAATTTGCTCGGCTTGCTTGCCTGCTGTAAAACTGACACCCCCTATTCGAGAATGCGCTGTGCCCTTTCGTTAAGACTGTTGCTATAGCACTTGCCTTCGACGAAAGTGACACCACTTTTCTTGACTTTTTTAGCTAGAAAGAAACATATTTGGCCAGAAGAACATTTACTGACGTTATATCCCTTGTATTTCACTCTTTATCAGTATTTTTTCAGCTTTCGTTATCCCCGTCGAGCCAAGAAACTTTGTCGGTCAATTTCTTTGGCGCTCTTTAACGTAGTGATGAACACACGTTACCTGTATGCGTGAATTTCAGATACCTCAAAGTGCTCCAGTCTTTCTACGGCCATGAACTTCTTTCGCCTTTTGACGGGGCTAAAATGAACTAAATAGTATCGATTTTGGCATTACCATGGAGATAAAAGTGTCTTCTTGGATTATCCGTTTTATACAAGTTGGACAAAAGCTATTAAAGGGAAGAAATCAAGGATTCAGCAAAGGAGTTTTGCTGAGACTTTCAATTTGCATCTTACCGTGTAAAACGTACGGGGCCTATGCAAAATAAAAAGTCTAGAGACGTTCTCTTTGTGTTAAAAATGACGGTTGAAAGAAATCTCGAAGGAGAAAATGATAAATATCACAGTAAAGATAACAGTTTAAGCTTTCAGAATCAGGTTTATACAAGACAATCGGTTGCGTGGTTTAGGAGTTTGGTCGAAAGGAAGTGAGAGATTTACAGTGAATGGCCTATGCAAGGTTGTGTGGAGAGGAAGATGTTTTCACGTGCGCACGGTTAGGAGCGCTAAGGAATTGATATGTCACACTTAAATATAAAAATGTGACATCGAAAGAGGGACACACCATATATAAAGGTGCGTTCTCACGAACCCACTGTTGCCTCGAGTTGCCCGGGCAGCTCATTAAAAAGCAAGGTCAACTCACCGTTTTTCGCGTGTGAACGGGGCTAGGGCTAAGGCAAACTCGGGGCTAACTTGCCCCACGAAGGAAGGTGGATTGAGTTGAGCTTGCTCGAGGCAAATCTCCCAGAGTAAATAAACATTTGGCCTCAGGCGGTCAGGTGTTGACAGATAGATCGTACAATAACATTTCGGTGGGTCGTACTATTGCAAGATTGAAATAATGGAAGGAAATGGCGAAAGAAATGTTTGGGGAGACGGGGAAGTTCATGTGTTGTTAGCCATTTGGGGCGATAAGGCCATCCTCGATAAAATGGACGGGACATCGAGGAATTTCCCAGATATATAAAACTATTGCCATAAGAATGGAAGATTGCGGGTTTACGCGAACCGTGAACCAGATTAAGTACAAGATGAAGAACTTGAAGGAGTACAGGAAATACGTTGACCACAATAACGGGCCCCTCACCCCCCAGTCGGTTCAAATACACATTGAAAGTAACCAAGCTAAGCCACATTACATGTTTGGAAGTTTTTGTTTTGGGGCAGGGTTTAACAACCCTTTAATCCACCGCTATCAGTTCTACCAAGTAGTAACACTACCATTAATCAGACATGGTTCGGGGGCATTCCGAAGTTAAGTCACAGTGCGCCCGCAAAATTTTGGACTAGAGGGCGGAGAAATTTGGGAAAAGCGGAGCGCCTCCATCAGTTGGCACGGAGCGTGCCAGAAAATTTTGTGATAAAATACCCTCTAGATTGCCGGAAATCGAGCTTCCCTAGGTCCCAAAAGTTAGCGCCTGGAAATGATGTTCTAAGAATTTTATCTCAATTTACCTCTTAATTAATGAGTCATGTATTCTATTTCGTTTCGTCACTTCATAATTGTCAATGTAAGTTGTTTTTATCGCCACTCCGCTTTTACTGTATGAATTGTCAGACACCTGTATAACCGACAGTTAAATTGTCAGTGAGTTTTATGACCACAAAATATTTCCCCCGGAAATCATGGGCAATACATTAAAGAATAATAAGCATTTGGAGACTATTTTCAAGTTTTCCGTTTCAAGTTACAAAGTCTGATAAAATTTGTACATTTTTTGATTATTAGTTTGTTACGCTCTAGAAGAAATTCAAAAGAACAATTTGTCCGAACCCCTTACATCTGTTTAAACGAAACACATTTTCATGTAATAAAAACCACTGGGCCCACAAACCTCCGGAGTCCCCCTCTTGGTAGACCACTGATAAAGATATGTTTATATAAATTAGTGAAATTGTCAAAATGAATCAGTGATCAGCAGATCTGAATTTCTCAGTGAGGTCGCCTTGTGTTGTGCAATTCTGTTTCACTCATGAAAATTTTACTTGACTAGCTTTCTTCGTGGCAAAATTGTCAATTGCACGACAGAAATCAAGGCTACGTAAAGTCTCAAATTCGAATGCCAGTGCCCCTGTCTAGGACTCGGCAGGTGACCTCGAACTGGGACTGGTACTCGGACTCGGAAGCGCGACTCGACTACAACACTTATGTCTGAGCCTACAAAATGAAAGTTTTTCAAGTGGTGTAAGCTAAGTAACGGCTACTGCAATGAGTCGCCGAGTCATCAATCCCTGACATCAGATTCTTAATGAGAGCCCAAGTAATAGTACACAGGAGGGTGTTATTTCAAACCATCCCAAAGTCTTCCCAGACTGCCCGGTAGGTTTACCCCGCGTGGCCGACTTACCATTAACAAAATCTGCGTTTATAGCCATTGAAAAGCAGTGCACATTTAAAAGGGGCAATCAGAGTTTGACAGAGCAAATTAATCTTTCGTTCCAACACCTCAGTTTTTCTTTCTAAACTGTTTGTTCCCCAGATAAAAGAAACATTGAAGAGATTTTTCAAGTGAAGAAATGTTAATAATGCATGTTTATTACTGTTGAAAGAGAATTTCTTAATATTTTTCAGGTAAAAAAAAATCCGTTTTTATGCAAAACTGGACAACCATCTCTACCCAGTGACTAATTACAACTTCAGACTATCATGACAGATCATTTTTTGTTAGCTAGAACTCAATGAACGATTGTGGTGCAGAATTATTGTGGAACTGAAAATTGTGAAAACAAACTCTCATTGTCCCTTTAATGATGGGCTATCAGAGGGTTTTCCACGAGACCGAAAGTCCGCAAAACCGAAATTACATTGGGTTTGCGATACAGAAAACCCACCAGACAGAAGTATAGTCGGTTACGGCCCGAGAGACCGAAGATAAATTTTGCCGCGTACTATTGAAAATTGAAATATCGATATCAGCTATATCGACTTCTAGCATAACGGCACAAAGATAATTTATTACAGCTTTTACAAATTTATAAGTGAGTTTGATAATTCGTTGTCGCATGGAATTGTGGCCGGGATACCTGCCCGATACACAACCCAGAAACCGAGCTCAGCGCATACCGGTAGTGTACTGCGTTCTCCTAATTTATAGCACAAATCCTATGAATATAAGCTTAACTGAGCGAACTGTACGCTTTTCACATGCAGTTCGCTGCACAAACGCCACATAATTGAACACTCCTTATGTTGGGAATGGGTTGAAAAAGGGCGATTCGCCTGATAAATTTCCCAAGAAAACTCAGTTTGGAACTGACGTGCTGTAGGTACAGAAGTGTGGTGTTTAATGTACCGACGGTTTGGAGAATAGGGCATATGCACTAAGCCTGAGTTATCGAATACGCTTTTTCTTGACCGTTTGCGGTCCAATGACAAGGGGCAAAGGGCATAGCCTATATAAGGGGTAGGCTATGTTTTGCAACCCGGCGGGACTGCCATATGATGATACTTCGAAATAGTCTTATCCGAGTAAATATAGCGTATTGGGGAAGAACATGGTTTCAAACCAAACTCACGAAATTTGAGCCATTTCGTTAATTTTATGCTATATCAGTTTTGCAATATACCATTATGGCCTACTTTGTTTTAGTCTACCTACAGTTATTCTATAGCCTATAGCAGGGCCGCCGAGAGGGGGGGGGGGGTACAGAGGGTACAAATGTCCCGGGGCCCGAGGCAATTTTGGGGCCGGAAAAATTAGGTCAAGAAAAAATATATACACGAAAATAAGGAAGAATTTGGAAATCAAAATACAACAACTTATTATTATTTCATACATTTATGATTTAGTCGATAGCCATTTACGCAACCTGGCAAGCCTGGTGCACATTCATATATACTTCACGACAAATCTTCATGAACGAAGACATGAGATAGACAAATATCGGTTAGCTTTTACGAACTTTTCGCTACGTTAAATTTTTGGCTCGTTCAAACACTCCCAAATCTAGTAATTATACCGAACATTGTTTGCGGTCAAACTTTAAATAATGAGTGACTTAAGCCTTTCCCATGGCCCATCCTGTGACTAATCTTTCGTTTCAGTGTTTACCGGTAAGGCCTTTCTTTACGCAGCCTCGATTTTCATGATGTGATTGGCAATTTCGGGTTGAACTGAAGAAAGTTCGTAAAGTAAGATCTTCATGAGTAAACGAGAACTGCAAAACACAAGGCGACGTCACTGCTAATATCAGATCTGCTGGTTACTGATTCATTGTGACGATTGCACCAATTTATTTATCAGTGCATGTTTATTAGACGAAGATGTGTTCTAGCTATTGTTTTCAACCAAAGTAAGGGGACAGACGTAAGGAGGCCTGGCAAATTGTTTTTTCTAGAGAGCAACAAACTAACAAATAGAAAATGCACAAATGTTATCAGAATTTTGCAACTAAACGAAAACTTGCAAGAGGTCTGCAAATGTCTAATAATAGTAACCCATGCATTCCGAGGGGAAAATTTCTCGTAACTAGAACTCTAACTGCCAAAGTTGGCCATAAGACTTTCCAATATTGCTAGTGTTTCCCCTCTTTATATGCAGTAAATAGGCCTAGTAAGTGCCATTTCCAGCGATCATGAGCGCTGAGATTCTCTGCGTTCCCTCTGCGTTCTTGGCTACGGCCCTGTTAGAAGGAGGCATAATTCTGCGTCTAGTCAGTTATATTTTTCTCCATGTCGATCGGAAGAATTCACAGCAGGGAGCTGTTATTTCTAAATAAAAACTCCCTGATCACAGTTTGCCCCCCCCCCCCACCTCGCAATTCCTGCGCACGCCAGTGATGAATAGACCCTATGTATGCGACCCCGTGACTTTGGTGTGAGGGGCCCGTGCAAGTGCTTTGTACCCGGGCCCGGATAGGCTCTCGGCGGTCCTGGCCTATAGGGTGTTGGGCCGGGAGAGTTTGTTGTGAAAAAACTTAGGCTAAGTAAGACGACTGTGACTTGGACGCCATTCCAACACCCCCTCCCATTCGTAAGGCTTAGAGTCATAGAGTCATAGGCGTACGAGGCGGGGAGTGTGGGGGTGGGGGAAAATGCCCTCCCAATTCGGGCAAAGACAGTGGATCCATTCGGGCAAATGAGGCAGTCATAAGCATAAATTACGCCCCTAATTCGGGCAAAATTATTCCTGCCCCCTCCCCCAGAAATATTGACCCCCGTACGTCTATGCCAAGTGTGTTAAAGAAATAATGAAATATAGGCATCAGTGCAGAAAAATTGTACTTCACTTTGGTCACGAATGGCAAACTGTTTCTTCGAATAATATGCACCCTGCCCTCGAGAGATTAAAAAACAGTGAATAGAAATGGCACATCTTGCATTACTAACTTGCAAGGTGAGAATGACTAGTAAAGCAACAGTCATTCAAATCAACAGTTTCATCAACTTTCGGGTTATATTTTGCACGGAAACTCATCTTGTAACTGTTTATATGCGCGTTAATATATATAGGTACGTTTGCAAGATTTGAAGAACGCATTCCTTGTGCTCTGGTAGTTAGCTACAGTAGTAAATAACACGTAGCGAAACTGTAACACTTGTGTGTATTTCTATAACGTTAAGAATTTCGTGCGGATGGCCCGTTGAAACTGGTTTACTTTAGGCTTTAGGCCCTCTGCTATTGCCTCGCGAGTCTTCTAGCGGCTGATTGTACAAAGTGATTACTGATCCTCATTTTCCAGGAAAATCCAGACCGACATTCATTTTATATTAAACTAATCCCAAATTATTTCATACCATGGAAGTATTATGTTTTATACAGTAAAGACTGTGGCTGTGCAATAAATACATCCCCGCACGAGTCACGACTTTTGAATTGGTTCATGTGTACAGGAGTTCTTGCTGCTTGGTCAGCGGCGAGCCGTTTATAGTTGGCTACACGTACGTACAGGAAATGCCCACAAGTTTTCATATAACAAACTTGTTCACAGCGCTAGCTCCACGGGCTTGCTTGCTTGCTTGCATTTCATTGGTGCATTTATATTGGTGCAAAGCTCTTGCTTGTATTCCATTGGTGCTTTACTTTAATAAATCACCACGTGCCGAGAGGCCATGTCTTGGTTAACCCTCTTCCAACACGTAGGGACATGGATCAAAAACACCGGGTTTAATTGTGGTTGATTTTTTAACTCAAGGACGATGTAACACCGGGCATCGGTGGGTTCGTGAGAACGCGCTATAAGACATGTTACCCTTTGTTTTTTTAACCTTATTTTCAAGGACACTGGTAGCAGTGTTATTCCCTGAAGGGTTTATTATAAAACTTAAATTTTTTTCCTTGAAAAATATTGATATAACTCATCAAACTGTAATCTATATGATCAGTAATTAAGAGATAATTTATATAGGGTTAACAAAAAAAAAAAAAAAAAAAAAATAACACTGTGCAACACTCCACGTTATTATTTTTGCATAGGCAATTAGTTTCTTCAGAAACCATCAAACTTTGAAGATGTATATTTTGAGAACGGTAAAAGATATTGAAATAAGTCCAACGGATCTTTGATTGGAGGACTTAATTCTTTAGGTGACAAGTGAACAGATCTTTTTGGTGGCATGTCACACGACCTTTAAATGTAGAAGCCGGAAACCAACGATATTCTCGAAATATGCCAGTTGGATCCAGCAACGGATTCAAGGACCACACCAAAAAATATTAAGATGATTGGAAGGGAAAATGGTAGGAGTCAACTATCTAGCTATTTTAGATTTTAACCGCGCCTTGCCCAATATCGGTAACGTCATACGTAAGACTACATTTATTATATAATTCCCTTTTAATGAAAGAGGTTTTCCAGAGAATTCAATCTTTCCAGCTTCTCGTAAGTGTAAATCATTGAAAGATCACCTTCAGATTACGAAGCTTTCTGTAAGAAGTAATGTAAATGATGATATTAATACTCAGTCTGGATGTTTTAAATGTGTTAGAGGTCGTTGTGACCTGTGTACAAACTTTTTAAATGAATGCGTTTATTTTTCTAGCTCGAGTACTGGTAAAAAATACCCTTTTAGAGACAATCTTACTTGTTCTAGTTGCAATGTTATTTATCTTGCTACTTGCCTAGAATGTAATGTGCAATATGTAGGTTCCACATCAACTCCCTTCAAGGTTCGTTTTCGCAATCATAAATCCGACATGGTTAATAATAAAGCAAGGTGCGAGTGAGCCGTTCATTTTAATTTTAAGCCACATATTCTCAGAAAAATTCGTTTTGTTATTATTGAAAAAATTCGTAGCACTGTTAACGTTGATTATTTGTTAAACAAAAGAGAAGCATTTTGGATGGCTCAACTTTGTTCTGTCCACCCATTTGGGCCTAACAAAGGAAGAAATTTAATCTATGAAGAAGATTAGCTACTTACGCTAATTGCTTGCCCTCCTTTCTTTTCAGCCTATCTTGTAATCCTTTTGAGTACCACCTTTCAAGCTTCATCTACCTTTTAACGACTACTTTTACTCCTCTTGCCTGTTATTTTATTGCATTGTTTAACCGTTGATTGTGCCAGACGTCGAGAATGTTTTATTCCACCGATTTATTTTGTATTTTTCAAACTTTAACCTTTTAATACCTCTCTTACTTTTATTCCTATTCGAAGTGTTGTACGCTTGGTTCATTTTAAGGCTGAGGAAGGTTGAATATAAACAACCGAAAGCTTCCTACCTTGTGCTGTTTTTCCATCTTTTTGCCGATAGTTGACTCCCACCATTTTCCCTTTCAATCATATATATATGTACATATATGCATACTGAATAATCTGATTGAAATAAGCAAAGGAGCAAGACTCGAATAATAAAAGGAAATAAAATAGACTTTGTAAGAAAAGACTGACTTTTAAAGTCTCCCTGATGTCGTCCATTTCTTTTTTCAAATCGTAACCTTCTTCAGGTGCAGCATATGTATATTGTTCGTCTTCCTGATGTCTGCAAAAAGAGACAAGAAACATATCATTATCAACAATAGGAGTACAACCATTTTACCCAGGCCTTCTTTGCTTGTAAATTTATAGTGTAGTCATTATACGCTGAAGAAGACTCCAGGGGAGTCGAAAATTCCGTTTAGATATCAGATCCATGTACTCCTCTTGTCAACCATGACATATTTCTTGTTTCTTCTTGTTTGTTCGTATTGTACATGGAGGTACAATAGGAATCTACTTTTAATATATATATATATTTATATATTTTATATATATATATATTTATATATATATATATATATTTATATATATATATATATATATATATATATAATATATATATATATATATATATATATATATATATATATATATATATATATATATAATATATATATATATATATTATATATATATATATGCCTAATTCCCCATTTAGGAAGAAATTATTCTGAAAAGACCCGTCCATAGGGGAAAACAGTGAAAAAAATGTTCGCCTTGGCGTTTGACACACTTTTTAATAAGGAATAAGCTTACGTAACATCCTTTCAACCAAACAATTAATATGCTATGACTTCTATGTCGACGAATTTGCTGACAGGTATCTATTAAAACGTACGGATGAAGGGCCATTGAAACAACGTTGATGTATATTACACGGACTTTAGGGGAAATATATGCTTATGTATTTTATTATATTTTAATTGTATAATATAGGATAATTATATTTTAATTGTATAATGTATTATGTTTTATTATTTTTTAATTATATAATCTCTCTCTATGTATGCATACATGTAGGTCTACCTACATAGGCCTTTGTATATATATATATATATATATAATATAGGTTAAAGAAAGTAATGAAGAGTGATTATGATTAGGAAAAAACTTCTCAACGTTTTAGGTAATACCCTTTACCATACGGCAAAACATTAATTGATCAGAAATAAGCGATTTAAACGATACAATAAAAGGCGCGTGCCTACATAGCTTTACCGGCGCTCGAACTTTTGTACCGATTGCAGTGTGTATGTGTACACACTAATACAACACAGTAAGGCAACACAGTTACGTTAACAAACTACGTGGAATATATAAAAAAAAAAAAAAACTGCGCAACTGCGTGACATAACTATAAGCTTTCATAAAGCGATCTAAAACAGATTACGCAAAACTATCATGTCAAAAACGAGCACCTATTTGGCAGGAAAATAAAAAGCGTCCAAGCTTTGTCGGGACTAATCTAGAATGTGTGCAAGAAAGCGGTAAAAAATCATGGACAAGCTTCACATTAGCTGCCTGCACATTGATAGTACCGATAGTAAAAACGGACCGAAATCGTGTGGAGCTTCCAGTTTCAACGTTCAGTCATGTAGGTACCCCTAGCCAGTCGTGCAAAGTCAAGATTGTAGCGCGCACGCGCACTACAATAATAACAGTGAGTCGTGTATTGCGTTTTCAATCAGGAGGTCCATGTGAACGCAGTAACCGCAGGTACTTCCCGCACTTATTGCATCCCTAGTTTTAGTTAGTGAAGCAAACCTCATGTGTCAGAAAACAAGAGTTTCTGCAATGATCTACTAGAGGGCATTGCCTTTCTATTAATGGATGTTTTGGCGTTCCAAACATATGTCACACCACAAAAACAGTTGTGTTCTAAATTTAAAGGTTCGTGTTAGCAGCTCTCTTGAAAACACCTAGAAATGAACGCACTAGCGTGGAAGTCTGGGTAGAGGTTTTCTGCTTTTACGCCATAACTATAACTATAACTATAACTATATATATATATACATATTTATATATTCATATATATATATATATATATATATATATATATATATATATATATATATATATATATATATATATACCGAACCCATGCAGCACACAGAAAGGGAAGTACGCAAAAGCAAAAAGAGAACCCGTACGAGAAATGTCATCTGGTTCAACCCCCCCCCCCCCCGGCCTTTAGTAAGAGTGTTAAGACCAACGTAGGTGGAACTTTCCTCAAGTTGATTGCTAAGAACTTTCCACAAGGCCATAAACTCCACAAAATATTCAACAAAAATACAGTAAAAATAAGTTACAGCTGCCTTAAGAATATGACATCAATCATACAATCCCATAACTCTGCAATCGTCAAACAGAGCAACAGCAACGCAACCCCCAATCTTGGCAACGGTAGAACAAGAGGGCAATCAAGGAGTTGCTGATCTCATCCCAATACATCCTTTTGCTTCTTCCGAGTCTGGTGTAGCACTCTGTAATTTTATTGTTATGGGTTGGTGATGATCGACATGGCCTAAGAAAAGCTCTACGAGGACAATTAATTCATGTTCTCAGTTCTATGACTGTCGTTAGTTTGAACACTAAGGGGAAACTGGAAAAAGAGAATTAGGCTAATCTTGAGCTGGGGATGTTTGTTCATTCCGGCATCTTCACGGTACCCGCCAGCTTCAGGTTCTGATTGCAGTATGGTATTAACACGCAGTAAGCGAATTTACAGCACACACGCACACCAAAACTATAGATACTAATGTGACACAATGGACGCGTGCCCTTCAAAATCTCCAGAGACGCGCGATCTTGCCCTTCAAAAACCATAGAGACGGGCGATCTCGTCTCGTGAAACCCCTCTATAGAGGTTCTTCACCGACGTCACTGCGCCGCGCATCTCTCTATTTTGACGGCCAGACGTCCATTGTACAACAATTGTAACTAAGGCCGTACCGTGCGTGCGTATCGATAACACACCTTCTGCGCATGATCAGTGACGACGAGTATGCCAGACTGAAACGAAATGACGTCAAGTGAAGAACCTATGTAAGACATGTGTAGAACTAATGTCAGTCCCACATTTAGATCAGTGGATTGCCCTCTGGCATCACTCCGCTCCTCTCTCTGATTTATCAGTGTTGTAAGAGTCACTCAGTTTTGCAGAATTAAAGTCGAATCATTTTCTACTTTCAATGTAACTCGAGTCATTTTCCTTTTGAAAATTAATGACTCGAGTCATGACTCGTTACAACGTGATTAGTAGATGTTTTGAGTGCTTAATGTCCATACACCCCTTTCCGAGTAATTGTTGGTGGTGACAACGTAGCGATCAATGTCCCTTCCAATTTTTCAGGAGCCTCTTGTACTGGCCCTATCAAAACTAATGTGCCCTGAAAGAAAGTATGAAAAGCGCAGACTGTAAATTCCCGATATTACTGACAGTGCGTACTGTTTAAGGAATAAATCGCATTTGGCGGACGAGGCGAAACCGAGTCCGTTATTTTGCAAATTGGGAGTCCAGACGGTTTATGAGACAATAAAAGTCCGACAAATGTGGTTAATTTCTCTTCTACCACCGAAAATGTGTGAAAACTTCATTTTTATCAGTGCATAGGTTGACCGTATGTTGTGGAAAAGCAGGTCAGTGTTTAACCAATCAGAATGCAGGATTCTCAATAACAGATGGCTAGAGGTGGTAGAATCCATGATAAACGTATACAGATGCAATAAGTGAGAGGCATAAGTGGCGAATGGGTGGGGGTTGGTTGACTAAAGCCTGCCCCCGTCAAAAATGTGGTGGGCTCCTTCCCCTCATTTCCAGGACAAAACGCTCTGTAAAAATGTCAAAAAAATTGCAGTCTTATTGCTTAAAATTTGCTCAAATATTGCACCAAGTGCATCTAAAATACTTTCTAAAGGAGATGGGACCCCATACCCGTGGGTTCTTCTCCCAGGACGACATTCCGAGACAGTGCACAATCCCCTTCCTCAATGGATCCAGTACAGCTTCTACGTCCATGAGTTAGACTGTTAGTCCCCTTCCCTGCTCATTCATGCATGGTAGTGGGAAGGAAGTTGCTATTTGACTACCTGGTTCATATCAGTGTGTTTGTGACGTCATTTGCTTGGATTGCGTACATTGTGTATGAATGGCCCATGATGGAAATAGCTAACCACGTCCCAACACGGTCGTCTTTTTCTGCTATGTCAGGCTGGCCGGTCTGTTTTACCGCACTTGAAGGGAAGTAGTTAGTGTGTGCATAGTTTATAGAAAACCCATTGCTGTCTTTAGTATAAATGCATTTAGGGCCATTTATCAATGAATAGGAAATAGCACCCGAAAATCCCAAAGTAATACTCGAAATGGAATTGGGGGGCAAGTTTTTTTTTGAAAATAGCACCCGAAAAGGATCTCGGACCCTGGAGTACAGTCAGTGTGGGTGCAGGAGCAACACACGTCTGCCGGACGGCCAGATCAAAGGTAGCCTGCATGATTCACACCGTCTATTTGTGACGTCATTTGTTTGGAACTTGGCGCTGCTTACAGTATATGAGTGTATCCAGTGTACTAAAGCAGCGCAGTCGCTCTCACACCATACCGACTATACTTGCGTGCGTGCATTGCGTGTGCGTGTGTGAATTGATCTTGGCCCCTGCGATGCACACGTACGTCGTTGTTGCCATGCAAGAGAAGAATAAGGCTAGGTAGTTCTTCAAGAGAAGGTAAGCAACAGAGTTACAGACAGCCAAAATTCCGTGATGAGCCACAGTGCTCACAAACTTGGTCAAAGTTCTTAACCAGGCGTGTATTTCAACTAAGCCTATTAGGCCTAGGGCCTACCTAGCTTGTCAGCGTTATTACAGTACTATTGATAATTTAGCGTAACCTAAGCCTAAGATAGGCCTAGGCCTAACATCAGTTCCACCGTGCACGTACTTAGTTAGGCCTATGCTTCATACTGGGACGCGCTTGGACTTTTACTACGTTGGGGACACGCTTATAGTTTTACTTTTATGGCGCCAAGAACTAGTCATACTTGACACGCGTGATCGCAGTTCCCTCTAGACCTGGGTTTTTACTTAGACTAGAGGTGGTCAAGTTTTGAGCAAGAGAAGCTTAGATAAGTGTGCATCTGATCATGTCATTGTGTGGCTTTTATGGTGGGGTTTGTTAAACCGCAGGTGAAAACTGAATTTTGAGTGTCAGGAAAAGACAGTGATCAATGTAACGGATCATTGACCTTTTCTTTCAGTGTTTACTAACAAATTTAAAAAAAAATTGTTCTTTTGAACATCTTGACCTTTGACCTCTGACCTTTGACCTATCATGCTGAGGGTACTGGAGACACAAATTCCAAGGACTGTGCACCCCCACACCATGTTTGAGGTCAGTAGTACCTTCAGTTTTGAGTGAGCGCACGGCACACTTTTGACCCCAAAATTGTCGTTTGACCTTCTGACCTCGTGACCTTTGACCTCAGAAGGTCAAGTGTAAAGTTGTGTAAAGTAGGTGTCCATCAGAAAGTTATGCGAAGAAATGAGGATCGTTAAATGTTTCGTTCAGCTTTTACAGCCATATTTAAAAATTTCCTTTTTTTGACCTATCGTGACCTTTGACCTCTGACCTTTGACCTATCATGCTGATGATATTGGAGGCACAAATTCTAGGGGCCATGCACCCCCGCACCAAGTTTGGGGTCATAAGTACCTTCAGTTTTAAGTGAGTGCGTGTCACACTTTTGACCCCAAAATTGTCGTTTGACCTTCTGACCTCGTGACCTTTGAACTCAGAAGAACAAGTGTCAAGTTGTGCCAAGAGCGCTTCAATACGAAAGCTATGTCAAGAAATCAGGGCCGTTTACTGTTGCATTCAGGTTTCATAGCCAGATTTGGAAAATTGCTTATTTTGACCTTTTTGATGGTTGACCTTTGACCTTTGACCTATCATGCTGAGGGTACGTCAGGCACAAGTTCCAAGGACTATGCACCCGCCCACCAAGTTTGGGCTCAATCTTGTTCTTAGTTTAGGAGTTCGCGACACACTTTTGACCTTGTGAATGTCATTTGACCATCAGAGCCTTTGACCCAAATTTTAGGCATATTTGGTCACATGACCAGGAAACAGGACCTTCACCACTCCATTTTGCCCCACCCTTGAGTAGCGGTCATAAAGCCCCAAATTTACCTACCATGCATTTCCATGGTTATGGTTGCCATGGCGACTGGCAGAGGTAAACGTGTGCACTTTTCAATGGTAAACGAAGCACAATATCTCATCCCCCACATACTACGTATGTGGGGATGAGATAATAAAGGAGAACTGCCCCCGGGGGGGGGGGATGCTTAACAAGCGCAGTCGTGTAAAAAGCCCAATTTACCTCAGGAACAGAATCGAAATCTTACATCGGCATCTCAGGAGGACCCTTTAAGCAACGTTTCAATAATCATACCAAATCTTTCAAACACGAGAAATACGAAAACGAAACAGAGCTATCAAAATACGTATGGGATCTGAAAAGAAGGGCGATTAACCTCAAAATCGAATGGGAAATAGTAAACAAATCGAACACAAGCCAACGTATATCGGGGCAATGCAACCTCTGCATGGACGAAAAACTAGTAATTCTTCACACCAAGCACATCTTGAACAAAAAAAAGAGCTCGTCTCAAAGTATCGTCATGGAAACAGGCCGCCCAGCCGTGCCAAGAAGAAATAAAGGCCCATCGCAGTCCAAATATGTCCAGTTGTCTGATGATTGCTGCAATGGCGTGAAACTCGGAGCAACAACATGTTGTAAGTAGCTATATATATACAATGTATTTGTATTTCTTGCTTTAACGTTACGTATCGAGCACTTTTTCGGCTGGAAGTGACCACCGAAATCTCTGGTTTATATATATATATATATATATATATATATAAATATATATATATATGTATATATATGTATATAAATATATTATGTATATAAATATATATATATATATATTGATACAAGATGGGTTTTCAAGTGAAACTGCGGTAATCTAATGCAATAAATTATACAAAAGTGTTACAAGTTAAATACCTGTCTGTGGACAATTCCAGATAATCAATAGTAGAACTGTCATCGGAGTTTTCAGATGAATCCTAAGGAGAGAATGAAAAATAAAATAAGTTATAGGAGCCCACAGCACATGGCACACTTTTTTGGTAACACAAGACATCTTCACAGGTATTTTTCAGGTTTGCTGTGCCTTTCTTCAGCTACCGCCTATATATAATCTGCTTTTCTGTTGCTATGTGTCTTTCAAAATCATTTAATAATATTCTTTGATGTATAGTAATATAATCAAATGTTTTTTTTGTGTGTGTTTAGAATATAGGAACTAATTATCAAATGAGTTCCTGCAAATATCCTCAAACTATTTCTTGAGCTAAATCCGACCTGTCTAGGTTAATAAAAGGTCTCACATGAGGTAAAATAAAAGTTGCAGTAGAAATTCAAATATTGAACAGTTACAGACATGTGTAAGTCAACAAACATAACAAACAATTCTTAAAAATATATTCTACCAACGTAGCGTTCTCCTGAGTAGTTCGGGACAAATGTAGATAATTTGGCAGCAGACAAGTAAAGGAACGAATGCTTTCAAAGTTCTTAGTTTTAACCATTTTGTGTCCACCTTTCAGTGATCTAGACATTACAATAAATATCTGCCATGCCAAATAATTGACCTTGTTATTAATTTACATTCTGTAAGGGAGAACGTTTCATGTAAAAAAATAAGAATATTTCTCGTGTTCTTGCATGGCCACCGATAAATAGATTGTCTGCTTCCAGCTGAAAATCACTTTTTCAATATTTTTGTCATTTGGTCACTTTTTAGGTGATACTGATTATTATAAGTAACTCACGAAACATTAGTGAACTAAGGCTGTTCAAACATGTTTCATGAAATCATTTCAACTGAAATTGGAACAAATTTACATACTTAGTGCTACTCCCAGTTACTTAGTATATAGACATAGTCTTGGGTCCCAGATCATAGCTCATTATTTACGTGATATGTGTCATCTACATATCATTTGAAAGAATATGTTCGAACCAATATTTTTTGGGGTGGGGGGAGGAGGGATTTAGTTATTATAAGGTACTGGTTGTGAACATGTAGTCACTCCTTTTTTCCCCTAAGGTTCAAATCAAGCCCTGCTTTAGTAAGCAGAGAAACAAAGAAAACGAATGAGTTTCCAGTTTAGTTCATGTTAATATCAACGAAATTAAGGTATGGACTAGAGACAATCACAAAATATGGTTACCTAGGCAGTTTCTTCCCTCCCACCTTTCGTTGGTAAGGAACACTTTTCACAAGAACTGAATAAAGCTTTCACACATTTTATCACATCTTCACTAATTTTAGGACTTTAAATTTCTTTAGTCATCATGCTAATATGAGCCGGCAAAGTGTTTTCAGATTTCTTTGTGCTGGCTTTTACCTCAAAAGTTATGTTGGTTTGTCTATATTCATCGGAAATCCACGATGGCGGCTAATATTGGGCCACATGAACTTGAAGGGACACAAAACCTTGTTGAAAGCATCAAAACTCCTTAACTAGACACTGTGAGGGTTTCAAAAATGTCATTCAGTAAGGAGCATTCGATATGCAAAGGAATTTCACATTCAAACTATAGTTATTGGTTTCTGTAAATTTAAGGCCCTTTTCAAGGCACAATCACAAGCCCACAGTGTACAAAAATACATAAAAAACAAACAAAAAGAAACATAGTTTCCCCGGTTAAAACCCTTGTAGAAGGTATCCATATGTCCCTGATTATTTCTCAGTATATTTTTTACGGACTTATTTGTATATCATGGATAAACTTATCACACAAAGGCCCTTTAAGGTCTGTTTGAGTGCTTTGGTTTATTCCCAAACCAAACCGTTTTCGGTTTGGTCTATGGTAGTCCTAGTACGATGCTATTTCGGTCTCGGTGGCCCTGGTTGTGTCCAAGCCGACGATTGGGTGATTGGGGACTCTGGCGTTAATAACCAAATAAACTTTTAATTTAGGATCGTAACATAGACAAAATTTCTAGAGGGCAGTTCATGATGGTACTTAAGAGAAGCGCCTAGTGGTGTACCTTGGGTAGCTAATTGTCACTGACTCTGGCCAGCTGCTTTAAACTAATTATAGTTCAGAATTACTTTGAGAATTTTCCCATTTTGGGGGTAGTATGAAAAAATTAGTGTAGTCATAGGGAACGTGTGACACCCTTACTTTTTAAGAAATGTTTCCTAATTATTCTTGTTTTAAATGCAAAATGTTATCATTCGCAATTCTTTTAAGTGATGGTACAATCTGAAATGCTCACCTTTTAGTAATTTTTGATTTGATTTTTGTGTTTTATGTAACGGAGATGGTGTGTTGTAAGGATGCAATTTACCTTAAGCTAAGATGCAGATTGTTGCTCAGTTTAGCAAAGAATTGAAGTATTATAACTTTTATAACTTTCATAAATTGTAAGATCCCCTTACTCCAAATCCATATATAGATTGATATCTGGATATATCTGGCCAAAAACAGCTTTTATATGGCCATATCAAGCGCCAGATTAAGGTGCCTTGATTCATTATATCACGTTTTATATGGCCATATCAAGCCAGATATAACTTGATAAAATGCGAGTCCAGATATGTAAATACAGTTTTATATGGCCATATCAAGCCAGATATAACTTGACGAAATGCCTTTCCAGATATGCAAATAAAGTTTAATATGGCCATATCTAGCCAGATACAACGTGATAAAAATCCATGCCAGATATGCGAATAAAGTTCTTAATGGCCATATCAAGTCAGATAAAATTGATGAAAGACCTTTCCAGATATGCAAATTAAGTTTTATATGGCCATATCAAGCCAGATATAAATTGATGGAATGTCTGTCCAGATATGTAAATACAGTTTTATATGTCCATATCAAGCCAGATATAACTTGATTCAATGCCAGCCCAGATGTGTAAATACAGTTTTCTATGGACATATCAAGCCAGATATAACTTGATGAAATGCCTTTCCAGATATGCAAATAAAGTTTTATATAGCCATATCAAACCAGATAAAATTGATGGAATACCTTTCCAGATATGCAAATTAAGTTTTATATGGCCATATCAAACCAGATATAAATTGATGGAATGTCTGTCCAGATATGTAAATACAGTTTTATATGTCCATATCAAGCCAGATATAACTTGATTCAATGCCAGCCCAGATATGTAAATACAGTTTTATATGGCCATATCAAGCCAGATATAACTTGATGGAATACCTTTCCAGATATGCAAATTCAAGTTTTATATGGCCATATCTAGCCAGATATAAATTGATGAAATGTCTGTCCAGATATGTAAATACAGTTTTATATGTCCATAAAAGGCCAGATATAACTTGATTTAAGGCCAGCCCAGATATGTAAATAAAGTTTTTTATGGCCATATCAAGGCAGATATAAATTGATGAAATGCCTTTCCAGATATGCAAATAAAGTTTTATGGCCATATCAAGCCAGATATAATTTGATTCAATGCCGGCCCAGATATGCAAATAAAGTTTTATATGGCGATATCAAGCCAGATACAACGTGATAAATATCCATGCCAGATATGGATATAAAGTTTTATATAGCCATATAAAGCCAGATAAAATCGATGAAATGCCTTTCCAGACATGCAAATACAGTTTTGTATGGTCATATCAAGCCAAATAAAACTTGAAATGCTAGGTATGCAAATGAGCATTTTGTTAGTTTGTTTTATTTTTTATTTGATTTGATTCTTGGATTATGCTTGTTACAAATTAAGACATGTTTAGGATACAGCATCACCTTCCCAGACATTGCAGTCATTTTAGCAGCTACACTTTTGTTAATACCGCAGTATACTAAGTGATCTCATACAAATGATTGGCATATTTGGGCGGAGCTTGTATCTAAACCTACATTTTTCATGATTTCGGAAGTTGAAAGTAAAATATGCACTACGCAATGAACAACATTTAGAGTGAAATACGTAATAAAGTTTGAAATAAGAAGCCCTTATCACTGTGATTACATAACATAGAAAATTTCAAGGCATTTTTCTGTTCACTGTTATGAAATAAGTTTAATTTATTGTTACAAGACAACCCGTCAGGAACACCGGATTGAATCCATCGACGAGCGAATGGAAAGTTCCAGAGAATTCAACTTCAACGCAGCCTTTCTAGAACTGTCTAGAAGTAAGAACTGTTTACGTTATGTCCCAATTATAGCAGCGACCTGGCAACACTTCTAAGAAACTGCAATTGCATGTTTACTACGGTGCATACAAGGAACGTTCTCGTAATTGCTGGACTGTGTGCACTAGAAGTTTCTGTTAAATTCTGGAGAGTTCTCGATTAAAAGCCTAGCATATAAAAGGCAGTTCAACAACTGTTATAGAGGAGAGATACCCTAATACTTCATCGAGTCCAGACGCTGTTGAGAAGTTATTCCCAGCCACTGACACTGCACACTTGTGATAAATTGTCTTACGCCGTTTCTACACTGTGTACAGAGATTGTTATCATCCATCATTCATCGCCTAGCCTTGTCATTATTCGCTCGTGGAACCAGTTCCTACGCTACAGCACGCTGCAGGTCTACTACTGTACCATCGTCAACGTGCATGCACTACCAGCCCTTGGACCAGACCAGGCAAATATTAATTAAAGGATTGTGAGTAAGTCTAATTAATTATTGTAAATTTAAGTGAGATAAGGAGATTGTAAATAATCAGTTAGTTGTTGAATTTTAATCTCGTTCTTCTGTGATCTTTCGCTGTTATTGGTTTGACTTGCGACCACAAGCCGTAACATTATGTACTTAAGTCAATTCAACCCAATACTTGTATTAAATTCTTCTTGGAGCTCTTAAACATTTTCTTGTGGTGTTCGTTGGTGGTGGTGGTGGTGGTTTCTGTTTGTTAGCGGTGGCAAAGACTCTTTCGTTTCCTTTGCTGGGTGTGGATGGTGAGAGCATGTTGGCGATTCTGGGGGTGGTTGTCGGTTGCGTTTTGCTTCAGTCCGGTTTGGGTTCTTTGTTCCTCAGTGCCTGTTTCTATGTACTTAAAAAGCTGGTGTTCAATGTTTCCATGAGGAGTGTGGACTATAGGTCAAAAGTATGATTCATAACTACAGCAGATATGGTCCGGATAAAATTTTTATCTGTGCCATATAAAGACTTCATCCAGATAGAACTTTATCTGTTTAGATCTGTGTTATATATGCCCAACTTTTCATCTGATCTGATATAAATTCCATATCTGGTCCAGATATGGGCCCATATATGGAAATACATTCTGCTAATATAAGGACCATATCTGTTCCATATAAAGGCTTGATCCAGATAAAACTTTCTCTAGACTGGCGATATATGGCTTAGATCAGGTTCTGGGGCAGATCTTGGTTAAATCTGCCCTTTTTTATCTGGCCCAGATATAAATCCCATATCTGCATCAGATATGGTCCAGATATGAAATCCATATCTGGCCCATATATGGAATTTCATATCTGGCCCATATAGGGATTTGGAGTAAGGGGAATATCTGATTCGTTAAGCTGTGGCTTGCCATCCCTCTAGGCTGGTACCAGGTGTGAACGACGACCTCTTAGAACACCATTGGAGCGGTCACCATCATGTGGGACTTGAAGTAAGCATAGTAGGAAAATGCTTGTCAAAAATGATTCGTAGTTTGCCAGAAATGGTACATACTGGACTGTGCAAGCCTAAAATACTTTGTTTGAAAATTTTAAGCTTTAGAATTGAACTTATAGAAGAAAAGGTAAATTTGAAAAGAAGTAAAATCACTTTGTACAAGAAGAAGGACTTATTAGTTTACAAGTGCGTTGATTTTAGGATGTAATTTCAGACGTGCTCTATTCTACCAAGGCAAATTGTGGTACGGTTTAGAAATCGGTGGTAAAGATCTAGTACATACAGGATTCAGATATGTTCTGTGTATCATAAAGGAGGAAGGGGACTTCTTCATCAAGGAATACAGAAGGCCTACTAGAGTGTCTACGACGAGGGGTCCTGATACCTTCTTGGAACATGCAGGAATCTTTAGGAACCGCTGTTAATCCGGCTTTAGATTAAGGTAAGTGCCACCTAGAGAGGTCAGTTATGCCACCATGCTTTTTCGACCCCCTAACATATCTATGAACAGAAAAAATTGGGTATATTTGTGGTTTCGGGTGGGTTGGTAAAATATAGAGAGTATCTCTCAAGAGTCAAAGTGTTGAAAAATAAAAATTTTAGGGGTAGGGAAAGTAAAATAGCTATTATTTTACATCCAGAAATCCGAGAGTAGCAAACAACCTTCAAATAATTGGCCAAGAAATCGATTGATTTACTGATGTTGTAAACTACGAGACTGATAAGGTCAGTAAAGATTAAATGATTACAATATTTAACCTTTGACCTAAATGACGACTATGCACTTTTGGAATGTAATTGTGTACATTAGACACGTTCGTGTGTTGTAGTTTGGCTCGAAATGATTTATAACATATTGGTGGACAATGCCCGGATACTTATGTTCCAGGGCATCCGCTTATAAATCACTAGCGTCAAATGAAAAGTCAACAATCAGACAAACTGATAGACAAAACAACTTTTATAACCCGGAAATGGCAATGTATTTATGGGTAACAGTCATTGCACGCAGAGCATTAGTTCTAGTACACTTTTATATCTACAAAACACTTTCTCTAACGGCAGGTTAATTGCATATCTGTATGTGCATATGATGGGCAGATCGATACGTTCGGTTTTTCATTCCTGAAGGTGCGAGACAACAATGGAAAATCCGCATAGCTTCAGATTGAGCATCAACTTAAGTGCTACCTGGAATGGTCTTTAACGAACACTATGCTTCTTTGGAATTCTTTGATTTTTGTCATAAGTTTCCTATTCCTCTTTATTGTTCTAGACCTCCTCTGGACTGATAAATGTCTTGAGACCCCAGAGAACTTGTCAGAATACCTTCACTTGGCCAGCTGGCCTTCCAGGTACACAATACGTAAGGAGACGTACTCAAACTCTGCCCATGCCCGCAAAAGGTCATTATGATCTTGTTTGGGTTTCTGACTGGGAGGTCGAAAGGTACGTGCAAGTTTGTGAGTTGCATTGTACCGGTCGTCCAGGGCTTGTATGAAATAGAATTTGGGGTAAGGGTCCTAATTTCCTATTTCATCCTTGGGCTTACTGTATCCCCCTTGGAGCTTGTCCATGTCTTTTCCAGATCATTCTAAAGATTTCTTTGGTACTGCTGGGCCTTTTTTAGGCCTTCCTGGGTTCCTGGGTGTTACCCAGTCCATGAGGCACTTCCCGACCGTATTCAGGTTCTCAATAGGCTTTTACTGGTTTTGTTAACTTGTTTCTATTCGTTTTTGCGATTGTCGCGAGCAACTACTCATTTGAGAATGCATGATTAGGACATATGGTAAACGCACCTCAAAGTCTTCTATGGCGTCCCATACCTTGCCAATAATTCCAAGAGAATGACCGACATTCTGAAAATCTACTGAACGGTGCTCTTTTTTTACCTTAGAATCCTTTTTGAACTGTCCGAGGGCCCGAACATGCATCGTGCAGCTCGAGACAGGATGTTCCTGACACAAACGCCTGGGTGCCTTTCAGTTCATGTCACCATCCGAGCATTTCAGGACTGGTACAATCCTTTAGGGCCTTATCCATAGCCTTTCCGGATAATACCTGGGATCACTGTACTCTCTTAGGAGAGGCTTTGTTTAAATGAGTCTTCTATAACCCAACAAACTCGTTTATCGCGAAACCGTTATTTGAAAGAAAGAACACTTTTAGAGATGTGACCGACTGAACCTCGAGGTTATAATTTCAAGATCATAGTCGATCATTTCATGCACCTTATACTTGGTGTGAAGGAGATTTTAAAATGTCTCAATATGCAGACATTTGACGATGTTGCTGTTATATTCAAGGGTATTAATTTAAGCAAACATATATAATTGCCTCGTATACATTAGAGTTGCATTGATATACTGTGTACAATGATCACAAGCTGTGATTTGAGATTTGTCAATTGGCACTAGTTGCTAAAAGGCGTGGAACATTAATGATGTAAGACTTAGGGAAGATATGTAATTAATCTGTTTCAGGTCAAAAGAGGACCTATTTTTCCATTTGAGGGCACAATAACAGTTAATCTAAAAGAAAACTTCAAATTTGGGTCAAAGCTCAAATTTCTTGACCCTGTAACCACTTTTGACCTTATTAATCACGTCATCATAAAAGCTGTCTATCAATTAACAGTGCATTCCTAGACTAATAATTGAAGTGGTTGTTTATTACTCTAGGGTTACTGAATTCATAATGATAGTCGTTTAACGTTTCCTTACGCCCTGAATCTATTATTTTTCAGCACTGGCTATCATTTGCAATTACCCTCTGTGTATTTTCTACCCCACCCAAAGATTCAAGTCTACCTACTTTCTGTCTATATAAACACGAAGAATTATAAACAAAATCTTGTAGTTAAAGACCATTCCATGTGGCACTTACCTCAATCTGGTGCCCCATCTGAAGCTATACTAATATTTCATTGTATTGTTTTGTACCTTGTAGGGTTTAAGGAAAAACCGACGGTACTGATCTGCATATGCAGATATGCAATTAATTCAATTGCGATTGGAGGTAATGTTTTGGGATGTATAAAAGTTAACTCGATTTGATGCACTGCGTGCAATAATTATTACCTATTTATAGACAGCTACTACAGGGATTTCTGAGTTTGGTTTTTCTAACAACTTTATCATTGGTTGATTTTTCATTTAAACTGGTTAATAAATTAGTGAATAACCTAGAAAATTAGTAGCCTAACATGATCCAAAGACTTGTAATAAAATCGCTTCGGGCCAAAATACAACAAATGATACGGTTTACTGTACATGACAATAAAATTCTACAATTTCATAGTCTAGATTTAGATCAAAGATTAGATTTTGTGACCTTTACCCTCTACTAATACTAATCTCATAATTTGATTCACAACATATGTTTATCAATCAAAAGACAATGTCGTTGCCAATACTTTGAGGGTTCGTTTGTAACTCTCAGATATCTGAATGTAAAATAATAGCTGTTCTACTCTCCTTTACCCCTAAAATTTTTGATTTTCAACTACTTTACTCTTAGCGGATACCTGCTATATTTCTTCAACCATCCAAAGATGCACAAACACCTGAATATTTCTTGTCATAGACATGTTAGGGCATAAAAAACATGGACGCATGAATAACTATTCCATGTGGCACTTACCTCAATCTGAAACCAGACTATGAATGCAATTTCATAAGTTGCGAAAACCTTGAAATCATGATCAGGACTATGAAGGTCTAAGCATTTGATGATTTCCCCTTTCATCAAATTTAAATTAAGACTATGCCAATCTCAAGAGGATTGCTAATTCCCACCTCCCCGAGGTTACGGTCCTATCATCAAATCCTTTCAAATAAGAATTATTAACACTTCCCACGCCTTCATTTGTATTATCTCCCTGCAGCAACTGTCGCAATTTCATTGAATCTCTTTGGTAAACAAAAAAGAGAAAGAATTGTTTCTGCAGAACTTACGTGCTTGTAACTGTTTGGTTCTGTTTGGAGTTCTACAAAATTTCTATCGGATCCTGCTTCTTTTTCACAAGATTCATGCAGGCGGTCATGTTCCCTGCAATTAAACAATTAGAATTATAGACGGCCAGATGCTGAAAGATCTACTCAAATAGGTTAAAGTTGAAAACTGTATCTTACTGTCGTTAACATAATCATCTACTTTGGTAACGACTGTTTAAAAACAACAACTTTATTTCTTCAAGTACAAAATGTTATAAAGTGGCGATGCAACTACGTAAAATACTTAAGTGCACTTGCCACTGCTTCGGAAACGTCATACACTCCCTCAGTGCAATGCATTCCAAATGATTATGTTTCCTGTCCCCATTAAAACAATCAATTCTATTTGCTGGTTAAGGTAATTCCTTTAATGAGAGAGTATTTTAAAGCCCCTTTTATCTCATTCCCATAGTGTGTTTCGTTTACTGTTGAAAATGAACACGTTTACCCAGTTGCCATAGTAACCAAAACTCTGAAAATGCATGCATTCCAGTCACTCCTTTCTTACCTGAACCTTGTAATATCGTCTAAAGTTATATTTAATAATGATCGGTATTGCTTGTCATGGAATTCAGGGTTAAATTAATAGGCCTAACTGTTCGCACTCTTTCAGTGGTCAGCGTTCTCAGTATAGATAGTTCTCAGTGACGTCACAACTGGGGGTTGGCAACCGCCATGTCATAGGGCAAGCTTGTACGTACATGCCGGGGTTGCCCTATGAGATGGCTGACATACTACACGTGAAAAGCTCCTATGACGTCATGTGAGAACTATCTATTATGCATACACAGAATGACCGCAAAACTTGCCAACAGTAGGCCCGAGTTTTAAACGGTCTGAGAATGTTTTTTAGTGCTTTCGAGGACACTTAATCCGAACGTCTTGCTCAAAACTCTAAAAAAGTAAATGCTTGCAAGAAGAGCGAGGTATTGATAGTGAATAGTGGATAACTGGTATATTTTAATGCCCACCATTTACAAGTTATCCTTGAAGAGCTTCCGGATTCCTTGGTCTCATGGGACAATTTTTCCACTGTACCCTGCCGTAAGGAATTGCATTGCATAGTATCACACCAGGGAGTTGTCAAATAACAACTCCCTGGTAAAAATAACTACGTTTCCTGTACAATACGACGCTAAGGCAACTGCTAACGTGACAAACAAGTAAAACCATTAAATGTTAAAGGGAGGTGGAAGGTCTAAGATTAACCGGATGTTACATACAACGAATATTAAATCATTGAGTAAACGTTTAAAACTACAATACGATGACGCGTTTTGCCACGTTTGATGACGATCTCTTCCATTTTATATAATGTTATATAATTAATAATAGATAGAAATTAATTTTCTGTTTTGAAATTCGGCTTTTTGTCCTCTCATTAAAATATATTTTGCGGTTAATGTAGATCTTAGGGTATGGTTATGTTTATTGCTTGTATATTGGAATAAATCTATCGCATAGCAGGGGTCAGCATGACTAAAAAGTTGGATACCGTACAAGGCGATTTTATTTGATTTGCTGATCAAATGTGTGTCACCCAAGTCTATGAAAAATGTCGGTCGACCTTTTGTTAGGTGAGGCATAGAATATAACGCAAAAGTGCTCTTTAGTTTTGCGATCCTGTCAATGTTCCCCGTAGTGCATGGGCTCCAAATGAAATTGAAGTCATCAATATATGGTAAGATATATCTTTTAAAAAATAGAATACTTGCTTGAATATCTGAACACTGTTTGATTTTGCTTAAAAGACGTGGTAATGTTGAGCTACTAGTCTTGCACACATGATCTATTTCTTCCTACAATGTTAGATTGCAATCCGCACACAGTCTCAGGCGTTCTTCCATATAATTGTTATCTAACCTTTGATGGGCATATAATCGTCTCTACTATTTTGGAGACGACAGGTGAACTAAGGATGGATTTGTGTTTGCTTAAGCCATGCTGTAAATACTTAAAACTTTCCTCGACAATGGAGATGCATTATTTGAGATGCTAAGGTTCCTCATCAGGCTAGAACTTTAGGATAAGGTACGTGCACTCTTTTGCATGAAAATAGGCACTTATCTCATCGGTTCCACATTCCAGACGTCTACCAAACCAGCACGTACATTCACATAATTAGAACAAGTTCATACAACAGGTATACATATACTGGTATCACTCGTTAGATAGCTGATACTTTCACCTCCATGGAATTTAAACTGTCACTTGCATTTCAATGCGTATTAAAGGGGCTGAGTAGTGGCGTACTTTCAAAATAAATACATCATACCAAACGAAATGATTACCCTCTGTGCGGGGCTAATTTTAAAAATATTAATCCTAATGCGTTTTATATTCTCATTTCAAATAATCTTGCAAAGTAATTTTGGAATAACGTTCCTGTACTATTTCTTGTGGTATTTGATTTTACACTTGCAAGATATTTTACAATTTGTTTTTTGAATTTCTAGTTCGTTACTTATTCTTCTGGCACCGGCAATTTTGAATCGTTTCCACTTGTATCGGTTCTGATCGATGCATCTAACCAGGCATGTAGTACACACAACTTACAACGTACGTATGTATGTAGTATATTAGCGTTAATAGTGGCAAGGCACACGCCTATTTCGCACATCATCTGCAGGAGGTTCATGAACAACACTGTGGATTTTGCAGGTATTGAAACTGTTTTTTATCGATCAATGAGTTTGTTTTTCGTGGTAGACCTAGGCCCTAACGCTAGCCTAAGTTAGGCTAACGTTAGTACAGTTAACGACAGTAACAAGTGTACTGTTACACTGCATGCATGGCTGTCATAAGTATCGGTATCGGATCGAATCGATAAACCAAGAAGCATAACCGGATGTGACGTAACGAAGTCGACGGGTCCAAGAATTAATTCTACTATGGAGGCTACTCAGCTCCTTTAAACAATTTCGCGTTTTAATTTACTTTCCATTAAGAAGACCGATACAGGCAACATGCAGTGAGTTACATCTAGTAGTGTCTTTTGCACGTTTACTTGATTGCACACCTCTTATTATTATTACCAAAATGGCTTCTACAATTTCTTTATTATTCATTATTCCACACTAAAAATAATTTCCTTGTCATTTTTCATTGGACATTGGATAGACAGGACAGTGGGCAGGCAAGTAAAATACTACAAGGACAAGCTAAGAGATGGTCAGTAATTACAGTCAGTGTTTCAAGCCTAGGCCTAGGTACATAGTGCTGTCAACCTAGTATCGGCGTTTGCGCTACAACACGTAGTTTTAATTAAGTCAGATGGTTGACAAGAAACCCAAATGATAACTGAGGGCGTTTCTTAACATTGGTCTTGACACTTAATCCTCCATCATGGATACATTTTGATGATAAAAGAAAGTAGTTGCAAGATTTATAGTAAATGTCAAGATAATTATAGAGTACTCTTTCATGTTGTAACTCTATCAGACCTTAACCAGTTAACAATATCCCACTTTGGCTCAACACTTGAAAAAAAAACAGCATAAGGATTTCAAGGAATTTAAGCCACCTAGTGATATAACAATCCTTAATATAAGGGTATATCACGAGGAAACATGCTGAACGAATCGTGATTAGCAATGGTTGTTTATCACAAAACAACAATAACCCAAACATGTCTTACTGTGTTCTTTTCTTCCACTTACAGAAAGTACATAACTTTATATCTTTATCCCACAGTGATCCAGCACCATTGTCATGTCCAGAGACAGGGATGATAATATATCCAAGGGACACCACATGACATTTCTTTACGCCCTTGAGTTCAACCATATACAAGATCCAGGTGTCTTGTTCCGAGTGTACAACCATCTAGTAAATAACTCAACCAGAAAGCGTAAAGATTTATTGATTGCTTGCCGTATGGGGATGCTTTGTTGCACTGAGGTTTTGTCCCTCAACTTTATCTTTCTTGACTACATCATTTTACGATGTTTTAGCAATTTGACCTCTGCTGACCTCACATGAACTTTGAACCCCACCAAATATAACAAAAAAAAAAAGAAAAACGGAAGTGTCTTGAAAGGGATTCAACTCCAATGGATCTTGGATCTTGAAAATTCTTGGGAAATTTTGCTTTTTGACCTCTGGTGACCCCTGATGACTATCTTGGGAATTCTTGGAAAATTTGCTTTTTGACCTCTGGCTGACAGCATATGATGATCTTGAGAATTCTTGGGAAACTTTGCTTCTTGACCTTTAGTGACCCCAAATGACGATCTTGGGAATTCTTGGGAAATTTTGATTTTTGACCTCTGGAAATCAAATGAAACAATCTTTCAAATTCTTGGGAAATGTTGCTTTTGACCCCGGTGAACCCAGATGACAATCTTAGAAATTCTTGGAAAATTTTGTTTTTGACCTCTGGTTACCCCAGATGACCTTGACCTCCACCAGAAACAATAGGGTTCTACCCCTCAAGATGAAAAATCTGTACACCAAATGTGAAAAGTGTCTGTCATTGCTATCTTGAGATATCGTGATTACAAGCCATTTACAAGGTTTTCGCAGTTTAACCTTTGGTGACCTCCGATGACCTTAGACCTCTACCAAAAATGATAGCATTCTTCCTCTCAACATGATAAATCTATATCTGACATTCCTATCTTGACATATCGCGATTTCAAGGTTTTTAATGGTCTTTGACCAGTGGTGAAATTAAATGACACTGAGGTCCACCAAAAACAATAGGGCTCTTCCTCTCAACATGATGAATCTATGTACCAAAAATGTGAAAAGTGTCGGTCATTCCTACCTTGAGATATCGTGATGACGAGCTTTTCGTTTTTTACCGCCGGTGACCTCAAATGACCTTTGACCTTTACAAAAAACAATAGGAATCGTTCTCTCAACATGACGAATATATATATACCAAATATAAAAGGTGTCGATCGTTGCTGTTTGGAGATATCGTGTTTACAAGTCGTGTACGAGGTTTTCGCAGATTAACCTCCGGTGACCTTAGATGACCTTTGACCTCTACCAAAACAATAGGGTTCTTTCTTTTGACATGGCAAATCTATATACCAAATTTAAAAAGTGTGGGTCATTGCTACTTTGAGATATCATGTTTACCAGGTTTTTGGTTTTTGACCTTTGTTGACATCATATGACCTTTAATCTCCACCATAAACTATAGGGTTCTTACCATAGACAATATATGTACCAAATATGAAAAGTGTTGGTCATTGCTATCTTGAGATATCGTGTTTACAAGCACTTCACAGGTTTTTCGCAGTTTAAGTCATATCATAGAGCCTAACTGCTAACTCCCACAGAGTCACCGTGGGTCTCATCAGGGCCCTTGGAACGGCTTCAAAAATTATTAGGTTGTTATTTATGTATAACGACGACCAAAACTCATAAATAATGAAGGCACTGAAGTAGGATGGTTCAGTCTTATGACCCTTCAAGCCTTTCAAAGGCCTTGCTCATGTAGGCTACCAGTAACTAACACAATATATATTATTGACCGCAGCCTATAGCTATCAAACCCCATATTGAAGAGTGTTCGTTCCCTCTGCAGTTGTGTGAAGAAAGGTTTCATTTCTTTCACGTTTCACGTCTATTCCCATGTCCACTTATCCTACCCCTAACCTCCAAACTGACTTTACCTTCACCTAGCCCCAAACCCCTGTCTAACAACCAACCTAATTTTTACCCCCAATGAAACTGAAACCACTTATAGCCCTCCTTAGACCTTTTAACTGTTATGCTATATGTAGTATTTGTTCTTCCCAGTCAGGTAAGAATAGGACCACGCATGACAGATCCTGAATGTAGAGCTGAGGTATGGGCGGCGACACGGGGGACGGGGAGACATGTCCCCCTCAATATTTTTAGTGGGCATATATCAAATGTCCCCCTAATATTATGAGGTATGCAGAAAAATAAATGTTGTTACACACATTTTCGATATGAATAATTGTGATATTAGCCTATTAGTGGCAGCTTGGAAGAACTTTTGATCAGAAGCATGTGATCTTTGTCCTTGAGAATGCACCAAATCGCTTTGCTTTGCCCCTGGACCCAAACACACCTAGTATGAAGGTCCCCTGTACCCCTGGCCGGAGGCGCAAAGTGTTCACTCAAGCAGGTGTCCTCCCAATAATTTTAACAGATCGCCACCGCTGTGTAGAGGTCTGAGGGTCAAGAGGTTGGTCACTTAAGTTTGTTGTCTTTTCAAGGTCGTAGCTCCCTTGGGGAGCAGAATTTCTTCGGCAGTAACGTTTGGTTTCGTCCCTTTGCTCTCGGCCAGAGAGTCGCGGGGACTTTGGAAAAAACATAGGGGCCTAGGCCTATTTTTTACAGACTACAAGAGAACAAGTAGTCTAGGCCCCTAGAACTAGTAATAAACCAGTAGGCCCCGTCTATGACACAAATCTATCGTTAGGTCTAGGCTAGGTCATAAGTCAAATGTTAAATTAGGTCTAAATTGTCCTACTGCCATTGTGCTGGGTGCTCAGCATAAGCAATGAAGTAGGGAAAGCAAGCCAGTGAGCCACAACTGGAGAAAATGCCGTGGCCGGCCCGACTTAAACCAATTGTTTAGAACCTGAGCCTTAAAATCTCATCTAATTCTAACTCTTACTGTCACATTAACGATAGCCTAAACGTTAACGTTACAAAGCGACGTGTTAACATGAGAATGACTGTGATTAATCCCTAAATGAGGTTTCATGTACCGATCCAATCGTCAGGTTCACAACCACAGGCGGTTATAACGTTATTTATTGCATAGGACTACATACAATTAAACGTTGTAATTCTTATTTGCATTATGTAGGGCATGATGCACTGACGTTAAATGACGTGAGAACTGCATGTGTTTACCATTAGGACTAGGGTAGCATGAACGTTTATAATTTAAGTTGTAGGTTCTTACATCACCCAAAGTCACTCGATACAGTAAGGTATCGTACAACAGTATTAGGCCTAGTGCTTGACTGTATTTGGCCTAGTGATGGCTAGTTAGTATAACCTCGACTAGGGCAGGATATAGGCACAGAACAGGATATAGGCCTATCCTGCTCTAGCCCGTGTGACTAGACTAGCTAATAATAAGACTTGGCCGAGTGTATGGATGGTTACGTGCACTGCCTATAGGCCTAGTATGTTCAAGGTTGTACACTCGGCTGTCCGTTGGGCACAGCGGTTGTGCATCCACACGCATCTTTCTGTCACATTTTTACCTGCAATGTCAAATCCCTTGGCAATATTTTCCAGAGCTAACCGGTGAACGCCCAGTTAACTGTTATCAAACGGTCCGCTTGGCAGAGACACTCTAAGGACGTGTACTTTTTCTTTAAATGCAAAGTGATTGGCTGTCTTAGCTGCCATATTTACAAACTTTGTGTTCGCTTGATCAGTCAAATTTTGCGGAATACACACTATGGCGCATGCGCAGTTGAAAAAGTTGATTGCAAAGTTGCAGCAAATAGAACATGTTCTATTTCTTTCAACTACGATTTCAACTCGACCGAGTTGAATCGATTTTCAAGTTGATTCCCGGTCCAACTATGCAACTGGTGTCTCACTTTAGTTGAAAGTTTAATCGCAGGTTGAATCGCATGTGTATATGGGACCCGGGCTTAAGGTGCGGCTGAATAAATATTTGGGCAGAAGCGTGAATTTGACATGCGCGTCGCTCTATTCGGCGATCTGCGTATGAAAACAAAAATGAAACACAGGAAAATGTTGTTAAAAGACCTCGGCGTGAGTGCGTTTATGCAGCGCTTTCAATTTTCAAGTTGGTTTCTACCATTATCACATGTACAACATTAATAAATGTACATCAAAAGAGCATTATAAAAAAAAAAAAAAAAAACAGAGGCCAGATTTAGCTTACGAGCAACGAGCGAAGAGTTGCGTAAGCCAGAATGACTTGACATACCATTGTTAGTAGGTATTCACTAAGAGAAAAGTGCGTAAATATTTCGAGGAACTTTTTACGTTAAAATGTCATAGAAACACAAATAGAGGCACATTGTAACAAATAGTTTTGCACCGTGCAGAACCACGCGTGTAACCGTAAGTTCAAAAAAGCCACAGCAACGCATACCCTTTACTGATAAGGCCCCTTCAGTGTTGAAAAAGGAGGAATATTTTCAGGAATTTTTTGGTGAACTTAGAAGAATATTCTCTGTAAAAACCTACATATCATTGTAAAGAGCAAAGATGGGGAATTTGAATGAACATTTTAGTTTTGAAACTAATTTCATTACGTATGCAAATATGCAAATCAGATGACGTCATACGGTTTTTCATAGAAAACCGTAGAAAACCCATACATATCACTAATATTTTGTAATTGATGGTGCAGGATATTGTTTGGCTTTCTTTTCTCTTTCATTTGATACCAAATTTGAGGGAATTTGACCAAAAATGAGGAAGATATTCCCATTTTACTCTTGCTATACAGCCCACACTGAACTCACACTCACTGACCTATATGACCTTTACATACATAGTGCATAGTGAACAGTGGCTCTACGCTCAGTGAAACGTAAACAACTTTGGATCTATAAATAGAGCTGCATGGGCTTTGTAAGGTAGCTCTAAATGAACATTTTAGTGAGTGAAAAAGTAGGAGGGGTGTTGTGGCTTATAATTTTTGATATTGGGAGGGGATTTTTGGGTCAGAAATGCATGTTTTGGACCAAAATTGACGCATTTTTTGAAAAATGCATTTGTCTGGATCTTTGAACCTCTCTAACTCACTCTACCCTTGGCATTTATTCTTATATCTTGGTATTTCATTATAAGGAATCTTATAACGGACATTTTGGTGTTTCAATGTAAAAGATCGGACTTTCCTTTGTTGAGTTACGATTTTTTTTGGGTGGGTATTTTGGGATGGAAATGTAGATTTTGACCGAAAATTACGCATTTTTGAAAATTTATACTTCAAATATCTCTAAATTCCCTATACCTGGCATCTAATCACCTCTCATGGTGTTTCTTTAGGTTCTAAGGTATTCAGGAAAAAAAGTGAGTAGGGTGACCTTTTCCTAAGTGCCTGAACTAATTTTTCGAAAATATTGCGTCATTTGTAGCAATTTTGGGCATTTTTGGAATGTAAACAACTATTTTTCGATGTTTGTGAAAAATTTTCAATATACAACCCCCCCCCCCTACTAAAAAAAATGGTGGCATTCGATAGATCTATTTGTTGGCTTTATTTTGGTGGTTAAATAAAGGCTGTAGGTTGTTGCATGGCTGAGAAATAATTTTTTAAAAGCGAACCCTCGATTTGAGTGACTCAGTCACTCAGCTTATGGGAAAGGGATACAGAGACAAGCTGTACCAAATAATTGTGTACTACGTACGACTACGACTACGTACTACGACTTCGGAAAAGCCTGCAGGTTGTTTGAACAATTACAATCGATACGATTGGCTAAAAGATGTGAGAAAGCAAATGCAAACATACACACGATTGGTTAACGTGAATTTATTGCAGTTACGCTGCGTATCTTTTAAACTGCGTGAAGCTGAGGTCACACTACAACGATTCCGAATCTGTAATCCAACGATATCGGATTCGAAATGTTTTTTGATGAAGTTATTAGATCCGATTTATAATTTTGATTGCTCTGCAGAGGAATTTTTATTAAAGAGCTCTCCAATTTTCTCTTTTTTGTCCAAACATTGTCTATGTTTGCACTAAATTCAGGCATCATTTCGGCCCAAGCGACGGCGATTCAGCTGTTGACAAGACCAGCAAGAAGGCCTGATCGAAGAATGCAAACAGACTGGGAATCTTATGCATTTAAATGGCATGTTTCGGTTAACGAATGACACATGTCAATGCACACCAACGACAAAGGCTTTTTCGGACCAAAGAAACTGAAAATGTAGATTTGAATGGTTAGTTTGTTCGTGTTTCGTGATCAAAGTGTTTTACACGGTTATTCTCTCAAGCGGGATGTAGGCAATAGCCGCATTACTTGCGCACAGTTAACACTATTGAGCACA
Organism: Holothuria leucospilota; assembly: GCA_029531755.1. Classification (NCBI taxonomy): domain Eukaryota; kingdom Metazoa; phylum Echinodermata; class Holothuroidea; order Aspidochirotida; family Holothuriidae; genus Holothuria; species Holothuria leucospilota. Next base: position 49,549,142 of record CM055972.1, read on the forward strand.
TGATATTTTTAACGTTACGATAGGGGTGACGAGAGAATAAGTAACGTAATTATAAACGAATATTAAAACAGTACAGGCATATATTGGGCTAGGCCTAGTGACTTAGTCTCAACGAACGTCACTTACAGACCGGGGGTATCAAAGTAGGCGAATTGCCTTCTTAGGGAGAGACGGAGGGAAGAGTCGTACCACTCTTTCATGAGAAGTGTTTTCAGTTTTCGGCCTGAGATTCTACCAGCCAAATCAAGCAAAGTCTCCCATCTCTCCGCCCAGCTTTTGCATTCCTTCTGAGGCCTCATTATGAAAGCTATAGAGAGGGCGTGGAGTAGGTGGTTGTCCGTTAAGCTTGTGCATGTTTCGTGATCAAAGTGTTTTACACGGTTATTCTCACAAGCGGGATGTGGGCAACAGCCGCAATACTTGCGTACAGTTACACACTATTGAGCTAGCCCAAGAATGGCCTCCATTGTCCCTTTTAACCAACCAATTACTAAAGACACCACTCAATTGAATAGCGAATATGGATCGCATATTGAACAGTTGCCTGTGCTTAGTGTAGGCTTAGGTAGCAGGTGACTGTAGCCTAGCTACACCTCCATTGCCCTAGGCTAGACTTTCATGCATAGACTGATTCGATCTTTCTGTCTTTAACCATGCAAACATATACGCAAACGTATATCCTAGACCTACATGGGTAAACAGCATTGCAATGTAGATATGCAGACCTACAATCTTGGACAAAACTCGTTGGAACACCTTTACCCCCCCCCCTCCCGCTGCCCCGTACAATGTTGGAGAAAATAATGTCAATTGGAGATGCACCGCTTTCATTTGGACACAACATTGTACTGGGGGACGGGGTTTTCGTAAATCGTGCACAACAAAATCGTCCAGTGACTTTTATGCGGTACTGTTTATCGTGGCGCTATTTCGTTTTGGAAATCCTACTGAATGGTTTTCTTCTCCCGGTTGCTAAAGAGTACTGGAAGGTGTATATATATATATATATATATATGTATATATATATATATATATATATATATATATATATATATATATATATAATTTGCTTCCCGTTCTACCCTTTCAGTATTTCCCGTAAGTGGTGCAATCGGATATCAAAGATTCACTGATTTTTCGCCAAACTCTTTCACTTGGAGAGCGTGCTCTATAGAATACAGTGGTCTTTAACGTGGAGCTCGTTCCTTCCAAGTAGAAAGCAATTGGGCCTGTGAATAGATTCCGCCCTGGCTGTTAATATACCTTTGAGAGCATCGATGGCCTCTAATCTTTAAGCAAACTGTTGCTTTTGTTGGACGCAGTGAACGCCTGCCTTCAGTATATGGGTAAAGTACCTCCATTCGCTGTGATTTGCGAAATTCCGCAACAGCGCCCCAAGTAATAATGTCTACTTGTTATGCATGGTGATTTGGGAAATGACGTCATAGGCAGTTATGAGGGTCCCAGTTGTATTCACGTTGTGCACAGTTAAGAAATATCCCATCTTTAGCTCCTACTTGAGACTTTCTTTAACTCAGACAATCTTGGACAAAACTCGTGGGAACACCCCTGAACCCCGCTCCCCCGTACAATGTTGAAGATAATATTGTCAATTGGAGATGCACGGCTTTCGTTTGGGCACAACATTGTACTGGGGGACGAGGGTTTCGTAAATCGTGCATGACATCATATTGAACATGATACAACGGTGGAAGGTGCTCCAACAGTTTTTTCCAAGATTGTCTGAGAATTAGCAGCACATTTTTCTAAGGTTTTCGGAGAAATTAGAGCAATAGACTAAGAACTTCAGTTCATATTTTCAAACGTAATGATAATTATTCTCTATAGGATGAAATCATATGGCAGATTGAAGGTGTTCCAACAGTTTTGTCCAAAATTGTAGGCTTCTATTCTTTGATAAAGACACCAGTTGAGTTTTGACTACGTCTATCAAGTACCTATTGAGCTTGGGCTTAGGCCAAGCATATAGTATCTCAGCAAACATATCTGAACAAGCTTTAGGCTCATGTTGCGCTGGTCACAGTGTAGCTCAAAGACCGTATTGTCTTAAAAACGTCAGGAACTGAAAACCCCAATTCACCCGTGTATGAATTTTGTGTGTGTTTGGGTGGGGTGTTGTGGCTGCGAATCTCTCCCCCAATTCCCTCCAAAAATTAGGAGTAACCTGTTTCTGGAGATTTTTGACAAAAATGAGCATATTGCTTAGGTACTTTTGGTTCTTGAAAAATAAGGCACAGTCCGGATGAAAAGAATATCTCATACACCTATCAAAAAATGCAAAGTCGGCTAGTTAACTGGTCTACCCGAAGGCGCTTCATTCCGGCGCGCAACCGACTTCGTCGGCTGCGCAACCGAGTTTAGAGGCAAGCTATCCCAAGTGGGAGGAAAGCCGGAGTACCCGGAGAAAAACCCACATACGGAGCGGGATTCGAACCCACGCACATGTGAAACACATTGGTGCACAGCAGCTGGAACAGACCCATACACCTATCATGCTAATTCGCAATTTTAAAATGTTGATGATTCCATATATAAGTTCACTACACTGTATCCCTTAAGTTGAACACTGTCGTGTACATACTGCTCGCCCTAGCATAGACCAATGTTCCCAGTAGCTTTGTACAGAGGATGTAGGGTACAGGATGAATTATTATCATATGCTATATCCAGTGTACATCACCTTATTGTTAAGGGGTGTACAGCAAGTGCCATTTGCTAACCTTATCAAAGAAAAGTTTCTAGCAGCAATCAAACAAAATCTGTTTCTATTCTAGCCAGTAGACTGGAGCCTTGCCGGGGAAAGGCCTGACTTACTTAACCTTTATGTTTTCCAAATTGTATGTCATACCCTTGTATAATTTTAGCTTCTGTTTAAGCACAACATCCCAAATACAAAATAATGGAAGAAAGATATTAGCAAGTTTCCTCAGACGGATGAAAAGTTGCTTTTGCAAGTCAGTTCAATATCCCCAAACATCCCATGAATGTCCCCTCCCCTTAAACTCCTCCTCTACTCCCCCATGCCAGCGATCACAGAACATAGTACATGCCCCAAACTCCACCTCTACCCCTATAGACAAATCTGGATACGCCATTGCTATCTTCGGGTAGGTATGCAGTGAAATTTTGGGCGAACGTGCTGCATCTCACTCTGGAGTGCTGTATCCCCTCGCTATTTTATGCAAGACGATTATAAATGATGCAAAGAAAAAAAAAAACATTTCATTTGGTTATTACCCAATGTCTGCAAGAGTTGTCAAAAGAATTGCAATTTTACTTGGGAATATCACTAACGGAAACGAGAACACCCACTGCAACACCATTAATACTTCGATTGATAAGATAAGGTAAAAGAAACTGTCAGTTTAATTATGCGTTTTCTTAAATAAATCTACAAAGATCAATCTTTCCCTTCTCCCGCCAGATCCAAGTCGCGGATTACTTCACAGGCAAACCATAGGCCCGATGCTATTTATCGTTACCAAATTACGCAAGTGTGACCTACAGACCAATATCGATTTATCATCCAAACAAGTATTGGTTCGGAAATTGGAATCGTTGTATGTGACATCAACTTAAGTGTTTGTTTTTTTTTTGTAAATACCACTTAAAAAAATCTTTCGCACTTGGGGAAGTATTTTACCTTTCGCAAGATCTTAGGCAAATATTAGTGTAGCTAGCCCCTGACATATCGTAAAAGTACGCAGCGTAACTGCAATAAATTTACATGAACTAACAGTACGTGAGGTTACAACTTGTTCTGTCATATCCTTAGCCAATGACATTGACTGTAACTGGTAAAACTACTCGCACTGTTTTCTGTGGTTAAACACGTGGCCCTACGCCGTGCACAACTATTTGCTTCAGCGTGCCTCATTGTGTGTTTCTATGTTTTTTGATACTTACAACAACTCTGAAGCTTACGTAATGTTACGCAAAAATTTTACGCACTCTTCCCTTTGTGAAAAGCCACCTGAAAAGGTACGCTGCGTAAGTCCGACGATACGGGACTTTTGGTGTGTATTATTTGTGAATCCGGCCCCTGATCTTTCATGAACTAATGATGGAGTGATTTGATGTTGTTATAAAGTTGACTGCTAAGCTGTGATAGCAGAAGGAACCAGAATAAAGGAAGCTTCCCAAGCTAGATCCCTTCAGTGTAAAAATTGATTAACACTTTTTTGTAACAGATAATAAACGCGTCTTGGCGTTTACGTAACAAAAAAAAAAACAACAATAAAATACATAAGCAAATTAAACGTCTAAAACGCCAACTTTAACACATTGACGCCACTTTAACGCCATCTCGTAAACACGTTTATGCGTTTATTTCATGATTACTGTAAACATCAAGTTGTTTTTAATAAATAAAAATTAACATATATATAAATCATGTAAACGTGTTTGCGGAGTGCACTTTAATAGACGTCATTATCCTTATCATGTGTTAATATTCGTTCAGTCATTTACTGTGCGTGTCCATTTTGTTGTTCGTTTTCTAATTCTTAAACGCCATATATGTGTTAAAAAATGAAGACGTCTATTTTTACAGTGTTGGAAGTAAATAACAAAACAAAAAAAAAAAATACATATAGTAAAATAAAATAACAAAAAAATATAACATGGAGTATGTACAGAGGGAACAAGAAGACAATCAAAGGTAGTTACTGATCTCATCAACAGGCATCCTTTGGCTTCTCAGTTTCCCGGGCCAGTGTAGAAGATATTATATATATATATATATATATATATATATATATATATATATATATATATATATATATATGTATATATATATATATATATAATATATATAATATATATATATATATATATATATATATATATAACGCTAATTCCCACCTTAAGGGGAAATTGTTATATCTGCTTGTACATAGGGCGAAAAAAAGATAATAAAATACATAAGAAATAAATTCGCCCTAACGTCTAAAAATATAATTAACGTTATTTCAATGGGCAGCCATCCGTTCCTGTTAACAGCTAGGTGTCCGTAAATTTGACAACTTTGAAGTAATGGCATCTAGTTTGTAAATCTAAGAGGGCGCCGTTGTAAGTTTACGTATTCCTTTAGAAAAAGTGTGTGGAAACGTTAAGGCGAAACTTATATTTCACCCGAATTTTTTTTTCCCCTTAAGGTCGACTTTTCAACAACAACTTTCCCCCTAAGAGCCGAATTAGAGAAATATATATATATATATATATATTTCTCAAATTCGGCACTTAGGGGGAAAGTTGTTGTTGAAAAGTCGACCTTAAGGGGAAAAAAATTTTCGGGTAAAATATAAGTTTCGCCTTAACGTTTCCACACACTTTTTCTATAGGAATACGTAAACTTACAAGGGCGCCCTCTTTGATTTACAAACTAGATGCCATTACTTCAAAGTTGTCAAATTTACGGACACCTAGCTGTTAACACGAACGGATGGCTGGCCATTGAAATAACGTTAATTATATGTTTAGATGTTAGGGCGAATTTATTTCTTATGTATTTTATTATCTTTTTTCGCCCTATGTACAAGCAGATATAACAATTTCCCCTTAAGGTGGGAATTAGCGTTATATATATATATATATATGTATATATAAATACATACATATATATATGTATATATATATGTATATATATAAATATATATATACATATATATATATATATATATATATATATATAACATAACATAAACATAGATCTAGCCTTGCTACTTAAGTATATATATATATATATATATATATATATATATATATACGCTCCTTAACATGGTTATTTACGCTCCTTAACATGGTAGTGCTACGGTAAGACCTTGTTTTGTTGAGCACTTTCTAGTTTCAAGATGGCACACTGCTTGTGTAGTCTTGGTATTTTCGTCAAGACGTAATACTGTTGCTTTATGCTAGCACGCTCCTTAGAGCTTGTGCACTTTGGTATTCATAGGCAGTGTACCGTGAAAGGCCGGACTGATGCAAGTTATGTTTGTGTCAGCCTTGCCATTCAGTCTTGGAACCTTCTCTGAGCTGCACTGATGAGATCTAACAAGATCGAAACAGTTCTGTCTGCAGATTGAGTTATTTACGCTCCTTAACATGGTAGTGCTACGGTAAGACCTTGTTTTGTTGAGCACTTTCTAGTTTCAAGATGGCACACTGCTTGTGTAGTCATGGCATTTTCGTCAAGACGTAATACTGTTGCTTTATGCTAGCACTCTCCTTAGAGCTTGTGCACTTTGGTATTCATAGGCAGTGTACCGTGAAAGGCCGGACTGATGCAAGTTATGTTTGTGTCAGCCTTGCCATTCAGTCTTGGAACGTACTCTGAGCTGCACTGATGAGATTTAACAAGATCGAAACAGTTCTGTCTGCAGATTGAGTTATATTATATATATATATTTTTATATATTTTAATATATATATATATATATATATATATATATATATATATATATATATATATATATATAGTTCAAGAAAAGTAGCATCACACCAGTAACAAACAAATAGCATAAACAGAAAATGGTGAAACATATTTAAATTTTCGGACCACACAGGGCCCTATATAACTGATTCTGTCATGAATGAAATTAATCCCAAGTACTGGCATAGCCTTTTGAACAAGGGAAGAATGTAAGAAGAAACGAGAAGGAAAATTGAACCCGGGACGATCGCTGTCCGGACCTATTTAATTTACTCGTTTCGAGATTTTCACACATTGTGTGGTAACAAGGAGGGAAAATTGTAGCATGCGGTATTTACCTTCGAGCCGAAAACCACGTCGGTGCAGTGGTGACGGTAGTTGCCCGGACAGCGACCGTCCCGGGTTCAAACTCACTTGGCTCAATATATATATATATATATATATATATATATATATATATATATATATATATATATATATATATATATATATATATAATGGACAGAGCATACTGCACTAACGTCCTGTGCGTATATTGTCGCCACCGTACGTACACGAGAAGGCTAACCAATATGGCTGCCTGCTATAGCCTTGTGTGTAAAAGTCTGGATTTGCTTAATTGGCTAGGTATCGACAGATTGTGTGAGAAACTTGTAACATTTTCGAAAGAATGCAAGCTCAGGTCAAATTTAACAAATAGAATTAAGGGATGTGATATTGTTCTTTAATCCATGTTTATATTTTGTCTAAAATGTTACAGATTCATCGTCAAATTGGGCAAACAGTGGCAACCCGGCAGCCATCTTGGTAAGCCTAAATTTGTTCGAACGGTGGCAACCGTATTGGGCACGTTATCCTCTGTCCATAGACCTTTTTCCAAATAGCAGTCACAAAGGATTGTGGGATAGTTTTTGTGTGCTTTCATTTTTGTTAATTGCATTTTACTGTGGATAAGAATGATGCAGACCAAAATGCTATCCCACAATCCTTTGTAATTGCTATTTGGAAAAGGGTCTATGTATATGGGAAGTCCGTGACTGAGCTTTATAACTGGAGGATGCACATCAATGTGAAATATGCCTCTAAAATGAAGTCTATTTGGGGTCATGTGATGTAGGTTAGCTTACTAAAGTCGGTCGTTCGCCTGCCCTAGAATGGCGTATCCAGAAGTGGATATAATGTAAAGCTGAGGCCATTATGTACTTGCTTACGCCTGCTAGCGCCCCTTAGAGTCTCTTCGGTCTCTTTAACTCTAGTTCACGTGTTAGCATTCACACCATTACCCTTAGGAAAGTTGCCAATGAAAGAATGTTATCGCAGTGCCAGTCGCAAATTTAGTAACATTAATGTAAACAAAAAGTATTTACTTTTACGTTCATACGTATCGGGTAGAAGCAACTCATTTTTTTTAATGTGACTTCTCAGAGCCATTGGGGTGTTTTCCAATACTCTAGAAATAAGTATTCAATTCTTGTAGGAAACAAACATAAACTAGGCTATTAATTATCATCCAGTAAAAATTCTTACCCTCGTACGTACATCACGTTACATGTAAAAATTTGTTACTTCGAAATAGAGGGGATCTTAGTCCCAAAATTCTAGAAACGAATTCACAAAGAGAGCTACACCTATTACACAAACATCGTAGGCCAACAGTATTTCAAAAGAATCCCTCACTTCGAGATAAAATGTCGATCGTTCATAGACCCCAGCTTAACTCAATCAGTCAGTCAAGAATTAAAATGTAACTATGTTACAATCACAAGAATTTCCTCCCTAAACAGGTCACAATAATCATGATACCTTTACTACTTGTATACACACTAAATCTACACTACGAACGTTCGAAACTTTGCTGATCGAAGCTGAGCTGTCTTCAGTGTGTTAGAGAATGCATGCGTCTTTGATCGAGCCGTTTACCAAACATTTTACAAGCCACTTTAACACATCATTACTGTATGGAGAGTACCAAAAGCTTGTGTCCTTCAACTACCTAAGGTGAGTTTACCTCCATTGGCATTCCTAAGGATGATGAATGTTTGCAGGCTGGACCTCTTCCCGTTCAATATAGGTTAGGGTATATTCCCGACAAAGTATATGTCAAGAACAATAGTCGTAGGAAGCTGTTCTCCACTGGGGAGGGTGGTTGAACCTTGTTTCAAATCTTGTCCTGGGAGAGGTGTTTCCCTCCCCTGCCGTGGCCAGCCCGACTTAAACCAATTGGTTAGAAAATGAGCCGTAAAACCTCATCTAACTAAGCCTCCCCTTTGGAAAATGTTTGAATATTCGAGGGTGCTCAGATGCGATTTGCTACGGTATTTCAGCAAAATTTAACACAAATTGCTGACATTTTGTGACAGAGCTTGGAGAGGGAACAAACAAGGGGTTTTCGTCCTTGAATGCGAGGGAGGGGGAGGCGGAAGCATAATTCCGCCTTACGATAATATTTACTGTGGGCTCTAGCCTCCCCCTAACCCCGTGCTTCCTATGTCCTTGACAAGAACGTTTACTTAACAACCCTTGTTTATGGTAATATTTGCAAAAGTATCTGTCGTCAGGAGATTTTAAGTATAACGACAGGACAGGATAAGGCAAAAACACCTTACTGGAGATGGCACTTTAGTATTTGGCAATACTGACTTGCCCTTGTAGCAACCATTTTTATTTGCCTGCTACAACACCAAAGTCGATTCGGTCATGGTAGTACTAGCTCCAAGGTACAGTACTTCCATTGTAGGCATCAGCGGCTCGCCATAAGGGCACGGGGTGGGGCAAGTGCCCCCCCCAAAAGTTTGCAAAGCATGGTCTCCAATTTTCCAAAAAAAATTAATAAAACAAAACATGTACTTCGAGATGGGTTTGGCCCTCCCTTTTTCCTTGACTCGGCTTAAAATTAACGAAGTGAATATAACTTTCCAATGCAATGTCGCGAAGATTAAACATTAATAAAGTGCTTTCAAAACGACAGTTTTGTTAGCGCGCTTCGCTAGTTTCGTTAGTTTAAGAAAACGAACATTTTATGGTTTCTTGGCAAAGCTGAAACACATTGTGTGAAACAATGAAAAAAAAAAACAAAATATTTAAAGGTGGGGCTCATTTTATACAAATGGATCAAGCCGCTTTGCCCATTTCACCTGCCTCTTACTCCCCCTATGGAGTAGCGATCGGCTGATATGGTTGTATTTATTTTCATGGGCGTAGGAAGCGGGGGGGGGGGGGGAGGGGGCTGGGGGATGAAGCCCCCATTCAAAAATATGAGGGGCTGAAGTATGCTTCCGTTCTCCAAGATCCAAGGGCGAAAACCCTTTATTTGTCTTTTCTGTAAGAAATGTCAAAAATTTTCAGTAATTTTCCTTAAAGGTTGTCCAAAATGTTGCACCAAATTGCATCTGAGCATAGAGCTACCACACGGAGTGGTAGCTCAATGATCTGAGGACCCCAAAATAACCAAAAATTTTCCAAAGGGGAGGGAAGAGCTCCTCCCCTTAGGCCCCTCCCCCAGGACGGCGATCCGAAACAAGGTTCAGCCCCCCGTCTCGAAAGCTTCCAACCCCTATGTTAATTTTTAAAGTAGTCAGCTCATGACTGACTGCCTGAAATGGCTTTTGAAGAGCTCTTGAAAACTACATGGGGCATCGCTGTAATACATCATAATAACCATACTCCTATTGTACTATCCGGAGCTGGCCATTAATATTGCCGGGGGGGGGGGGTCTTCCGAATCTCCCTGAATACGGACTTGAGTTTGCCCTCCCAAACAAAATTTCTTAGAGCCGCCCATGATTGTAGGAGCATAAGATTGTCTTTGACGTGGGGATCAGTTGCCCTCCGTAGGTCTCTTTTAGGTTATGTCCCTCCGTGGGAGATCAGTTGGCGAAGCTTTCGGAAGCTCTGGAACATTTACACAATTGTTGGCACTGGCATAAAACATTTAACTGAGTGTCTACAAATGGCACTGAAAACGCACTAAACACACCATTAAACAGTGGTCTGTCTATATCTTTTTCAAAGTAGCGTAATTCGGACATATCAAAGTGCGATCTTTTCAAGACGCAGATGGTGGGGATTGTGGAGGGTCATGAAGGTTCTGCGCTGTTTTGCATTAGTTATACTTACCTTGATCTATGGGAAGTCATGATAAGACAATTAGGGTACAAGACAGTGCGCCCGAAGCGGACCGAAAAATAAAAGTACTTTTGCCTTGACGTTAGCAAGCAATTACCTATCTGCAAAGTCCACTAAATTCGCACTAAAAAATTCAGTCGGCCCTTTTGTTTTATAATAGCCATGACTAATGGCCTGTCCGGGTCTTTATGATGCAGCAGGTAAAAGGGTTAGGAGTTCCTAGCTAGGATGGACAATCGTGAAGGTTGTACGGGAAGTTGTAATAATGCAAGGCATCGTGCTGGCATTAGTATTTGGAGAATTGAAGGATACCCCACACCCACCTGAAAAGGGAGAAAAACTTTAATGATCGTACTGACCGAAAACATGCAGTGATATTCATTCCAACTGACCATACTTCACGCTAATGACACAATGATCAATGTCTTCTCCAATTGTTCGGCAGCCTCTATGCCGTATTGAAACACACTCTCTTTATGCCAAAAAATTAAAACAAAAGAAAAAGCGGACCGAGCATATTCCACAAAACTAACAGTACAAACTGTGCACAAACACGCATATATTAGGGCTCGAGTCTTCCGATAGTCCATAGTTGTGATCAAAGGCAGTATAGTTTGGTCACACGTTTCCCACACGCGAGTAATCAGGATTTTTCAACGGAGGCAGGGTGTTAATTTAAATTAACGAGCGCCAACTTTGAGAAAAGCCTCAAGAGGGGAGAGTCAGTTATTCAGGGAAATTTAAGTCTGACCCTGTTCAATCGTATTTCCTGCCATCTAGCAATCAAAATTAGTATGCACTTACTTCGTAGTGCAGCTTCGGAATTGGCTTAAAAAAGAGTGACGCCATTAATCCGTTGTTTTCCCTAATCGCTGTAATTTCTGAACGTTGTCCTGAATAATGAGGTGAATGCTGAGTTGAATGTGTGAAGATTGAGTGGTGTGAGGTTGAAGATAGGAGACGCCATGTTTGTTTGGAAGAACGGTGTGTTTACGTATGCTGGTTGTTATGCAGTGAAAGGAATGCAAGTGAATGTCAAAGAATGAGACAACGATACAAAATGAAGATGTAATTAATCGAAGACGGCTGTAATTGCCAAGACTCGAATAATCATTGTGTTTATCAGAAGACCTGTCAGTGAAGTTTCATTCTGTTTGCGTGTGTGAACTGTCAATTCTATTACCAATCCTGCGACCAGTTACCAAAGCCTAGACCGGAGTTTCCGCTGCGCAAACCCTGCAGCTTTGTTGTACCGGCTCGACAACGGTAGACGACAACGATTCTCAGGGTTGACTTCCACATTTTCATACAACACCCCTTGCCTCAAAAGCTCTTGCCTATTTCTCAAAAGAAATTTTACATGAATTTCCGCTTCTGATGATTGCGATAACCAAGGACGCCTGTTTTATAAGCTAACTTTCCCAATTGGTACATCGACCCAAAGGAGTTGGAAGCGGGAGGCTGGGGGGCCCCAGTCAAAAATGTGGGGGGCTGAAGTATGCTTCCGCCCCCAAGATCCACGGGCAAAACCCCCTTATCTGTCTCTTCTGTAAGAAATGTCAAAAATTTTCAGTAATTTTCCTTAAAGGTTGTCCAAAATGTTGCACCAGATTGCATCTGAGCATAGAGCTACCACACGGAGTGGTAGCTCCATGATCTGAGGACCCCAAAATAACCAAAAATTTTCCAAAGGGGAGGGAAGAGCTCCTCCCCTTAGACCCCTCCCCCAGGACGGCGATCCGAAACAAAGGTTCAGCCCCCAGTCTCGGAAAGCTTCCAACGCCTGTGCATCGAGCCATTTGCATTCCTGCAGTAGCTTATTCATTTTTGGTTTACTTAAGTTGGTAACAGGTGTCAAATATCCACGACTCTTTCTTCAGTACAGACTCTTGGAAATTACGAGTGCAACAACAGGGATAACTAGACATTTTCTGTACTTACAGGCAAGTAAAAATTGAAGCCTCTTGAAGATAACAAAGCTTTGACATGTACAGTGTCTTTCTTTATACTAGATTTCCTGGCAAGTGAGTGACGTTAGCCCTTTGACCAAACGCGTGAAGTACTACGTTACAGCCTAGTGTGTAGTGTAGGCTACTGTCAAAATCTGTGCGGTGGCTGGCCTTGATCTTTCCTGACAACTAATTTTTTTCGATGAACATATTTTTCTAATATGTGCGATCATGTGATTTAACAAAGCAAAGCAATTGACATGTATTAATATTGGTACTTCTCATTTTGTCCATCTTTATTTCACATGTTACGGGTTGTTAAGTTATGACCCTAGTAATTTCAAGTAATACAGCTACGTGTATAAAGACAAATAAATTAAAAAAATACCTTCAGAAAAAAAAAGCAGCGCTCTGCACGTTGAAATTGCAAACATGACTCAGAAAATTTTCTACGTAACGTGTGTGTTAATGTAAACATTAACAAAGAAACAAGAAAGTTTAAGATAAGGAGGAGGCATTGTTGTACTATTTTTTGTAATATGGGTGGAAAGAATCGTCTCCTATTGATAACAATAGCCTTAACTTATAACATGCTTTTACGCCAACCGAATACAAGAAAGACGATATTCGAAAAGCAGGCTCTTTTTGCTGAATCTATACAGCATTCTGAGTGTGTCTTCGATGTCTCAAGTAATAAGTCGTTAGTCAAAGTTTTTTGATATCTTTCAGGATCTAACATTTAAGTAAGGATAAAAGCTAGTCATTTTAGTAGAGCATTTTCCTGAACAAATCAACAAATGGGGTGAATCCGTCTGGGCCCTATGAATGAAAGCCGCATAGTGATATGTCAAAGTTTGAAGGACAAAATAACACATGAAGCAAAAATTAAAAAAAAAAAAAAACATTTAGTAGGAGGTTGTAATGGAATGTAGTCGACCCGCCTTTGTAGTGCAGATGGGTCACGGATTAACGTTAACAGGATCCGTGCTTTTATTTATTATCTTTTGTCAAGACTGTTTTGATCTTTTGAAAATATATATAGCAATTAGGGAAAATCCACAAACTGATGAGGCCCACAACCCATGAACGGGTTCTCTGCTAATCTATATTTGGTCCTAGCTAGTGAAATTGCAAAAACTAGATGAAGACAAGATCAACTATTATATTGATTCTATAAATGATATTACAGGTAGAATAAAAGAGAACTCATACCCTTCATGCTCAGTAAACTTCGAACAAAACTATTTTACCGTTGCCAGGAAAATAAATTGCTGTTAGATCCTGTTTGGTCCGCAAACCAAAGGGGTCAACTGGCTTCCTCTTCGTTTGTGACGCAGCGCTTGTCATAGCATTATATAGGAGGGCCTGTCCGAGCAGAAGCAAAATCTGGATTTTAACTTACGGATCCTTTCTTCTACCTCTGACATTTGCAATAGTAATATTAGCGAAAAAAGAAGAAACGAAACAAAGCTTCACATTTTCATACCAGCTTCCTGCTACGTCATCGTAAACGTCGGTAGAAGTTTGGTTGACATACTCTCCAGATTTCTGTTGTAATTAAACGACAAGATTGTGAAAAATGAACCAGTCGTTTGAAATAAGTTGTTGTACAAATACATGAGAGTGGCATGTAGGTTTCTAATAATTTATGTAATGCTACTTGGAACCCCTTTTTAGCACTTAGTTCTGTTTGCTTTTATTTTCAGTGTAGTAAGATATGTAACTCTTGGTTCCAATTTTACAAAGTCATCGATGCAGCATGCCTGGCAAATGATAGAGTGATGACCATAGTCGCACGGGATTACTTCCAATTGAGAAAGAGTAGGGATCTGCAGCACTTTTACCAGAAATTTTAATGCTTGTTAGTAGGTTAGGTTTTACTCACGATAAAACAATTTCTTTAAATATATTGTCAGCAACAGTATCTCTCTTGATGAATCTCTGCCCTCAAAGAGGACACTTGTAAGAATACTGCCTAGACACCTGATACAGTCAGCTTTCGCATATGAGTAAGAAATTACCATAGGGGTACCATTTTATCAAGCATGGTGAAAACAGGATACTCCGAGAGAGCCTGTGGATGAGAGTGAGGGAAAGGCCTTATTATGTCTCCGGAAAATTTGGGTCATGGTTAGCCCAGTATCTCGACGCTAAATGGTGCCAAGTGTGTACAAGCTTTATTGATGGTTTCACCAGTCAGTGTAGTTGTCTTCATGATCAGATGTAGTCTATTAAATACCAAATTTATGATAATAAAATAGCATAACGTAAACCTTTTTATGACACTGGCATGCAAAACGCAACTGATACAAAACATGACTTTTCGAGGTTCCATCGTGTGGCCCTGCTATGTCGCACTGCCCATTTAGCGAATATATTGCCAAAGTGCACAAAAGTGAAACAGTAAAGCTGGCAGACATTGCACTAAGGGGCGAGTACAAGTCAAGGTGGTTTTCGATCTAAAGTTCAGTTTAATCATAAGGTTTCCATCGGAGGTGGGTTGAAAGGAGCCGATTATCTGCATTCTTAATATGGAACATTGCGAGAGCTTTCGCGGGCTTTGCCCGTGGACCACCACTGCCAAGGGCGGAGCTCCAGTTGATTGAGTAGTTAAGGTTCATTTAAAATTGAATCCGTTCGCGCAGCTATCATGTCCTTAAAAGGATCATTTCAGCGTACGCAGATTACTCAATTTGTGCAGAAGAAAAGTTGCCTTGAAGGAAAGGAATAATCTAACAATATACTTACTCTTTGAAACTTTGGGATCCTTGGTGGAAGAAGAGGTGGAGGCAGTGGAGGACGTTGAGGACGAGGGTATACCGGTGGTGGTATAGGTGGTAAAGGTGCTCTATAAATCTGTAAATGAATAAAATGAATCATTTTGTAGGTATTTTTTACGAATGACTACAGTTTGTCATTTGAACATGCTTTTGTTGCATGCAGGTTTTCTTTTTGCTTTGTAAGCTTTTATTTGGATTTTAGGTTTACGTTACCATGTTGAGTTATGTTACCTGAATGATTGTAAAACATTCTAGATCCTTCGTACCTGAATTAGTTTCTTTGGATAGAAAAACCGGACTGAAATAGCCAGAAAAAAGCTCTATAGATCCACTATTGAATTTGTGAACATGTAGAGGGTTTCATAGTTTTTATCTTTCATCCTTTGTTGTTTACAGATATTGGTTTCATTAAGCATTCTACATATTTTCTTTGAATGCTCTGCAAGTATGCATCAATTTGCCTCAACTCTCTACTCTTCATCGAGGATATTAGTAAACTACATTTTAAAATTCTCCATGCCCATTATGCCAAAGACATTTTTTTCAATATGCTGAAACATAGCACTGCAGTTTCGTTGATCACGTCTTCCTTCAAAGTAAAGGCGCTGTCATGGGTACAAGAAAAGCCCCAACAGTGCTTACAGTTTTACTGCCAGGAGGAGTTAGGGCTACTATTCCGTGTTAAACAGACAATGTTCGTTTAACTTGAGTGGCCTGGTGGGATTTTCCAAACGGTCGATAATCACTGAGATGAACCTTGCCATGATATGTCGATGCTGTCAGACACTTTTTCGAATAAAAAATTCAAATTTGTAGATATACTCATCCGTCTGCATGGCATCACGGCATACTTACGTCCAAGTTTCCCTTCACTCTTGGGGGGAATTCCTCTTCTTTCTTTAAAATTGGACTATCCTTGATGTTCTCGATAGGTACCGGCAACTTATAGTCTTCATAACTTTGAAAGTACCTATATTGAAATTAAAGGAAATCGCAAATGGAGATCAGCTTAGTTCAGGACAGCGTCAAGTCTTTTCGATATTCTTACAGCAACATGGTTTCACGTGTTGGCAGAATTTTAAAAGTACTTTCCTACCCACGGCATCTATCGGCAATTAATTTTGTGCAGTGATAATGCAAGTGTCAAAATGTCCAAAATACTTTTCTCATGTCATCTATTTTCATGTCAGTGAAGTTTCTAGATGCCCAGCTTTACAAAATCTTGTAGTCTTATCTTTTATAACCATCTGGTCTACAGGAAAGGGATAATGCCTATGTCTCTAAGCTTAGTCGTTAGTCGATTATGACAATTTACCTTACAATTTCCATCTCATAGCTCCGTTAGGAGGATGAGATATTGGGGTTGCTTTGCCAGTTGAGCTATACACGGCAACGCCAGTTGAACTATCAACCGTTGCTATTGTAATGGTTCATATTCTCAAGTTACCGGCACTTGTCTTAGGGGCTATGGTGGGGTACACCAGGATATCCAGAAGTCCATATTCGAGGGAGGGGTATAAATGTGTCCGTGTGTCCGTATGTCCATTTTTGGTTTTTTAAGTATATCTCCTAAATGGTGAAGCCGATATTTCTCATTCTTGGTGGGAAGGTACCCTAGATAAAACCCTTGTGTCACGCTTACCTGCGGAAGTTAAGGTCAAAGGTCAGAGGTCAAAGTATAAATTATGTTAAATAAATATTGATAATATTTCCAAGAGAAAAATTTCCACTGACATTTGAATTCACACATGTGATAGGAAAGTCATTTACTGCAAAAACATGTGGTTGTCAAGGAAACGGAGGCAAAGGTCACGTGATAAAAAGCAAACTTTTTGGTTTTAAACCCAAATCTTTGAATTACTAGCCCACTAAGTGGGCTGTTCCGATTCTCTTCAAAAAGAAATTTGTTTCTCTCAAACCCCCGAAAGTAAAAGTTAGCCTACATGTCGCATTGTGTAAAACTTATTTTTCGGCCGAAATTCCAAGATGAAACTTTTAACTGACAGGAAACTTCACACGAATGGCAGGGAAATAGTTTCCATCAAAATACGTGATCGCCATAGCAACCAAGGTCAACGGTGACGGAAGGTCAAATGTACACTTTTGTGTCCAGAATTGACAAATCTAGGATTAAAAAGTTTACCAGTTTCCAGGGATAGCAAGCACCCGTCCTTGCGGGATGTAAAGACCAAAGGTTTCCGACAATTCAATTAGGCTACAATCAGTTGTAATTGGGGAGCCGATTTGCCTTGGAAAGCGTTTTCGGAGTTGTGGCTTCAGTGTTAAGTGCTGTCACTGGGAGTGTTGCAAGAAGAGGGAAAGCTCCATCCCTTTGGAAAACGTTAATAATAATATCCTGCTAAAATGTAAACTTGATCTATTTCAAAATGTTTAGGCATTTATGAACCTTTCTACACAATGTTTTGTAACTGTTCCAGGGTTGGGCAAACTTCCCGAAATGAAATGCTGTTACTGTGATCAGTTTTCATAAAGCATGGTTGTCAGAAGAAACAAATGCTATTTGCTTTCAAAGGCGGTCGCACCCTCCCAGGTTGTAGCTAAATAAGCTTTCACGGCATGCGCCGAATTAAAAGTGATCATTTGCAGAACAAACCATGTGTCCTCAGTGTAACCTTGAAATTAAAATTGATCAGATCTGTGTTACTTCAAGAGCACCGATAGTTTTGTCATAGGGGTTTCACAATTAGTGACAATTACTGCATGTCACTCCAATTAGCACAGATTTTCAGCTTTTAATGTATTTTTTAATTTTTTTGAACCCTAAAATGTTAATTTGCTTCTATAATTAAACTGAAGTGCCTTCTTACCAGACCTGGTAAGCAAAAAGCCTAGGTTTCGTACTGAATCAGTAGCGATTAACGGATAAAGAACTTTCCAGATTTCTGTAGCAAATGTCGTCTAAGTGCATCATTTTTTTCAGATATAATGTTGTCATTCAAAATTTAAAGAATACCTTTTATTGGTCAAAATATCCGTTTACCACTTTTTCCACACTATATCGCTACGTTTGGAAAAACCATTAGAAATTATTAGCCTCGAAGCAGTACTCATCTTTTATTCAAATTATTAGTGTCCTTTTATTAAAGAGGAAATAAAGTAGCTTCCTAACCCAAAAATACTCCAGAACATTTGTTTTACATTAAATGATTCTTTTTGTTTCATGATATTATTCTTGCTAAATCAATTCTAAACAAACTTACGGCTAAATATTAAGCGTTCCTACAAGAAAACGTATTTTCGCCCAAAGTTCTTCAGCGCGTACATTGCATACAAATGGTTTAAACTTGTATTATGGAAGTCCTTGGTCATTTTTTATTTCCATGAACTCTATGTCATGTAATTGAAAAAAAGTTTTCATTTGTTCTTTTTTACATATCAGTGTTGCAGTCGAGACCAGCATATCCGAGACCAAGACCGAGACCAGGTGTCGACACCAAGACCGAGACCGAGACCGGGACAGAAATTCGATACCGAGACCGAGACCAACAAGGTCCGAGACTGAGACCAAGACCGAGACCGACAGTACATATTGTAAAGGAAAATGAAACAGACTGTCCAACTTTCTGAATACTTTTTACCTGACTTTATTACCTTATATGCTCCACAAACGACCTACATAGTACCAAGAGTACGTCGCTCATTGATATATACACCTGTTTTCAATTATCATATGCCAAACATAGTTAACATAATTAATAATTTAACATAACCATGTATTTTTCTAATGCGGCCCTTCCCTTTAAATCGAAGTCAGTCAGTGATACAAGTGTTCAGTGTTGATGAACTTGGTGCCAATAAATGCATCATGGTGAGTTTGTCCAACCCAGAGAAAAATGAGTCACAGAACTCTAGTTAGTGCCAACCTTTCCTTCGGACCAAGCATGACCATGGAGTACTCGTAGTTTAATTACCAGACATTTTGTTTTCGAGCCTACGATAGGATTGCAGATAACTATGTAGGCCTGGCACAGGGGTGGGGAACCTCCGGCCCTCGAGACAATTTTGCCAGGCCCGCAAGGCAATTCATAAATGCAAATTCAGAATCATTTCAAAAGTAATTGACAATAATATTTTATCCTATGGTTCTCATCATTTATCCTGCAAGGTATCCTGCAAGATGTCCATCATTTATCCACTTTCTGGATACTTCATGTAGTACTGCTACTAAAACCCTAGTATGCACAGCCTAACATGCCCACTGTTTCTTTGGACAAACCAGTTGCAGAATCCTAATACTTCTAGTGGTAGGCTACATAGCATTGAACAGAATTGCAGTATCACATATATATGTTTATCTATTACAGTACGTAACTCAGAGGGCACTGTATTTATTCCAATAGATGGGGGGGGGGGGGGTACTAGAAGTGTCTCTCCGAAGAGTGAGTTAAACGTTAAAAAGGAGATAATTTTGTAATTTAAAGTGAAGAAAAATAAATTTGGTTCCAATACGCGCGATTTTTTTCGGCATCCTTCACGCGCACTTTTCGTTCACTGTTGCTTCATGCATAAATAAGAAGATAAATGGTCATATTGTAATACTCCTGGTCTGAGTAGCCTTGCGCAGTCAATGCCATTAAAAGTTACTGGATGAGCATTCTACTGCCTACAAATTTGCCCCAGCTCAAGAGTAGCATTGCACTAGTTCCTCACCTGGGCTTTTCCCCTAACTCCACCAGGGCCAGACCGCGTGTTTGGTCTAGTGGTAGAGCATCCATCTCTTACGCGGGAGGCCCGGGTTCGATTCCCAGGTCGAGTCATACCAAAGACTTTAAAAATGGAACCTACTGCCGTTGTGCCTGATGCTCCGCATAAGCAATGGAGTAAGGGAAAACAATCCAGTGCCCCACAACTGGAACAAAAGACCCTGGACACCGCTAGATTAAACCAAGAGGTTATAAGTTGAGGCGTAAAACCCTGCCTCACTATCTGCGGCCCGCGAATGGATAATGACTATCAAAACGGACCGTCATGCGAAAAAGCTTCACCACCCCTGGCCTAGCATTTAATGTGCAGTTAACAGTGTAATATTTAGGCCTAGACTCATATCCTTCAGAGTCGCCAGATAGCTGCAGGATCATGTCTTATCATGATGACCAAATGTTATGCAGTTGCACAGGTGACTTTTTCCCCTCCAAGAAAGAATTCTGGTCGATAACTTAAGATATTGATATGTGGAACTAGGATATTAGTTCATTCTATTTTTTCAATAGCCAAATGATCATTAGTACCCAGATTTGGTTAGATATGGTCATGAAAAGGCCAACAGGTAATCCCGAAGGGCTAGAAATGGATAGTACTGAACAAACACTGAGAATTGGATTTCAACACACACACACACACACACACCAATACGCACCCTCGCTTCCTTACCGGGACACGAGAAATGTCCCGGTAGGGAAGAGACTGGAATTGCCAAGCAGCGGAGCTGCCAGAGATCTCGGCGATCAGACGTGGCCGCTTGAGGGCGGGCTGCGGTGCCGTGCAAGCACGTGCAGCCGCCATGACTTCTCGTTGCAGCGGCCGAATTTCTGGGTAGCTACTCGCAGTTTCGAGCTAGGAAAGACGTGCGAGCCATGCGAGCGGCGAACTGCCCCGTGTCCCGCTAAGGAAATGTTGGTGAGTGCACACAGTGAACACCCAATGCAGTCCAGTACCAGACTGCCATTGTTCTGATTATACTGAGTAACCTCACCTGTGGGCTAGTAAATGAAAGTAAATGAACCTAAAATACTTTGAAATAAGTGAGTCTATTTAAAAACTTGAAAAAAGACAAGTTTTTTTTACCGGTCTCGAAGCGAGACCGGAAAAAATCCGAGACCGCAAGAGCCCGAGACCGAGACCAAAACCGAGACCACAGGGTGTTGAGACGGAGACCGAGACCAGGAAAAACCGGTCTCGAGTACTACATTCCTGTTACATATCAGAGTCACATTGTATATAAAATTTTGATTTTTAACAACTTCATACAAAAAGTTGTCGATATTTAGAACTTAAGGTTTTTAAAAAAAAAATACCTCAAAAAAAAAAAAGACTGAATAAATTAAAGTAACAGGTAACACCTATACGTTATATAGCTAATACAATGTTTGTGGCAGTGCATATTCCTGTATTAGTTTCTCGCTGATCTCCATTTGTCATGAACGTTTATGCCTAGATCATGTATAGTATCTGTTCTTTTCGGCCTGAAGGATAATGGGTTGGTAACATTTATTCTAATTTGTCCCTTTGAGACGTGGTGTTGTTGGGGAGCAAAACTCTTTCGGGAATAACGTTTGCTTTTCACCATACGACTCTTTGCAAGAGAGTGGAGCGAACTTTGAAAAAAGGTGTTTAATCGGCCTTTTAACTAAAACTATGTGTACTTTATGTTGTTTTTAGCCGTATTTGAACGAGACCACGTATGGCAGATCCATGCTATGCAGTTCCGAAGGACAAGAGGTTCGCCATATTCAGTGTAAGTGTCCCTTGGGGCTGTAGTTCCATCTGGGTGCAGAATTCATTCGGGAGTAACGTTTGCGTTCCGACCTTTGGCTTTTTCCCAAAAAGTCGAAGGGACTTTGGAAAAAGTCCATGTAAGTCACCTCTCCCTCGGTATAAATTCTAGTTGAAACCATTTTCAAATCCAACTGGACTCAACTAATACTCAACTGAGTTGAACTGGGGTCAACCTGGGTTCAACTGGGATCGAACTCGGTCGAACTAGGCCTAAACTGGGTGTGAATTACAGATAATAGCCTTCAACTGTGTTGAACTGGGACTGCATGTGTTATGAACTGGGTGCAACTGGGGGTACTAGACTACTTAACTAGATTCTCAAAACCAGTTGGTATCCCAGTGGGAAATGAAGCTTAACCCACAGTCCTGTAAGTTGCATATTTCGCCTCTGAAGATAACAACATAGAATCATCATCTATATTATGCCCTACTTTTAATGACACTTTTGCAGGGTTGGGAAGTAACGAGTTACAAGTAACGCCGTTACTGTAACGAGTTACATTTTGTGTAACGGAACCCTGTAACGAGTTACATTTGCATTTCAGTAACGGAGCAAGTAACTAGTTACAATTCTGTGTAAAAGTAACTGTAACGGCGTTACATTTGGGTCCCGTTACTTTCCCGTTTCAAATAGTCAAAATGACCACAAATTGCATTTTCTTTGAGCTAATAACAGAATAACAGAAAATTTTCAAATTGATGACACTTTGGTAGTAAAATGTAAAATTATTTTCGATATAGGCTATTTATCATTCATCGCTATTATCGACGTCGCCCTCACCGACATCAAATTTTATTCACGATTAGAATCAGAAGTTGATATTAGATGCACACGCTGCAGGCTTACAGGCCGGGCCACTTGATTGTCTATTGAACCAGGGAGTTGTCAAATAGCAACTCCCTGATTGAAATAAGTTTAAAATTGATCTGTATGTCAAAATACTTATTAGACAGATCAATGCTTATTATCCATGAGACCGATTTGTGCGATTATTTGAAAAATACTGAACGGTCCTCTAAGGCTCAGCTGACTTTATGTGTTCTAAGTAAAGTCAGCTGGGCCTTGGTTTACTCATATTGTCCTTTAGAGGACACAGTGGAGACAGTGTACCGTGAGAAACGGGTTGGCCCATGGGCATTCAAATACCAGCTTACTTTGAAAGTTTAATCATTGCCTCTTGAGACGTTAGGGCTGGACCCGTGTTCACCCTATCCGAGTCGGAGCTAACTGCGATTCTAGATTCCGAATCTTTCCGAGCATGGTACTACTCAGGATCCTCAAATTTCTGCCAGTTTTGATTCCAATGGCACCAATTCCGAGACCAGTCTTTTTGCCAATGTATATCATATCACACATACAGATGTTTTAATTCTATCGTACATGTCCACCATTAATTAACAAAGTCATCGTTTGTACTCACTTCCATAGCCTGGCCTCCTGAGTAATTTAGTTGATTGTATGTGACAATACCTTAGATCTGTACATTGTGCACAAATGGAACTTTAAACACTTTTAATGTAACTTTCATATTTGAGAACTCGGCTGGAATGAACTCCGAGTCCGAGTCCAGTTACATCACATTCCGTAAAAATTTCGATTCCGGAACCTTCTATCCCGGGCAAATTCCTAATCTAGAAAAACGCTCTTGAGACCGGCATTAAGCTAACCGAATCCGGACTCTTGCGTTGGAGCCCAGTAAATCTATACGGTGCCAAGCGTTGGTAAATACCGTGCATCCATTTATGCATCTAATTTAACATGTATGGTATCTTTATTTGATGAATCAAACGTATGAATTTAGGCTATATCATATTCTTTTCAATGTCCGTAACTCCTTACACTGGAATAATAGTACGGTTAATATAAAAAAACAGCAGAATATTGAAATGGTCAATGGCGTTAAAAGTATCCTAACAAAGCTAATTGGAAAGAGAAGTGTCCGACTTAAAGCTTTACCTATTGTAAAGGGAAAGTGAATTATGTGCACATGATCTGCATGTATAAACTGCATAGTATCACCATTTCTATGCACTGTTTTATATCGACACAATGTGAAACTTGAAATTTATGGGGAAATATCACTTAGCCCAACCTTAGCGGTGAGGTTTTAAAATTTTACTGCTAACAAATGTATTCATCCTCTTATTATACCATATTTATGCTCTTGAGGGGTGAAGACTTTACTGCTGAAACAACGCTCTTCCCCTTTCCGGCATAGCCGCTAACCTCTCTAAATTAGCCGACTGTGTGATGGGAGTATAAAGATTTCAACCCTCAAAGAAGTACTTTGGTAACTGGAAAAGTTTTGGTTATAACCATATTCCTCTAACAAATAGTTTGCGTAAGCTCCGACACAGTATCATGATTCGCTGCTTCATGTTGAGCATTAGGAGCCTCTGCGACAATGCCCATTGAAGATCAGCTAGCTTCATTGACTTTCTTTGGGGAACACCTAAGGATAACCGGCACAAATGAGGTGTCGGTCGTCTCATGTGCCCCCGTCTTACTATCTAATTATGCCCCCCCCCCCCCCTCCATTTCAGGTACCGAGGTACCGTATATTCACCTTGAAGTAACGAGTTACTTTTGAAATGTAGCTAGTTACTTTTTAGTCAAAAGTAACTGTAACTAGTTACTTTTTCAACATTGTAACTAGTAACTGTAACGAGTTACAATTTTACGGAATTAACTGTAACTATAACGAGTTACTTTCAAAGCGTAACGGGAACAACCCTGCACTTTTGACATTCCACAGTACAAACATAATGTTGAAAAATTTGACTGTTGCTGGAATTTCCCTAATAATGTGGGAAAATAATAATAAATAAGGGAAAATGGGGAATTCCTCGGGTCTAAAAACATTATTTTAAGGATTTAAAGTGCCAATACTTGTATAAGTTTTGTTCACGGTAGCCCATTGAATATTAGGGGTTTAAATCTAGAGTTAAGGAAGCATTACAAAAGTTATATAAATGCTGGTGTGCTATACATCAGGAAAATAAAATTTGATACGAGAAAGTACTGTATCATCTTGAAACAGTTACAACATTTGAATGTTGTAGCTTGCAGTCCCCTTGAAACACCTGGAAATCTCAACTTCTTCCTGGAAGAACTATCAGAATCACAGCAAACCATGTTATGCTGCTCTCTTATGATTAAGCCAAAAAGATGAACCAGCCTGGGTATTGGTAAGGCTTTTCTTACACGACGTTAGACCATTGCCTAATTGTACAGTAACATGCATAGGTGATGGAGTAGGTTTTAGCCTGATGCTATCTATTCTGAAAATTCCCTACAATCAACAGGGCTAGGTATGACAAACTAAACTAAGTCAAGACTGAGAAACAATGATTTGTATAAGCAGATGCCATAAAAATTCATGGCTATAACCCTCATATTTATAATCTAGGCTAACTATCATGGTGGTCTGGAATATGGAACACCTAAGAAGTAAATTGGCGATTGTGGAAACAGTGACGAAAATAACGAAAACTAGGGTGAGTTATAATTTGGTTCTTGCAATTACCAATTTCTTTTGATCAGCAAAATTATGCAGTATTGTACCTCTTTTACGTTCCCTCATGCGGTTTTAAGTCATGAGACTGAGTGGCGTAATGAATAAACTGTTGACAACTTCCTACTTTTAATAGGTATGATACTGTAATGGCATAGTAAGGATACTGTATAGGTATAGTTCTGTAAAATGATTCAACAAGGGAAAAGTTTGTAATTTTGTCACTGTGTCATAGTGACTATGTCATAGTGACTTTGCCATAGTTTTGTCACAACTTCTGTTTTGGATTGTTTCAACTAAAAATTTAACAAAGTGTCTGTAGTGTTCTGAAATTCTCTAGGCCTATCCAATGATATTACTATGATAAAATCCTGACATTTTGAGCGGTGCACAACATTATGTATTGCCACTTATTTATACTTATCCTCAGTAAAGCTCTGTTTATTGTCGTTCACTTGGAGCTTACTAGACACAGTCCTTACTACGACCTTTGGAAAGTGTGTGGTGATCAGCCGTCTGTATAATAGTCGAAATTCACTTTTTATGTTACAGCAAATTTTACACCATTAACCTTGATTTACTTCCATGCTTTTTTCTTCATATTTTACGATATAGCAGTTGCTTTTTGACCACTGCCGTCTTCTGGAAAGGCATGAGGTACAAACCACCGATGGTCTCTGAGTTAGCACCTCTGAGTTAATCTGTGTTTACTTTTCTGCTCTGCTGACTTTTCAGTCCCCTTCATAGAGTGCTTCTGTGAGACTAGGGTTTGTTTATACAGGAAATTGTGCCTTTGATGACTGGGTAGGCAAATCTCGATGCTCTCGACTTCCACGGGATTTACACATTGTTAGAGGAACATCGGGAATTGCACAACATGGTCAAAAATATCAAATAGTATGGGGGCTCATTAGAACAAAAAATAAGCAGCACTTCCAGAGACTGTCACAAAAGTATATGAAAAAATTGGTCATTTTCTGCCAAGGGAAGCCTTGAAACAAAGAAACATTCATGTGGTTTTGCTTCAAACCCACCCCCACACCTTGGTCAATTAACTTAATACTACCATCGTTGAAACAATTTGCCTTTACAGATATTTATCATTCTTTTTACTACAGAAAGTACAGCACCGTGTGGTCAACCCTTCATAATCTTCAGAATTGTCTTACACTCTGTATGTAGTCAGTTGAAGCTTGGAAATGGAGATATATGGCTCATTTGGCTACAACAGGACATACTGTAAAGGATGTGGACACACTGGGCATTTTGCAACTCAAGTGTCATAGGCATATTTTTGTGGAACTGAACTGGTCCTACACTGAATATTATCATAGAAGTTGAAGCTCCACGTAATCTGTACGGAAAATGAACAAGCAATCGAGCTGAAAATTTGTGTCAGACTTCCAGCCAATATGTGTCATTATCTGAACATTTTACTGTGTTAAAACATTTTTCATGAAGAACCTTTTTGATGAGAGTTAGACTGTGGAAACTTTAATTTACAATGTTATGAAACATTTGATTGTTGCCCTGCTGCTCTAGATCTTCGCCAGAGATTAGATGCGACTTTGGAAAATGTACTCTTAGTATCCCTTCTGGGGACGTAACTTATTCGGGAAGCAGAACTCCTTCGGAAGTAACGTTTGATTTTCTCCCTTTGGCACTTTGACAAGCAGTCGAGGAGACTTTGGAAAATGTATATGTAAGTCGCCTCTCGGCCTTTTAGGTAAAGATCATGTGGAGTATTTAGACCGGGACCATGCATGAAAAAAAAAATTATGTAAACATCTGAAGGTCGAAAGATTGGTCATTGTAGGTCTAAGTATCTGTGGGACGTAGTTCCGTTTGAGAGCAGAAACTTTCGGGAGTGACGGGTAATTTTGCACTTCGGCTTTTAGATAGAGAGTCGAGTGGACTTTGAAAAAATACAATGTAAGTCGCTCCTTTTAGGAACTTTTTTCTAGGAACGTTTAAAAATTGTACCGTATATCAATGTATGTAGTTCGCCTCTTGGCCTTTGGCTAATAGCATGTGCAGTATCTGTTCTTTTAGCTAGTCTAGAACAGGGCTACGTATGGCAGGCCTATGATATAGAGGCCTGAAGTACAAGAGATTGGTAACGTTCAGCTTACTATGTCCCTTCGGGACGTAGCTCATTTGGGGAGGGGAATTTTTCCGGAGTAACGTTTGTTTTATGATCTTAGAGTCTTTTCCAGAGAGTCGAGAGGACTTTGGAAAAATAAATTTCTTGTCGGCTATTTGTTTTACAAAGATTATGATTATTTAAGGAATAAATCGCATTTGGTAGACTATTATCCGTCGACACTCCAAATCTGGCAAAATAACGGACTCGGCTTCGCCTCGCCCGTTATTTTGCCAATTTTGAGTCGAAACGATCTACCACCGAAAATTTGCGAAAAACTTTGTTTTTATCAGCTTTTATGTTTACTGACTGTTTGTTATGGAATATCAGGTCAGTTTTTACCCAATCAGAATTAAGGATTCTCAATAACGGATGGCTAGAGGTGGTAGAATACCTGTTCTTTTCAGCCAGTTAAGAACGGGCCACGTATAACATACCCATAGTATACAGTCTGACGATCAAGATGTTGGTGACGGGGTTAAGTCTTACTGTCCTTTTGGTACGTAGATCCATGAAGGAGCAGAACTCCTTCTGGAGTAACTTGTAGCTTTTCTTCCTTCGGCCCTTTGTCAAAGAGTTCAGGGAACGTTGAAAAAAGTATAGGTAACCGGTCCAGTTCAGGCTTTCGACGAGAGCAGATGTGTTTTCAATCCGCTCTCGTCGTTTAGACATGGTCAACCCTAGTGTGTAGTACTTACCCACATGCATCTTTTTTCAGTTGTCTACTTGCACCTAAATTCTCTACATATTATTGTAGGTTTTGCCAAAGTTAACATGAGGCATCTTATTTGCTGATATGCCCACTTGAAGGGATAGCAGCATCGTTAGGAGGTAACAAGTATGATCAAACGCTAAAGCCTGACTCTGCCTGCGGGAAGGGTGTGACTTTACTGCAGTGAACAGATGAGTTCATTGTCACCCCATATAAACGCTGTGTGATGGTGAAAGTGTTATAACTAAATTTTGAGGTATGGGTCTAAAGGGATGTTCAATGGGCGCCGGCAGTTTCGCATGGATTTAAAAGACATTCCCATCCTTATTCATGGGAGTCGCCAGGCCCATACACGTTCTGGGACATCTACGTACCTGTTTTAAGTGTCGGAAAGAGGGACCCAAGGCAAAGTCGTGTCTCATAAAAAACGTTGAGGAGGTTGGCTGCAGGTCTCTGCTCTTGCCAAAGCAAATGTGGAGTCGGCTAACTGACCCCTCGCCCCCGGCTCAGACCATTGTCAGAGAAACCCTTGTCTCCCTCCCCTGATTCACTTAGGGATGCGACTATGGCTGCCTTGGTCACCTGAAGTGGGTTCCCCGAACCATCTGGGGAAGCTGGTGTGACAGATAAGGAAGAGGATCTCCAGCTGTATTTAGATTCAGAGTCCGGCCCGGCTATGTCATCAGTTGAAACCACGGAGCCGGTCGCTGTTTTACTCCTTGAGACTTACACTTTAAAAGGCGGATGAAGTCCACACCTGACCTTTTGTGGTCGGGGGGAGGGCATTGCACACTTCTCATGGAGCTTTTATTTTGGTATCGCCAAGGTTGCCTAACCTGTTTGGAAACATCGGCTCTGATCGTGAGGGCCGATTGGTTTCATCACATGTAATGATTCTGCTTTCTGTGCTGGCTCAATGAGCCTCACGCAAATCACAGTTGTGATGGCACCACTTCTCAAATTTGGAGAGCCACTTGAACCTAAAATAAGCGTCCTATCAATCCTTCGAATGTGGACTACAAGATCCTAGGGAAGGCCCTTTGTAACAGACTAGGTTGAGTCAAACCCGATCTTGAAGGTCGTTGTCAAACGTGTGCGATGCGTGGACTCAATATTCGGCAGAACCTTAGGTTGATGCTTGACATAGTTGACTACGTAAAGTACTGTGATCTGCAATGACCCCTTGTCTCCTTCGTTTTAGGGTAAGCCTTCGACATTGTTGATCACGGTTGTCCCTTTTGAAACCCAATATTGCTTATATGGATTTCGTTGTTTTAAAATAATATATATAGTCGTGTTGTAGTGCATGGATCTCCAAAGAATCCCTTCTTCATTCACCGAGGAGTGCGGCACTCCATGGTTGTCCCTTTTCACCGCTCAGCGCATATTAGTTAGTATGACCCTTAAACGAGCGTTCCAGGTAGATTTGTTGCTGAAGGATCTCCACATACCCGAGAGAGCTGAACTCAAATGCGTCCAGTACTTCAGTGATGTTACTTGAGTTATATCCGACGACCTAATTCAAGTTCCTCGCTGGCACTTTGTCTACGTTTTAGGAAGCAAATGGCACAAATGATAAACCTCTTAGTATATCCTCACTTGTGGTATCAAGGCATTGTCCTGGACGTTCCAGATTGAGTCTTGGTAGGACCGGTGAGAGTAGTAATTTTTTGTGGCAAGGAAATACATAGTTAGTTAAAGAGAGGATAAAGTGATTCAGGAAGCCAAGGCCAAGGTGGGCATTTGGAGCCTCGTGCACCTTTCTTCAAAGCACAGTTTTCCTCCTAACAAGGTAT
The DNA here is from genome assembly GCA_029531755.1 of Holothuria leucospilota. Lineage (NCBI taxonomy): Eukaryota > Metazoa > Echinodermata > Holothuroidea > Aspidochirotida > Holothuriidae > Holothuria > Holothuria leucospilota. Next base: position 49,579,129 of record CM055972.1, read on the forward strand.
TTTTTTAGATCACAAACTGAGGCTTGCGTACTTTTTTCATAGCTGGGAGGGGCGGAGGATCACTTTCTTCCCGTCTCTGTTTAGTAATCGTACATCCCATGGATGGAGGATAAAGAGAGCGCACTGCCATATAAGGAACATTCTCCGGACAACCCAGTGCGAGGAACTTAAACCTAGCCGTTTTCGATGACATGGCTTGTAATTAAAAAAATGGGTTCAATACTGTGAGATATGTAAGAAGGGATGTGATCCCAGTCGATGATCTGGATTTAAATCTGGGGCAGGGTTCGCCTTTACTTCAATTTGTATGTTATAACGTTAAAACTGTGTGGTCAATTCCGATTTTGTTTTCGCCCGTGTCCGTTTCCAAACAAATGAAAAGCACACACCAGTGAAGCTACGTAGGGACCCTTAACGTAGAGGTCTGACGGCTAGGATGTTGTTAGTGTCATTTCAAGAAACTTAGCTCTTGAGGGGAGCAGATCTATATAAACGATATTGAAAAAAATCTCTCTAGCTCTATTCGTCTCTTTGCTGACGATAGTACACTTTACAGACCTATTAAATCCTTCAAGGATGCAGTTTTACTTCAGGAAGATCTATTTAAGTTACAAAATTGGGCTATCACTTGGCAAATGGCATTCAATGTTTCTACATGTAAACTACTGCGTATTACATACCGTAAATCTTGTAGATGTAATTTTATCTACAGAATGTATCACCAAAATGCTTCTTCCTCTGCTCCTGTTTCTCAAGATTTGCTTGCGCTTGCGCAACATAACATCAGTCTCCCTATGTCTGCCTCTGCATTTTGTGATTTGGAAGAAGTCACTTCTGACAGATATCTTGGTGTCATTCTTGACAATAAACTGAATTTTAATAAGCACATTGAAGAGATCACTAATAAGGCTACAAGGCTCTTAAATTTGTGTCGCCGTAACCTTCACATGTGTTCTAGGGAAATCAAAAACACTGCTTACTACGCTATTGTTCGTCCCCACCTTGAATATGCTTCCACGTGTTGGAATCCTCACACTAAGTTGCATATAGATAAAATTGATGCAGTCCAAAGACGTGCAGCACGGTTCGTTTTAAATTACTACGACTGAAGCTCAAGTGCTGATCTTTCAACAAAAATTTCTCAGACCCTTAAATGGCAACCCTTGCAGCATCGTAGGGCCCTAGCTGATCTTTGTATGTTTTACAAAATTAGGAACAACCTTGTAAACATTCCATTCCCACCTATCATTACCCCTTCTTTCAGACATGCCCACTGTTATAACTACATACAGACCCTGGACTCCGAGGCGTTCAAATACCAGTTCTTTGTTAGAAGTGTTCGCCTTTGGAATACTGTTCCCCAACAAATTCTTATTAAACCACCTGTTTCATCCTTCCGTGCTGCTACCTCCAATTGGATCCTCCCCTTTAGTTGGATCAGAGACCCTGCTACAAATACATGGGTCCTCACCCAGTCAGCTCATTAGCGCCATTGTCGTTTGTTTTTACTTGTACTCGTTACTTAGTGGTTTCCCAGTTTTGTGGTCTTGTATATATATTTAGCACTTTTGCACTTTTTGTGGTGGTTGTGTTTCCCTTGTTGGCTTTTCAATTGTTGACTGTTTACTCTGTTATGGCATGTTTGCCTTTTTGGAGTTCTTTACTGAAGACTGAAGACTAATTCTGGAGTAACGTTCACCCTTTGGACTGTGGATTGCCAATGTCTATGCCGGCAGATGATAGCTTCACCCTAATGGCTACAGTTTTGGATAAGCCCCAAAGTTTGCGTTTCCTGGAAAACTTTGGGTCCCCTCTCAAGAAATCGAGAGAAGCAGAAGTAACCAGAAAAGTCACGAGGGCGCTCCCACTGTATGTATTTGTGTATCTTCATAGATAGATTGAACATCAACTTAGGAAGTTAAATGTCATTCTATCCGTTTTGAGCAAGATTAGGGGTACTTTTTACAATAAAGATGCTTTATGATACCTTATGCTTTCGTTAAGTACTCACGACTTGGAGATCTCGAAGTTCCTCTGCCAAAAACTAGGCAAAAGCAACAACGTAATGTTTGTACTACGCGACTTTGCTTCCTGTGTTTATGTTTTTGATACCTCTGGTCAATATGATCCCTACCAGTGTGTGACCCGAGATATTGAGCCTTTCGGTGATCCAGGGCTCTTGCCAGGTTAGGTTCAGTAGCAAAGCCAAGGGACACTGTGGCCATAAGAATAAAGCTATCATCTGTCTACATATGTATATTTCTGAGGAAAGAACAGCCAGACAATGTTTCTCTTATGGCAGGTTTGTCAAAATTTTTGAAGGTAGATAGACTATAAAAGTTTGATAAAGATTGTTTCATGACCAGTAGAAAAATAGGCTTCAGACCAAGAGAGAAAAATCTGAACCCTTTCAGTAATTTAAGGGAGAACGACCTGAATTACTGTAAAGGCTAAGGCAAAACATTTTTTTGTATTATAGATTCTGAGAAACGTATTTTCAAATTTAAGCAGGTATCGGGACTTCCTAACTGAAATCGACCGAGCAAGGCGAAATTGTTAAGTAAGAAGGAAATGCAGCAATTCTATGCACTATTGAGTAAAACTTCTTTGATAAGATATTTTCGTATATGAGTGACGCCTAGAAACGTTAATATTAAGAGAGGAAGTTTCTTTGCTTTTTTTAACAGCCTGCTTTTCACCGTTATTTTGGAGCCAAAGAGCTCATGCTAGCTTTGATGACGAGCTGCTACTCTGTTATGCGATATTGCAGACCCAAAAGAATGCAGCACTTGTGCTCAGTGTACCTTCTTTTAACATTCAAGTTCCTTTGAACAACGGCTTAAAGAATTTTTTCACAGTGTTATTAGAGCAGAGGTTGCAAAGACACTTCGTGTGATACAAGAGGCTGCATGAAAAGCGATTCAAGAAAGATGTGAATTTACTTTTGGTTACATCCAAACGAGAGTTTTCATCTTCGTTTTGTCTTTCAACAAAGTTTCACTTTGTCTCTTGCAATCCATCGATGTTGTATATTTACAACAAGAACCCAGACAGATGTGTGATCTTCGCGATTCGTACACCATAGGTCTTGAAAGTAAAATTTAGTAAGATATACCTGCAAACTGGGAAATAAGCGATTTGACTGCGTTGTACATTTAAAACTACATTACAAGACGTAAAATTTCCTCAAAAAGGTTTTAATTAATATACCAATGTTCCATATCGGAAAAGTCTTCTTCACCGTCTTCGGTTGAAGACAAAGGAGGCATCTGTTAACAAACAAAAAAGAAGAAATTAAAGTAAAGAAATTTAGTCGTTTAAAGTAATTATATCCAAATCTTGCTGTAGAAGTTTTTTTTTCCTTATAAGAGAGCTTTGTCTATAAGAAAGTTCCGTCGTAAGGTGACTAGTAGGCCTAATGCGTATCGTCAATGATTGCACCAAACACTATGTCTTCTGAACAATCTTTGTTTATCTAGGTCTTAGTTTAAATGTTTTTACATTAATTTTTGTGTTATTTTCTTCTCTTCTATTCTCCTATAAGTAAACATTTTGTTATTTAACCAAGACACATTATTTAAACTTAAAAAAAATGAGCTATTTAATTAAGATGAATCTTCCATTTCTCAAGCCAGGATTTTTAAGTTTGAAAATATCCAGTTACGTAAATTTTGGTAAATTTATGTAAAAGTATTGATTGCAAATTTACATCTCTCTAATAAATTGTGTTTTAGCAACTATTAATATCTGTTTTACACTCCAAGAAAAAAGATATCAAATTAAACGGATGTTAAGGAAAGCCGTGTCAAATACCTGCGGATATGGCAGTGTGGAGTGCTATCACTGAAGAGCGAGAGCTGCTCAAGCATTCTGTATCGTCTATGCTTTTAACTTTGAGTTAAGAAAGTAAAATAGCGCCTCTTCTGTTTTCATCAGCCAATCGATAAAATGCATTATGTGCCAAACTACTCCTGGCCACCGGGTTTAAAAACAAACACTATCTCTAGAGTGATTAGTTCACGGTATACGCACTAAGCACTTTTCAAACTTCCAATTTACAAACTTTCAGCAACTTTGACCCAAGTTTGAAGAAAGGGTTAGTGTTTTTAAGATTTTGGAAAATACTCTTCTCACCTTTAATGTTTATAAACCTATCAAAATATGCATGCATCATTTTAAAAAAGTCCGAAAACCTATTGATCAGAGATGAATCGAATAGTTATAGAATTAATTTAAAAAAAAAAACAGCAATTTTTATACAGTGATTAAAAGTCTCAGACATTTTGCAGCCATGCACAGTAACAATAGCTCAGCTGAACAACTAAGCTGAAAATGTTATTTTACCTCAAAAAACCTCCACCTGAACAAGTGTGAACTTGAGTCGAAATCCATACCGTAAACAGATCTTCCCATTTAAAGTGAAAGGGATTGCTGCTGTATTTACTGATAGAGTGTTTTTTTTTATACAGGAACTTTTTGCTTGATGTAAAAATCGGTACTTACGATTCTTTTTGAAATAGTACAGAGCTATTAAAACACCGAATACTACTAGTAACGCTGTCACGATGATGATTGACTTCGGGGATTCCTTAGCATCCTTTTCTAGGAGAGGATTGGAAAAGGAATTACTACAATCTTACTGTTTGAGCCTCTAACAGTTTAAACTATACCTTTCTTGTCTAAAATAATGTTACATGCGAAGTTACTTGGCACTTAAAGCTACAAGTCTTTGTTACATATACGATTTTAGTACCTTTTCAGTAATTCAGTACTGGTAGGCATAGTTCAAAACAATTTCTTCAATGTAAAATGCTATAATTATTATATCTCAGGTTGGATAGGTCCTTTATTTAGCTGTTAAGACAATTTCCACGATAACATAAAGCGTAAGACTAGATAGAAGTTACCTAAACGAAATTAAATGTTTTGAAATTATAATACATACTAACCCGGAGTAGATGCTTTTAACAACCATGAAGCAGTTGCATCTCTAATGTAAGGTCCACTGCTTCTACAGGTAACATTATCAGAGCCTCCGTTGGTTCTGTAGCGGATTTTTGAAATGTATGTCCCATTTAGTTTGTCCTCATAGTAATATACCTGCTCGTATATTCCGTTACCAGTACCGTTTATAGCCCATGTGAAAGTGACATCTCCAAAGGCTTTTTCAAGTACACATTTCAAATTAATCTCTGAATGCGTTTTGACGAATGTATTGTCACCAAATGAGCCTTTCTCTATTTCATGTATGTGCAAGGCAGTCTGCGCTAAAAAGGGTTGATATGGTAAAACATTAATAAGCTGTTTCTTCATAAACATATATATTCTGTTTACTTACCTGGGTAACTATTACATTAAACTTAAGTATTATTTACACAGGCACTAACTGGTAACATACTGGCTCTTTGCTTTAACAACGAAAACTTATATAAAATAGTAGGCCCTTATTTGAGTTACTACCTTCAATTTCCACTGTAAACTTCGACGTAACGTTCGTTGTTTGATTTGACGAACAAGTGTACTCTTCATGCTGTTGATCAATTCCAATGTTAAAAACTTCTAGTGACTTAAGAGTGGAATGGCAGTCATTCCATTTGAAATTTCCCTCGCGAACTTGATGGCCTCGGCGGTAAACTACTTCACCATTCCTGCTCCATACCATGTAGCTGGCCGACTTGTTGACAGGGCAAACAAAGCACAGGGTTCCCCCCGGTTCAGCTCTGCAAAATCCGTTGAAAGATCCCATGGGGATATTCTCCGTTGGGCATTGTTTTGAAGCACATAAAACTGCCATAAGAAGAAAGAAGAGAAGCAGCAGGTCTTTTGGGGAGGAACGAGAAATGTTTGAAACACATTTGAGATGGTTTTATTTGTCTATAAAAAATACTCACTTTTACTCAAGCATAAACCTGTTGTAATGAAAATGAGCCATGCTTTAACAGCCATTGATATTGTAAGTGCAACGTTAAGTGAGCTACAAGAAGTGAGCTAGACGAATGCGACATATATATAGGAAGCATATAAAATATCACGTGAAAGTGTTATCAGTTTACTTTTGGTTTTGAATAGTAAACACTTAAAAGCTACGATTGACATGATTGTTTATACTTTACTTTCGATTTCAATATTTATCTAACTGTCTGTCTATGGTCCTAAATCGATTATTGTAGCATCTTATCGTACAATTTCCTTTTGTTAATAAACCATGGTGAGACATGGCACAACAATCATACTCAAATCAACCCTGTTGAAAATTATTGGCAACATTATAGTACGTTATAATACCCAATAGCATATAATATTTTTATTCTATTAACTGTTTTTTTTTTTTAAATTGGGGAAGGTCTTCTTGGGAAGCTCTTTCAATTTCCCCTGACCTTTTGAACAATATGAAGTGATATGACTATGATAAAACGAAAGAAACAAAGTGCACTTTTGCCAGTATTCATACACTACAAGTGGGCAATCCCGCAGTTTCATATCCAATTGCCAGCACGCACTTTTCAACATGCTTATAGAACAGTGGCATAGCCACGGGGGAGAATGGGGGCGAAAGCCCCGTGAAATCTTGTCGCCCTCCCACGCTCCCCCCACTGGGAATTTGAGTGTCCAAAAAATTACATATGCGAAAAATACATTGGACTGAACAGTCGCGAATCCCCATGATGACCATTGACTCAGATGCAAAATGAAAAATTCCGGCGCGCTTCGGGCGCATTTGTCACCATATACACTGTGAATGAGGATTAAGGCTACCAGTAGGCCTACCTTATGCTCAGTACTGAAAAGGACAAAAGTTTACTTTCAACCATTAGATGTAAAATGAGATGCAGGCTACTCCTATTCTAGTTTTGGACTTTAGGATTATGTAGAATATGACCTACGTTAGGTCATGACAGACCAAAACCGGTAGATTACGCTACACAGGTAGATTTAGTGAGTAACCAGCGACACCGAATGTTATACTCTAGCTTTTAGTCTACAACTCCCTGGGAGTGGGACTTCGTTAGTCCAAAACGACAGCTCCCTACTCTAACATGTAAGCCTCGAAGTTCAAGTTAGGTAGACCTAAAGTTTTGCCTGTACAATGTCAATAGGCTTAAGAGTTAACCTGGACTAAACCGAAAGTTGAACCGCACGAATCCCTTTAGAGTGACAAGGGACGTAAACACGGGGGTTGTGGGGGTGTGACAACCCCGTGAAATCAAAAGTTGGTCTCTTAGCGACAAATACTCGGTCTCAAATCCAATTCAGTATGCCTTTGTAACAGAAGAACAGACATGAACAACATTTGAAGTGAAAACATTGCCCGAATTTATAGCTTCATTTCATAATGTACGTCAATTTTAGACACTAGTCTGCTGTCTTGAAGCACCGCACATTCGACCACATTGGGACGATACCCCCATGAGGAGTATAAGTACTTGTACAAACATTTCTTTAATACTGAATACCACAATTTTCTGCGCCCTTCGAGTATGCACCAAGGGTTGTCTACTAGTAGCCACCCGTTTTTTAAATTGTTGCTGATGAAACTCAGTGTAAGAAATGGTTTGTCCACATTATAATTTAAAGAGGTGCAGAACCCTCTAAATCACATACAGTACTAGGGCTTTTTTTTCAACTTCCCCAGGCGGAGCCCTGTTCCCCCGTCAACGATGCATCTTCGGTGATCTTAGGTCTGCGTTGGGACTTGCCCCTCGGTGGCACACCTCTGGGAACTTGTCTCATCATTAATTTCTGTAGGGCAGCATGAGTGAATTCTTGTTCCAAGCCGAACTCAGCCCTAACATGACAGTCTTCACACCCCACCCACCGAATCATTAAATTGTTAGTCCGAGATAGGCTAAGAGAAATGGTCAAGTTGTGATTATTGTGGTCTGTGTAATGTACATCCAATGCCATTTAAAGATAGCAAAATGCCTTTTTCAAATGGTCCCAATTCAGTAAATATCCCGGAGCGTAAATGGGATTCCCCGGGACCCCCAACAGGGGACTACAGATCTCCCCTGCCTATAGATAAGGACTTTGCTCTCCACTTTCACCCCGCTTATATTGTTCTTCATGCCGGTGTAACCCCTACTCAACGGGAAAACAAAGCCAGTGAACCACAACTGGAAAAATGGCCGTGGACGGGCCGACTTAAACCAATTGGTTAGAAACTGAGCCGTAAAACCTCATCTAACCCTAACCCACCCCAACGTTAATTGTGCCATCCGAATGCCCCCACTTCGAAAATTCTGGTGACACCACTGAGCCTTCTTAACAGCTTTTATTCGGCAAACTGGTAAGAGATGGAACATTTATATGCAAGGCCTGGATGTACCCCCACCGAGTTCAGACGAATCCAGTCCATTGGGCAGAGTTTTGGAAACGTGGGGCATTTTCACAGGTATAGGATTTTCAGGGGCAAAAACGGCTTATCCTCACCTCACCTCTATAATACAAAACATGTATCATGTATTATAGGCCTATAACTAAGATTATGTTATCACGAATGACCCATCAGCATTAGCTTTAAAATAAGTGGTATTGGTTAAGTGCCCCATCACAAAAATGGATGATAATTCCACTAAAGGTTAGTGCACTCCACCACAAACACAAATATTCTGGACCAAAAGGCTATTTTACTGTTGGGCAGGATCTATCTGTAAGCCGGACCAAAAACAGAGAGTGACCTTTATGAACTGTATGTACTGTACAGTATCCGTTTAGATACCAAGAGATTTACAGTTACTCAAGTTGCATCTAAATTAAGTCTGACAGAAAATTGGTTTCATGGAGCACTAATCTTTAGACAGAACTGGTAATAAGGTGGAAGTAAAACTTAAAAGTCAGAGAAGGCATCAACTGTGTTTTTAATATGGAACACACTTAATTTATATGCTTTTCAAATATATGTGCACTTCTCAGTCTGTATGAAATAAAGGGAAAGTCATTGTTAAAACCCTCTAAACCTGATGGAATTCTGCCCGGGAGGCAGATGTGTACAAATTTTCCAAGTTTTCTATATACTAAAACATGTGCCATTTCAGTAGGCAGTCTGTGAACTAAGGAAATGCTTGAATAGCCAAAGCCACTGCAGTCCTTTCGAAATCGAATATTTCATTTAAGTTCCTCTGAAATGGATGTTGCTCTTGATGCATGGTGAACTACTTACTACCTGTAAAGCATATGTGCACTGATTTTTTTGGTAGATTGAAAAGCAAACCAGTCACAGTCGGCATTAAAGACAGACGTTTATTATCCCAGGTACATGTTTTGTTGGTAGAAACCAAAATTCTTGATTGGTGGCTCCTCTTTGGTTGACATCATATTCAAAAGATGCATAGTACCTCACACTTCACAACATATAGAGAGAGTGTTCTGGTTAAACACATCAGGACCTTGTATGCTCACCACGATATGACCTCAAGCAATTAACTACTCTGTATGTTTGTTCTGCACAAGAACGAGCTTAAGACAGTTTTTGAAGAGGCTAGAAATAACTTAGTAAGGAGATTTGGAACTGCCTGGGATGGGGAGATTTTCCCTTCAAATGCGGTTGTGTGATGTGTTTATGATTTGCGTTAATCAAGAAGTTGAAGGACAATAAAACCATCCTGGGAGTGGAAAAACAGATTTGTCATAAATACCATGTACATATATTCTTTGTGTAAGATGTTTTTGTAAATAACTTGTAACACCTTACTATAGATGACAAATTACAATGATTGGGCGTGTAACATAGATAAATATAGCTATATCTTCAAAGCATGAAATTTAAAAGGTCATGGAATACTATGACATTTTCATTTTGTTTTAAACTTAAACAAGCTAAATTTCTTCATATCTACATGCTTCTAAAAATGTAAAAATGAGAGTACAACCTTTACTGTCACAGTTAAAATTATTCTTTTTGCTTATTGTATCAAATCAGGTTAATGCTGGGACTGGTTTTGGGAGAAGCTCTTTTTTGTGCCCCAAACTGGTTTGCTGTTGAAAGGCAACATGACTGTATTTTAAATTCATAACATGACAGGTAATAAAATAGAAAACTCCTTTCTTTGCCCCAAACTGGCTTGCTGTTGAAAGGCAACATGACTGTATTTTAAATTCATAACATGACAGGTACTAAAATAAAATAGAAAAATGGGGAAAGTAGCGATGGTGACCAAAAGAGTTGGATGAGGTCTTTATTAATGTTAAAAAATATAAAGATTAAATTGGTCTCAGCATAATTTTGGCAATATGATGAATGGTAATTTCGTCTTGAAAATGTGTGTATGAATAAGTTTGTTCAAAGGCAGATGCAGTCTTTTATGATGCTGTATGTGTGTTTTGAAAGTTTGTATTGTCGTGTTAATATCCCACCCCCTCCCTGTACCCTAAGACAAGTACAGCAATCACATTTACTCTACTGCAGTACAAGTCTCATTATCAAAATTTAGGGTAGGGTATGTTTGCATTGGATGTCGAATCTGGTGTTTTTGTTGCTCACTTATGCGGAAATGTAATATATGTCTGTACAGTGGTTGTTGATCATGCATGTTGCCTTCTCTTACCATTGATTGTATCTTAGTGTCTTGAGGGGCTATGAAGAAATGTGAAGAACATAGTATAAGGAGTGGACATATACACAGTTATCTACCACTTAAAAGCTGGATTTGTTTTGTTAAGCGAAGGCATCTTTTGTTGTCAAAAGTCGTCTAAGGTCTAACAATGAAAAGGGTGGAACACAGAGGCACCTCAAACTGGGCATGTACTTTAGTTGCCCAATATTGAGTACAAGAATGCAATTAGTTGGTAGTCAAATTGTGAAAGGCAGGCAATTGTTATGCATACAGTATCTTTATAAGGTTAACCTTGATGGATCTCACTGGATGCTACTTGTTAAAGAAAAGCCCTCAGTTGTTCTTATTTGAGGTCATTGGTCATTGAGGTTACTGGGGTCAAACTGTGAAAACTTCATTTTTTTAGACATCTCAAGAAGTGACAACTTTGAATGTTTTCCCACTTAGCATGTAGATACTCTACATTAAAAACCCTTCTATCTGACCCAAGAGGAAAAACATTCTTTTTACTAAGTTTAATTGTACAGTACGTTTTCCATGTTTTAAAAACAATATTGTCTAATACAGCTAAAGAAAAAGTTGCAGTAGCTTGTACTGGTTCTTAAGGCCATATAGCCACATGATACTGTGTTGAGAAACTATAAACGCAGCTGGCATTGTTAACCAACTAGAGCAAAGCTATTACAGTATTTTAGTCAATTTCACTCGAATTGCAGCTACCAGTTGTATTAAGAGGTATGATTATGTTCTTATTTACAATATTTAGGCTGAAAAGGTAGGTCCTTTTTTGGTAATTGATGGAAATGAATGGTTGTTTGAAATCACCAGTGGTCATGTTGTTTAAATCTTGTAAGCATCCATAGTATGTCCATCCTATTTAGGCTACTCTTACTAGTACATGTCAAGGTGTTTTATTCAGCCACCACTCAGCATTGCCCCAGCATGTCCTGGCAAGATGAAAGACCTTGAGATAGGTACAGCTTCCTCTCAGCAAGGAATCACAGTACAGATATTCTTGCATGTTCTGCTTGGATGAGTTGTTAGTTAAGTTTGTATGTACCTTCAGAATACTTGTGGTCTGACTTGCATAAATTTAAGACAATTCGTTGAGGCGGTGTGATGAACAATTTTCATCCTAGACCTGTTGTGTCCAAACTTCGAAAAAAAAAAAACAGTTTGCAAAGAGAATGCAGCATGTTGTGCCAAATCATACACCAGCATCAACAGTTAGCACTATCTGCCACAGTTTCAGTTGTATTAATAAAGAATAAGCCAAGTACATGACTGACGTAGATTTAAAGGAGAATGACAGTCTTTTTTTGGAATTTGTGACTCGCATAAGTGTACATTAGTTACCATAAATATACCAGTTTTGAAGAGAAGGAATGTTTGTGCTACCATGCTTGAGAACTTCGTGATAAAGAAGGACTTTTCTCATGACGTCATCTGACCCCTAAGCCAATCTTTCGTTGCAAACATCAAGAATCAGTTTATTATATTCAATTGAATAACTTGGAAAATCCCTGCTATAATTTGACTCCAGTATCGTTCTTTTTGAGAAATAATATTTTTTAAATAATATTTAAAGTAGTTTTTTCTGTTATTTGTTCATGGTTTAAGAATAAAAGTCAATTATCAGATTTTCTTACGATCCTTTTTGAAAGTGCCTGCTGAAATGCAGTGTCGCGTTGTTATGGTCTAGCCTACGATACTGCATAGTACAGCGGTATTGCTCTTGCACTACTAGTACTCGATAGAACATCGCTGAATCACATCGATATTGTCTTTACCAAAAACCTTTCTTTTCTAAATCGGATCTTCGAAATACATCGATTTTCTTAGTCCGTTGTTAATGTTGGCAATAGAAGCTTTTGAACTAGAACCATCTCTTTGAACCAGAGTATATGGAGAAAGAGCTGAGGCAAATTGACGCCGAAGCCGAGAGGCTTGAAGAGGAAGACCTAACGTTACGCCTAGGCCAAAACATTGCGAGGGCTAACAATAACGGTAGAAGCAGCGAACTAGATTCGGACTATGAAGAATCGTTCTGTATATGTGGCTTTGTGGCTTTTGTAGGAAGATAGTGACTCAGAAAGAGAATGTGTGTTGTCAGCAGCCAGAAGGATCTGATAACGACTCCTGCTTATCCAAGAGGGATGGTTTCAAATTGGTTTGCCTGTATAAAGAATCCTACAGATCACCTATGCTAAGTTCCTGAGGAAAAAAAGAAGTACCCCAGCGGAGCAAACAGTCTGACAAATCGGTATGTAACCCCACCCCTCCCATACTAGTTTGAGGAAGGGCCCGGTTAACTGGTAATAGCTTCATTAACATGTTGTAAAGAGATGAGAAATTTCCATAGTAATTGGAAATCCATTTTTCCTAAAACTTGAGCAGAGTATCCTGATTTTTTATGATTTTGCAAAGTGGAAAAATGTGTAGTAGGGTCATGTGGGTTGATCAACCAGTATTAATAGTTGATCAGTGACGTATTGTACTTTGCGTCTGTCATTACCTCTAGTCGGTCACTGTGCACAAAATGTAGCGCACGTACACTGCGTACAATACTGGGTAAGTGACCGACTCCTGGTCCCACCATGTTATGTACTGAGTGGAGAGGCAATGAAGGATATTCACACTGGCATGTTTTAATATATGATTTTTACAATGATTCTCTGACGGGCCTCTTGGCCCCAGCTAAGAAGAAATGTCATGTTATGAGGGCTGAAGGAGATAATATGCTTTTACAAAAGCACCATATCAATAATTTTGTATTTAAACCAAGTCTATACACTGAATCTCAGGTTTCATTCCCCTTTCATTTTACACCAATTTAGCCATTGTGGTAGACTTAAGTGGAGGGTGGGTGGGTTGGCGGGTTAAATTTGTGGTAGTTTAATGGACTTCATATCATTTGGTCCTTTTGCAAACAAACAAGGTTGATGGCCTATCGCCAGCTAGCTCTGTAGCTTAATTGTGTCTGTGTTTCCATGAGAAAAGGTAAAAGGATGGTCTTACCAGCTTGCTGAGTCCTTCGCATCAGGTAGGAATTTCCAGACGAGGCGTATGTTGGATTTCGAGAAGTACAGGAGGCACTTCAGATGGACTAGTTTGTGAATGATTTTGATTAATTCCACTTTCAGAGACACTGTGCAATGGACATAAACATTGTAATACAGTAGATACACATCAAGAGCCAAACACCCTGTTTCATGTATACATGCTACATGTAGAATGGTTTGTTCAGCAGCCATTTTGTCTTAGAAAAGAAATATGAAGCAATTGAAGCAAATGCTTTCTCTGTGGTAATTGTATTACTCCTCTGTTACACGATGTTTTAAATATTTTCTGGTAAGAAATGCCCTGCCTGCACTAAAGTTCCTTCACTCGGGAACGAATCAGTGACCCCAAAACTGACTAGGAAAAAATATCTTGTAGTCCATCACAGTCTCACAATTGGCACTTTCACAAACACCAATCGCATCAAATCCATCAAATCATTGCCTACGGCATTCAATTGTCCGATTAGAAAATATCAGCACAATATTATTGTCACTAATTACTCGGTAACACATAGGTACCCACAGCATTTCTTTGCTGGAAGAAAGGGAGCCATAATTTTGTTAGTTGCTGAAATGCATTTCAATAATTGCAAAATTTTATCTTGTAACCCCAACTTCATGAGCTCACCCCCTCTGGTTGTGAAAGGGGGAAGGATTTCCTATCCCACCTGGGTGGGTTATACAGTAGTGAACCGGTGCACTGATTTCAGATATAGAATAAGTGGTAGTATGATCGGTATAACAGGTTAAGCCAATGTAGATACTGTCAACAGACCGTCTGCCGTTCTGCTGTATGGCTGCATGGCCTTTATTTTACACAGTGCAGCAAAGGTAGACGTTTTCCTGTATCTCTTTACTCTTGGGTAGAAGACAGAAGTTCACTCCAACTGGTTGACTAGAAACAAGAATGGTTTAGCGTACCACTGGAATATCCATACTCTTAGACATCAAGTTCAGTCATATCAGGAAGTCATATGATGATCTGATAACATCTGAAAAACCCCAATGTCTCCATTCCAAAGTACCGAGTGAATGAGTTTGGTATTGTACCAACTATCTCATAAGCTAGTACACGAAAAAAAAAAACATATGGGAAGAGACTCATTCTCTGTTGCAGTAAATTTTATTTCACAGTGTCCAAGGTGCATGAGACATGTCACACAGTAGGAATCCAATGTCATGTATGAGTACTAAAACCATGCTATATTAAACTTTACATGAAATAGGAGCCTATATTGCAATTTGAACAACAATTTCATGGCAACAAAAAGGTGACAGACAGATGTTCCTCACCGCAACCCACCAAGCTTCTCCATTAAACAATGTTTTCCCTATCAAAAGTTTTTAAATGGCAGTTTTTACATTTAATTCAGCTACAAAACTTAAACTTCAGCACTATACGATTTTATGCAATAAATCAGGTCATGCATAAAGTTTGTTCATCACAACAATACAGTAGAAGGGTATGTATAGGACTATAAGCCTACAGTTCATTTAAACAACTTCTAACCTCAACAGTGAATGATTTCATGTGATAAACAATGTCGCACACTATAGGAGCAAGGGCGTAGGAAGCGGGGGGCTAGGGGGCTTAGTCCCCAGTCAAAAATGTGGGGGCTGAAGTATGCTTCCGCCCCCCCCCCCCCCCGTTAAGATCCAAGGGCAAAACCTCCTTATTTGTCTCTTCTGTAAGAAATGTCAAAAATTTGCAGTAATTTTCCTTAACGTTTTTCCAAAATGTTGCACCAAATTCCATCTGAGGATCCTCAAATACCCAAACATTTTCCAAAGGGGAGGAGGACCCCTTAGACCCCTCCCCCAGGACGGCGATCCGAAACAAGGTTCACCCTCCTCCCGTAAGAAAAGCTTCTTACACCTATGTATAGGAGTATGGGCCATCCTTATTTTTTTAACTTTCATGCGAGTACAAAACATACTATGAAAAACGTTTGCCACATCCCACAGTAGATTTCAAAGTGTTTTAATAGGTTGATTTTTGGCGAAATATAATTGTCAGTTATTAAAATTTTAAAACAAGCAAGTGTGTCTTTGACCACCTCACCTCACCCCCATATTTTTTTTATACCAATGTAAAGGTGATGTACAAAATGGAAGACTTCGTATGTTGTCCATCATACATGGCAAACTTTTCCTTAAAGTGGTATTACGCTCATTGCACAGCTCAACATCTAAAAAAGGAGATAAATGTACAAGCAACATTAAACTGAAAGTGAGGCATGAACAATAAAAACGTAATCAAACAAGAAAGCAATAGAGGACAAAGATTTGCTCGACAAGGGTGCCAACTTCAATCTCTACGACGGGGGAAGGGAGTACCTCCAACACCAACATGGGTACCAGGCATACAAAAAGAGTAGTGAAACAAAAATTTTGGGTTTTCTCTGAAGAAAATTTAAAAACTTTGGGTTTTACAATTATCATAACCATTGAGTCTCCACTAACAAATTCGAAAGGTCCCCTGACGAAGGAGCCAGCCTTTCCCAACGGAGGAGCAGACATGCAGGCTACCAGACACCTTGTACAACCCACGGAAAGCAACAATGTGGTTCACTTTAAAGTATATTTTCCCCTGCAACAATATCATGCCAAATTTAAACCCTGAAACCTTTATTTATGTTTCATAAACATCTCTGTCTTTGAAGGTGTCTCATAAGTAACAATGTTTGAGGATGTTGCTTTTCTAATTTCTTCCTTTTGGTTGTTCTTTTTCCTATGCACGACGCCATCCATCATTTTATATACATAGTCACAAATTTTTTCCTCATATTGTCTTAAGCGCCCATTGCTTTGTAAACTTGGTGAAGACTAGTTTGTACTGAGTCTCACTTCTTGGGGATGGCCCAACCCTGGGCTTTTTGGCAACAGCCTTAGTCCTCCCACCATTTAGGTTGTGGTCTAGTGCCGCTAGCTTCAAACGGGCATCCATCTGAGCAAAATTGAACTCCAATCTCTTAGGTGCATACTTAAGCACCATATGGTGGAATACTTCCGATACACCTGTGTGCATAAACTTACGGTAAGGCAAGTCTGGAAGAAGCCATTTGTCAGTAACAGTTTTACGCAGAGCTTCGTGTGAAGTTAAGCCCTTGAGCCACCCCTTCTTCCTCTGTTCCTCATTACTCAGAGGAGCATGGATACATGCTCTGAAGAGTTTAAATTCATTGTCTTCTGGCCATGCATGAATGCCTGACACATGATATAAGATTGACTTCCACATTTCTACTGGTAATGGAATATCTGAGTTACAAAGTGATTACTTACAGATTTAATCCATAATTACAGCTCTCTATTACTCTTCAACTTAGCAGACTTGCGAAGTGAATTACTGATGTTTTTGGCGAAGTGAAAAAGACGAAAGTTATGAAGGACATCACTGAATTCAGTGTGGCATATTTTTCGGATCGAAGTATGCCTATCACATGCAAATCTTGTAACATTAAGTTTTAAGTCATCTCGCACTCTTCTGTAGGACCTATGGAAGGCCTCTGCCTCCATTCTTTCTGAACTGCCAATTTCAGAACATTGAACAAGTTTTTAATCAACAATTTTCTCAGAATTTACATCAATTAAAGAATAAGAGCAATATTTTTCACTATACCCTGGTGAGTCGCAGCGACGATCACCAGCCAGATCAACAGGTACGCCCTACCAACTTTGAATGATATGATTTTGATGAGCAGACCAGAAAGAGTTCAGTATACTTCAGTTATAAGAAAGTTTCTTTGAATTTCATTGCATACCGCTGCAGAGAAAATGCAAGATTAAAAAAATTGATTTTAGCCTCTGATATGTCAATCATGAGAACATTGTTGCTGCAGCACACAGCAAGTTGCCATGGGTATCTTACCTTCTATTGGTTGGGAGGCCCACTTGATCATGGATCACGGCCCCTGGGGCACAGACCATCTCTTGTTGATTTTGCACAATAGGCATAAAAACCTTTTATCACAAATAACATATCAACCACAATTATACACTACACAAACCTCAAAATAAATCAGCTCATTGTCAATGTCTGGTATAGGGCTGGTTAACCAGGTTTTTGTTCTTGGGCGAGGCCTGCAGGCTTTTCTGATGCCTTCTGTTGTGGTATCAAAAGGTGATGAAGTTCCTGTACATGCATGGAAAAGAATGTACATAGCTTATTAAGTGTGTTCAAGTCAAAAAGGGTGAAGCACATGTATGTCAAATATCATCAGTTACTCATACAGAGTAAGGTACAAGCATTGTAGAGGGCAGGGTTATAGAAAGAAATCACTCTAGAATGTATTACAACAAAATTGAGAAAATATAATGAAATTTCACAAGGTTTGGTGGTGCAACAAAATGACTAGGAATATAGTGTGAGGATGAGAGCTTCGGTAATCTGTCAAAAGACCATATGGAACTTCTTCAAATTATAGTAAAACATACCCCCGCCCCAACAAAAATGTAGAAAAGAAATTATAGGGCACATTGGCGGAGCAAATGCTCTTATTTGGCAGGGCACTAGTTCTCTTGTCTTGTGTACAGCATACAACAAAATACAGCCTTGTAGAATACACGCGTCGTACTTGTCTAGGTCTTGGCCAGGAAAAACAGTTACCTAGCCTATTACTTAGGCTATTCTAATGTTTATAGTAGGCCAGCACTTCTACTAACTTTGCATTGTACGAGGCCATAACTTACAGTAAGCATCAAAGCAGCAGGCACGGTTGGCACTGCAGTATACTAACTAACATTTTGGCAGAACGTTTCGTACAACGCTGTGATCTCTTTGGTTAACTTCCAGTTTCCGATGCACAAATATTGTTAGGACCTTGAGTCGTTTCCTTGGCTTAAATCCCAACATTTTTGCTCTGATGTCCTCTTCAAAGTATGATCTTTCAAAATGGTTCAGTTCCAGTCCGTTTTTTTTTTCTTTTTTTTTTTTTTGTTAAGGAGAAAAGGCAATCCTCCTATTCAGTCTATGCCAAAAATAGAAGTTTCTATTTAAGGGGTACTTAAACTTCTTCGAGGATCTTGATCTTCAGAAAGCGCCAGGTCCGGATGGATTGACCCCAAAGGTTCAAAACGAGTGTGCTAAGAACGTTGCTCTGTTATTACAGCAAATTTTTCAGAAGTCCATTAACACCGGAGATTTACCGGAAGAGTGGAAACAGGTTAACGTTCCTCCACTTTTTTAAAAAAGGGAATCGCCCCGACCTAGCTCATTATAGGCCTTTGTCATTGACATAGATTCCGTGCAAACTTCGTCATCACATTATATTCACAAGCATCATGAGTCATCTGGAAAAGGATAACATCCTAAATGATGAACAGCACGGCTTCCTCAAGGGTTGGTCCTGTGAAACCCAACTTGCCTTAACTATAAATGACCTTGCCAAAATACTTCACAAACAAGGTCAGGCAGATGTCATAATCATGAATTTCGGCGAGGAATTTGACCTAGTCCCCCACCAAAGACTGTTATTGAAATTAAAGCATTTTGTTATCTCTGGCACACTACACGCTTGGATTAGAAACTTCTTCACACATAGAACCCAGCAAGTTGTCCTTGACGGTGCTACTTTATCATCTATAGCTATTACCTCTGGGTGTCCCTCAGGGCACAGTACTAGGTCCACTTATTTTTATCTTTTAAATTAATGACCTGCTAGATTAATTATCATCTCAACTTCGTCTTTTAGCTGATGACTGTATCCTGTCTCGTGAAGTTAATTCAATTGATGATAGCAACTCGCTTCAGAATGATATTAATAGCCTCTGCAAATGGGAATCGAAATGGAAAATGAAATTTAATGTTTCTAAGTGCTTAGCTATGCGTGTTACCTACAAAAAAAAAAACACTTTTTTAACTTCGTAAAAAATTAACGATAGTTCACTTCAAACAGTCTCCAGCGATACTAATCTAGGAGTTGAAATTTACAGTAACTTAAACTGGGCTGAAAATATTAATGGCATAACCTCTAAAGCAAATAGAGTTCATGGATTAGTGCGGCGTAACCTGTACAGTTGTTTCCATGAAGTAAAGGAAACTGCTTTCAAAACCCTTGAAAGACTACCCTTACAAAAAAAAAATATGGCATGCCACATGTGAACACACGTAATCACGTGTGGCAGAGCATATGAAAATACATAAGGAAAAAAGTGTCGTTATGCATGGTGACACATGTGGTATTGGAACCAATCTGACACACAGGACCACGCTTTTCCCTGCATGATTGCCACACCTTGAAATCTGGGTCAAAGTGGGGAAAGCTGTGTCAATTTGACGCATGTGGCAAACCAGGGCAAGGTGTGGCAAACAAGGCCAGTGAACGAAATCGAACTATTGAATTTACTTTACTCAGCACCACACTTCTCCACACATCTCCACATTTTGCCTACTTTACCCCAGTTTGCCTCCTGTTACATGTGTAAAAGCGTGATTTTCGGTTTTTCACGCATGGCCTCATGTCCAAACTGTGAAAATGCTGGTCAGTGCATGGTACTTTGGAAAAGTGTGTCAACTGTTTATTAATGACACACATTTTTATGCAAAATTTCACAGAAATATCACGCCTCTCCACACCCCACCACAGTTTTGCACAGTTCGACACAGTATTTCAGGTGTGGTATTGGAACTTTTGCCACACAATTTTTTTGTAAGGGTAAGATTGGAATACTGCTCAAGTATTTGGGATTTATACTATCAGGAACATATTAATAAGCTTGAAGCAGTTCAACGCAGAGCCCCTAGATTCGTCTGTAAAGACCAAAGTCGTTAGAGTGGGGTTTCATCCATGCTTGCAGACTTGAAGTTGCCTACTTCAGAGGAACGCAGGAGCAGAGTTAGGCTGATTTTAATGTACACTCTGAAATTGGTCGGTTCAAATTTGAACCCACCTGGGTCGGAGGAGGGGGCAACTAACCAAAATCTGTTCAAACATTTGACCAGATTTGGTTCAAAGTTAAACCAACTATCTTAAATTTTGAACCACATCTAGTCAAATATTTGAACAAATTTCTGTTAGTTGCCCTCCGACCCGGAACCGACCGTTTTTAGAGTGTACAAGTCTCTCCAGCACCTAGTTGCTATCAATCTAGACAGATATGTTTCAAAGCCCGACAGTAATGGAATCTCTACTCCCAAGCCATCATCTATCTCTTTTCACCATCCCACTGTAATAAAAGACTGCAATAGGGTTTCTTTCATACCAAGGACAATGGCCGAGTGGAATCGTTTACCCTCAGCTGTTAGGGAGGCCCCTTCAATTGAATCATTCAGAAACCAATTAAGTAAATTGAACCTGTTGTCCTTGAGGAGATCCCAAATTAATTAATTTCTGTCCGCTAGCCGTTTGACACCTACAACGATATATCCCGTCTGAGGAGAACTGCTTGTAGTAACAACCAGAACCAGAACCTGAGCCAGAAATGGTCTTTGCAAACACGTTTTCGTGGACCAAAGTTAGACTTCTTTACGGTATGGCTAGTGCCAATTTTGTGGAGCCACATTTCCGCTAGCTGCCGTTTTTCCGGGTGTTTGCGAGGATTCGGAATGGGGAAAACTCTTTCCCTTCCCACCTCTCTCTCCCCGATGGTTTTTGCAGCTAAATACTAAGCATTCCGGCATTTTCTTTCAAATTCAATACTGTAGTACAAAGCAAGTTTACCGATCGGTACTGTTATCTACTAAGTTAGGACTATCGTTAGTGTTGATGGATTTCTATACTGAACTAGCTCTGTATGTGTATGTAGGTACTAGCTGAATGATTGGGAACCGCGGGAGATCTGAGGGGTTGGAAGACGTTAAAATTCAGAGGGTGCAGTAGAGTCGGAGCACAAAATGGTCGAAAACATCATGAGAAACTCTGTTAAAATATCGATTTTTTCATCCTTCATTGTCATGCTTTTCATATTATCAGTGGCTGAGTATGACAAGGGACTAAAGTGTATGAATCATGTAAAAAATTCCTTGAAAAGGTCGCAAACTTTCATTCTCCTTTAACATAAATGCGCATACGTCTGGCTACTGTGGTGATTTCAGTTATAGGCAACATATTGAAATATTTGGAAAAAAAGAAAAGTTGCTTGATGTAACATCACAGCCTCCGACCTTGCATCGGAAATCTTTGTAAGAAAGACTTGTTATTGCAGTTAGTTTAAAAAGGATTATCCATGTGAGAAAAGTAATAATGCAGCAGTGGTGGCTCTATTACATGATGGCCAACCCAGTCCATTGAACAATGGTCCTAAAATTCACTGAGGGAGAAATAATTTGACACTTGATAGCAAACTAACTTCCAAAAGTATTGCCAATAGTAGGATATACGCGTGAGGGCACATAATTAACTGACCCAGCCACTGTAAGATGGTAGACACATCTGCTCTAATACTGACCAACTGTACTAGCAATTCAGTGCAATATGTATGCTGTTTGTGCACTTTTGTACTCCACTAGTCTCAAATTACTCTTGGAAGGTGGGTTACTTAAGAGCAACTGGGACGTTAAACCTCATCTAACTAACTAACTAACTAACTAACTAACTATACTTAAGAGCAAATTTGTGCAGTAGAGCGTTCAATGAGGCTAACGTTACAAAACTGGGGTAGATATTTAATCTCCCCTGTTTTTGGCCGGCAAAGACAGGGGACTCGGGTGGCATTCCTTATGGGCAGTGAAGATCTTAATGAAGCTCTTTAAAGGGGGTGGACTGCAACTAGAAGCCCCCACAAAGTTGTCAAAGAATGTGGAATGCAACATTTTAAGGACACCGTGGAGAAAAAATTTTGGCTAATTTTATAAAAATTTGAAAAGTTGCGAGTTTTATTGAAGAATATTTGAAAAATTTGGATATTTATTTTCATGAACATCAGCACACAGATGTATGATGTTTTGAACAAACGTGTGATCGTGTAAATGAAAATGATGAAAATTATGCAGTGAATAATGAAACATTATTGATCATGTGCAGGAATATTCTAGTGGTTTGACTGAAAGTTTGTGATTATCACTATGCTTTTAATCGCTGTTTGATTACGGATTCCATAAAGTCACCTTTAGTTGGTCAATTAGCATATCATACATGTGGTGTTGTGGCTGTACTCCCATCTGTTACAGTTTTTTACTGCTATGAAAATGTTAATGCAAAACGTACCGTACTCCTGTTACATATGCAGTTTGTTTATCAACCATTGGTACTGCTATGTAAAATTTGCTTAATTTTAACAGATTGCTGTACCAGTTATGAGGAGGCAGCACATCCCACTGCCAAATGTATTCTTCCCATTTCTATGTAAGAACACTGATCTACTGCAGTGCAGTAAGTGTAAAAAATAAACATGAAAACATTTGAAAATGATAAAAGCACATTGCAGCATTCGATTTATGCTATTGATTGCAAATAAGCCATATTTATAGCGTAGGCTTACGTATTAATTCTTCTGATGGAAGCGGGAAAATGGAACAAGTTAGTATTTGCAGTTGCTTGACAAGGGAAAGAAAATGAACTCGTTTATCATCTAATGTCCCTGTTTTGAAAACTAGCACTATGGATCTACTACTGGTGTAGATGGAAGGAATATTGATGTTCAGCTACACTGCATGATTTTCAGTGTATCCATTGTTGCCACGAAGTGTTGTGGAAAGTGAAACATGATCATAGTTACCACTACTAGACTAACGTTTAGATATTTCCCGGTGCAAAGGTTATACCTTCACCCCATGTCTAAGTTCGGTAGTAGACTGAAACTGGCATTTCCAGTACATTCCGACGTCTCTGAAGTCAATGTAAAATTAAGCGGACAGAAAAGCACCAGGAAATGTGTATGCTCACCCTGGCGTAGAGTCCAGGGGTGGCCGCACAGAAGCGTTGATAGCGCTATCAGTACCACTAACAGCGCTGATAGAAAATCTTGGGCCCACAGAAGCTTCCTGATAGGGGGATTAGCTACCAGCGCTTATAGGCTATCAGAAGAAGGCCGCACAGAAACTATCACTACTGGTAATGTTATATCAACTCACTAACAGTGACCAAGGCACCGATAGTGACTTTAATAGTGCAAAATTTAATTCCTAATGGAAGAAAATGTAGCGCACAGCGGTCGACATCGACTTCGTAGATGACGGAACGATCCGAAAAGGCAAAGATATGCAAACCTAAAAGAAAACTAGTGAATGAGGTGGCTTATAACACACTTTCAAACAATTTTTCTTCACCTTTTCCATATTGTAGAAATTGAATTAGAAAAACGGTACCTTGGGTTACAAATATGTTTGTGTGATAAAGGCTTAGTGGCAATGGACATCAGTGGGAAATTTCCCCCAACTAAACTGAGTAATTTGCCGTAGTTTTTTTTTTTGGGGGGGGGGGGGAGGTGTGGCTGCAGACTGACTGGGCTTTGCAATATTCCCACTTTTTGTGAGGTGGCTTGAATGCAAAGTGGTGCAATCTTTATTAAAGCTTCGTTAAGCGTTGAATTGATCTTGTGTTTAGAAATCAGCCTTTTTAGTGATTTGTTTCTCTTTTGTTAGGGTGTAATTGGAGGGAATGTTGCCTCAGAGCAGAGATGACACCTCTACTCTTTGTGAAAGTTTTCGTATTCTAAGTTTTCCTAGATTTACAAAGTGGTATTATCTTTAGTAAAGACATGATCTGAAATTTTAATTATTTACTGAATTTTTCGACTGTGGCATGGCACCTCTAAAAGGCTGGTACGCGGTGCGGGCTGCTCCCTGGCGCTCTTAGTGCGGTCACTGGGCGATCCACCAACGGTTGGCGAGTAGCCATAACGTAGGATTGTAAGGAAATTTTGGGTCAAATGTGTCCCAGATGGGGCAAATGACGCGGTTTAGACCTTAAAAATTGCGCCCAAGCATCCTTAAATTTTAGATTTCATGCAAGTTAGTCTGTAACAAATTTAGATTTCAAGAAGAAAAAATTAGATTTTATTTAAAGGAAAAATGCAGTCACCCAATTTGAATCCTATTTCATGAATGGCTTTTTAAGGATCATGTTAAAAAAACGTTTCTGAGTTGTTAAAGTCTCGTACAGAGCAACTCCTAGGTTTACCTTGGATATGCAATATTTTCTAGTCTAACACATCACGAAAGATACTTGAAGTAAAAGCAATCATAATTTGGACAGCCAAAGTTTTAGCATTTACGTATTTTTTCTCAAGAAGGTTAACTTTTATTTACGATTTGGAAATCTTAAGGGGCAACTTTCCTCGGCTCCCGGAGGCTACGGTCATCAGTTGGAATTTGTTCGTCCTAAATTTAGTGCCTTTACATTGGTAGTACATAATGCACAACCTCACACATTGTCTAAATTCACAAAAGTCGAGGATGCAAATACTTGGCTTTTATCAACACGAAGGAAGTGCATCAAATGTAGGTCTACGCGACGCAATCTATTGACAAATTCTACCTGTTTCGTCCTGTTTTTGAGGTAGCATACCTGAATAAGACACTCCAAATGGCGATTACTGTCCAAACCAAGTGGAAAATCCCTGATCTGTAACATGTTAATGAGTCTATCAGCGCCTTATCAGAGAGCACTTCTATCAGCGTCTTCTGTGCGGTCATTTAGCACCTGCTGATAGTATAGCAGGCTTGATAGAGAGTTGATAGCGCTGTATCAAGACTGTCACTATCAACGTTTCTGTGCGGCCTCTCCAGCTTTTTAACTGTCGGATCAGAGCAAATTCGTTCTGGCTGTGTATTTATGGTAAAGGTGCATCATTTATCAGCTGTGTCACGGGTTTTGCACCTGTCAGAATCATCGGAAGATTAGAATGCGAAGTGACGTGGTCTGTTCTTTTCTCTGTAGAGTGAAGTTGCCGTGACCTTCCCAATGGTGTTGGGGGACTCGAGTTATCTTGGAAGGGTCGCAGCTGTAAACAACATCTGTGAAATTATCTTAGCTTTTTCAGATTAAGAAATATCAACATGTTACGTGACTTCTCAAAACTCATGAAAGCTGGTAGTTTCCCAACATCCCGTCATATGGGGAGACTAGGAGTGGCACAGAAAATATTACCCAACAGTCAGATTAATGGAAAAGGCTGTACCTATTGCAGTATTGGCACTAGGTCTCGGAATTTGGGGCCGGAGAACCCCCCCCCCCACATTTTGGATGGGATATGGGTTTAATTTAAATAAAGGGGGTCTTAATAAGCTGCGACAAAAAAAGTGTAACTTTCCCAACCAATATCCTAGCAGTTGGGGGATATTCCGGAACACGATTTTGCGGGATACCTGAGAAAAGTGCGGGAATCGCGCTATCCCTTATCCTAATTCGGATACTAACTGCCAGTGGCCCTACAGGTTTAGCACACTCATAACTGTGACCTGGGTATTTACTGTAGCGTCACCTCGTCAGTGAGAGACTGGGGAAGCGGTACTCACAAAAATGGCAGGAGAGGATACTTTGCCATCTGCAAAGATCCCAGAATTATTCGTGTTGATTGGAGTATTGTGCAGCTCCGTGTGGCGGATTACATGATCACTTATCGGATTCTATGTTAACTTATAAACACATGCAAGCTTTATACAGGAATGAAGGAGTTGCACGGCAACTGGGTAGTGGTTACTGAACAATGCGTACTACTAACCCCGCAGTACCTGCAGTAAATATCTACTGCGAACTCAGCGCAACAACTGCGGAAGTAATTGCTCTGAACTACCTGCGCTACAATATAGGCTAAACCTCATTCGGCGAAGCGCACCAGCTGCATAATAATAAACAATCTCCCGGAGCTCCCCACCTAGTTGGGCAGTGAATAAGGCGGGGTTTATATTTCTCCTCCGAAGTCACTCTCCGCCCGCTCGGTGAGTGCAGTCGGCGCAGTGTTTGTGGTTCATTAACTCAGCCACTTTGTGCGTGCTAGTCAGCCCCACGCTTAAACGAACACTTTAACACCCACATATCTGCGTTTCAGTTTGTACCGTCTAGGTACGCAAACCTGCTCTACACAAATAATAGAATAGGTATTCTGATGAGGAACAAACTATTGGATGAATCTCATAACTTATGAGAAAAAGTTCAAGGCGATGACACTTTAGACCACTAATCATCTCCGGCTAGGACAACGAGAGGCGAATTTCACTCTCTATTGGGTGATATGCGTAGATGTCCCGATAATCAAGTTCACGTCTGAACCGTTCTAATGAGCCCAGTCTGATTTGACAATTTGTTTCAAGGTGTATCTCTCTGTTGGTCATTCAGCAAAGGATGAAAGGATACCTCAACGAACGGAGCACTGCCTTCTTGGGGAAGGATTTGAAGGAGGGGTATTTTGCTTAGTTCAGGTTTAAGTGTCCAAATGGTGTAACCTTTTCCATGTTGTCCTGTGTGATTAAAAAATGGAGCTTGTGTCCTTTCATGGCCTCTTATCCATAGCTTCGGTTATATCTGAATTGTTCAAATCTCGCTTATTTATCTTGCAAATATTTCCACCTATCTTTGACTTCCTTCCACGTCCGGTCGATCATAGGCGAAAGTTGAGGGGGATGGGGACTGGGAGGGTTTTAATCCCCAATCAAAAATGTGGAGCTTACATGTGCCCCCTCCCCAATCCAACGT
This sequence comes from Holothuria leucospilota, assembly GCA_029531755.1. Lineage (NCBI taxonomy): Eukaryota > Metazoa > Echinodermata > Holothuroidea > Aspidochirotida > Holothuriidae > Holothuria > Holothuria leucospilota. The sequence continues at coordinate 49,606,315 of CM055972.1, forward strand.
TTACAATCACGAAAATACCACCATGCACTTCTCAGTTTTGCATAGAACTCTATGCATGTGACGTCAAAAAGGAAAGTGTGTATTGTAGTGGAAAAGGAAAGTGCGTATTGTTGCAACAACACAAGCTGATTTGTGTACCGTTCAGATACGCGAGTAAAGGTGCGTTCACACCAAACCCAAAATCTGCTGCGTTTTGGGGGCGGGACACGAAATTTATTATCTCAGAACGAACAGGGCTATTTTCTAAATTTTCATTTAAATAAAATTGCCCCTTTTTGCTCTGGGAAAAATTTTCCGCGTCCCGCTCGCAAAATGCAACAGATTTCGGTTTTGGTGTGAATTCACCTTAATTCTACTATTTGCGCACGTGCAATGTCTGTGCGGTGCTTGCAGTGTGTCTTATTGATTACCATCCAAAATGGAATTCAGATCTCAGATTAATATTGTTCAATTTTAATAGCTTGGTTTATTTACCAGTTACAACCTGCCAGATATTTCAAAATATTTACTATTTACCCCTCGATAATAAGCTATTTGTAGGAAAATCATCTTGGTAAACAGGAATTTTTAGCCCCCGAATTCCTTGACAGAATGATTGCGTAAGAAAAAGATTGTGTTTGGCTTGAGTTTAAGTTCCATTTGTGTTTTTCATTGGCTTCTTACCAAGTACTAAGACTAATGGTAAAATTCGATCATTGAGTGTCGATGGGGGGAGGAGGTGATGCTGACTAGACTGAAGGTGCACTAGATCGAAGGTTCACTAGCCAGAAGATCGGCTTGGCCGAAAATATGCTTAGTGCATTAACAATCACCATCTATACCGATAATGGCTGCTTGTCAAGCGCTCTGGAAAACTTTTTGAAAAATGTATAACGGCAATTGCGTACTTTTAACCTTCCACATCATGCTACAAATTAGACTAAAAGATCCCATATTGATGCGAGCCCCTACAGATGTTTGAAGATGTATCTCGGTTTTTCGGAAAGTGTTGTAATCAGAATAGTCCAATTTATTATTACCATAATAATGGACATGAGGTGGAGTGCAAGCCGTGACGAAAGGGGAGGGGGGGGGGGAGGGCAGACGATTTTTCATTAATAAAGATTTCCATGACAAAACCTGCACTGAGGCTCTGCATTCGAGACACGTTCAATTGCCCAACAAACCTACCTGTCACCGTGACTCAAAAACCAGTGTTTTATCTGGTAATTCGTAAACGGCTTTCAACTTTTGCGGTTGTGCTTCTCCGGGAATTGCTATCGAAAGATATTGATAATAAGAACATCATTGTGGTAAGGTTTGAAGCGCGCGGAGAGTGCGAAAAGTTTGATAGTTGCGAAGGATTTGCGAAAATTCTGATAATTTGAGAAACTTTTGTAATAGAAAATGATTACAATAGGTCCATCACTTGGTCGAAAACACACCTCACTCTACCCCCTAGAGAAATCAAAAGCTTAAACGCCTTTTGGGATCACTTTAAAATTTTCAGATTTTTTTCAGAAATCGATTGTGGGGGGTGCACGCCCCCATGCCCTCGTGAAGGAGCTACTGACAGTATCTACTCAATAATTGAAATAAGTAAAACGCTATTTTCGTGAAGAAACATTCATCTCAAAACATCTCATTAATCTTTAAAAAAAATATTGTTATCAGAAGGGGCACAACCAGAAATACAAATAGTTTACTAGATTAGGCTATTAGATGATTCGTTTTTAACCAAAGTTTTTTACAAGATTCCGGTTTGTGCCTCAGTGAATGAAATTATTTTTAGAGCGCTGTGTAACTCCCATGGTTGCAAAGGGATATCCAAATGAAGTGAGTTAATTTGATAACCCTGAGTATGAAATTGAATATAACATTTGCCTGTGTGTGCCTTAGTCTTATACATGTATGTTCCAACAATGCACGCGAGACGCGCCGAAAATTTTGCCTTAATTTCATAGTCAATTGAGCTACTTGACTGCAGTCGTCGTGGACAAACAAAAAAGAATGAGAGGGAATAAAAGTCAATCCGTTCCTTACAACCAAAATACTAGGGATCATGCCTCATGGGTCTACATGCAAATATTAACAAGTAGCCTATTGCTCGTTTTGCCAAAATACTTAAGGTACTCCGTCCTCCCTAACCAAATAATTTGAGTTGGCTATGCCTCACATACCCCAATTTTAGCAAATGTTACTGCAGTAAACAATTTCTAGAGAAAGATTGAGCAAAAAATTAGCCTAGGTTCCCAACCTACTTTCAAAGAAAACGTACATGTGTATCTAGGACTGTTTTATTGAACACGGAACATTCTCCCTGAATAGATTGAATCGTGAATAGACTTTCAAGTCATCAGAAAGTCTAATATACAAATATCAGCAATTTTTACGATTTGGGCCAAAATGTCATAGATATTCTGTCCCCTCAAACAAATTATTGGAGGCGACAACGTCTCACAATTGCAATTTTAGCTAACCGTATGGTCCATTACCAAATATTGGGTGTGACGAAAGATTGGGGGATCATGTCACCCCCGCGATCGCCGCCTTTGATTGTGTGTTTCTCTACAATTCTTCAAAAGTGTTAATCACGTTTCATAAAAATATCCCGTGATCCATATAAGTTTACATGACAACAAAGTACATTTACTTAAAATTTAGTTCACTTTTTCGTTTCTTATATCAAACAGTATTCGAACGTCTACAGTGTTAGGCAAGTAACTAATGTTATCTCAGTGCCTGACATTGGCCCAGGAAGGATCATTTTTCCATGCTAACTCTTTTGGTGCTTATTTTTCTTGCCCTACGGGGTCTCGGTAAACAGTGATCCCATTTCTGAAATGAATATCACTAGCGCTTAATGTGTACCAGGACTTCCGCGACGATCCGTGCGTGAGTATAGTGGATCTACATAGAGCCTTTTCCAAATAGCAATTACAAAGGATTATGGGATACGTTTTGGTATGGGTCGTTTCTGTCAATGGCATTTTACTGTGGACAAAAACGACGCACACCAAAACTATATCCCACAATCCTTTGTAATTCCTTTTTGGAAATGGGTCTATGGATGTAAAATCGCTCCTACTGGCTTCAGAACATCGCTGTTTCGTTTTGCCCGGCCATCCATCATACCTTTCATTCCCCTTCCATCTTACCCCATGTCCATCCCTTACTTGAACTCTCAAATATATTTCATTTCATTTATTAAATCCAGTATAATGCCAGGCTTTTATAAACAGGAGTACAAAAGCAATCAAAGATCAAAAAGGCTACAAGAAATGATAAAATAATTTTCAGATCTACAAAAACGTGAATAAAAATAGTGAGTAAGATTCTGAAAAGGTTAATATGTAAAAAGATTACACTGATTAAAACTACAGTAAAGGTTCTAAATTCTCTGACTGGATGAGTACTGCAGCACGATAAAGTGATGAATTCTTTAAAAGTTGGATCCTGTATTTTGGCAAAATATAAGGATCTCTCAGGTTTCTTTTTTATTTGACCAGAAGGTCAGTGAGGGAGAAATGTAGTAGGTGGTTTTTTGTCCTTTTTAATAGTATACGTCATTCTAGCAAACTCCCTTCTAGCAGCTGTAAATTCACAGTGTCACGCAATGATTGGCAATCTAAACTCAGTATCCGTGACGTATATTTAAAGAATTTGAAGAATTTGTTTAATCCAGTCTTATCTCCACTTGAAATGAAGTGATACCACACAGGTAGAGCATAAATAATGTGTGGTAGAATATATGAATTGAATACACTATCCTTTGCACGTCTGTTGAAGAACGATACAATGTAAACTAACTTGATACAATAAAATACACCTTTCTTAACGTTTTTGATATTTGACATTTAAAGGTCAGCTTATCGTCAATACATACCCCAAGATAATCAGTTTGTGAAGTTCTTTCAACCTCTGATCCATGTATGTTAACTTTTACTTTTTTAGATTATAACAGGCCCTCGTGTTTTATATTAATGTTATTAAAACACATTTCTTTAGACTTTTTGGATTGAGCAATAAGTTCTTTCGATAGAAGGTTGAGACTATTTCATTAACTGATTGTTGATAATGCATCTGATCATTAAAACACGATTTCTTGAATATGCTTATCCATCATCACTATATACTAAAAAGTATGAGTTAAAACACCCCGGAAAAATAGGTCACATATTTCCCGAAGGTAGCACACCCCAATAAATCCTCCATGATTGACTTACATACTAATTTGAAAAAGTAAAGTGACCTCTCAAACCCTTTCAAAGTTTTCGTCAGGTACAAGCTACCCTTCATAAGAAAGCTGATAAGTTGTCCATTCATGCCAAATTCAATTTACCATACCCTGACTATGAAGATTTTTTATACGTCAGCTCAAAGTTTCCGTACCTTTACCCGAGTCTTTTTACTCACCCAGAGCCTGATATACAATCACCAGCTTGTACGCCCATTATTTCCCCCAAATTGCTTCAAGTGATCTCATTTTATCATCAGTGATACTTCATCTAGTCTACTTTTATTTTTTCCGCACTTGGTTTTGCGCACTTGTTACTGGCCTAAAGAGACTCGTATTTCCAGTCTCAGCTTACTGCTTCACGGTTTTTGGCCGACTTGGATTTCTTATTTTCACACTTGACGATTGAGGAAATGGTGATGGTACCATATTTTGAGAAAATAGCTGTAAATCTAGTCCTGGATTTTGGTTTAGTTAAATTGTTACAGTAGTAACTGCACTGCACTGGACCCCATGCTGAAGCAAATCGGTCCTTGGTATGTCCGATTTCATGTAAGAGAGTTTGTAACGAGAACTCAGCTTTATGTTGCTTAGGTCCCTAGACTTATATCTGAGGCATATAGAGATTAAACTACAGCCAATACCACGTCTCTGATACATGACTAAAATTTTCTTTGGCTTTTCTTAAGATAATTCGCAATTTCCAATACATTGTCCACCAAAGAGCTAATGGTTAGCAATATTAGTGCCAGCTTTGCTGGCCATCGTAGTTTACTGAGATCTGAGGCAATTAGATGAATTGCGAGCGCTGAGATTATTTCTCAGACGATGAATTTTCATCTTCTATTACTGTTAATTTGCTGGAAGTTGAGATATTCTGTAAGTCTTGTAAACCCTTTTAATTATCTAAGTGGATATCCTCAGCATCTTGAAGAGATGTCTTGAGGGGCAGAGTCTTCTGACGGACCCTAGCTTATACTTCCGTCAGGGGTTTCATATTTGATTCATTTAGTAAAACGAAGTTCAATGATTTTGCTTTCGCAGGATATTTTTTACACGATCGTTGGGAGTACCATTACTGCATTTTTTAGTTTTCCTCCCACTGTAACAAAGCCAGAAACATCACTGTCATTCGGAAATTGACCATCGTCATTCTACTCCATTACGTATGGCAATGGAATATCATATATATATATATATATATATATATATATATATATATATATATATATATGTATATATATATATATATGTATATATATATAACGCTAGATCGACCTGTTAGGCGAAATCGGTATACCGCCAATACAACCGGCGAAGAAAAAAACAATAAAATACATAAGATTATATTTCCCCTTTCGGTTCTGAGATATATATGCACGTTATTTCAATGGCCCGTAAGTCCTTAGTGTTAATGGATACATGCACGTAAGTTGGTGTGGAACTAAGTAATTGCATGAACATTATGTGGTAAATCGGACTTGCGTACAGAGTTACGCATTCCTATATAAAACAGTGTGTAAAACGTTAAGGCGAAACGATTTTTTCGCCTAAGGGTCGAGTTCTCCCAACAGTCGCGTTTTTTCATAGGGTTTTTCGCCTAAATCCCGAATTAGCAAAATATATATATATATATATATACATATATATATATATTATATATATATATATATATATATATATATATATATATATATATATATATATATATATATATATATATATATATATATAGATGAAAATAAGAAGCCACCAGACACTCGAAATATTAAGAACGATCCATAAAAGTTTATTAAAACACGTTAGGAAACGGATCATTAAAATCTTCCATGCAATAAGATAGAAAAACTGGTTAAAAGTTAAATATATATATATAGTTGCATTGACGGACAGTATAGTGTTGCCTTAAAACAAGTTAAGACTATACCATTACAAACATAACCATCTTGTGGACCCTAAGTTGCCTTTCTTTGAGGTTGTGGGCATAGTTCTTGGATCCGTCTGGGATTGTAACCTTCAGTTCGTCACATGGGTTCTTGCAATGCTTTCAAACTAGCACTTGGTTTACAGGCCTGGGTCGAACCAAAAAAGCCTAGCTAATACAGTAGTGTGTATATACTTCCTTGCTGTATGGAAACATTTGCCGTATATTCCCCTTGTGTAATAGGACGTTAAGTAGTTTTGCTACTATAACTAGTATTTTACTCAGCTTGTATACCTGAGGAATAACCACCAACAGTTTTAACAGACGTCGCATAATTGTGGCTCTGTTCTTTAGAATACTTCCTGACGAAGCTTTCGTTTTACAAATCTACAGCCTCTCAGCTTCAAAACAAATCCCAATTGCTATAACAGCTTTTAGGTTGTATTGAATTGCTGCACTCCCAAATAAGAGAAGGATTGGTTTTTTTTTTTCGAATGGAATACATCCTATTCATGAGCAGCCTCTTTCCTTAAAGAAGTGAGGCATTTTTTTGCAAGAGAGGTGTTCTCTGCATAACAACTACGGATTTAAAATTGTAAAATTTTCTGCGGGAGGAGCACAGAAGCATCATGCAGCATCCTGTATTAACTACAGGTCCAAAAGTCCCTGCGGGACAAGCATTTCAATTTCATGTCTTGCGAATACAGGCTTCAACAGGCTGTGGGCTTAAGTATAGCACTGGAATTACCTGAGTGTATAATGGTTACAGGTTTCCAAAAGTCCCAGTTGGGCAGTAATTACAATTTCACGTAAAACGCTTACAGGCTTTCAACTCCCTGTGAGAGTTTCCTGTGTAATGATTACAGGTAGCCTATTCAAATTCTTCTCTGTGGGAGAAGTAGGCTACACTACATTGAACAAATGATGTGTTACAGGATTGTAAATGCAATCGCAGTTGTCGAATTCCCGTGGGAGGCGATTTGCAGTCCAAGAAATACAGACGACAAGCACCTGATAAATTTTTGCGTCAGGCTAACTGTTACCTCCTTTCAGCCACAGGCCTTCTTTGCCATACCAGGCGAGTACCGTCAACAGGACAGCGAATTGATGTTACTTCAAAACAATCAGTACAACTTACCTGCTAGACAACAAGGAATCTCAGAAGATTGTAAATCTTAGGCTCTTGACGCACAACAAGCAATAAGATGCAACAGACTAACCTACTGCAATTTTCTCAGTGCAGTCTAGTCTAGTTGTACTAGACACAGACGCACAACAGTATGGCCTATGCCCAAGTGAAGCTGCGAGTCCCAAACCGAGTCGGGTACCAAACTTCAGTGTTGTAAGTCGCACGGAAGAGGAGCACCGCGGAAAACGGTTTTCTCTCTTCAACCGCAGTCATACACTGAAGCAATCAACTGATCAAATACTTTCTCACGTAAGACCGTAGTGCAGTGTAGTGGCGAAGTAGAATTCAGTTTGGGGCACATCTTGTTTTTCCGCCAACTTGATTAACCTGAATCTCGCCAACACAGTCCCAAAAACTAAATTTGAAACTTTTGTCATAAAATATGACCAAATTTTAAGAGTCGATGCCCCAAAATATTTTTAAAGAATATCTTCTTTATTATTATTTAGTACAAAATATTCATAATTTTTGCCGCCATTTTGTATTTGGCAGCTACTTTGAATCAGTGAGACCCAAAATATTTACTGTTACCACTTAATTTCATGTTCAGGAGACCATAAGGTTTCCAAAAAAGATTGGGGGAGAGTTGTGGGATCGGTGCCACTTAAGTGCCTCTGGCCCATGACCTAAAGTAACCACGGATGCAGTTTCGTTACACTTCTATAATTGACTTATCTGCAGTGATACGGCTGTTGGTGTACTTCTGTGTTGAATTATATGTTACATTAACATTACCATCATGATATGTGGCAGCTCCCTCGTAGTATTTACAGGTTTAGGGTGCTGCTATGTTATTGGCGTATTGTGTCGTATCTATAATAAACTTTGGACCAGTTAATAGTTAAATGGTAAACCAGTTTATTTGCTTTCCTTCTATGATATTATTGTATGCGATGATAACGATGCAAAGTCCAATCGATAACGTTTTATCTGTAAAAGGCTTAACGGCATGCTCCCTACAGTTACAACCGTCTGTTATGTAAGCAGTATAATTTTAAGTGTAATATCTGGAAACCTCACTGTGTTCATCACACTTCCTATAGCGTGAAGGTTTATTTATCACCTTTAGGAAGTTCCGTGTTTTCTGCTTGGCTTCCTTCTGGCTTAATGGGAGTGGCGTTTTTGTTACAAAATTGTACTTTTCAAAACCAATATCTGAAATCGTTAATTAATGTGTAGGCCCTTTATGACTTACGTTCGTTTCTAGAGACTGGATCCAAAACTCTCAGGTAAGTACTCTTCAGTCGTTACAATTTTCTAAAGTAAACTTTAGCTTTCCCATTCGAAACTTTTAAGCCTGCCTTACCAATTCAGACAACTTTACCGATTAGTCGTTTCTGTGTCTTCTGCACAGAAAGTGAAACAGTCAATGTAGATTTGTTTGTGAATCTATATCACCGTGTAAACTTGTAAACCGATTTTTTAAATGACACCAAATCGTGCAGTGAAGTCTCTACCTCAAACCGTTTTTAATACAGTACTGTAAGGAAAGGTGGCTGTATAAAACAAATGTTTAATGTGAAATAGTGTTCGCCGGCTCAGTCCAAAATTTACATATATCATATCAAGCCAGTGGCCAACGATGGAGGGAGGTGGCGCCCCTAGAAAATATTTTCTCCCCCTGGAAATTCAAAGTTACTATTGCCCAGATGTCTCTAGTATGGCTCGCCCCCTAAAAATATTTCTTTCCTATGGAAGCTGCTTCACCCCCTTCAGTACCTTGTCTGGCTACTGGCCTGGTTTCTGTTCCACCGTAGAGTTCCCCCTCCGCCATCATCGGACAAAATTAAAGTCTAGATATCTACAGTTCAAAACCATTTTAATGTAGGTATCCACGCCAAGAAGACGGTAGAGGAATTACTCCACCTGTAAGAATATGAGGCGCCAGCACCTCTCTCCTCTAAATATTAGTATCAGTCTTCTACCCCCTTTTACCAGTTTAGAGAAATGGAACCCCGGTCTTTTTTTATCATATATCCTATGTCTTCGTTTTTTTAAACAGTGTGACCGGTTAACCACTGAATCTGCCTGCTGCTAGGATTTTTAATAACAATGATATTAATTTAGGTATTCCTTTTTGGGTGCAATATCTCTTTAATTACCTCATTTTTTTTTTTTTTTTTTTTTTTTTTTTTTTTTTTTGACATTTGACGAGACAAGAATTACGAAAAGAAAAAGTACCGTTCCAGCAGTTTACATCTTAGAGCCCGCAGTCCATCACTGCATAAAACTATTGCAACAAACCTAACGGAAAGAGACTAGATAAGAAACCATTCAAAGGTAAAACCAAGGTTAATTACTCTCATTTAAGGCCCCCTTAAAGTTTTCTTATTATATGGCAGGCGGTGAACATACGTAAGAGTTCATGGATTTACTGACTTAATTAAGGGGTGTCCCTCAGGATCGATGAGTGGGGTGGGTACTAGACATTTTCCCAACATATAATGGTCACATTCCCGACAAAATGACAAAATACCTGTAATAAGAAAAGTTAACTCATAACCCTCTTTTGAAGGTGGGGAGCTTTAAATATAACGGATGGACAAGGAAAGCAAACAACCAAAAACAAACACAAAAAAGCTCATCGAAAAACGCAGTTTAACGTTTGGCAATGTCAATTTCACCTTGGAGTACGGCGTGCTCGTTTTCACTCATTTTGTTACAACAGTAATGTCGACTTCGACCTGGAAGTACTTCTCCAGGGTAGTTCGTCTATGGTACGAGCATAATGTCCTTTTCAGCATGGAGCACAGTTGCCGTCCTTAGGGCCCATTTCAGTAATGTACCTCTGTAGGGGCCAGAGGGCGAAGCCCCAGGAGCTCTGAAACATTTAAACATTGTGGGCATAAGGACACAGCATTAACTGCTTGCAAATGAGATTGAATACGTACTAAACAGACCATAAAATCTCTGTCTCTTATTTTTCAAAATAGAGTAAGTTGGACTAACCGCCGGTCTGTTTCCTTAAGATGCACCGGGATTGATGGAGAGGGTGGAGATTCGTTGTTTCTGTGAAGTTTGGCAATAATAACACTTCGTTTGATGTAAAGTTATGAAAGGACAACAAGAGTAGAAGATGAATGTACGCGAAGAGGGCCGACAAATAACACTTTTAAAGACATTTTGGTTGTTTGCCTTCATTTTACATTGCAATAACCTATCTTAGAATAGCAGTGAACACGCCCTTAACAAAAAAATTGCAGCTAGCCCTTTCATTTCATAACAGCAAGGACTAACGGCTATTCAATTTCTTTATGACGCAGCAAGTTTTAGAGTTAGGAGCTATTATTACGGAAGTTGAACGGGGTTTTGAAAATATCCAAGGCACGCTGCGTCCTTCTTGCATCAATAATTGGAAAACTAGTGTACCTGAAGGATGCGCTCTAAGCGCGCCGAAAAAAGGCATTTTAAAAGCCTTTTGGTAACGTTTTTAGGCACTACATCTACAAAAAAGGTCGGAAATGTGAGCCTCTTTTGCAACCATCGGAATACCAAGTGTACGCACTTTTAATTTTACAGCAGGTGAACTCGGCTGACCCCACGATCTAGTGGTAGTTCCCTGATTTGAGTAAGTGGAAACCAGCACATATACTGCACCGATGAGGTTACTATGCGACAGTGAAAACCAGCTGGGGGGGGTAGACGGCTCGGTTACGTGTGTGCCAACTTTTGTTCTCGAAATGACTTTAGGTCCCGATGGCGATCCGACAGTCTCCTTCTACCACATCGGAAATATCAAACTGTTTTATGTTAGTAATGAAACGGGGGGGGGGGGTCGTCGCAGTTTAGTGTAAGGTCGTGGCAGTGTGCATCTGTCATCGACATGAACGCGACTCATTTTTATCTCATTTCCACATAAATAGTATATGGGGGGTGCGATATTGTGCTTCGTTTACTATTGAAAATTGCACACGTTTACCTCTACCAGTTGTTATAGCAACCATAACCATGAAAATGCATGTTGGGGAAATTTGGAGACTTTTAACTTCTACTCTGGGGCAGGGCAGAAAAGAGTGGTGATGGTGATCCTGTTGTCTGGTCATGTAATCAAATATGCCCAAATTTTGGTCTTTTCCACTTTTTCTCTATTCAAGTGAACTTGTCTTCCTATCAGACTGAGGACATGAACAATAGATTTGAGGTCCTCTGAAGGAAATTCAATAGATTTGTCAAGTCCTCGAAAGTTTGAACAATAGAGAGTCTATTGTCAAGGTTAGGGTTAAGGAAGTAAACACAAAGGAAATAACAATGAGGTCCTCGGATTGTATGTAAAATCGACTTGTGTGTGTGTGTGTGTGTGTGTGTGTGCGCCTGAGGTTGCTTCATCCTACAACAGCTCCTTGACTGCTCGTTCAATAAACTTGAAACTTATAGTAGAGAGGTGTCCTTCTGTGGAAACATTTCACATTGCCAATATCAGAGGTTAAGGGTCACTAAATTTGGATCAAATTATAAAAATTTTCAAATATCTTCCCTTTCAATTCAAAGAGATGAAGTAGCAAATACGCAACCTTTACAAATATAAATTATTTACTTAAATTTTAATTTAAAGCAAAAAAAAACTAGAATGAGTCAAAGGTCGCACGATCAGGAGATTATATAGTTTTAACTGGAAAACTACTGAATTAGGGGTCGCAAACTCCTCTTAAACCGACAGAAACTTTGAGCCCAAACTTGGCGGGTGGGTGCATAGTCATTGGAACTTGTGCCTCCCATACCCTCAGCATGATAGGTCAAAGGTTAGAGGTCAAAGGTCGAGCTAGGTCAAAGAAAGCAGTTTTTCAAATTTGGCTATAAAACCTGAAACAGCAATAAATGATCTTGATTTTTGCATAGATTTCTGATAGTAAACTTCTTTACACAACTTGACATTTGACCTCCGAGGTCAAGGGTCTCCAGCTCAGAAGGTAAACTGGTATTTTCATGGTCAAGTGTGTCGTGACATCGTCCAAAACGAAGAACAAGGTTGAACCCAAACTGCGTGGATGGGTTTATAGTCCTAGGAATTAGTGCCTCCAATACCCTCAGCGGTGATAAGTCAAAGGTCAGAGGTCATAGGTCAAGTTGTCCAAAGTTGTTCAAACCATTTTTCAAACTTGTCTACAAAAGCACAACAAAACAATAAATGGTCCTGATTTCATGGCATGCTATCTGATAGAAGACTAATTTGCGTAACTCGACTTCTGACCCCAAGAGGTCTAAGGTGAAGGTCAAATAATATTTACATGGTTAAAAGTATCGTGCCCTCATCCAAACCGAAGAAAAAGGTTGAATCCAAATTTGGAAGGAAGGTGCATAAACCTAGAAATTTGTGTCTCCACTACCCTCAGCAAAGGTCAGAGGTCAAGATGTTCAAAATATGCATTTTTGTTTTTGCAAATTTGGCTATAAGACTGGAAAAAAACAAAAATGGTCCTGATGTCTTGACTTGGCAAAGTCTGCTTTACACTGCAAAACATTTGATCCCCGAGGTTAAAGGTCACAGTTTCAGAAGGTTAAATAATGTTTACATGGTCAAAAGTGTGTCGTGATCTCGTCCAAAACTGAAATTAACACTGGCCCTAAACTTAGTATGTTGGTAGAAGGTTATGAGAACTTGTGCCTCGCAGATATTCACAGTGACGGGCCAACGGTCACTGGTCGAAAGGTCAGATATGAGGCAAAAATCTTACTTTATTTTCGCTGTTAATTAGTATGAGAAAGTATGGAAAGCTGCAGTATTTTATTATCCGTGATATTGACCATTTTAATTACTTGACACTGAAAATTCAGGTATCACCTGAGGCTCAACAAACCCGTAACAAAGAAATGACCTGCTCAGATGCACACTAATTTAGGCTACCCTTGGCCAACACTCATCAGCTAATAACCTCCAAGTACTGCGATCACGCGGGTCAAGCATGACTAGTACTTGGCGTCATCAATGCAAAGAAACTTTAAGCGCGTTTCCACCTTATCAAGTCCATTAGCGTCCCGGTTATCACTGTAAGAAACATTAACCAAGGCTAGGCGATGTCGGATGTTAAGCCGTACTTAGGCTTACCTTATTAACAGGTAGGCCTACGGGCCTAGTTGAAACAGGGAGATGCCACTCTTACTTTGAGCAAAATCTGTGTCACTGTAGCTCATCAATTAGGACTTTTGGTTTGTCTTTTTACTGCAGCTTTAACTCACTGATGTCATATCTTCTCCTAAAGTCTGATTTACCATTCCCTCATGCGCGAGTGTGTGTTGCTTGTGTTACTACTAGACCAGCTAGCCTGACATGGCAACAACTATGTACGTGCGCATTGAGACAGTTTGTTTATTATTTGTATGTGCTATTCATACACAATGGACGGGAGTAGTTGTAAAAGCGCAGCGTACACGTAGATAGTACAATATTATAGAGTCAAATGACGTCAAAAACAAACTAAAAGAGTGTAGGAAAGGTCTTGCGACCTGATATGAACCAGGGTGGCTTTGATCACAAACAAATATGGACCATGAATGAGCATGGAAGGGACACTAACAGACTAACAGAGGGGGGCGAACGTTGTTTCGGACAGCCTTACTGGGAAAGGGGTCGAAAGGGAGGGGTCCCCTCTCCTTTGGAAAAATTTAATATTTGCGGGTCCTTAGATGCAATTACAGTAATTGAGCAGATGTTAAGCAAAATTTTACAACAGTTGTTTTCGTCCAGGCTTTGCTTCATATTTTTCTTTAATTGGAGAAGACCTTTCTTGCAAGGGATTTCATGGGATTAAAGCACCTCAAATTTGCGAAATTTTTGGTTCAGTAAGAAGGCTTACCAAGCCCGTGCCAATTGAAGGGTGGAAAAATATCCCCCCTTTAAGATCAAAACTACCATTTCCTTACTGCATTTTAAACTATCTTTTATCCTTTAAGCTGTCTTACCCCCACCTCCCCTTCTTCAGTACCTTGTCTGACTACAAGCCTGAGGCTTACGTACAAGAAAGGTGCTATATTTCTTTATATTTGTTGAAGCTTTGAAAATTTCTACTTCAACAGTCCAGACGACTAAAGGGATTGGTTTAGCTGCCCAGTGTGGCCCAGGAGAACACTATTCTACTTGTGGCTATGTACAAGCACTGAAACATAAACATGATCATACTGCTGCTATAGGAATAAGCAATATATAATCAAGCCTTGGCCAATATCTTTGGGGGTTTGAAGGTTACATGTTAGAGACGCCCTTGTTCTACTGACGTAGCATTAACGTCAGACCCTAACTTCTTTGGCTGAGTAGCTCGGCTGCACCCACAAGGCTAGGCTACATATATTCGGGGCACAAAGTGCATGGGTTTACGAACAAGGTCAGGCCCATAGAGCATGATATGATCCTCTGCATGGTGTTCGATGGATAGGCCTAATCCTTAGTATAAACGCACGTGTAAGGCCGGTTGCTGATAGCTCTCTATACACTGAAGTGTACAGTGAGCTCTCGGCGAAAGACCACACAGTCCTTTGTACCGAGAACTAGGCTAGACCTATAATTCATGCCTTTCTGTCTAGTATGAGTTACTTGATGGTCACTGCTGCCATATCATGCCGAGGTTCCGACCGCGATCGTTTAATTGCAGAAAACCGGTTAATAATGAAGCACCGGACCCTCGCCCCTAATGGACTGAATGTTAAACTCGAACTTTTGTAACTGTTTTATTGCATGTTTGACCGTGCCCATTCGAAACGCTTTTAATTTTCTTGCCAAACGCGTGCTAGTTTTTTGACATGACAGTGTTGCGTAAATTGTTTAAGATAGCGTCATGACAGCTTTTAGTTATTTCACGCAGTTGGGTAGTTTTGCTGTATTTCACGCAGCTGCGTTTTTTTAGTTTGTACACATACATTCCGTAACCGGTACTAACCTACGTGCGTCAGTTAATTTGGGTAGGCACGTCCTTTTTTTTTTCCTTCGTTTAAATCGCGTTTTTCTGATCAGTTGATGTTTTACCGCCTGGTGAAGGGTATTTATCCGAAACGTTGCGAAGTTTTCTCCTAAATTTGAAACAGTCTTCGTTACCTTTATTTACCTATATAAATAAATATATATATATATATATATATATATATATATATATATATATATATATATATATATATATATATATATATATATATATATATATATAAATAAATATATATATAGGTATATATATATATATATATCTACAAATATGCAGCTGCCACCTTACAGCACTCAACATCTCAAGTGTATAAGCGTAAATCCAGTAATAGATAAAGAAATATAAGAATATACACGTAGACAAACAAATGACGGAAAAATACTTCAACTATATATATATATATATATAGATAGATAGATAGATAGATAGATAGATAGATAGATAGATAGATAGATAGATAGATAGATAGATAGATAGATAGATAGATAGATAGATAGATAGATAGATAGATAGATAGATAAATAGATAGATAGATAGATAGATAGATAGATAGATAGATAGATAGATAGATAGATAGATAGATAGATAGATAGATAGATAGATAGATAGATAGATAGATAGATAGATAGATAGATAGATAGATAGATAGATAGATAGATAGATAGATAGATAGATAGATAGATAGATAGATAGATAGATAGATAGATAGATAGATAGATAGATAGATAGATAGATAGATAGATAGATAGATAGATAGATAGATAGATAGATAGATAGATAGATAGATAGATAGATAGATAGATAGATAGATAGATAGATAGATAGATAGATAGATAGATAGATAGATAGATAGATAGATAGATAGATAGATAGATAGATAGATAGATAGATAGATAGATAGATAGATAGATAGATAGATAGATAGATAGATAGATAGATAGATAGATAGATAGATAGATAGATAGATAGATAGATAGATAGATAGATAGATAGATAGATAGATAGATAGATGAGTGAATCAACGCTGTATTGAATAGTCGCATGAAGACCTTAGGCCATTATTCCTCTAACATAGGGACTTGCCTTATACTGAAAGAGGATATTTATATGTGAATGGAAAACTTAGCCTCAAGCAGGATTCGAACCAGCGACCTCCCGCATACAAGGCGTTACATGGCATAAAATTTTGCTAAATGGTACTTCTATTTTTCCGACAGTCTCGATTTCTTTAAAACACAACGGCGTCCCGAATAGGCTTTGAGCGAGCACCATGGGTGGTCTCTCAGCGGGCGCTGGTCACCTTTTTGTCATTTATTGCTGAAGAAAATGCAGGAAATATATCTGTCATATAATTTCAAGGCACCCGAAACCCATTGAACCACATTCAAGGGTTTCTTTTTCGAAATTTCCCCGGCTAACCCCCGATCCGCAGCCACATATGCTTCTTCGATGCTCTAATGTAAAGGCTTTCCCCTCAGTGGTATACCTGGAAGGTAGTGTCTCAATATTAATTCCTATTGGGCAGCATGAGTGGATCTATTTTTTAAAGCTCAACACAAACCTTTACATGATCCATCGTTCCCACTCACACCTTCCCCCTTCATTAAATCGTTAGTGCAAGTAGGGCTAACACAAATGGTAAAACTGTGATTTCTTTTTTTGTGGCATGCGTAATGCTAATCCAGTGCCATTTTGGAGATGGTCAAATGCTTCATTCCAATAATCACAATTTATAAATACCCTAGAGCTTTCGAGGGATTCTCCCCTTATGAGAAGAATTCGTCCCTTTAAAATCAGCCCTCAGACTAGGCGATGAGGGTTCAAACTGTGCGATACTTCGACGTCATCTTACCGCAGGTAATTAAACGACCTTGGCTGGCTGAAAATCGTAAACACTCTAGTAGAAGCAGACTAAGAGTCCATCGAACTGCTAGCTTGCAGATTTCCTTTGAGGTATGATCGATATTTTTACTAAATATGGACCGATTTTTTCGTTTCAAAGTTTAATTGCAGAAAGAATGTATCAAGGCTTTCTTGTCAGTCTCCTAACAAGAATGTTTGCCAAATTTCATGGGAGCGTTTTCTCTGATGCTGGACCCCAATTGAGTGTTGTCCCTTGACCCCATCAGGGATCAAGCAGGGGGCCCGTGGAGCGCACCGACTACAGAGGAAAACTGAGGGGCACTACGACGCCTCAGGAGCCGCTTCGTCCTTCATTGTGGTGTGCCCCTTTGGCGGAACGCTCCCCCCCCCCCACTTCGAAAATTCTGGCGACGCCATTTTTTCCAAAGCTAACTGAAATGATAATTTAACCCTCTAATTCCAGTATATAATTTGCCTATCATAGACGTCTGAATCATTTGTGATTTTGTTTTCAAATGATGGTGTAAAAATATAGAAATTTGCAGAACCTGGTAAATGTTACTTAGAATGTACTGGTGGCAGTTTGTTGATTGACTAACGAATGAAGAAACCACCTCTGCCTGGATTATTTGAATGCCTCCAGATGAAAATAATAAAAAATACTAAAACATCGTCCGAAATCATTTCCGTATTTTAATTATTTTATATCCCCCAGGTTGCAGATTTCCATGAAGACAAAGGAAGATGAAAATAACAGTGCCCTTCAACACATTTTGCCTGTTCACAATTGCACTATGTCATTTTGGTAAATATGTGTATACGATTCTTAACTCCAGATACGATACAGTTATAACATCAAGTAGAGGTAGATTTGTTGAATTTTCTAAAGGCTAACCACAATTAATCCCCCACCAACGGCGTCGACTACTTATTTACGCGGGGCCCCTGTTGTTTACACAAACATATGTCCTGCAACTACGTTGAAGAATTGTGGTCAATTAATTAAAACTGCCGGGAAATTTATAAGCCTAGAACTAACATATGGTCGTGTGCAGTAGCACATTCGAGAAAGAACATTCCAAGTAAGCAGTTTGAATGATACTTATGCTTAACACTGCTTTTAATCGAACTAGGTAAGGTTTCTTTCCCATATGTTACCTCTCAAAATGTAAGATATAGGTTGCGTATTGTTTCTGCCTTTTAGTAACCGTTACATATAGCAACTGTCTTTAAAAATAATTAATGAATTAACCCGTCCGGGAGATCCACCGGTTTGGGAGAAAACCTCGATTCTCTCGAGTGGGAGCGGAAATGTTGCAGGGCGGTTCCGTAAACAATTAGCAAGTAAGCATGGAATAGTGGGTAAAGTAGCAAAATGGTACCCTGCGGAGTGGACTCTGTTTGCTCGGTTCCTCTTTAAGGCTTCCAAACACCTCCCACCCAAGCGAAGGGGACTGCGTCAAATATTGGATGCAACCTTCATCGCCAAAATATAACTTATTCATGTACTCTTACATTTTTCATGCTTTTGTTTTTGAGTGGGTGTGGGTACTATTGTAGTCGTTAAAAAGAAAGCCTAGACTGAAACCCGAGAAGTTCCATCATGACTGCGTTGCATAACTACCTGTACAGTGGGTACTACCAGGGAGAGGGTATCACAATGACATACCAACTGTGTGGCTGGCATAGGCTACTGCATAATTTAAACGGGACCAGATGTTGCATTCTTTTGAATATCATTTACAATCACCAGTCTTGAGGCCACATATTACTATAAATATCGAAAAGATTTTTTTCGATGTTCACTTGGGCATGCGTTTTTACGAACGCCCATTAATGCCATCGAAATAAAAATTATTAATTTGTTATAACAAATAATTAATTTGTTATTACAAGTTACAAATATGTTGAAACAAATTATTAATTTGTTGAAACAAATTATTAATTTGTTATTACAAATTACTAATTTGTTATTACAAGTTACTAATTTGTTATTACAAATTACTAATTTGTTATTACAAATTACTAATTTGTTTTACAAAATTAATTTGTTATTACAAAGTAAAAAGTAGGGACCAATCTCACACCCTTGTAACTTTTAGGGCAATTTTAAATGTTCTTTTTTTGGGAGTTGACGATGGGAAGTGTCATCGGGTTTGCAGTGCCACAAAGTCCCCCAGTCATGCCCTCCCCACTGGCACTTCCCCAGCCGGCTATTGTACAAAGTTCAGTGGGCCCACAGGGTTATTAGGGCGTTAGCAAAAGGAACGAATGTAGTCAGTTTGGCGTGTGTGTATGTGTGTATGTGGGACGCTTGCTTGGGTACACTGTAACTCAATAAGGTAAAGTTTAACTAAACTGAAACTTGGTGTAGACCAGGGGCGTAGATTTCTTCTCAACTTTGGGGGGGGGGGATGGGGTGAATTTTCGCAAATGTGAAAAACGTGCACGCGAAGCGTGCACGGCGAGCGCGAAGCGCGAGCTAATGACGGGTGGGGTCCAGGGGCCCGCCTTAGGGCCCCGGGTGGGGTCCAGGGGCGAAGCCGCGGTGGGGGTCCAGGGGGCGAAGCCCCCGGAAGCTCCTGGGTTTTAATGTCTCAGAAGTGCCAGGAAGACTGTTTTAAGGGGTTAATTTCAGTGGTAATGTTCTTTGGTAGGCTATTGGTATATTCATACATTTAGGAAAGGCTATTTTGAGCAAGAAACTCCTTGATAAGCTGCACTGGATTGAAATTGTACAAGAGCAACAATGTCCTGTTAAGCTTAAAAAGGCAGGGATCAACATATAGGGTCATCCCAAAAAACTGGATTTTGAATTCGGGGCTCATTACAAGACCTGCAATTCGGCTTGAGATCAGTGGCGTCGCCAGGTTTTTGTGATTGGGGGCACCATAGATGATGTCGTAATAATACCTCAGTTCCCCCAAGTCTGCGTTAATTACACCTTTATTTTTTATGCGTTCCTGCGTTTGCATGCAGCATCTTGATCTTTCGTTTGTCACTACATAAAGGTGTCGTCCTAAGGAAGGTGTTCCCCTCCCCTTTAAGCATTTTTTTTATATTAATTTAAGGTCTTTTAGATGCAAAATGGTGCTATCTTTGGGATGTTTTTGGAACTGATCATATATGGCCGAAAATATCCATAGTTTAGTGAATGCTAGTTTTTAGTAAGGTAAAAGAGGAGAATATGTTGTCAATTAAGAGACAGATACGTTGTCAACAAATCTCCTGAAGCCCCCTTCCTTCTATTTTACTGCCTTCTATTTCGGGAAAGTTTTTACACAAAAATATGTGCGTGGAGTCCACGGAAACATTCTCGAGTTATTACGAAATATGTCCTTTCCTTCATTGTGCATTATGAAGGGCATCTAAGGCTACATAGTAGATACCTGAATAGGACCTCCTGGAAGCTCTGCATTAATCATATTAATTGGGGCGGGGGGAACGATATAATGCGTATAGTACCTGACATCCAAATGATAATATAGAGTACGACGCCGAACACTTTACAACTATTGTATTTTTACTACTTTTGAACTAAACCGGACGAAAAGCTGCCAGCAATGGAAAATGAGAGGGAGGGAGAGTAAAGGTGCAGGGAGGTGATATTAGACCTCCCTGATAGATGTAGCAAAAGGGGTGAAGGACTAATAAGAGCGTTACAGTGTGCTGTTTTCGTCATAAGTGTATTAACAGTCACCATCTACACCGAAAATGGCTCAGAGCGAACTGGCGAAGCTCTGGTAAAAATTTTTGAAAAATGTGTAACGGCAGATACGTACTTTCAACCTTCTACATCATGCTACATATTAGATTGAAAGATCCCATATTGATGCGAGGTCCCCACAGATGTTTGGAGATGTATCTGTGTTCTTCGGAAAGTGTTGTGATCAGAACAGTTTCGTGTATTATTACCTTAATAATGGTCATGACATGGAATGTAAACAGTGACGAATGATATTTCCATTACAAAACCTACATTCAGACTCTACATCGAGACACTTTCATTTGCCCAACAAGTCTACATGCCACTGCCATAAGCCAATTTTTTACCTAATAATTAGTAAACTTTCAACTTTTTGCAGCTTTTCCGAAAGTCGGTTGCTATCGGAAGACATTGATAATACCAGTGACACTGACGTAAGGTTGGAAGCGCGCGGAGCGCGCGAAAATTTTGATACATTGCCAACAATTTGCTAAAATTCTGATAGTTTGAGAAACATTTGTGATAGAAAGTGAAGCGAGATTGAAAAAAATTTCTTACGAAAATGAAGAATAAAATATACTTTCCATCATACACGTATCTGTAGACTGAAACATTGGGGGATGATTGTATGGGCCATCCCCCCCCCCAGTCAAATGTTGGGGAGGATATATCCCCCCATCCCCCGGGGATTTACGCCCATGGTGTACACATCCGCCAAAGTAACAAAGTGAAAGTGAAAACCTTGTTAACACGATATGTCAAGGTAGGAAGCTTCGATAGATTTCATACTTGGTGTGTGGATGTGTTATGTTAAGAAGGTGAATGGTATCGCTTTTGGTGGAGTCGAAGGTCATCTGAGGTCACAGGCGGTCAATCACTAAAAACTTGTTATTAACACAACATCTCAAGGTATGAAGCTTGGGTAGATTTCATACTTAGTATGTGGATGGGTTATGGTAGGAAGATGAATGCTATTGTTTTTGGTTCAGGTCAAAGGTCATCTGGGGTCATCGAGGGTCAAACACTGAATAACTTGTTAACATGATATCTCAAGGTAGGAAGCTTGGATAGGTTTCTCACTTGGTGTATAGATGCACCATAGTAAGAAGGTGTGCCCTATTGATTTTGGTAGGGGTCAAAGGTCATCTGGGGTCACCGAGGGTCATACACTGAAATTCTTGTTAACACAATATCTCAAGGTAGGACACTTGGATAGATTGCATACTTGCTATGTGGATGTTTGGTAAGAAAGAAGATTGATCCTATTATTTTGGTGGAGATCAAGGGGCATTGAGGGTCTCTGGGGCCATTTGGAGGTTATCAGAGGTCATTTTGAGGTCAAGGTGTGGACTTATGGAGGAAAGTTGGTAGATGAATTCAACGTTTACTGTCAACGACATTAAAGGTCATGTAGCAGTCACCAGAGTCACAGGCAAACTTCACATTAGCTAATATATTGTTTGTATGCTCATGGTCCAGTGTCATTATATTCAGCAAGGAACCACAGTGCCCACTGGGCTCTTGTTATCATTTTCCTCCACAAATAATATAAAAACTATCAAAACTTTCCCAAATTTTACGCAAACTTTCAAACTTTTTACGCTGAATTTCAGCCTTACCTCTGGAGATCCATCGAAAACTTAATTTATGCTAATCCAATTAGCTTTGACCTCAGAGTGGAGAATAAATCATTTTATTGGGGATAATTAAACTAAAGAGCATTGAATTCCTTTGTCTTATATCTAGGCAACCTCATTCATACCTACAGCGACCCCAACAAATGTATTATTTTAGAACAATGCTTTAATGTCTGACTAGTTGCCGACAGTCAAGTACAAAACACTGTTCTGACAATCAAAACGACTGTTTATTGCAAAGGAACCTAGTAATGATTCAGGCAATTAACCGATGCTCATGATGCAAATAAGCAAAAGAAGTATAAGACTAAACTTTGCCTTCGGATTTTGAATTAAAAAGGTCCACCCATATTGAGCAACTTATAGGGAACTAGACAAGTATGTTGTAAAGAGCGTCGAAAAGCGTCGAAACCCTCAAATTAATTTACATCTTGAGCAACTAGCAATGAAAGGGGAATTTTTTCCGATCTGCTCTTCGAGATGTAGCAGAAAATGTACCCCACTTGTACTCAGTTCCTAGCAGCTCTTAATGAATCATCAGGAAAAACACACAAAAGAGATTATTGTTGGCAACTAGTAGGGTTCAAAAAAAATTTCGATGGACCTCCATCTACTATCACCTCCGTTATCATCATGTTCCGCCTCAAGCGTATTCAAATTATTCATCGGTGACGGTCTTAAAATAAGGTTGCTCGTATGGACATGAGTAATTATAGAGTAGCACAGCATTGCAGGAATGCAAAAAAGGAAAATGCAGAGAAAGGCATATTTTATGAAAACTGAAAGCTTTTATGGATAACCAGGCAAAAGACTCGCTTTCTAAATGTCATATACATTTGCCACGGAGTTGAAAGGGTATTGGTGCAGTCTGCATGCAACCTTTGTGATGGAAATAACTTTAAATGCCAAATTCGACGCGCTTCGCTTGCATTCGTCAAGGCTTGCACTGACCATATTAAATAATAATACACAGAATTGTTTTAAAGCACTTCCGAAAAATAAAATTTCATCTCCAAACTCTGTGCGGTCCCCGCATATAAAGGGGATTTTCGAACAATCTAGCACCATGGGTGGTCAATGGAGTATCATTTGTAGCACGATGTGGAAGACTGGTAGTGTGTTTCACTCTTTATTCATTTTTGAAATATTTCACGGCGCGCTTCTATCAGGTAAATAGTGAATGTTCATAATTTTATTAAGAAAAAGTATTCTTTAAACATGTTTGTTAGTCCACCACCCTATGGTTATTTATAATGTATGAATTTTCATTGCGCATGTTAGTATCGCCATTTTGTAATTACCACACAGCATCCAGGAGGCCCTATGCCTGTCTGTAACCAGCCTTGGAGGGGGTAACATGCATGCTACAGCCAAGATATTTCTAAATAATGAGGATTTTAAAGCATGTAATCAGTTCAAAGATTTGCCAAAGATACCACCATTTCCCAACTAATCAATCTTATATTAACAAAAGCTTCCTAAGGGGAGTTGTCATCTCTCCACTAAGACAACACACCTTGTCTTGTACCCAACCGAACTTATGTGGAATTCCTTATGAGGATTTTTCAATATAGGATCAGTTAAAAAATTTGCCAGTGATAGCACCATTTTGCATCTAAGCCACCTAAAATGAAAAAAGTTTTCTCAAAAGGGAATGGACACACTTTAGACCGCCCAGGACGGCACCTGCACTGGGTGACAAAGGGTAGAAGTATCCGCCCCTGTGGAAACTGTCGCAGTTGTGCGTACGTAAAATTTACACTGACTCCATGGGTTTGTCTGAGGTGGAATCTTCACATTATCTTCTGTCGTGCCCCTACCACAGTCACCAGCTCCTGGGAGGACCGCTGAAAAAGTAATACATTTTGCAGGAACTATGCGGACGCACAGTATTTTGCCCCCTTCCCAATATTTTTCTTGCCGCCCCCACCTTTGAAAATCCAGGTGCCACCACTGCATGGGTCATAATATCCTGTAGTGCTTTTTCATGTTTCCGATTATAAATCTTATTCCGTACCGGGGTGACTGTTGCGTGACCGGACACTTCCACCCTGGCAATTTCCACTCGAATAAATTCCCAGTGACAACCCCCCCCCCCCCACACGACCTCCGTACGATTCCCACCGGAGCAATTCTCACCCACGGAAACTTCCCCGCGTCAACTCCCCCACAAGAATATTAGAAATTATGAGGGAACCGACTGGTGACGTTCATTTGCAAGACACCGAATTGTGGCGCTGTCCAACCATACTTTGGGACACTACAGAGCGTTCTTTGAATGTCATCAATACCCCCAAAGTCACAAGGGTGAGAAACCAGTCTCTACTACTTAATTTGTAATAACAAATTATTAATTTGTGATAACAAATTATATAACATTTATACAAATTATTAATTTGCTATTTCAAACTAATAATTTGTTATAACAAATTGATAATTTGTTAATTTGTTATAAAAAATTAATAATTTGTAATAACAAATTAATAATTTGTAATAACAAATTAATAATTTGTAATAAAAAATTAATAATTTGTTATAACAAGTTGATAACTTTTATTTCAATGGCTCTAATGGGCTTTCGTACGTTAGGGATATGACTGAGCAAGGAATATATGCCGTACAGCCTTCTGCCCAGGCAAGCAAAATGGCGACGCCATTACCTAATCTTTCTCCCGATGAGGAAAAACGAGACCCTCCCAGGAGGGGGAATCTTCGGAATTGCATAATCAACAAGAAGTCGACAACCCCTGTACTAAATGAATCAATTTGTGTTCGTATCATCTTTCACTAAAAGTGTAAAATCTTACATGCATACAGGCCAAAAATTGACACTCGATGGAACATGCATTTTGCTGTTTTGAGGTGCAATTCAAGTCCTCAAGTGTTTCTACAAGAAAAAAAAAACAGCCTCTACATGTCCTGTTAGTTCTGTGCCCTACAGTTACATGCTAAGTGCCCAAACATTTAACAACTGCAATTTCCTTAAGTGGCTAGTATCTGCATTCAATTTTTTTGTCTGTCATATGGTCAAATTTAGAATCCATTCATCAGTTGAATTGTTGACTTTGACTCAGTGTAAACAATTATTCACACAAGACGCCATGTCCTTATAAACACTACACAGAAATCAATGAATAACAAGAGTAAACGCTCTAGTTGGCAAAATTTCCTGTAGTAAAGGGTAAAATAGAAGTGCATTTCAATTTTGATTTTTGTCGCTAATGACACAGAGTAGCGGCGCTCTGTATATCTTATACACCCACGATCATCAAACATTTCATTCAAATTTATTTCAAAATGCCACCTCCTTGTTAATTAAATATGACATCGAACCGAAAAATGCTTAAAATACAAATAGCAGTTTCAAGTCCCAGAAAATGAAGTAGTAAACAAGAAGCAGTTGTACTATTTGCAAATATTGCTCGATGCTTCGGGAAACACTAGGTAAAAGGAGGCTTAACTTCAAATACATATATTCTGTCACTTTTTCTGATGATTTGAACACTTTTGTCACCAAAAGGCAATCGTTGTTATGAAATTCCATTTGTGTAGTGCTTGAAGGAGAGTAAGTTTCTATTTAAAACAATTAAAATTTTCTGAACTCGTTGCCCTTTTTTTCGTAGTTACTCTGCAAGGAGAATCACACAAATGTGCAAAGCTAGCTATGGAAAGACACAAATAAGGAAACATAAAAATATGCAAAATGAGGAGTTTGCCTATATTTATTTATTCGAGGCATACCAAATAGGATAAAATGTGTCTATTACTTGGCCCTGTTGAAGCCATAGGCTAACATACAATACGATTATCTCACCTGCCACCAGATGAGGTCGATCAGGAGCATACGATGTGAGCCTTGTTACATTGTGGTTCCTTTTCCTTTTGCTTTGCTTTGTTCACCCTATTCACTTTCACGGTACATGTTTTACAATGCCTAATACGAATTAAGATTCGATATTTAACACTTGCAAAAGATGAATTAAAATATGAATGAAACGGAAACATGGACTTTCCTTTTTTACTTGAATCTTTCTTCTGCAGTGTATGCGATGGATTGCCCCCAGGCAGTTTACGTTGAGCTCGGAAAGGATGGAATCATCAACTGCCGTATTTTAAATAATGGTGACGTTTACTGGTACAAAGGAAACTCAACGAAAACAAGCCCAATTATTAGACTGGAAAATGGTCAGAAGGAAATACCACAAGAAAGTAGCCCTTATGACATTGACAAGGAGGGATCTCTAGTTATAAAAAATATGGAAGAAAAATACTACGGCCTTTACAGCGTAGTTAACTTCTATGCTAATGACAAACTTGACACTGGTCAAATTAGAGTTCAAATAGCAGGTTAGTTTGAATATTTGATTGAAGAATTTAGAAATGGTGAATTTTCGTTGTGAATAAATAATATACAAATTTTATTTCAAGTGGCTAGAAATCAAAAACAACTTATGCACCTGACCCTTCACCGTTAATATTAGAATAATGAGACGAAATTTGTCACGAAAATAAAAAAAGCGCAGAGTACTTTATGAGTTACGAGGGATGGATGTCAGGCAATGTTATGGGTAATAATGTTACAATGGAATTAATTTAAGCAAGTGTCAATTTAGACTACTTGATTCAAAGAGGGAAGCAACTGTGAGTAACATGTAGGCCACTAATGATTAGGAATGTCGGTAACACCGCTCTCCTAAAACAAAGAATTTTCTATAGGAAAAATCCTTTAAAATTTTTGTAAAGTCCCAAACTTAGAAATTCAAGGAAAAGTTTAGTACACTTTTGATTCCTTGCCGAAGGCGGAAGGAATCTCTGTGATGTTTAGTGTTCGTGTGTGCGTACATATGGAATAGGTGTAAACCGGGGACATGAGCGGTTTTTTTTTCCTAGTTAAGTGTGGATACACCTGCAAGTGCGGATATCTCAAATTATCAAATGCAAAGCCATGAAATTGGATTTTGCAGCTTTCAAAGATGTGCCCCTTTAATTTTGAAGCATTTCTGAGCCTTCCTTCATTTTCAACGTTTTGTACTCCCCCCCCCCCCCGGAAACACACTATGTGTGGGTGCATGTGTAATAGGTGTAAGTCGAGGACGTGAGCGTTTTCCCCAGTCAAGTGTGGATACACCTCCAAGTGGGGATATCTCCCATTTTCATTGTTAAAAACGCTGATTCTCGGTGGACACCTAAAACATGTATGCGTGTGTGTGTGTTTTGCGGGTGCTTGTGACACTTTGCTTGAAAAAACAATATCCAAAACAGGCCAAGGGTAACTGTGAAAGATTCCATACCTGGCATGTAGATACTACACATTGATCGGGTGGTTCGTATGGCTTTAGTAGAGGTCAAAGTGACCTCATTTTACCACAGGTCAAAACGTACTAGCCATACAAAATTTTATTAAACGCTATATCTTCGAAAGAGAAACTCCAATAAATTTTATTCTTAGCATGGGAACAAGTCATATTGAGTAGATGCTGCTTTTGGTGGAAGTCAAAGGTCATTTGGGGTCACCAGAGGGGAAATGTTGGAAACATTGAAACGTTTTGTAAACACGAGATCACAATTTGGGTATGGTTTAGGGATCTCATACTTGGCGTGTTTGTACTCCATACTTAGAAGATGATCCACATCTTTGCGTAGGTCCAAAATCATTTGTGGTCACGAGAGGTCAATGCTGTGACAACCTTAAAAATGCTTATTGCTCGTAAACGTTTTATTTCAAGATAGGTAAGCTTTAGGGAGGTCATACTTTGTATGTGGATGATCAATATAGAGCAGATTGTCCCAACTTTATTGATGTTTGTTAAAGGTCGTTTGGGGTCACCGAGGGGCACACTGTAGGAAATATGAAAATTTGCCAAAAAGGGAAAGATCAACTAATTTCATACTTAGTTTTGAGTGTTACCAGGGGCAGCCCAACAGGGGGGTAGGGAGCTACCGCCCCTATCATTTGTAAGAAAAGGGGAAAGAGAAGGAAAAGAAGAGGGGAAAAGAAAAAAAAGAGGAAACGAAAGAGAAAAAAGGAGGAAGCGAAAGAGAAAGAAGAAGAGAAGAGGAGAGATGATGTAGGCCTATATCCGATACATATAATTAATCCAGAGCTTCCAGGTAGCCCTATTCTGGTGTCTGCCAGCCTTTACATACTATAGCCTTTTATAATACACTAATGAAGCAAAGGAAAATTTTCGTTATAGTTCAAGAATGTTTCTGTGGACTCCACGCACAGGGTTCAGGAGGTTGGTTGACAACATACCCTTCTTTTAGACAACATACTCTCCTCTTTCACCTAACCAAAAATTAGAAGTCACTAAATTATGGACATTTCCCAACCGTATATGATCAGTCCCAAACATATCCAAACGATAGCACCATTATGCATCTAAGCGAGCTTAAATTAACAAGTCTTCCAAAGGGTAGGTGGATACATCCTCACCTCACAACCCTCCCCAGAACGGCACCTTTATGTAGTGACAAAGAAAGGATCCCCCATTGTTGTATACAATCGCAGCGGGGGGGGACTTAAAAAGGTGAAATTTACACACTTTAAAGGGGAAATGCAGTCACCCCAACTTGAAGTAGTGTAGTAGACTGTCCCGTTTCATGATTGGCTCTTGAGAGTCATGTGACAATATTTTTTCTCCTAAAATGTGAAATTTACTAGAAGTAACTGATTGGTTTACCTTGAATATGCAATATTGAAGTCCTAAAATATTATGGAAGGTACTTTGAAGAGAAATAAGAAGAAAATTGTGAGATTTAGCTGTTGCTTCAAAATAAGTTTGGGACGACTGCTCTTGCCCTTTAAGGGGTTAACTGAAGTAACATTATGACATAATTTGTGGTGCCCCCATCACCAAATCTGGCGGCGCAACTGAAGCTATTTATGATCAGTTGCAAAAATATCCCAAAGATAACACCATTTTGCATCTAATCAACCTTAAATTAGCCAAAAAAATTCAAAGGGGAGGGGACAACCCTCCCTCAGATGACTCATCCCTTAGACCCCGCCCAGGACGGCGATCACTCACTTCATGCTTTGCTCCTCTATCACCATACCCTTGCGCCGCCCCTGAGTGCCCCAAAGTAAGTAAAAATAATTTAAAGATTCCGGTGAAAGTCAAAAGTGGTGTGGGTCACCAGAGATCAAACCGCGAAAAACCTTGAAAACTGCCAGTGCCCATACAATCAATATGTCAAGATAGAGAACAGCGAGGGACCTCCTTTTTGGTACGTAAAAGTCGTTTCAGATCATCATCGGTCAATCTAAAAATCTTTTTACTGTAATATAAAGGAAACTGTGTATAGG
Organism: Holothuria leucospilota; assembly: GCA_029531755.1. NCBI lineage: Eukaryota > Metazoa > Echinodermata > Holothuroidea > Aspidochirotida > Holothuriidae > Holothuria > Holothuria leucospilota. The sequence continues at coordinate 49,636,066 of CM055972.1, forward strand.
CCTCATACTTTGCAGGTCAGCACCCTACATTGCCAATATGGTTTCTATTATGTGGTGGAGCTAAAGTTCATTTGAATTTACTGGAGATCACAGTGAAAACTGTGTAAACAAACTATCTCAAGGAAAAATCCTATAATAATCTCATACTATAATAATCTCATACTTCGCATATGAGTGTCCAGTACTAAGTGTAGTATCTCTTGAGGAGTTCAAAGTTCAAAGAACAAAAGCAGAAAACCTTCTGAACATAATACACTATGTCAAGTTTGAACATGCTTGAATCCTACACCTGGTAGCTGTGTAATGACTAAAATGGGAAGCAAAAAAGTGGTGTTAACATATCTTTTTGATCTATGCCCATGGATATTTAATTGTTAATAGCCTAAGCATATCATCTAGCTTTAAACATACTAACTTCAAATTGAAATTGTTTCAGCTGGAAACCACAGTACTAAAACTATATCCAAGAGGCAAGGAATCACTAAACCTTGTGGTTTACTTATGCTTTGCTTACATGATAGTACAGGATACAGCAGTTACGTATCACTGGTACTTCACTGGCGTAAGTAGGTATTGGGTGAAAAGTAAATCCAAAAACTTGCAATTCTGTCTCACCATACCTTCCTGAAAAGCAACTACTCCCAACTATTCCCAACTTGTTCACCAAGAACATATGTTTGAATGGGAACAATAGGCAGTATTGCCTTTATACAGGGCTAGAACAAGCTAGACAAACTTATTAAAGATTATTAGTGTTAATGCTGAAAATTTCGGGTATATAATTCCATGTGCTAATACCAACTTTCCGTGAAGCAGCATCAATACTTTTTGTTTATCGAGTGATTGGGAAGCCACACAAGCTACTCCTTGAGTACATGAAAGCACCTATATCCATTCAGGAGGGTACCCTTAGCATGCACATTTTGCATTTATAAGAAAAAAAGGAAGTTAATGACAGATTTGTCTCCTAAACATACAACTTCATAGAAAGAAATTTAATTAATCACAAAGTATTTACTAAAGGTATAAATAAATTATTTTGCAGTGAAACCCCGAACGCTGTGCCCAGTCATTGCTGGCTGCAAGGACTGCAACCACTGTGACCTAACCGAACCAGAGACGGGCAATATATCATGCAGCATAGGTGGGGTACGTCCGCAGATACACCTCAACATTGTAACTGATTCTGAAAATCGAATCAATGTGATACGGAATGTGTCAAAACAAACTTATAATACAGTGACAGGCACCTGGAACACGACAACGTTTGTAGAGTATTATGAGTGGTATGATTGCACATCTCCACTACACCTTCGTTGCGTAGCGGGAAATGAACATCCTTTTGAGTTAACTGACAGTGTTGCACGCATAATATCAGGTACTTTGTTTAATTATTTTGTATTACAATAATTGTGGACATCATACAAAATTTCAGTAAGTGGCTAAGTTAATTTGGAACTTTAGAGGGAGTACGTTGCAGGCGCCCAGGCCTTTCTTTCCGCCAACATTGAACATCGGGAACTCTCAGAGTTTCTGTTTAAATATAATGAATTGCCTGTCAATAAGCTGTTACGCTACTTAATGCACTGGGACGGATGTGTCACATCTATGCAATATTATCAGGCTCCTCGAGCTTTTAAGAAACATATAACTTTATCAGTCAATACATTAAATTAAACAAAGAAGTGCTGTCAAGATGGAACGGAATTTACAAAGAGACACGCTGAAATAAACCTTTCTTCACTAAAAGGAAACAGTTGTTAAAAAATGATAGGTTCCATGCCTTAAAACATGGACGGGATTACGGGGGGGGGCAATCGGGTGCACTTGCCCCCCTCCCAACTTTTTTCCAGATCTCAAAAAATAGGCTAATAAAAAATGAGCAAAAGTAAGCGAGACCAGAGATATTATAAGAGAATTTTCAATAGCCTGTTATGATTAAAGTTTGCAATGTTTAATGGAGGAAAATATTGATATCAAAAACCATAAATTTGCTAGGAAAATTTTTCTCGGCGTTCTTCGCCCGCACCTGTAGAGAGAACTGACTAATACAATTGTAAATTTTGTCTGCCACCCTAAAATTTCTTTCGTTCTACGCGCCACACTATTGTGACTTGAAGCTTTGAATAAGGGCCATTGAATGTACAAATGTACGTCAAAAATGCACCATGGTCTTTGCGAACAAAGTCCCAAACCCTACCCATACCGATACAGAACCACAATTCTTGAAAAAAAAAATAAATAAAAATCGGCATGCTTTGCACGGCCCCTATATAAATCGATGTCCCATTAGTACTGCTGTACTGTTGTGCGTAGGAAAACTTAAGTGGAATTGCCTCGTTATTGATTCCTGTGTGACAGCTTGACTAAGCTGCCGTTTTCAAAATCCTCGCTACACCTCTTGTTGTTCACTTTCCTCACCAACTACGACCATCCTCAGCAAACTGACTGATAGTTGCTATCTTAAATTTGCGATCATCGTATGAAATCTTATTCATAAGCATTTCAAATTACACCTGGTAGAAGCAGGGTTCTCTCAACAAATGGTCCAGAATGGCCGGAAAAGCCTTCAAATATAAGAAAGATTTTTTGGGAGGACCCTCAGTCCCCAGCCCCGGGCTTCGCGCCTACGGCGATCGTAGTTAAATGCGTCAACGGCCACAACCTCCCAAGATGCAGCCTCCAATAAAAATTACTTCCCTGGCACTTCAACTGCCGATGTTCTTGACAATGTCCATGTAAAAACTACCCAAAAGATCTCATTGACTTCTTTTTTATCACATATTCTATAACCTTCAAAATCGACCCCACCTTATTTTCACACTAATAATAAAGTTGAGGGGCACTTGTCCCAGACCATCGGCAGCCTCGAAGGAACAGGATATAGGTTCCTAATATCCTAATATACTCTTTAGGTTCCTTACATACTCTTTGCTTGATGAAGTTTTAAAGACCTTCCATGGAAATGTTCCAGAGCATAAACGGGTATCATCCTCTGAATCTTTAAGTGTTTGGGTGATTTCTTCGACGAAATAGGACTGCTTGCTTGTAAAACTATACATAGTAAACTTTGTAGCTTGCTTTCCTGAGACTGCCTATAAATCTCAATTCGATTAAAATTATTTTCATTATTAAAACTATGCATATGATTTGGGAAAGGAGGAACCATTAACTAGCTGGCGACTGCTGGTCTCATTATTGCAATGGTGCGTGACAGCTGTCCATTCGGGATACCCGCTTTTCAAAGTTTTCGAATATCTAACCAAGGGTTAAGTAAAAGAATAGGTCCTCCATCATTCAATAATGCGTTGAAGATTACTTAATGTGACATCGGCCCCTTAGTAATATCTTTATAGGTTGTTTTTGTTCTATATTAAGTGTGATATTCCAAAAATTACAAAGATTACAAATATCGAACAATGAGACTTATCGGTCCATGTTGTTCCTGTACAGGACAATTCTGTGATAAAGTATAGAACACCAGTCTAAGTCCTATACTCTATTAATATAGAAATGGTAAATATATGGACATCATTCCCGCAAAATCTAGATTATGTGTATTTGTATTTCCTTTTTTCATTCTTAAATTACTGCATTCTGTTCGAAACTCCTATCTTGTTGTTAAGGAGTGACTTGACTACACAAGCACTATTTTGTTTGATTAATATGACTGCAAATTCGTTTTGTATTAATTCCATGTATTCCTCAGTAAAACTTAAATTTTCCGTATAGCCTGTGCAGTAATATTTGGCGTTTCTTCATTTCTGATCATCGTAGACTTTTGTTCATGATGAAAAGACTTATATTAAGACACCAATGGGTTATTGCGAGTGCAAACGTGTTGTCGTCTCTCACGTCCATGAAAGTTTGCCAAGATAAATTTTGAAGGAAGACACCACAGAGACCGACATCTTTAACTTTGTATCCCTACCATCTTATCTATGTCTGCCTTATTGTTTTACTAAAGATTAAAAATGAATGACTAATTGAAGGCTACACAAATTGCTTCAAGTCGTTGCTCTTTCATTTTCAAAATCAATCTTGCAATCTCTGAATAAATTTAACCTTTGAAAGTGTAATATTATGTTGTGTTTAAGGCATGGTTATTTTTACAGTGCATGATTGGAAATCTATAAGTCGAAAAACATATTAAATTTATGACCATTTTGAGTTAAATGGTAATTTTACAATGATCTATTAAATGTGCAGTATACTATAGCATGCCCCTACGCAGGATTTCCAAGGAGAGAGTTCGAAACAACTTGTAACATGGCGTCACACCTTGCTTACACTGCCATGTTGTAGACAAATATCGTATGTTTTATGCACGCTTTTAATATAGGTAAATGAGGCTTTGGGATCGGGGGGAAAGTACAAAAGTTCTCGGCTTTTTAGTCAAAATTTCATGTCATCATAGTTTGCCAATCAGGGACCAGTTCAGACAAACACCCCTCACTCCTTGTGAAATGCTCTTTCCCACGCCTATGACTAACCTATAAAAGTACAAAAAAGCTCACATACACGGTATGTTGTGCACCACTTCCTGACTTCGACTGAATGGTTCCTTTGTATACCTATGAACATCTGGGCCTCGCACATATCCCCAGAATTACTCTTTGGGGAAAGCAGTATATATGTCTTCAATTTGATCATCATTGGCAGTGGGCCCGTTCGGAGTGAAGACTGAGGGCACCACAGGATATGATGTCGTAAGCCCACCTCTTGGCCGTTGGCTAAACTGAACATATGCACACAAAGAGCGCAAACATTTTGCTCTTTCTAGTGAAAAGTTTCCCGGGCTTCTTTGTAGTATTCAAAGCCGTAGAAAGCAGGGTCTTTTTATTCTGGTTGGAAGGTTTGCCGGCGAATTTGCGAAAACAGACAATTATCAGTTGATAACACTATCCAAGTGTAGGGCAAACCATCGGTTGATACAAAATTGAATGAGAAAATTCTTACTAAAAGCCTCCAAATTCGCCACCAATTAATGGCAGTTCCCAGGTTGCAAGTTGCTTCTACAAATTCAAGTTTCCGCAGCTGAGGTAAAGATTTGCCCGACGGGATGCCGGACTCCCGGGGAAAACCGGAAAGTCCGACAAGGGCAACTGGGGAAGGAAAGGATAGTGCTAGGGAGGGTGACGGGTGACGAAGCTAAAACTTTTATTTGACATCATTCCTTGTCTTAAATGTTTTTTTTTTTTTTATATAGCGCCTACTTGAGGTCCTGAGTTTACATTGGTTTATTCTGGAGTGTCTACAGAGCATTCTGAATCGGGTGGTGTGCCGTACTTTGCAGACTGAAGGGAAAAATTGCCGACAGAAAAAATGTTGTCGTTTTCCTTCTCGTTGTTGTTGTTGTTGCTTTCGTCATTATTATTAGTACACGTATTAGTAGGTTTTCATGGTCATCATCGTCATCATCGTCATCATCGTCATCATCGTCATCGTCGTCATCGTCGTCATCATCGTCATTACGTCATCACTTCATCACTTCATCACCGTCATCACGTCATCACGTCATCATCGTCATCATCGTCATCATCGTCATCATCGTCATCATCGTCATCATCGTCATCATCGTCATCACGTCATCACGTCATCACGTCATCATCGTTATCATCGTCATCATCGTCATCATCGTCACCATCGTCACCATCGTCACCATCGTCACCATCGTCACCATCGTCACCATCGTCGTCATCGTCATCATAGTCATCATAGTCATCATAGTCATCATAGTCATCATCGTCATCATCGTCATCATCGTCACCATCGTCATCATCTTCATCATTGTCATCATCGCCATCATCGTCGTCGTCGTCGTCATCATCATCATCATCAACATGACTTTTATCGGGGCAGCAATCGTAAATTATTACACAATCTACCATTTTGAATTAGGTGAATAAACTTCAGTATTTTACATCTCAGCAGAGGATTGTCCTCTGAAGATGAGAAATTGACCTCCCTATGTATTTTCCAGACTTGCAACATATCTTTTTGAAATTTTAGACTTTAGATACACTGTATCCTTTCATCACTGATTTATCCAATCTCTTTAGTCGGAAATGCCAACATGACTTCTTGTGGTCTTCGTAAACTTGCCATTTCTGTTCGACAAAAGCTGCAACAGATACAATGACTTGATTCCTTACGATCTGTCCTTCCAGATTCTTGTGAGTCTGCAACACAGTACTCGGAATATCAAACAAATTTGCTCAACGAAACGAACGGCATAAGCGTTTTTGTGGTTTTCATCGTAACTGTTGCAGTATTATTACTGTTGTTTTCTATGCTTGCAGTCTTATTCTGGAAAAGGAGAGGTATTTTTAGGAATTTTGAAACTCTTTTGATAGCCTTTACATTGTAAAAAAATTTGGTAAATTTACAGTTAAGTCCTGTAGAATTTTTAGTAAAATTTCTGTTATTTATAATTTACAAAGAAAGTTCTGTAATTTTTACAGACGTTTTACGTATTTCACTTGAATTACGAACTAAGTTTGTATTTTTATAAGAAAAGAAATTCTGGAAAAAGAGAGGTATTTTTATGAATTTTGAAACTCTTCTGATAGCCTTTATACTATAAAAAAAAATTTGGTAAATTTACAGTTAAGTCCTTTAGGATTTTCAGCAAAATTTCTGTTATTTATAATTTACAAAGAAAGTTCTGTAATTTTAACAGACGTTTTACGTATTTCACTTGGTATACGAACTAAGTTTGTATTTTTATAAGAAAAGAAATTTACAGTTAATATTCTGTAAAATTTTAAAGAAAATATCCGTTTTATATATTTAAGAAAATATTCTGTAAGTCTAGCAGACGTTTTATGTATTTCCATCAGTTTACTAAAAAAAAAGTTTTTCAAATGCAAATTAGAAGTGGACCTAACTTGGTAAATGACAACACCGTAAACACTCCCTAGGGTATAGGTTTTTAGCGAAATCACAATAAAGCACACTGTAACCTTCAGATGAGTGCAGACTGACCGAAACTCCTTTTACGGAGAAACTACTAAAGTGGGCGTGGCCAAAAGTTTTGGTATAAAAATTGTAAATTTATGCTTAGGGTGGATCTAAACTAATCAGATCTGTAGCAAGAGACACTTTTGGAATAAAGATAAGTAGTTTATCAATACAGATAAAGAATATTAAGATATATGAACTGTATTTATTTAAAAAGTATGTAGTATCATTTTTCAATATAACCAACGTGTCTTAGACGTGGTACTTATAACTTAGCGCAACGTACATTAATCTAATCTACTGTTTTCAAATCAGTGTTGGAGTATCTGTGATCACGACGGCGGAGCCCCAAAGTGGGACCTGTTCTACTCGGCCAGTCTAGAACGGGACCACTGTCGGGTGGTGTCAGTTAAGTCAAAGTTTGTCCCTTGGGGACGTTGTTACTCCTTCGCGGAGCAGAACTCCTTTTTTGGTATTGTTTGGTTTTCGCCCCTGGCTCTTCGCCAGAGAGTCGGGGAACTTTTGGAGAGAAAGCTCTGGCTCCTTGTCAGTTATACGAAGGTACACTGGAACAAGTTACATCTTCGTTGCCACAGCCCAGGCCTATGGTCACCACGATCATTATGATGAAAGGTCATATTTTCTGTAGTTTTACATGTAGTATTTGTAATGTCAGATTACAGAATTTCCCTGGAAATTCTGTTGCCAGAAGTTTTCTGTTTTTCACATAAATTACAGTTTCTGTCTGTATTTTTTTTTTTTTTTTTTACGCAAATAATCTGTAATTCGAAATTACAAAGGTTTCCTGGGAACTCTGCTGCCAGAACTTTCCTGTTTGTAGAGGCTTTTTTTAACAGTGTAGGCTTTCTTCCAAGTGAACAAGAAACAATGTAAAGTCCCTAACAAGGAAACTTTGCTAGATACCTGTAACTATAGTGTCTAAATAGGCAATATGGTCCGCTATCAGCTACCTTTTGGCTCTCGTTAATCCAAATTAAGTTGAAATCATCCATTGTTACCGTATATAAGTACACTGGTTACATAATGGCACAATATTTCCCCTCTCATACTAATTCCAAATTGAAAGTGATGGCCTAAAGTACTCTGATATGATATCTCCAGTACACAATATCTTTGTCAATAATTACTTCAGCACATTATCACTGATTTTGGTAAAGTTAAAATGTATTTTCCCCCTTGTTATCAATGGATATGTGGTATTTCTACCTTCCAGATATTTGTCAGAAGGAAAAAGATAACACGCAACCCGCATTAACGGTATGGTTATTTATTTCATCATTATTTTCATTTTAAAAAGAATTTCTTCTTTAAAAGGTATTCTATCACAAAGACTTAACGTTGTGATGTACATTAGGGTTCTGAAACTGTTCACCGTGCATTACATTACAATCTTCGTGTTTTATCCAAAAAGACTGTGTATAAGAAAATAGACACAAAACTCTTACACCTTCACTTTTGTAGAGAGTGACTCATGGAAACATATTTAAAGAAAAGTGTAAATTTGACCAGCTTGTCGTTGAATTCGGCGATATGCATACAGAATGAAATTGTGCTGCAGCATTTGTCATCGGAAGTAGAGCGTGGCTTCCGTGTGTATGGTACACGCGCAGAATACATTTCTCTGTGTAGGGGGTCGGTCGGTGACACGTCACTTTTTCATGACAAGAATGTGTTAGAGTGAAAGCAATGCATTGCTCGTATTCGGTACGTGGTGCAGTCCAGGGGTTGTTTCACTCCATAGTGTAGCACGTAAAGTACCCCCATATGGTCATACTGCAGTCAGGTGTTGTTTTCACTCCAAAGATCATAGGGAAACGGGAAGACCCGGATGACCGACCGACCCCATTTAACCGATACTTAAGCCTTGCTTCAAGAAAAGGACACGTTAATTAAAGATATTTCTATTTTTATCTTTTTTCTGTATTTACTAAATTTTATCATTTCTTTGCAGTTCACAACCTAAATTGATGTTTATTTCTTTTCTTACAATATGTAGTTAGAAGAGGGATACCCTTTTCTGAAGACAGTCAACCAAGGTATTTTTAGAGTGCTTCCTTTCACAATATCTTGATGCTATCTTTCATGAGATGGACAATTCCTTTGAAGTTTACCAACCGTGATTAATCTAAAATAGTCCCCTGTAATTATTTGCTTTCTCCCATCAGTGAGCAGGAAGATTGTTTGCTTCAGCTAGCAGAACAATTGATTTCCTTATTTTTGCTAATACTTGGGTGACTTCCAGCTGCATTTGGTAATTGATACTAATCAAGGGTCTCCCTCCAAACGCCTGATTCGCCGGGTATGTGATTACAGAGTTCTAAAGCAACTGTCTTCCTAATGTATCTACACTCGTGTGCATTGTTTCAATTATTATCAAATATTGTGAAGAACCAAATAAATAAAATGAAAATGAAAAGGTAAGAGTTATAAATCAGTAATCAGTAGATAAGGCTTTTTTGACTGAGGGTTAGTTTTAGTGTCATTCAGGACACTAATGATTACATGTTTGTCTAACCATGTACTGAATTCCTCCTTACCGAAATGTCTTGATAAGCAGAGCGGATGCTAATTTGTGATAACTATTACTTAAAATATATTGATAATATAACTACAAGCCATCTACATCATGGTTTGCTAACTCCAATAATTGAAAGCAGAGCTATTGTAGTAGAAGTTTTCAGAATTAGCAAACCAAAGCCAAATTTGCAGTTAACTCAGCATAGGCTGACTGTATGTAATTTTTTGATTGACCACAAGTATTGTGTGATGACCCATCATTTCTTTTCAACAGACTCCATTATGTATTTCATAAATAATTTGGAGGCAGAATACAACAGTCGAAGGATAGATAACTCTACTCTTAATGGACAGTGTGTACCATTAGACATTATTTTTAAGGAAATGGACTTCTTATTGACGAATGTACATTCTGAAAACACTACCATTATATGCTCAAATCTGATGACAGAACTTTTTGAAAAGAAAGAAAGATTCGTATTTATCAGCGATGGAGACTTCGGAAGAAAAGCATTTGTGCAATACGTTTGTTCTCTTTTATCAAAATCAGATACGAACATGTGTATAATTTTCTACCTGGACCTTTCAGAACTAAGAACCGATATGTCAGTAATCGATGCAGTTGATACCAAATTGAACAAAGATGAAGCAATTTCGAAAGATTTTATTGAAAAAATTATTGAATCGCAGAGATGTGTATTTGTGCTTGATAAAATCATTCAACCGGGTATTTTTCAAGAAGAACAAGGACAAGACCCTAGGCGTCTGGATGCCTGTGAAATAACTGTTAATGACTTACTAACATCTGATTTATCCCGTAGATTCAAAAATGTGCGTTGTTTGCTTTGTTTTAGTAATACTAGTAATATTGATTCAGTCATCACAGGACCGAAAGTTATAGTTAGACTTGCTTCACCGACTTCTGCAAATTTAAAGGCATACGTAACGAACATTTTCAAATGTTACCGATCATTGCCAGCAGAAACAATGAGAGAACAAAATGATCTACAAAAGGAGAAATTTGATAGTGTCAATTCAGAGTTAAAGGCAGTTAGCGAGAAGGAAGATATTGAAAAAGATTTTGCATGGGTAACCAAAATGATAGAAAACAAGGAGAGCATGGTCAATGAAGTTAACTTGAGTCCACCCTTACTAATTTTATTCATTCACGTAATCGCCTCACATGGTAAAAGGGAAGGCACAGATTACTTACAGTGTCAACTCAATAGACTATCCTACCTGACACGATTAGTACTATATTGTCTACAAGTTGAATATACGCACAGTCAGGGGGAAACAGAGAGTTTTGAACAACTTGTAGAAACCTTGGGACAAGCTTGCTATAAAAACATAGCAAAGGATACACCGGCACCAGAAAAGTTTGAACTGATTTCCATGTACACAAGGGCTGAACTGGAAAGAAGAATAAGTACATCACACTTTTTCACAGCCCTTTCTGTTGGTATCTTGAAACTTGAACAGAGCAGCAATTCCAGTTATGATACCAGTGAAAAGGGTAAATTTTTGTCTTATGATAGCAAAGTTGTGTTCCGCCATCCATACATTCAAGAGTTTTTAGCCGCACACGCCATCAGCATCGACAAAGATACTTTTAAAAAGAATGTAAAATCTGTTTGTTTAAGTAAAGACAAAAGGATGGAACGAGTGATACGATTTATTTATGCATCAAAAACCGAACTACGTCCCATACTATCAGCTCAGTTATTGGAAGAATTGAAATGGAACATTTTAATTGACTGCCTGTTTGAATCTGACAATGACGCCGATTTTAACATAATCAAGTCAAAACTTTCTTCTTGGATAGGAGGATACGCAGTAAACATAAAAGATATGAACAATGACTGCCACAGAATGGCTGTTTCCAGATTCTGCACATCTTTAATCAAGAACGATGTAAGTATCAATTCGGTTTAAACTTTGTAAATGTTGGCTCTTTCATTTTGTTGTTATCAGTAAACGGTCTAATCGAGGTTATTAGACGTAGTGAGAGAATTCCGTAAGACGACAAATGCAACAAACTGAATGCTCACAACGCCTACTTTTTGAAAGCATCGTGCCGAAAAGGGAACCGCTTGTTCAGAGATAATAACAGAATTGTACCTACAGTAGAGTACATCAGACCAAGGGTATCTTAACCCAACGAAGGCCATAAAAATTTGGATGAACTACTCTTTAAGTCCAGTCATGCAATTAGGGTCTACGGGGCAGCCCAAAACTAAGCCATTAAAAACAATGTTTATCGAGAAGTATTGTGCCGCAACGGTATTGCCGTGCAGGGTTTGTTTTATTCCAAGTTCGTAGTGAGTTTGTTAGCACAGCCAGGCGCGGATCCAGGGGGGCCTGGGGGGCCCGCCCCCCCCCCCGCCAGGAAAAAAAAGCGAAAGGAGAAAAAAGGAAGAAAAAGAAAAAAAAGAAAAGGAGAAAGAAAAATTAAGAGCAAAAAATGAATAAAAGTGTCTAAGAACGTATTCAAAGTATGTATTTCTGTAGGGGTTGGGTGGAGCTATAGCTAGATTATCTCTTTAGATATCTTTCAAAGTAGTTGGCGACGAAAGGAGAGCTACAATGTTCGAAAACAGGTGAATAGCTGAGTAATGATCCTTGACTTAAGATCTAAATAAGTAAACATCGTGACATATCCAGTATGGGCCCGGCTAGCTGCACTGAAATGTAGTAACAATTTTGCGTTAAAGCGTGAAATTTTTGGTAATCTACAGAAGACAAGCTGCCAGGTGACATGATAAAAAAAAAAGTTTTAAAATGAACTTAAAAGGCTTTTAAGCTACAGACAGTGGCGTCGGCACAGTGGGCAATGGGTGACGTGTGTCCCCCTCCCCCATCGATTCTTGAAAATTTTTAAAATGGTCCCCAAAGTCGTTTAAGCTACAGATTTCTGTGGAGGGTGTAGGGTGAGATGTGTTTTTGATGATTGGTTTATTTTTCTAACCATTTTATTTCACAAACTGTTCTCAAAGTATCATAAGTTTTGGAAATTCTTGACAAATTCCAAATTTTCGCACGCTCCGCTAACGTCAAGCCTTGTGTGAGAGTTGTCTTTATTATCAATAGCTTTCGGTAACTACTCACGGAGGAACAAAGGAGCAAAAGTGCTTTTTAAGAATTCTGAGTCAGAAGATTCGTTTCTGAATAGCATAGGTTGGTGGGAAAGTGAAAGTGTCCAATGCAGGTTCTGAATGCAGGTTTTGTCATGGACTAATATTTTATTCAAAATTTCGGCGCGCTTCGCGCGCATACGACAGGGTTTACACCCGATTTCATATACCATTGACAAAGCTATGACGCAAGAAATTATTCCAATGCAAACATTTTTGTAAAACGTACATCTCCTTCTCTGTAGGGCTCTCATCATTATGGGATCTTTGACTAATCTAGTCTAGCACATGATTTGAAAGATTGACAGTACGTTATTGCCGTTGCTTATTTTCCAAACATTTTACCGCGACGTTCAATAACGACGAAAATCTTTCTGAAACGAATATTACCCGTCCACCATCCCTCTTGCTATACCTAAAAAGAATGTGATATATCATCTCTCCTCCCATATGGATGTCAGGTTGTGAGAGTCCTGTTGGTCCCCCTTTTCAGTGTACAATTAATGCAGAGCTCCCGGGAGGCTCTATACGGAAAATTTTCGGCGCGCTTCGCGCGCAATTGTTTACGCTTACGGAGAGAGGTACGTTTTTATTGAGTGATGGATTTATTCTTATCACTTTTTACCAAAAATCATTTGAAATCTTTCACGATTTTTGCAAAGTCTTCTCAATATTTCTTGATTTTCGCTTGATCTGCGTACTTTTAGCCTTGAATTGCTCCTTTTACTATTAATAAGGTCCCAAACGTATTCGCATTACTCATCGGTGGGGTTCTACCATAAGCCAAATATTTGTGTGCATAAACGTGATTTCAGAGGAGCCAGCATTGTAAGGATGTAAAGCAACTTATATTTATTTTGTCACCCTCCTCTTCTTATGAGAACTGAAAACTTAGTATCGAACCCACCTTCTAATTGATATAGATACATAAAGGGAATTGACACCGTTAGTCATAGCAATGGTTTTAAATGTAAATTCAAATTTTCGGCGCGCTTCGCGCGCAATTGTTTCATCTAACGTCCTAAACCCGAATACCGTATAACGAAAATCAAACACACATTATGGCAAAAATCATCTCAAGTTACCTACAAGGGCTCATAATGTTGGCGTGTAAGTTTTAAGATAACTTATATTCTCCGGAACTTCTGTAGGTACATATAGTAACTTATACTGAGCCATACACATCAAATTCCATGAAACATCAAAAGGTATATCTCACTGACGTAAGAACTGGAGGTCGATTTCTGTGCTCTTAAAATGCAATATTGCGAGAGCTTCCGGGGGCTTCGCCCCCTGGACCCCCACCAGGGGCCCTAACGCGGGCACCTGGACCCCACGGGTAGGAACTCGCGCTTCGCGCTCGGGGTCCACCTTCGGTGCACATGAGATTTTCCATCTTGGGCCCCCCTCCCCTCAAAATTTCTGGATCCGCGCCTGTCGAAGCATGTGTGTCTCCACACCGTGATCGTGATTTCACTTTTCCCGTACTGGAATCCAAATTTTCCTGAAATCGCCAAGTCGGCTCGGCATTTCCCGAAATTAGGCATTTTTGTATTGCAATAATTTCTCACCCACATTCATTTGTTCCGATTCCCGCACAAGAACTCAGCCAATATAGCACATGCATTGCATTGGCAGGAGGACTGGAGAGGGGTGAGCTGTGAAAATCGCACTCCCAGCGCCAGTGCGGGAACTTCCCCGTATTTCATTGTTCCTTATCAACTCAATCGAAATCGTAACTGAAAAAAGACATCTCGATGATCTCGCGGGAAATTTCGATCCACGGATTGTCGTGAGAAGTGGAAACACTGTCTCGAAGTCAGAAATCTGCCAGTTTTACAGCCGCTACTGTCTGCTAGGACTCCGAGTTAGGCCGCGCCGCCACGGAAACCCGGCAACGACGGAAGGGGGCGGGGGTCATTCTTCACATTACCCTTTTCAAATTGCTATTTCGTAACACGGTGCTGGCCACTCAGTCAGTCAGAACTGGTCTGGTGGGCCTAGCCCCATTTGCCAATAACTGTATTTTTTTTACATGCCCCTGATTTCCAGTGGGGGGGGGGCGTCTGGGAGGGCGTGGGATTTTGGTGGGGGGGGGGGGCGTGCGCCCCCAAGCCCCCCCCCCCTAGCTATGCCAGTGACTTAGACTCACCAATACTCTAGTTGTAGTTCTGCTTCATTTTGTTGTGTTAATATCGTGTAATAGACATGAATGATAAAAATAACCGTTCAACCACAACTGAATGCCACACATGTTTTTTAACTTTCACCATTTTATCTATCTTTTTCTTTTTTATTGAGAAAATTCTATCACATATATACATTATGAACGAATATATGGAAAAGCATTTGCATTTTGTTCAGTGATAAACATTACATGAAATCACAACTCAGAGGATTGCATACTCTGACCAGACATTAAGAAATTGGTCATGATTGTAATGAATTCACTTGACACATTTTTCTACTTTAAGAATTCTCTTAAATGACAAAGAAAAGAGAAAAAGGGGGGACTTATGCAGACTTGAACCTACATTTATGAACATGATATTTATATATGACAGCTAAGTAATTAAGTGCCGGAATATCTGTGCCATAGCCATGATAACGTACAATTAAACATTTAGATGAATAGTAAAATGTCTGATAATTTTTCTGTTGTCCACAAATTACGTTGATCAATTAGATGCTGTTTACGAGGGCACATGCAGAAGAAATGTAAAATTGCTTCCTTCTCTTGCTTACAAAAAGTGCACAGATCATTCATTCTCCCTGAGTCTAATACGATGTAGTAATACATTTGTACATAGAAAGGTATTATTAATTTGATACTGAAACCATGTAAGTGTTAAAGAAGTTCTACTTCGAAAGTTAATTTATAATTGCATTTCCATATCTCATCAGTAATAGATATGTTAAGAATACCATTCCACTTTTCTCTTAAACGAATATTGAAGTAACAAAGGGTGTTACTACAATATCATATAATACCCGACAGCATTTATCGAATAACACACCATAAATTGAAGGTCTTAAAGACATGGGGCTTTAGAATAAATCTGAAAAGAGCGGTTGGCTGATAAAATATCAGTACGGAGATCAATGAAAGCAAAGGAATCAATGTTCACCCCTAAGTGATCATTAATGATCTCATAGTCATAAAATTTTCTCTCTTCATCAAAGAAGTCATTAACGAAACATAATTTTCGGCTATAGAAAGCAAGAACATTGACAAGGTAGCCATCTATTTGGAATAGATCATTGTCCCATTCCCTTTAGGTCAAGAATTCTATGGGTTTCCTAAGCTTACAGCAATATTTGTATTGAGATCTACCCAAGCGGAAAGCACGATAACACAAAAGGGAATTTTTATCGTATTAACAAAAGATGTAATGTAGTGAATACTTTTACCAAATAAATTGCGTAGATCTCTATGTATGTCATGGAATAAGATGAACCAACCGTTACCATTATACATTTGTCTAATCTAAAGATAAGGTAAATAATGTCTAAAATCATTTCTTTCAAATTCGTGACCCAGAGGTGGCACCAGGTGGGGGGTAGGCATAGGCGTACGAAGCTTTTCGAGATTGGGTGGGGCTGAACATTGTTTCGGATCCCCGTCCTGGGGGAGGGAGTGTCCCCATCCCCCTTTGGAAAATTTTGGGGTATTTGAGGGTCCTCAGATGCAATTTGGTGCAAAATTTTGGACAAACTTTAAAAAAAATTACTGCAAAAGTTTGACATTTCTTACAGAAAAGACAAATAAAGGGGTTTTGCCCTCGGATCTTGGGGGCGGAAGCATACTTCAGCCCCCCACATTTTTAACTGGGGGCCCCGCTTCCTACACCTATGACTGGGGCTATGGCCCCCGTCTGGGAAGGCAGGCCCCCTGTCAGGGAATTTTTACAATTTCGTGGGGGAGTCTTCGTCGATACGATAAAGTATGCAGTCCCCGACGGCTACTAGTCGCACCAACAGTTTATTTGTTTTTTGCTCGCAAGAGGACAATTTCTCTAATAAGACCCCAAAATTTTCGGCGCGCTAGCGCGCTGTGTAGAGTCACTCCAATTTCTTCAATGGTTCCATTCCACATAGCTAGATAGCACAAGTCCTGTCTACCTTACCAAGTAACATGTTGGTAGAGTACACAGTTTATGTAGAGGTCGTCAATTTCATTCCATATCGCGAAGCCTAGTTGCTGTTCTCTTGTGGGTGTCATGCGGTAAGACCAGTTGGTCAGCGACTCACGGAGCAAAGTTTGCTACTTCATCGGTAGTCCAGGTGGTTTCGATACAATGTATGGTATCCCCGAAACCGTGACGGTCTACAACTCCAACTACAATTTTTCTTTATGTTCTTAATGATTATATGTTTTTTGTGTAAGCCTACATAAAGTTTTCGCGCGCTTTGCGATTTTACGATTCAGATTCAAAAGAACACTATCAGTGCTCAACTCGGCTCTTGAAGTATTAAGTGACATTATGCAAAGTATGCCAGGCAATGGCAAGGGACAGTTAGGCTCCATATCCACTTCTCACCATCCTCTCGACATAGGGGCTGTGGGAACTTGGGGTCGTTGGCATGGCCAAACCTCATGGCCTTAGCCAGCGATGCGTCTCGCCGTCTTTGAGATGGCTAAATTTGAATGAGAGACGGCCAGATTTGAGCAGGACGACTTTTGAGACGCCAATAAATCGCTTGGTCTAGCCTACCAAATTGAGTGCGATTTAATGATTATTTTTTAATGTTTGGATGCCTAAAAAATTCAGTGAGGCATAGGTGTTTTTACAGCTTTGTGAGCATGATTTTTACCCTAATTATGTAAAAAAAAAAAAACGTTGCTTCCAGGGGGTTTCTCCCCCTGGATCCCAGCTGAAGAGAGTTTCGCGCTTCGCGCTGGCCCCTACGGCGCCAGATGGATACTAGTAGTGCCTGGTGACTCAATAACAAGTGAAACGCCGTCCTTTAACATCCTGGCTAAGGGCCTGCCCGGCCCCGCTGTTGCCGGGGAAATTCTGTCGCCACCCATGGTCGGTATACTTATTTTGACTTTCAAAAGGGTCATTTTTGCGATAAAACTTAAATTTTCGGTGCGCTTTGCCCACTCTTCCTCAGTTCCGTTACTTATAACTTAATATAGTACCCTTCCCACCTTTTCAAGTAACTTAATAAGTAGAATACATGGATTTATATCAATGTAGGGAATTTCATCTCATTTCGCTAAACCTAGGTAATGTTCTCTTATGTCTGTCATGTCTGTCGTGCGGAACGGCTAGTGACTCGAGGAGGGAAGTGAAATGTAAGTTATGACCGATATATTGGCCCAACTGCCCGGACAATTGACCTATATGAGCTTTAAATAGATACAGATTCCTTTTTAGTGTAGACTTACCCAAAAGCAATTTGCGTGCTTCGCGCGCTTTGCAATTTCACAGTTAAGAATCCGGGAAAAAAACATAAAATCAGCTTGGAACTATGTTCCTCAAATATAATACAAAGTGCATGCAACATGTGCCCGCAATGGCATGGTATAGTACACAGATTTCTTCAAATCCACCCTCATCAACCCCTCCACGGCATCGGGACTGTCGGGGCTTCGGGTGGCTGGCCCCCCGTCGGGCAACTCCTGGCGCCACCCTGTCGTGACCAGACATTCTTTGCCATTAGGTATAAGTCAGATGCAACCCATGTTAAAAACTACAATTACTCACATTTTTTGTAACCATAGGAAATGATGCATGAGTAATGAGGCTAAGTAGAAGCATTGTCATGCAATGACTGCCTTTAGACTCGTCACAAAATAATCAGTATCAACTCAATGAGCCCAAACAAGTTAAAAAAGACGCTACAAATTTGTGACAAACCTTTCGTCTGGGTTTAGGAGCAATATAAGTTAGTTTTGAAAGAGCGAGTGACTTGACTACAGTTATTTTACCCAATACTGTCCCCTGACGTTTAGACCAATGTGTTAAAACTCCTTACATAGCATCTAAGGGCTTGTTATAGTTTGGATGCACCATTTGCTTTACGTCCGTATTAAAGGCGACACCAAGAATATTGTATTTATCTTTTACCCAATCTGAACTACACCTCGACAAAATCGGGTTATAACTCTGTTTGTAACCAGTCCAGACGGCGTTTGTTTTTTTTGTACGTTAACTTTTAACCCTGGCATAACTAGAAATCATCTGAGATTTGCAAGGTTCTAAACAATAGAGTTTTTTGATCCCTCAAGAATGAGAAGTGTGTCGTCGGCATAGCGACTAATTTTAGATTCCCTTTCCCCAACAGGTATTCCCTTCACGAAGTGGTTCCCCCCCCCCCAAAAAAAGAGGCATCCATTCAGACTCGGATGTTTATTGCTTCCCATACTTTAAAGAGTAAAGCAAATTTTATCGTTTAGAAGCTATCCTTCTAAACCCTGGGCTCCACGATCACTTAAAGGTTTGATGTTACAACGATTAAACATATTTCGTAGATTGTAGGAGGTATCCAGTTTTGTTTTGAGTATATATTCTCATAAAACCTTTTTAATTAGGTTAGCACTTCGGTTATGGACGATACCTCTTGGGCTAATTAACTGGGAAATACTTGTATTAGTGAAATTTCATTTTACTGGACACAGGAATAACGTGTAGGGTTTCCCACTTTCACATCCAAAGGGAACGTGCTCTGAGAAGAACTCCTTCTAAAGGCTTTATTCGGATATTTTCAATAAGATTCTTCTTTTTCTGCATTATGGTAACAGACTCTTCCGTGAGATTTACTTCTAGTAACTCAATTTCATCAGCCAGTTTATGTTCTTTTTGAAGTAATTCCTGCTTCCGCCATAAAGAGTACGATATCAGGTTCCCACAAATATTTATTAATAAAATCTCCAAGAAGAGAAAATTACAAATTTTAAACTGTGTATTTACTTTAGGGATAGTATCAAGGTTTTTAACATTAATTGGTGTGACAACATAATTGGACATGGTCTTTCCTATCACACCTCGAATGACACTAAAAAACACAGTATTTCGTAAAAGAGAGGTGTTAAACTTCCAATAAGAACGATCCGGGGATTGATCATTTAGGACAAATTTAATCTGCACTAGAGAAAGATCCGTCCTATAAACGAGGCCAATATCAACAGAATCGAGAAAAGATAATTGAAATGAAGAAATAAAATAACCAATTGCTTCGAAAGGGCTCAATTTTCTCCAAGTATAATTTTTTTTTGTTCCCATGAATAACTCGATAAGGCAAGATAAATGTATTTCTTGCCATTGGGTTATTGTTATGTAAATAAACATCATCAATCTAATGGAGATCTAGAACACAGTTCCAGTGCCCACCCAAAATAACAAGTTTCATTTCATTCTCCTAATAAGTTCTTTATGTGATGGTTAAATTGGACGAGTCCCTTTTCGACCCATAAATCATTAAAATGGTGAAATCGTGACTCTTAATTTCAACCGAAATAGCTACATAACTATCCACCTTGTACTCTACTCTTTTCACTTTTAAGGGGAATTTATTATTCAACACCATAGCTGCCCCTGTTGCATTAGTTCTGTCACCACCAAAATATAATTCATAACTCAATTCTGATCTTAAGGTACATCACATGTTTGATTACCAATGCACTTCTTGTAGTACCGTATATAAATGTTTGCATTTCTTTACGTAGGAAATGTATAAAGTCAGGTCTTCTGTAAAAATTTACTAACCCCTCAAAACTATATCAGGGTTTTCCACCGCAGATCAAAATTCAAATCTGATAAAACATTAAACTATGCCATAATGCTGGGATATAATATCTGAAATTAAAAACGCAAGAAGATGGGAGGAGAGGGCTGAACCTTTACATAGAACAGTAGACACCGAACAAGGAAGGGGAGTGTATACAAGAGAGAAAAGTGCTGTATATTGTATAACACATAAATACAAACAGCCCAGTTGACAGACCAGAAGAGTCTCAAAAACCGCAGTGACGTGGAATAAGGGGTGTCAATCTGTATTTTAAATGTGGGAGTCATGACTTAGCACAAACCAAGCCCTTTGGTTTTGAAGAAGTGGTGTCTTCTTATAGGCCCTTCCCTGTTCCCCTTTTACGATTGCTGACGTTGCCCTCTTCCAGGAGTGTTCAACCAGTCAATCGTGGCCTACTGGTTGACAGCGGACTGATAACAAGTCGACCGGGAGGCGTAGGAAAAAAATGAAAAAATAAAGTTGTGTGTGTGGGTTTGCGATGTTGACACTGGACTGATAGATCTCGGGAGGTTGGCTACTTGAAAAGTAGATTTTGGGTAAAAAAGGTTGGGCTCCCCTGTCCTATTCTAATGAAAATTGGGATTCCAAACTCAACATGACCATCATAGATGATCTGCCAGTTGAAGTACACGGAGGACCACGGAATTACTTTAAGATGTTATTGTCATCATGTCCCAAAATAGCTGAAATCGCGATCCGCAGCATGGATCACTGTCAAAGATCATGGACCCCAACAGTAAAATAAGGGCCATTGACGTGCATTCCAGAAGGGGAGGGGGCGGTACAGCTATCGAAAGTCGTGAAAGTAGTCTATTCCCACCACGGGTCGTAGCTAATTCCTACTGGCTGGATGTTTTTTTCCAACTGAGTTTAAGCGCGCAAATTGCATTTTTGCGTTTGTATATAGCACTGGGAATTCTTCCTTTGTCGCTACATAAAGGCGCCGTTCTGGGGGAGGGGTCTAAGGGGAGAGGGAAAGCCCTCCCCTTTAAGAAATTTTGTTTATTGAAAGTTGCTTAGATGCAAAATGGTGCCCTCTTTAGGACATTTTTGGAACTGATCATACGGCTGAAAATGTCCATAATTTAATGGATTCAGCAGTGGGGATCCTTCCTTTGTCACTACATAAAAGTGCCGTCCTGTACAGTGCTATCTTTGGGACAATTTTTGAGCTGATGATATATGTCCGGAAAAGGTTCACAATTTAGTGAATTCTAAGTTTTGGTTAAAATGAAAAAGGGTTAGTTGTGTAACAGAAGAATACGTTGTCAACAAACCACCCGAAGTCCCACCCCCCCCCCTTTTTGGCTACTTTACCGTCTTCTATTCAGGGAAATTTTATCCAAAAATACGTGCGTGGAGTAAACAGTAACATTCTTGGACTACTTCGAAAATTTTCCTTTTCTTCATTGTGCATTATAAAAGGGCATCTAAGGCTGGCAGATACCTGTACAGACCTCCAGGAAGCTTTAGATTAATTATATAAAATGATGGCAATGATATAAAGCTTATTACCTGACATCCGAATGATAAAAGGTACGACGCAAAGCACTTTACATCTATTGTATTTTTACTGATTTTGAACGAAAATCTAGACGAACAGCTTCAGCAATGGGGAATGGGCAGGGTATAAGAATAGGTGAACTGAGGAAGACGATATTAGAACTCGCTGATAGATATAGCAAAAAGGATGAAGGACTAACAAGCGCATTTAAGAATGCCTTTTCGTCGTAAGTGTATTAACAATCACCATCTATATTTACCGATAATGGCTGTGTGCGGAGCGCCCGGTAATTTTTTTGAAAAATGTATAACGGCAAATACGTACTTTCAAACTTCCACATCATGCTGCAAATCAGATTTAACTTATTGATGCGAGACCCCTAAAGATGTTTGGAGATGTATCTCTGTGTTTCCAAGAGTGGTGTGATCAGAATAGTTTCATATATGATTACCTTCATAATGGTAATGAGACAGAGCGCAAACCGTAACGCATGCGCGTTGAATAAGACGGTAAAAGACAGTTTTGATTCGATTTTACTTGAGGAAAATAACGTTTGTCAGTATTGTCACTTATTCTAATTGGCAAATACATACAAAGTTGGAATAGGCTCAGTCGGAAAATGCGCTAGACTGAGACATCATAAACTCCAAGTGGAATTTCAGATTTTCCGACTATCGTCGTTCTGAAGAACTTGGGGGGGGGGGGAGGGGGGGAGGCTTCCCCACACCCCCGGTCGCAACGGCCCTGTTCCCACTCTTTGTCGTAGTAACATCGCTAATTGTATGGACAGACATCCTATCACCAAACATTTTACTTTTGTTTTCGCTTCGTTTACCCCTGTGTTATGTCGCTACACTGTTGAAAATTTCTATAAATTCACACAGATACAAGTCATATAGTATGAAAGAAAACTTTATCACCAAATCATATAGTATGGAAGAAAACTTTCCCATCCCCCAGGGGTGGCACCAGGATTTGCCCGACATGGGGAGGAGACAGCGACCCGAAGCCCCGACAGCCAGGATACCGTCAAGGGGTTGGTGAGGGGATTTGAAGAAAACCTGTGTGCTAATACCATGCAATTGCGGGGCATATATTGAATAACATTTGCATACGCTAGAGAAAAATGTTTCTCCCTGAATCTAAACTGTGGAAAAACGCGCGAAGCACGAGAAAATTCGGGGGGTTAGCATACACTATAAATAATCTGTATTTATTTAAAGCTTATATGGGTCTATTGTCCGGGCATTGTCCGGGCAGTTGTTCCCTATCAGGCACAACTTACACTGTGCTTTCCTCCTCGAGTCACTAGCCGTACCGCACGACAGACACAAGAGAACCTTAACTAAGATTAGCGAAATGAGATGAAATTCCTGACATTATAAATCCATGTATTTTACTTATTAACTTGTTACTGGAAAAGATGATAAGGGTTACTACTTTATTAGCTATTAGTAACGAAACTGAGGAAGAGTGGGCAAAGTGTTCCGAAAATTTTGGGTTTTATCACAGAGAAATGACCCTTCTGAAAGCCTACCATGGGTGGCGACAGAATTTTCCCGACAGAGGCCGGGTCATGCCAGAGCACCCAAGTTCCGACAGCCCCTATTTCGAAGGGGTTGTGAGAAAGGAATATGAAGGAGCCTTCATATCTCATGCCACTGCAGGGTGTATTTTGCACAATATCACTTAGGCCTAATGCTTCGAAAGCCGAGTTGAGCACTGAAAGTGTTCTTTCTAGTCTGAATCCTGAAATTGCAAAGAGCGCGAAAATATTGGTAGGCTTACACAAATAACATATGTAATCCTTAAAAACAAAATGAAAAAATAAATTAAAAACAGAAAATGTAGGGTTGGTAGACCGTATCGGGGATAACATACATTATGTCAAACCACCTGGACTACCCGATGAAATAGTCAAACTTTGTCCGTGAGTCGCTCACCAACTGACCTACCACGTGACACACACAAGATAACAGCAATTAGACATTGTGATATGGGATGAGATTTAAGACCTACATAACCTGTGTACTGTGCCTACCTGTTACTTGGTAACGTTGATAGGATTTACGCTATCTAGCCTTGTGGAATGGAATTATTGTAGAAACTGGAGTGACTCTTGAGCGCGCTTAGCGCGCCAAAAATCTGGGTTCTTATTATAGAATTGTTCTCTTCAAAGCAAAAACAGATGCCGTCGGACACTTTCGATAGGACTCAACTTCTCATACGATGATATGAATGCAGAATACTGAGACACGTAAGCCCTAATCAAATAGAGCCACGACACTACTCTTTTATGAAATGTGGGGGGGGGGGGGGGCATTTGATATTGTGTCCCCATTTTTAATGATTTTGGGAAAACATGACTTTCCCCAAATTATATCTTAAATTTTTTCCAAAATTTCATTTTGAAGAAATAAGCCCCCTTATGTTTTTAAAGAAACCCAATGCCAAAAGGGGTTTGGGATTTTTTCTTTTTCACGGGGCCATTTTTAAAATTTTGAATAAAAGAAAGAATTAAAAAATTTGGGAAAAAATTAAAGCTTACTTAGGGGTTTAATTTTACCCCCTTAAGGAAAAAAGGAAAAGTTAGAGTTTTCAGAAAAACTTCTCTCTTTTATCAACATGAAATGGTTGGCAGTAATGTTTCATTATTATCTTTTTAACCTTTTATTTGTGTTTCATTGAATTTCTTTCACAAGGTACAATAAAATTGTTTTCTTATTTACTTCAAAGTGGATGTTGACCAAACTTATTAAGTCATAATTGAAAGTCCGTCATGTGGCATAAAGTCATATCAAAAATCTCAAACGAAACTCACTCAAATGACGTACTCTTTAATGAGGAATTAATATCCGGATGGAGGTCTAAACTCTTCCTGTCTAGTGTATATTTTGGTTTCCAGGTATATGATAATTCTTATATCTTACCTGTTGTATTGGTCACTGTTTGTTACCAACCCCGTCATCCTCATGAAAGAAATTAAAGTCTTTTGCACCATTGACAAGGATACCGAAACAACAAGCAAAGTCAAGATGGGTATGAAGCGAGTCAAATACACAACCAGCTGAAAATTTTATCCCTCTGCAGTAATTTGATACGGTTATCTTAAACTTTTTGGAAAGGGAGATTAAATTTAAAAACAAACCTGTCGTTACTTCAGTTGTGGGAACGGTCGTTGTAACACTTTCAGTTGTTATCACTGTCGTTTCGACAGGGGTTGTTACTATTGTTGTGGGAGGTTCTGTTGTGACTATTGTGGTGTCTGGTTGAGTCGTTTCAACAAGAGTCGTTTGAGATTCAGTTGAGGGCACAGCCGTGGTTACACTTTCAGTTGTTATTACTGTAGTTTCAAGAGGGGTTGTAACTTCTGTTGTAGGGAGATCTGTTGTGATTTGCGTGGTGTCTTGTCGGGTAGTTTCCATTGGAGTCGTTTGAGATTCCGTTGTTGGGGCGGCCGTACTTATGTCAACAGTCGTCGCATCTGTTGTTTGGAGAGGAGTCGTAACTTTTGTAGTAGTTGCTTCTGCAGTTGTAATCTGGGTTGTTTCAGCTTGTGTTGTAGCAACTGTAGATTGTGTCTCGGTTGTCGATTGTGTCGTTTGGCCTATCGAAAAAGTCAAACCTTCTACTTACTTTTCACGTCGACGATTATATCATTGGTCTTCGGATACGTGTCCAAAGGTTGTACTTCACAATGGGATTGTATACACAGACCTTGACTTATTTTCAATAACTGAAGTTGCTTCTGCAATTCCATTTTGACTCACTTACCTAAACACTTTCATTCTCTAACACTTTTCTATAAATATTGACATATGAGCAATAAATGACAAACCTGTTGTGACTTGGGTGGTTGGAGCAGCAGTAGATACTCCAACAGTTGTTTCAACAACGGTCGTCAGTGATTCTGTCGTGGCTGCCTTTGTGGTTGGTGCCTCCGTGGTTCCTTCTGTGGTGATCAATTCAGTTGTTTGATCTATAAAAAGAATGTTCCACTTACGGTAAAAATTGTAAATACAGCTTACTGTCCTCAGCATTATGATGTCCCTTGAATTGGATAGATCTTGAAGTGGCACTCAATGTTGAAGCTGTCAGATGCTTTCACTGAATATGTAACTTCTCTCTTTTATCAACATGAAATGGTTGGCAGTGATGTTTCATTATTATCTTTTTAACCTTTTATTTGTGTTTCATTGAATTTCTTTCACAAGGTACAATAAAATTGTTTTCTTATTTACTTCAAAGTGGATGTTGACCAAACTTATTAAGTCATAATTGAAAGTCCGTCATGTGGCATAAAGTCATATCAAAAATCTCAAACGAAACTCACTCAAATGACGTACTCTTTAATGAGGAATTAATATCCGGATGGAGGTCTAAACTCTTCCTGTCTAGTGTATATTTTGGTTTCCAGGTATATGATAATTCTTATATCTTACCTGTTGTATTGGTCACTGTTTGTTACCAACCCCGTCATCCTCATGAAAGAAATTAAAGTCTTTTGCACCATTGACAAGGATACCGAAACAACAAGCAAAGTCAAGATGGGTATGAAGCGAGTCAAATACACAACCAGCTGAAAATTTTATCCCTCTGCAGTAATTTGATACGGTTATCTTAAACTTTTTGGAAAGGGAGATTAAATTTAAAAACAAACCTGTCGTTACTTCAGTTGTGGGAACGGTCGTTGTAACACTTTCAGTTGTTATCACTGTCGTTTCGACAGGGGTTGTTACTATTGTTGTGGGAGGTTCTGTTGTGACTATTGTGGTGTCTGGTTGAGTCGTTTCAACAAGAGTCGTTTGAGATTCAGTTGAGGGCACAGCCGTGGTTACACTTTCAGTTGTTATTACTGTAGTTTCAAGAGGGGTTGTAACTTCTGTTGTAGGGAGATCTGTTGTGATTTGCGTGGTGTCTTGTCGGGTAGTTTCCATTGGAGTCGTTTGAGATTCCGTTGTTGGGGCGGCCGTACTTATGTCAACAGTCGTCGCATCTGTTGTTTGGAGAGGAGTCGTAACTTTTGTAGTAGTTGCTTCTGCAGTTGTAATCTGGGTTGTTTCAGCTTGTGTTGTAGCAACTGTAGATTGTGTCTCGGTTGTCGATTGTGTCGTTTGGCCTATCGAAAAAGTCAAACCTTCTACTTACTTTTCACGTCGACGATTATATCATTGGTCTTCGGATACGTGTCCAAAGGTTGTACTTCACAATGGGATTGTATACACAGACCTTGACTTATTTTCAATAACTGAAGTTGCTTCTGCAATTCCATTTTGACTCACTTACCTAAACACTTTCATTCTCTAACACTTTTCTATAAATATTGACATATGAGCAATAAATGACAAACCTGTTGTGACTTGGGTGGTTGGAGCAGCAGTAGATACTCCAACAGTTGTTTCAACAACGGTCGTCAGTGATTCTGTCGTGGCTGCCTTTGTGGTTGGTGCCTCCGTGGTTCCTTCTGTGGTGATCAATTCAGTTGTTTGATCTATAAAAAGAATGTTCCACTTACGGTAAAAATTGTAAATACAGCTTACTGTCCTCAGCATTATGATGTCCCTTGAATTGGATAGATCTTGAAGTGGCACTCAATGTTGAAGCTGTCAGATGCTTTCACTGAATATGTAACTTCTCTCTTTTATCAACATGAAATGGTTGGCAGTGATGTTTCATTATTATCTTTTTAACCTTTTATTTGTGTTTCATTGAATTTCTTTCACAAGGTACAATAAAATTGTTTTCTTATTTACTTCAAAGTGGATGTTGACCAAACTTATTAAGTCATAATTGAAAGTCCGTCATGTGGCATAAAGTCATATCAAAAATCTCAAACGAAACTCACTCAAATGACGTACTCTTTAATGAGGAATTAATATCCGGATGGAGGTCTAAACTCTTCCTGTCTAGTGTATATTTTGGTTTCCAGGTATATGATAATTCTTATATCTTACCTGTTGTATTGGTCACTGTTTGTTACCAACCCCGTCATCCTCATGAAAGAAATTAAAGTCTTTTGCACCATTGACAAGGATACCGAAACAACAAGCAAAGTCAAGATGGGTATGAAGCGAGTCAAATACACAACCAGCTGAAAATTTTATCCCTCTGCAGTAATTTGATACGGTTATCTTAAACTTTTTGGAAAGGGAGATTAAATTTAAAAACAAACCTGTCGTTACTTCAGTTGTGGGAACGGTCGTTGTAACACTTTCAGTTGTTATCACTGTCGTTTCGACAGGGGTTGTTACTATTGTTGTGGGAGGTTCTGTTGTGACTATTGTGGTGTCTGGTTGAGTCGTTTCAACAAGAGTCGTTTGAGATTCAGTTGAGGGCACAGCCGTGGTTACACTTTCAGTTGTTATTACTGTAGTTTCAAGAGGGGTTGTAACTTCTGTTGTAGGGAGATCTGTTGTGATTTGCGTGGTGTCTTGTCGGGTAGTTTCCATTGGAGTCGTTTGAGATTCCGTTGTTGGGGCGGCCGTACTTATGTCAACAGTCGTCGCATCTGTTGTTTGGAGAGGAGTCGTAACTTTTGTAGTAGTTGCTTCTGCAGTTGTAATCTGGGTTGTTTCAGCTTGTGTTGTAGCAACTGTAGATTGTGTCTCGGTTGTCGATTGTGTCGTTTGGCCTATCGAAAAAGTCAAACCTTCTACTTACTTTTCACGTCGACGATTATATCATTGGTCTTCGGATACGTGTCCAAAGGTTGTACTTCACAATGGGATTGTATACACAGACCTTGACTTATTTTCAATAACTGAAGTTGCTTCTGCAATTCCATTTTGACTCACTTACCTAAACACTTTCATTCTCTAACACTTTTCTATAAATATTGACATATGAGCAATAAATGACAAACCTGTTGTGACTTGGGTGGTTGGAGCAGCAGTAGATACTCCAACAGTTGTTTCAACAACGGTCGTCAGTGATTCTGTCGTGGCTGCCTTTGTGGTTGGTGCCTCCGTGGTTCCTTCTGTGGTGATCAATTCAGTTGTTTGATCTATAAAAAGAATGTTCCACTTACGGTAAAAATTGTAAATACAGCTTACTGTCCTCAGCATTATGATGTCCCTTGAATTGGATAGATCTTGAAGTGGCACTCAATGTTGAAGCTGTCAGATGCTTTCACTGAATATGTAACTTCTCTCTTTTATCAACATGAAATGGTTGGCAGTAATGTTTCATTATTATCTTTTTAACCTTTTATTTGTGTTTCATTGAATTTCTTTCACAAGGTACAATAAAATTGTTTTCTTATTTACTTCAAAGTGGATGTTGACCAAACTTATTAAGTCATAATTGAAAGTCCGTCATGTGGCATAAAGTCATATCAAAAATCTCAAACGAAACTCACTCAAATGACGTACTCTTTAATGAGGAATTAATATCCGGATGGAGGTCTAAACTCTTCCTGTCTAGTGTATATTTTGGTTTCCAGGTATATGATAATTCTTATATCTTACCTGTTGTATTGGTCACTGTTTGTTACCAACCCCGTCATCCTCATGAAAGAAATTAAAGTCTTTTGCACCATTGACAAGGATACCGAAACAACAAGCAAAGTCAAGATGGGTATGAAGCGAGTCAAATACACAACCAGCTGAAAATTTTATCCCTCTGCAGTAATTTGATACGGTTATCTTAAACTTTTTGGAAAGGGAGATTAAATTTAAAAACAAACCTGTCGTTACTTCAGTTGTGGGAACGGTCGTTGTAACACTTTCAGTTGTTATCACTGTCGTTTCGACAGGGGTTGTTACTATTGTTGTGGGAGGTTCTGTTGTGACTATTGTGGTGTCTGGTTGAGTCGTTTCAACAAGAGTCGTTTGAGATTCAGTTGAGGGCACAGCCGTGGTTACACTTTCAGTTGTTATTACTGTAGTTTCAAGAGGGGTTGTAACTTCTGTTGTAGGGAGATCTGTTGTGATTTGCGTGGTGTCTTGTCGGGTAGTTTCCATTGGAGTCGTTTGAGATTCCGTTGTTGGGGCGGCCGTACTTATGTCAACAGTCGTCGCATCTGTTGTTTGGAGAGGAGTCGTAACTTTTGTAGTAGTTGCTTCTGCAGTTGTAATCTGGGTTGTTTCAGCTTGTGTTGTAGCAACTGTAGATTGTGTCTCGGTTGTCGATTGTGTCGTTTGGCCTATCGAAAAAGTCAAACCTTCTACTTACTTTTCACGTCGACGATTATATCATTGGTCTTCGGATACGTGTCCAAAGGTTGTACTTCACAATGGGATTGTATACACAGACCTTGACTTATTTTCAATAACTGAAGTTGCTTCTGCAATTCCATTTTGACTCACTTACCTAAACACTTTCATTCTCTAACACTTTTCTATAAATATTGACATATGAGCAATAAATGACAAACCTGTTGTGACTTGGGTGGTTGGAGCAGCAGTAGATACTCCAACAGTTGTTTCAACAACGGTCGTCAGTGATTCTGTCGTGGCTGCCTTTGTGGTTGGTGCCTCCGTGGTTCCTTCTGTGGTGATCAATTCAGTTGTTTGATCTATAAAAAGAATGTTCCACTTACGGTAAAAATTGTAAATACAGCTT
The DNA here is from genome assembly GCA_029531755.1 of Holothuria leucospilota. Classification (NCBI taxonomy): domain Eukaryota; kingdom Metazoa; phylum Echinodermata; class Holothuroidea; order Aspidochirotida; family Holothuriidae; genus Holothuria; species Holothuria leucospilota. The sequence goes on from CM055972.1 coordinate 49,666,525, forward strand.
ACTGTCCTCAGCATTATGATGTCCCTTGAATTGGATAGATCTTGAAGTGGCACTCAATGTTGAAGCTGTCAGATGCTTTCACTGAATATGTAACTTCTCTCTTTTATCAACATGAAATGGTTGGCAGTAATGTTTCATTATTATCTTTTTAACCTTTTATTTGTGTTTCATTGAATTTCTTTCACAAGGTACAATAAAATTGTTTTCTTATTTACTTCAAAGTGGATGTTGACCAAACTTATTAAGTCATAATTGAAAGTCCGTCATGTGGCATAAAGTCATATCAAAAATCTCAAACGAAACTCACTCAAATGACGTACTCTTTAATGAGGAATTAATATCCGGATGGAGGTCTAAACTCTTCCTGTCTAGTGTATATTTTGGTTTCCAGGTATATGATAATTCTTATATCTTACCTGTTGTATTGGTCACTGTTTGTTACCAACCCCGTCATCCTCATGAAAGAAATTAAAGTCTTTTGCACCATTGACAAGGATACCGAAACAACAAGCAAAGTCAAGATGGGTATGAAGCGAGTCAAATACACAACCAGCTGAAAATTTTATCCCTCTGCAGTAATTTGATACGGTTATCTTAAACTTTTTGGAAAGGGAGATTAAATTTAAAAACAAACCTGTCGTTACTTCAGTTGTGGGAACGGTCGTTGTAACACTTTCAGTTGTTATCACTGTCGTTTCGACAGGGGTTGTTACTATTGTTGTGGGAGGTTCTGTTGTGACTATTGTGGTGTCTGGTTGAGTCGTTTCAACAAGAGTCGTTTGAGATTCAGTTGAGGGCACAGCCGTGGTTACACTTTCAGTTGTTATTACTGTAGTTTCAAGAGGGGTTGTAACTTCTGTTGTAGGGAGATCTGTTGTGATTTGCGTGGTGTCTTGTCGGGTAGTTTCCATTGGAGTCGTTTGAGATTCCGTTGTTGGGGCGGCCGTACTTATGTCAACAGTCGTCGCATCTGTTGTTTGGAGAGGAGTCGTAACTTTTGTAGTAGTTGCTTCTGCAGTTGTAATCTGGGTTGTTTCAGCTTGTGTTGTAGCAACTGTAGATTGTGTCTCGGTTGTCGATTGTGTCGTTTGGCCTATCGAAAAAGTCAAACCTTCTACTTACTTTTCACGTCGACGATTATATCATTGGTCTTCGGATACGTGTCCAAAGGTTGTACTTCACAATGGGATTGTATACACAGACCTTGACTTATTTTCAATAACTGAAGTTGCTTCTGCAATTCCATTTTGACTCACTTACCTAAACACTTTCATTCTCTAACACTTTTCTATAAATATTGACATATGAGCAATAAATGACAAACCTGTTGTGACTTGGGTGGTTGGAGCAGCAGTAGATACTCCAACAGTTGTTTCAACAACGGTCGTCAGTGATTCTGTCGTGGCTGCCTTTGTGGTTGGTGCCTCCGTGGTTCCTTCTGTGGTGATCAATTCAGTTGTTTGATCTATAAAAAGAATGTTCCACTTACGGTAAAAATTGTAAATACAGCTTACTGTCCTCAGCATTATGATGTCCCTTGAATTGGATAGATCTTGAAGTGGCACTCAATGTTGAAGCTGTCAGATGCTTTCACTGAATATGTAACTTCTCTCTTTTATCAACATGAAATGGTTGGCAGTAATGTTTCATTATTATCTTTTTAACCTTTTATTTGTGTTTCATTGAATTTCTTTCACAAGGTACAATAAAATTGTTTTCTTATTTACTTCAAAGTGGATGTTGACCAAACTTATTAAGTCATAATTGAAAGTCCGTCATGTGGCATAAAGTCATATCAAAAATCTCAAACGAAACTCACTCAAATGACGTACTCTTTAATGAGGAATTAATATCCGGATGGAGGTCTAAACTCTTCCTGTCTAGTGTATATTTTGGTTTCCAGGTATATGATAATTCTTATATCTTACCTGTTGTATTGGTCACTGTTTGTTACCAACCCCGTCATCCTCATGAAAGAAATTAAAGTCTTTTGCACCATTGACAAGGATACCGAAACAACAAGCAAAGTCAAGATGGGTATGAAGCGAGTCAAATACACAACCAGCTGAAAATTTTATCCCTCTGCAGTAATTTGATACGGTTATCTTAAACTTTTTGGAAAGGGAGATTAAATTTAAAAACAAACCTGTCGTTACTTCAGTTGTGGGAACGGTCGTTGTAACACTTTCAGTTGTTATCACTGTCGTTTCGACAGGGGTTGTTACTATTGTTGTGGGAGGTTCTGTTGTGACTATTGTGGTGTCTGGTTGAGTCGTTTCAACAAGAGTCGTTTGAGATTCAGTTGAGGGCACAGCCGTGGTTACACTTTCAGTTGTTATTACTGTAGTTTCAAGAGGGGTTGTAACTTCTGTTGTAGGGAGATCTGTTGTGATTTGCGTGGTGTCTTGTCGGGTAGTTTCCATTGGAGTCGTTTGAGATTCCGTTGTTGGGGCGGCCGTACTTATGTCAACAGTCGTCGCATCTGTTGTTTGGAGAGGAGTCGTAACTTTTGTAGTAGTTGCTTCTGCAGTTGTAATCTGGGTTGTTTCAGCTTGTGTTGTAGCAACTGTAGATTGTGTCTCGGTTGTCGATTGTGTCGTTTGGCCTATCGAAAAAGTCAAACCTTCTACTTACTTTTCACGTCGACGATTATATCATTGGTCTTCGGATACGTGTCCAAAGGTTGTACTTCACAATGGGATTGTATACACAGACCTTGACTTATTTTCAATAACTGAAGTTGCTTCTGCAATTCCATTTTGACTCACTTACCTAAACACTTTCATTCTCTAACACTTTTCTATAAATATTGACATATGAGCAATAAATGACAAACCTGTTGTGACTTGGGTGGTTGGAGCAGCAGTAGATACTCCAACAGTTGTTTCAACAACGGTCGTCAGTGATTCTGTCGTGGCTGCCTTTGTGGTTGGTGCCTCCGTGGTTCCTTCTGTGGTGATCAATTCAGTTGTTTGATCTATAAAAAGAATGTTCCACTTACGGTAAAAATTGTAAATACAGCTTACTGTCCTCAGCATTATGATGTCCCTTGAATTGGATAGATCTTGAAGTGGCACTCAATGTTGAAGCTGTCAGATGCTTTCACTGAATATGTAACTTCTCTCTTTTATCAACATGAAATGGTTGGCAGTGATGTTTCATTATTATCTTTTTAACCTTTTATTTGTGTTTCATTGAATTTCTTTCACAAGGTACAATAAAATTGTTTTCTTATTTACTTCAAAGTGGATGTTGACCAAACTTATTAAGTCATAATTGAAAGTCCGTCATGTGGCATAAAGTCATATCAAAAATCTCAAACGAAACTCACTCAAATGACGTACTCTTTAATGAGGAATTAATATCCGGATGGAGGTCTAAACTCTTCCTGTCTAGTGTATATTTTGGTTTCCAGGTATATGATAATTCTTATATCTTACCTGTTGTATTGGTCACTGTTTGTTACCAACCCCGTCATCCTCATGAAAGAAATTAAAGTCTTTTGCACCATTGACAAGGATACCGAAACAACAAGCAAAGTCAAGATGGGTATGAAGCGAGTCAAATACACAACCAGCTGAAAATTTTATCCCTCTGCAGTAATTTGATACGGTTATCTTAAACTTTTTGGAAAGGGAGATTAAATTTAAAAACAAACCTGTCGTTACTTCAGTTGTGGGAACGGTCGTTGTAACACTTTCAGTTGTTATCACTGTCGTTTCGACAGGGGTTGTTACTATTGTTGTGGGAGGTTCTGTTGTGACTATTGTGGTGTCTGGTTGAGTCGTTTCAACAAGAGTCGTTTGAGATTCAGTTGAGGGCACAGCCGTGGTTACACTTTCAGTTGTTATTACTGTAGTTTCAAGAGGGGTTGTAACTTCTGTTGTAGGGAGATCTGTTGTGATTTGCGTGGTGTCTTGTCGGGTAGTTTCCATTGGAGTCGTTTGAGATTCCGTTGTTGGGGCGGCCGTACTTATGTCAACAGTCGTCGCATCTGTTGTTTGGAGAGGAGTCGTAACTTTTGTAGTAGTTGCTTCTGCAGTTGTAATCTGGGTTGTTTCAGCTTGTGTTGTAGCAACTGTAGATTGTGTCTCGGTTGTCGATTGTGTCGTTTGGCCTATCGAAAAAGTCAAACCTTCTACTTACTTTTCACGTCGACGATTATATCATTGGTCTTCGGATACGTGTCCAAAGGTTGTACTTCACAATGGGATTGTATACACAGACCTTGACTTATTTTCAATAACTGAAGTTGCTTCTGCAATTCCATTTTGACTCACTTACCTAAACACTTTCATTCTCTAACACTTTTCTATAAATATTGACATATGAGCAATAAATGACAAACCTGTTGTGACTTGGGTGGTTGGAGCAGCAGTAGATACTCCAACAGTTGTTTCAACAACGGTCGTCAGTGATTCTGTCGTGGCTGCCTTTGTGGTTGGTGCCTCCGTGGTTCCTTCTGTGGTGATCAATTCAGTTGTTTGATCTATAAAAAGAATGTTCCACTTACGGTAAAAATTGTAAATACAGCTTACTGTCCTCAGCATTATGATGTCCCTTGAATTGGATAGATCTTGAAGTGGCACTCAATGTTGAAGCTGTCAGATGCTTTCACTGAATATGTAACTTCTCTCTTTTATCAACATGAAATGGTTGGCAGTGATGTTTCATTATTATCTTTTTAACCTTTTATTTGTGTTTCATTGAATTTCTTTCACAAGGTACAATAAAATTGTTTTCTTATTTACTTCAAAGTGGATGTTGACCAAACTTATTAAGTCATAATTGAAAGTCCGTCATGTGGCATAAAGTCATATCAAAAATCTCAAACGAAACTCACTCAAATGACGTACTCTTTAATGAGGAATTAATATCCGGATGGAGGTCTAAACTCTTCCTGTCTAGTGTATATTTTGGTTTCCAGGTATATGATAATTCTTATATCTTACCTGTTGTATTGGTCACTGTTTGTTACCAACCCCGTCATCCTCATGAAAGAAATTAAAGTCTTTTGCACCATTGACAAGGATACCGAAACAACAAGCAAAGTCAAGATGGGTATGAAGCGAGTCAAATACACAACCAGCTGAAAATTTTATCCCTCTGCAGTAATTTGATACGGTTATCTTAAACTTTTTGGAAAGGGAGATTAAATTTAAAAACAAACCTGTCGTTACTTCAGTTGTGGGAACGGTCGTTGTAACACTTTCAGTTGTTATCACTGTCGTTTCGACAGGGGTTGTTACTATTGTTGTGGGAGGTTCTGTTGTGACTATTGTGGTGTCTGGTTGAGTCGTTTCAACAAGAGTCGTTTGAGATTCAGTTGAGGGCACAGCCGTGGTTACACTTTCAGTTGTTATTACTGTAGTTTCAAGAGGGGTTGTAACTTCTGTTGTAGGGAGATCTGTTGTGATTTGCGTGGTGTCTTGTCGGGTAGTTTCCATTGGAGTCGTTTGAGATTCCGTTGTTGGGGCGGCCGTACTTATGTCAACAGTCGTCGCATCTGTTGTTTGGAGAGGAGTCGTAACTTTTGTAGTAGTTGCTTCTGCAGTTGTAATCTGGGTTGTTTCAGCTTGTGTTGTAGCAACTGTAGATTGTGTCTCGGTTGTCGATTGTGTCGTTTGGCCTATCGAAAAAGTCAAACCTTCTACTTACTTTTCACGTCGACGATTATATCATTGGTCTTCGGATACGTGTCCAAAGGTTGTACTTCACAATGGGATTGTATACACAGACCTTGACTTATTTTCAATAACTGAAGTTGCTTCTGCAATTCCATTTTGACTCACTTACCTAAACACTTTCATTCTCTAACACTTTTCTATAAATATTGACATATGAGCAATAAATGACAAACCTGTTGTGACTTGGGTGGTTGGAGCAGCAGTAGATACTCCAACAGTTGTTTCAACAACGGTCGTCAGTGATTCTGTCGTGGCTGCCTTTGTGGTTGGTGCCTCCGTGGTTCCTTCTGTGGTGATCAATTCAGTTGTTTGATCTATAAAAAGAATGTTCCACTTACGGTAAAAATTGTAAATACAGCTTACTGTCCTCAGCATTATGATGTCCCTTGAATTGGATAGATCTTGAAGTGGCACTCAATGTTGAAGCTGTCAGATGCTTTCACTGAATATGTAACTTCTCTCTTTTATCAACATGAAATGGTTGGCAGTGATGTTTCATTATTATCTTTTTAACCTTTTATTTGTGTTTCATTGAATTTCTTTCACAAGGTACAATAAAATTGTTTTCTTATTTACTTCAAAGTGGATGTTGACCAAACTTATTAAGTCATAATTGAAAGTCCGTCATGTGGCATAAAGTCATATCAAAAATCTCAAACGAAACTCACTCAAATGACGTACTCTTTAATGAGGAATTAATATCCGGATGGAGGTCTAAACTCTTCCTGTCTAGTGTATATTTTGGTTTCCAGGTATATGATAATTCTTATATCTTACCTGTTGTATTGGTCACTGTTTGTTACCAACCCCGTCATCCTCATGAAAGAAATTAAAGTCTTTTGCACCATTGACAAGGATACCGAAACAACAAGCAAAGTCAAGATGGGTATGAAGCGAGTCAAATACACAACCAGCTGAAAATTTTATCCCTCTGCAGTAATTTGATACGGTTATCTTAAACTTTTTGGAAAGGGAGATTAAATTTAAAAACAAACCTGTCGTTACTTCAGTTGTGGGAACGGTCGTTGTAACACTTTCAGTTGTTATCACTGTCGTTTCGACAGGGGTTGTTACTATTGTTGTGGGAGGTTCTGTTGTGACTATTGTGGTGTCTGGTTGAGTCGTTTCAACAAGAGTCGTTTGAGATTCAGTTGAGGGCACAGCCGTGGTTACACTTTCAGTTGTTATTACTGTAGTTTCAAGAGGGGTTGTAACTTCTGTTGTAGGGAGATCTGTTGTGATTTGCGTGGTGTCTTGTCGGGTAGTTTCCATTGGAGTCGTTTGAGATTCCGTTGTTGGGGCGGCCGTACTTATGTCAACAGTCGTCGCATCTGTTGTTTGGAGAGGAGTCGTAACTTTTGTAGTAGTTGCTTCTGCAGTTGTAATCTGGGTTGTTTCAGCTTGTGTTGTAGCAACTGTAGATTGTGTCTCGGTTGTCGATTGTGTCGTTTGGCCTATCGAAAAAGTCAAACCTTCTACTTACTTTTCACGTCGACGATTATATCATTGGTCTTCGGATACGTGTCCAAAGGTTGTACTTCACAATGGGATTGTATACACAGACCTTGACTTATTTTCAATAACTGAAGTTGCTTCTGCAATTCCATTTTGACTCACTTACCTAAACACTTTCATTCTCTAACACTTTTCTATAAATATTGACATATGAGCAATAAATGACAAACCTGTTGTGACTTGGGTGGTTGGAGCAGCAGTAGATACTCCAACAGTTGTTTCAACAACGGTCGTCAGTGATTCTGTCGTGGCTGCCTTTGTGGTTGGTGCCTCCGTGGTTCCTTCTGTGGTGATCAATTCAGTTGTTTGATCTATAAATAAAAATGTTCCACTTACGGTAAAAATTGTAAATACAGCTTACTGTCCTCAGCATTATGATGTCCCTTGAATTGGATAGATCTTGAAGTGGCACTCAATGTTGAAGCTGTCAGATGCTTTCACTGAATATGTAACTTCTCTCTTTTATCAACATGAAATGGTTGGCAGTAATGTTTCATTATTATCTTTTTAACCTTTTATTTGTGTTTCATTGAATTTCTTTCACAAGGTACAATAAAATTGTTTTCTTATTTACTTCAAAGTGGATGTTGACCAAACTTATTAAGTCATAATTGAAAGTCCGTCATGTGGCATAAAGTCATATCAAAAATCTCAAACGAAACTCACTCAAATGACGTACTCTTTAATGAGGAATTAATATCCGGATGGAGGTCTAAACTCTTCCTGTCTAGTGTATATTTTGGTTTCCAGGTATATGATAATTCTTATATCTTACCTGTTGTATTGGTCACTGTTTGTTACCAACCGCGTCATCCTCATGAAAGAAATTAAAGTCTTTTGCACCATTGACAAGGATACCGAAACAACAAGCAAAGTCAAGATGGGTATGAAGCGAGTCAAATACACAACCAGCTGAAAATTTTATCCCTCTGCAGTAATTTGATACGGTTATCTTAAACTTTTTGGAAAGGGAGATTAAATTTAAAAAACAAACCTGTCGTTACTTCAGTTGTGGGAACGGTCGTTGTAACACTTTCAGTTGTTATCACTGTCGTTTCGACAGGGTTGTTACTATTGTTGTGGGAGGTTCTGTTGTGACTATTGTGGTGTTCTGGTTGAGTCGTTTCAACAAGAGTCGTTTGAGATTCAGTTGAGGGCACAGCCGTGGTTACACTTTCAGTTGTTATTACTGTAGTTTCAAGAGGGGTTGTAACTTCTGTTGTAGGGAGATCTGTTGTGATTTGCGTGGTGTCTTGTCGGGTAGTTTCCATTGGAGTCGTTTGAGATTACGGTGTTGGGGCGGCCGTACTTATGTCAACAGTCGTCGCATCTGTTGTTTGGAGAGGAGTCGTAACTTTTGTAGTAGTTGCTTCTGCAGTTGTAATCTGGGTTGTTTCAGCTTGTGTTGTAGCAACTGTAGATTGTGTCTCGGTTGTCGATTGTGTCGTTTGGCCTATCGAAAAAGTCAAACCTTCTACTTACTTTTCACGTCGACGATTATATCATTGGTCTTCGGATACGTGTCCAAAGGTTGTACTTCACAATGGGATTGTATACACAGACCTTGACTTATTTTCAATAACTGAAGTTGCTTCTGCAATTCCATTTTGACTCACTTACCTAAACACTTTCATTTTCTAACACTTTTCTATAAATATTGACATATGAGCAATAAATGACAAACCTGTTGTGACTTGGGTGGTTGGAGCAGCAGTAGATACTCCAACAGTTGTTTCAACAACGGTCGTCAGTGATTCTGTCGTGGCTGCCTTTGTGGTTGGTGCCTCCGTGGTTCCTTCTGTGGTGATCAATTCAGTTGTTTGATCTATAAAAAGAATGTTCCACTTACGGTAAAAATTGTAAATACAGCTTACTGTCCTCAGCATTATGATGTCCCTTGAATTGGATAGATCTTGAAGTGGCACTCAATGTTGAAGCTGTCAGATGCTTTCACTGAATATATAAGTTCTCTCTTTTATGAAGATGAAATGGTTGGCAGTAATGTTTCATTATTATCTTTTTAACCTTTTATTTGTGTATTATAGAATTTCTTTCACAAGGTACAATAAAATTGTTTTCTTATTTACTTCAAAAGTGGATGTTGACCAAACTTATTAAGTCATAATTAAACTGTCTAGTTAAAATGTCTCCCGAATTTAAACTCGGGAGAGATATTGCTCCAAAAGAAAATTTAAGGCGGGTATGCAGGGTCTGGACTCTCCGACGGAATGCACATTTTGGTGCCAGGTGCATATATATATATATATATATATATATATATATATATATGTATTATACATCTGTCTAACTATATAGGTATATATATGTTTTGACATCTTGACCTCCTGCTCTGACTCTATGTCCATAAACTCCCACCAAAAAGTGAATACCAAAATACAAAAAATAGTGGCACAATAGGAAATCGATCACCAGACGGTCCTCGTGCGAAGCTCCTAACACTCCTACTACTACGCCATCATCAATCATTCAGCATATAGGATTCTTACTTATCCTATAGTCACAGCATCCTTTACACCGTGTTCAATTCGGAATTCAAATATGAATTGTTACTGAATAGTTACGCTTGTGAAAAAAATAATAATATCTTTTCCTGTAATTTTTCTATGGAATAGTTAAAAATTGAACCTTAAATTTTCTGTCGTAACCAAAACGCGCCGACCGAAAACAATTTTGCCGGTACCGCCCACTGACTATTCAGTTAAGATGTTTTCGTAGTTTCACTCTGATGACACTCAGCACGACCTTTGACCTTCAACAATTTCGTAGGTTTCTCTCTGTATCTTTCTTAATAAGTAGCACTCTCTATATACCTGTCTGAAATATCCTATTTTTCAGGTGTTCGGGTTTTGACCTCAGCATGACATTTGATATATTTTATATATAATAGATATATAATATATATATAATATATATTATACATATTATATATATATACAGGTCGGTAAAGGTAGAAGAAGTGCTTAAAATGTTGCGAAAAATTCCAAAGAAGTTTCGGGTAGGTAATAACATTAAAACCTCATCAGGTAGCAAACAAGCAAGCTGACACAAATTGGAATATAAGTAGACAATATATATATATATATATATATATTGTATATATATATAATATATATATATAGATATATATATGAAGTCAATCCACGCTATATTAAATAGCCGCACAGAGAACCTTCACTTCCATATAAAGTCGCTACGTCACTCTACCTACTATATAAAGTATATCTATATAGTAGGTACTGGAGAGACGTAGCGACTTGTATACAGGACATGATGTTCAATCCACGCTATATAGCCCCTCCGTGGAGTCTGACCCCCTACGCCATACGAGATATATAATATTAGAATATATCTTACGCATATGAGATATAATATATATATAAAACCCCCCCCCGGATTCATATATCCACGGCCCAATTAGTACCAAGAAGGATCATCAACCGAGACATACAGAATATAAACTCTTTTCGAATACCATTCCTCCATGTGAGAATAACATTCAGAATTACAAATATATCTGCAACAGCTCAACACATAAGATCAATTATATATATAAGTACGTAATATACCCTCATTCAATTAATGGTGCGTTCCTTATACTATATATATTATACGCTATATTATATATATATAATTTATATATATCATTAGGTTCACTACACGTCGCATAGAACGTATAGTAAAACGTGTGTGTCGTATAATTTCTATCTGTGTGTAGTATTTTTCAAAAACTATGTTCGCACAATTAGCCAGAATGAAGTTTCGGCAGGATTACTTTCAGTAGCGTACTGAAGTCTCTCGTTGTTATCGGAATGACATAAAGGTGAGCTTGCGCTCAGTTATGCCTATATTGTGAAATGCCGAAAGCTTACGAACAGCTCTATACATTTTGCCTAAAATATCATAGCTATCGGTAGAGAGATAATGAGTCGACCTACAAACATGGTGATAGAAATGATGTAAAGCAGCTCATTGCACGCCAAGACGCTGGTCTCGCGTGCGTTACTAGAATCTAAGCACGTGTCAGAAGCACTTATTAGACACGCTACACATCGGAGTGAGGCTCAAAGAACTAGACTTGAATTGTGTAAATGCGTCCAAGATAACTACAAACCACCTTTCAGATACAGCTTTAGATCAGGGTTTTTTTTTTTTTTTTTTTTTTACACACTCGAGTACGTATGCTACTACGTGCGAGAATGTAGTGAAAGAATGTCTCGAATAAAGGACAAAAGTTACTTCAGACGGGCGTGCATCATTCACTACAGATAAGCTTGCTGAAAGCTAACGTCACTCCCACTGTCGGAATCGCCCCTGCACACAAGTGAACCTGCTCGATAAAACCCACCGTCAGCGGCTCACCCATTAAATTTGTACTCCGTACCTACAACACATGTTCCACGATTATTTAGAACCCGATTCTGCAATATCGTATTAATGTTCAATAGCAGCGGAAAACGTTACAGATGACGGATCAAATGATCAGGTTACAATAGTCTGTACAAATGTCACTCACTGTAGTTCAGTCTGGCGCAACATAGTGCGTCGAAACCATTCCCTCCCTTACTGCTAACTGAGGTAAAAGTACAATAAAAAACATAGCTCAAGGACTAATTTTGTACTCTCGTACAAGACACATCCACATTTTGCATCTAGACACACTCGATTGGCTGCCGTTTAGAATGTTTTTAGGCTGATAACGAAAAGATGCGAGAAGGAATATAGCCAAGTACATACATCCATGCATGAGATTAACTAGAAGCCACTCGATTGGCTCAGATTTTGCAGCGTTGTTCTAATGATATACAGTCGTGAGTAAAGTATAATAGTTCTGGTACCTCCTATTGATCTAGGAAAAATCAGAGCGGTTATCGAGTTACACCTAAAAAACGTCCTTATTTTCACAGCATATGATGTTTAAGATATAAATACTGTCAACCGCACAGGCGATGGCAAATCTCTCACAATATACTAAACCAGATGTACTCGCATATCGGCCCTGACAGCGTGCCACCCCGTTCCGGTTCAATACTCACTTTACACCCTTTTCTTCGCTCCTATGGTAAGATTCAGACAAAGCGTTGAGAAAATCCAGTGAAATTCTACTATGACAACTAATAATGAACGTAATGTAGGTGTCCTGAACAGAGAACTAATCTATCGTATTTTGACACGTAGAGTTGTTCTAGGTATGAGCATGATTCTGAAACTGTGCTCGGATATATTTGCAGGACACACGGATGAGTCCCCAAAACTATTTTGAAAAAATTCAAAAATAAGATAACTTAGCGTAAGGCGACCTGCAGAAATAGAAAGAAATCCTAAGTCGTTCATAAATAATTATTGCAAGCAGAAAAGATGAAGCTGAAATATTACAAAGTAGATGTTTTAATGCTCTTTGTTTAGGGTGTACACGACACATTATGAGATGCAGGAGTGTGTCTTGTTTAACTTACGAGACAGATTCAGATTCAGAAAGGATACAAAATGAAATTAGTTCAATAGACTAGCCCTGAAACAAGCCCTTCCATGATCTCGGTATGCAACAATGCCGCCCTCCTGCGTCACAAAAAATAAAATTCGGCCTCAGTCCCGTTTGTCCATATTTTAAAAAAATGTTGAAACTGTCGTGACTTTCTTGTTCCGTTTAGTTTGCCAAATCAATTTCATATTGAAGAGGCAGCTGCAGCCCCATTGTACACGCCCGTCTTCCCCTAATTCTAGTAAAACACTGCCGAGTCAGTTTACCTGCGAAACTTCGGCCACATACCTGTCCTCCCTCCGCAGTCTTGCCCCTGTGACCGCTCCTGACCCTACTCTATTTACGATTGTCTCCTGATGTTCTTGATCGGTAATTAAGGTGTCCGTGTATATACATTATTTGTCAAGGATTTTCCATACATAAAAATCTAGTCCTCTGGGTGGTAACTCATTATCACTTCATTATAGAATAGATATTTGACAGCATTGATGATAGCAAGCATTAGTCACAACATGATGGAAAAAATATTGGAAGGTCTAAGGGACTTTTTTCAGTTCAGACCTTCTCTTAGACTCCGCACCAGATGGGAGAGAAACTTTAAAGCAGATTGTTTCACTCCAAAATCAAATCGACGCTCCCTGCCCTTGGAGGGCATCTTATTCGGTCCAGGGCACATGAGTTAGCTAAGTATAAAACATCTAGATCGAAGATGGTAATCTTACAAACTAACTCTCCGTTATAAAACTCATTATAGCCTGAATTCTCCCGGTTATATAGCAGTTCCTGTGCCGCCAACCTAGTCCTAGGTTTGACCCAACTGTCAGATGCCAATGAATGGCTGCCAAAATGCTTTCATATTTGGGTGGCTATACTTTCGAACTAATCGCCGGGGTATAGCTTCAGACCCAAAGAAATCTGCAGGCTCAGCAGGGTGGTGCTTGGCTTTAGTCGAAATACGGGGGGCTAAGCCGTTACTGACTAGGGCCAGCTACTCAAAGCCGCCGACAGATAGCAAATGGCATAGTGAGCCGAATAATGCCCGAACGCAAAGTAATGAAGGCGCCTCGGAAATGGTGGTTAGCGCAGCCAAAAAATTGAGGTTATAGTGAAAGATTTCATATTTCTGTTTTCATTAAGAAGTTGAAAAAGTTTGAAGTACTATTCATAGCCGAAGATCACTGCACCTACTTTCGAGCAATGCCGAAGAAATTTGATCTAGTGCGTAAAACTTACATCGGTCTTCGTCTGGAGGTAAATCTTAATTTTACTTCATCAGGCTCCCGAGCGAACTGAAAAAGCGTTTTCTTACAAAATATGTTGCCAAGATAATGAGGTTGAAAAGGAATCTTCAAAGATATGCGAAAAGACGATTAGAATTCGCAAACGTTGGCTATTCTTCGTGTCTTCTCTAGAATCACGACTACAACATTTGTGGACTTAACGTTTGAAATAAATCTAATGTCAGTTTGAAATGGCGGGAGATTACAGCATAGATAGAACGAGGACTGAAATGGTTGAAAAGCGCGACCGAAATTTTTTAAAGTTATGATCAGAACTGACAGAACTATTGCCTACTGACCTTAGATGAAATGGATGCAATTGTGGCGAATAACTTTCCCGTACGAAATCTATGTCACTGAACCAATAAATCGCCTACCATAGTAGTTTTTTCGTTACCTCACTTTCAATTCAGATCAACAAAAAGTGGGGGGACAAATGTGTTAGGTTCCCCTCCCCTCAAAAAGTGGGAGGGAACATGTCCCCCGTCCCTCCCAAATCTACGCCCATGCCTACGGCGAGCCCTGGGACCCCAGGCCTATAAGAGAGCGCAAACACACTTGTGCAAAACTCTGGACACTTTGAGTTTTGAAAGCTATTAATTGATCACTGCCCAAAATCACCTGTAGCAACCGAAGAGAAAAATTGTTTAAAATTTGCCACATCATGGTTTTACATGATATTGGGTGGGGTGGAGAATGGCTTGGTGGTTGAGAGACTGCCTTTGCGTACTACCCGTCCCCCCCGGATCAAATCCCGTTGGAACCCCCTTGGAAATTTTTGGGGACTAAAATTCATTGCTGTAGAGAGTGATGCTGGAGGGGGTTTTTACATGGGGTTTCAATTGGTTATCTGATTGTCCGTTCAGGAAGTGGCCCGCTTTGCTAAAAGCTGTCGAGCAGGAGCAAAGCAAGAAACCTCCACCTTCCCAGGAAAGTGGCTAAAGGGGCTGGGGGATACACTCATGTCCGGTCGTCGGATGGAGATCGCTCCCCAATCCTGCTTCCGGAAGCAGGATTGCGACTAGCACACGCCTGCCCTCATTAACCTCTGAGGGCAACTAGTCGAAAAAGGCTCTACGGTTTTCGTCTACGCTCACTTTGGATGGTCGCGATTAGCCAATTGGCTTCCCGATATCGAACGTTAAACTTAAAACTCGGCATATCATATTGGAAATGCGGGTTTTTGGGAACAACATTTGATAAGACTACAATGGCTAAAAATCCAATTTCGGTTTTATATACTACCTTTGAACAATAAACGTCATCAATTACGCATACCCCAAGTCTTTATAAAGGGTAATTACACACCAGATTTGAAGTTGATCGGGGTTACGTTTTAAAGAGATGGCCTAGACAAATTTACTCCCACCAAAAATTCTTTCTCACATACTACCGCATTCTGAGTACAAAAATTCATTCCCCTACACTTAGCAAGTAGGGAGATAAGGTGAAAAATATCACCTGCCAGAATTTAAAGCTATGAAAATTACATTCCACAATCCTTCTATCTCCCGACCATGCTGTTTGGTAGAAGGGAGCTTTGCCCTCTCGTTTTTTTTCCATTTGGTTAACATTTTGTGAAGGTGTGGCACAAACACGAAAAGAATGTAGTTAGTACAAGTAAACATTTTAACCACATTCTGCCTTAGCTTTAAAAATCCACAGGGTCTTTGATGAGATCTTGTGAAATCAGATTGTTCAATTAAAGCAGAGTATTCAGTGTACCTAGCCAAATACACACACAGATATAGATAATATATATATATATTAATATATATAAAATATATCCATATATAATATATTATATATAGCATATTATGCAGAAAAATAAAACGAAGTATTGGCATTTCAGTGGGTAGTTTTATTTTATGAAGGTTCACGTTTGGTATCAAACCCCTTGCGCGATGTAAAAAAAGGGAAGGGAACAGATGGGATCCAACATGAATTTTTCTTTGTTGCTTTCCTACTGCCGAATTCCCGCGAGGGAGGATCATTAAAAACAAACAAACAAACCCCAACAAAGAAACAAACAAAATATACTGATAACATATGTAAATTACCAAGCTGGCATACTGGTACATGGGCATAGGTACCATTGTTACATTCTCTTTACAATTAATTCCGGGTCGGTTTTATATCCATCCGGGACACCTCATGCTCACAACTAGTTACCGTCAGACACAGAGCCTAAAAGTTCCATCTGCATATCGTAATTTTTTCTGGCAAGTTGCAGTCACTATGAAGGAATTTTATCAGAAAGTGTAGATTCTGTTATCAAGAAACTGTAATTCAGGAAGAACTCCTACAGTTAATTGAGATTACTTACTCGTCTTCATCGGGCTCCCTCAATCCTTCATAACGGCCCCGAACGCAAACGAAGCTATTTTTCTGTTTTAGGGTTTCACGTGGGAATTTTTCCCAAAAGAGAATGACTTCTCACTTGTAGGTTTCCATATAAACGTAACCTAGTTTAAATTTCTTGGTTCATTAGGTTTAGATTACGAAAATCATACAGGCACAGTGTCTTGTAAAGCAATTTTACTTACCATCGACCATATTTGGCTATATGTCAATTAAAATTGGCGGAAAAAAAGACGTAAGGGGGAATTTCCTTAAACTAAAAGCCAGCCTTTTCTCATTGAATTGATACGGTCAATGGTAATCGTCGTATGTTGAATTTCACTTGGTACGTTAAGAACGACATTATATAGTTCACCCTTTTTAAAACAACTGTATCGGTTTCCTTACTAGATAGGGCGACAAACATAAACTTAGGAATAACTTTTAACTACAAAGGACATTATGGGATAATCCCCCTGTCCGAATTTCGATGAGGCTCCCAAATTGTTCTCAGTATGACAATATTTAAGGGGAAAGACCATGGACCAAATAGGCGGGCTTCAACCCCTCCCACGCTCATATATTTCCTGAAGTAAAAGGCATTCATGATGTCGATTGCATTTAATCTCTCAAAAAATAAAACTGGAAAAATAAGGAAGAGAAAAAGTGTGAAAAAAACTCTTTCGGTCGTTTTAATAACGATATGAATTAGGTATTTCTTATATTGTATCAGTTTCGGTTTTCTCTTCAAAGTGTCCCACAGACTGGATAGAGGACAGACGGCAAAAGTCGATACAAATTGATTTTGTGATCAACAAAAGAACTGACGAAAATGATCTCAGAAGTATATTCTGTGCTTCATTAAGTCGAACCAGGGGAGCTGTGAGAGATGGAAAAAACATCGACCAAATATGTTAGACAATATGTAATTGAAAATAATTTAAAACCTTTTCCAGGTAGCCAAATTTGATTGACAGGTTTCTTTGTTCTTATTGTTTGACTTTTGTTGACCTGTCCTGCTAAATGGTGATCTCCTCTTTCAAAGCGCAGTAATCCTGTAACAAAGATCATTGGGCAAGATTGTTGGGTTTGAAGATAACTGCGAAGCCGATAAATCAGAAAAATTTGACCGTTTCGGGTCAAAAGACTGTCAAAATATTCTTAAGTTGAAAAATTCTATTTTCATTCTATTTACTTCTATAAAAAATATAATATATATTATATATATATATAATATATATATTAATTCTAATAAAAACCTGTTTTTAAAACCAATGGGAGGTCTAAATTTTGATTTATGACATTTAATTTAAAACACGTTTCCGGAGAGTCCTTAAATAGCGAACAATGTATCTACGTTCAAAAAAGTAACTAGAAAATTGTGGTTAAAGAAAATCGTACCACTTATGTCCATATTGTTTCTGTGCTGGTATTTGGAACGTCCCCCAGTGGGTTATGCTAGGGTTTAGGGGTATCGCTCTTTCAATTTTCAGTGTTGGCCCAGTAAAGATGTGAGGAAAGCTCGACCAAATTTCCCTCAGACCAATAGGCCCCATATGTACTTGAAGATAATTAAATCCTCTTCATGTACCGAAGTTTGGTGAACAGAACACTTTGCTTTTACTGTTTGACCTTGAGAAGCACACATTTTGGCTTTGCATGCAGGAAAATGGTACTCTCCTGTTCTTGTGGGAAGTATTCAAAAATATTTCATGTCTAAACAAATCACCTTGTTGAGACATGTTTACCACGTTCACGTGCATACAGTATGCTCATCCGTTCTTAATAACGAGGGACCTGCCTATGGGACTGAGCACTGTAGGCCTAATTAGCCCAAGTTGCATGCCCCGAACGCAGCTAGGCGTTAGTGGAGGGTTTTGTGTACTGTAGAGAGCTTGCCAATGAGCCTAGCTGTCTTCTCCGCAGATACCAATCACAATGGACTTAAAAAGTAGACTTTCAAAAAATTCCATTCTTGCCCCTTCAAAAGGCTTCAAGAAATCTCACTTTCGTGATTGACCTTGCCCAAAATTACCCTAAGCAATCGACAACAACAAAACGGCGGAAAGCACTTATAAACCATACAGTGGTGTTTTACACAATAAGAAGCGTGGTATAGGGAGTCTGTGCGAAATACACAGTCGACCCATGTGCCACAATATACTGTACAGTAAACTATTTTTGGTAGTTTGACTTAATCAAAAACCATCCTTTCCCCAAAACAATAAAATCAAAACGCCAAAAAAAAAACCAATCATGCTCACCCCCCTTCCCAACCCAAAAAATGACCAAAAATCTCGTTTCCCCCTCTACTGATTCACTCTAAAATGTAGCGCTCAATGGTAAACAAAGCCGTGCAATTGCCAACCCGAAATCTCTGAACAATTTTTGAAATCATGATCTCCATTCATTACAAGTAGTATCAGTTAAGATACTAGTTTGGTACTATGGATGACAGAATTCCCTCCATCTCACAAATGTAATATATTTCAATTGATCAGTCCACCTCTGGTTATATGGATTAACATTATGAAAGCTTGGCCCTTTCGAATAAATTTCCTTACAGCGACTATTGTATGAAGGGGATAGCTTGGCCAGCTATGCAGGATGACCATGTCCAAGATACCTAAATTTGTAGATTCGTTGCAATTTAGCAGGTTTCGAATACAGCCTGAATCCACTGAACACATAATTTCAATATGAATAACAGTTAATCTCCGAATCCAGCGCGGTTAGTCTTCTTGGTGGATTTTTGGAGTAGCCTAGATGACATTACGTGAGAAAATCACTGAAACAGCAGCATTTGCCAAGCATAAGAGGTACTTTGCCGAAGGGCAAATGCATGGTCAGCGTAAGGTTTTTGACCATTCGAGAGGTTTCTATAAAGGTCCATTCAGGTCATGTAAGCGAGCTTTACATTACCCATTTGTAAGCGCACGCTTTCAACCAAGCGGGCTCAAATGACTGTGACAAAAATGACTAATTTGGAACACTTTCAAAGGTTGACACACATGTTCTTGTTTTCACTTTTAAGCCACAGGCCTTGTTTTAGATTTTTTCTTAACCACAATTTTATTTTTCACACATATGTGTGTGAAGCACGTTTGAAAATCTGCAAAATCACAGGGGGTAAACCACAGTTTCCAAGCAATTCAATGTCTAGCAAAATCTTCTTAACATACATTCTATCATACAACAATGTAATTGAGGACAGTAGACTATATATCTACCTTTGGAATTGGAGCAAAGTTTAGCGAAAGTTGTTGCACAAAAACTTTGTAAACAACATCTCATGAAATAAGACAGGAATATTAGTCATTTGGTTGGATTGTTGTAAGCAGAGGACCCTACATTTTAGGTAGAGTCATGGATCATCAAATGCAACTAGATCTTAAGCTGGAAAAAGCCTACGATTTCTTTAAAAGTCTGATGCTCTGATGCATGACTTAAGTGCAACGCCTTTTGTATATGTCTACTACCAGAGGATCATTTAATACGCATGCGATTGCACATAAAATCATGGTTACTGGTACCCAATCATTAATGTCCAAAAGTCCATTTAACAGGAAATCAAAGCATTTTCTTTTTCCATTGGGCTTCCTAAAAAGGCAATTAAACCTTAAAGCGGAGGCCCTTGGAATGGCTGATTGGATCAAACTATTTCCGTGGTTTCGTCGGGTCTGGGTGCACAGAAAATCATAGTGACGCCGTAGGTGGGGTACACGGTCAGCTCAGCACCATCTACGAAGGTTTGGATTGGGAACTTGTTATTGCTCCACATCATTAAAGGCTGTGAACCGAAGTAGTTTCTTCCAGTAAACCACTAAGTTAAGACCTGGCAAGACAAAAGTACAATCAACAGATTGATATATGGCAGGATATTTAAACCCTAAAATATTGAATTTGTAACTATTCTTTGCTTGGGTTGAAAGATATCAAAGGAGTTACTCTTGAGAAACACCAAAAGTAGACAGAAGGCCTGTTATGATATTATCTATTTAAATACATGTATTATGTAAATTTCGCCTCCGATACAATCTTCTCTCTTTGGCGTTTGAAAAAAACAGTCTTCATACTACGCTAAGTTATTTTGGTAACCAGAAATTTTAAGGTAGCATTCTAGCCAGACATGCTGGATTTGTTGTTCAAACGCGACATCCTTTCTTGATTTGAGAGCGCTCGCTAAGAAATAATTGCTGTTCTGAGATTGTATTCTCCATTGGTATTGTTTTTTTTTTTTTTGAGGAATTCGATGATTCATACTACGCAATTGTTCCAAATGTTGGTTAGAAACAACCTGAGAAGTGTCTGACTAACCAATGTTTTACGGTTATTACGTGCACGACTTCAGTCCTTTAGAGTAGGTTGTAAATACTAGGCTACTACTTGTACCACAAAAGAAAACTATAAAAGTTTATTGCACTTGATGTGGGTTTACACGTTATTCCAAAGTAACATAATTTATCTCGGATATATTTGAATAAGTTTGACTTTGGGCATTGCTAATGAAATCGTTTTCAAAGATGCAACAATTGGTACAAATCACATCATAGTTTATAAAATTGCTGTACTTATAATCTGAGAGTAAGGAGGCAGTTGTGATTTACGTTGAAATACGGCAAGTGCTTTATTTGGGATCTCATGGTGCAGTCTAAAATATCAGCCATCACAATGAAAACCGATACGTTGATTTGAAGCTACTTATCATGCAACGATATACACATAACGCGATAAAGATGTGCAAATAGAACGATACAGGGGAATTAGAGTACTTTGAACTTTGCCACCCAGGTTGTAGTTAATATATTGCCTTCTTGATATACCGCGTTCAAAGTCTAAGTCCAGAATGTTGAGAGTGATGTAGACAAACTTACTACTTGGGTTTGCCTGGACTTAAAGCCACCTTTAACAACCACGGTTCAACTGTTCAAGGTATTACAGTATATTTTAATTTGTATTTATTTTCAATAGCTTTGCATTACAGAAAGAGTATTATAAATGCTCATTCCGCTGATGAAATGCATTATGATTAGAGTTAATCGGTACTTGACAATCGATTTTCATTGATAATACGATCTTCATTTTACAAAATCGTATTGGCTATATAAAACCCCACACACACATATACTAGTAGTGGTGAATTTAATTGAATAAGATACCGAGAGATGAATAGAAAGCATGTCTTTTTCGCAACGTACGTGTTGGATGTGGTACAGACATTCGGCAAGAAGGTCATAAAACAGAAAGGATGCAAAATAAATTAAAAAGAAATCATGATATAGTGGATAACGTTTGAAGTAAAGAACGAATTAAATGTGTTCTATAGTGCACATAAGTCACTATGCGAAAATTGGAGTAGAGGAAACAGTTGCCTCAGCCTCGAGGAAAAGTGGATTCCTAGAAGTTAGGTAGCCCATTATGAACATGACTTGAGACGCATGAACGGTACCCTCAGGGGGAAATGGGATTATATTGAGTGTTTAACTGTTTTGTTATCTTTGTTATTGATCTCTTGTGTTGGACTGGTATTGGACTTGTCCTCTCAGGATTGCCGTTTCGACACCCGCATGGGTCATTTCGTTGTGTACTTGGGCAAAATGCGTTACATCAATTGCCTCTCTCCACCCAAGTGTTAAATGTGTACCTGTGAAATAAATTGTCATCGGGTGCGCCGTTAAAGCTGCTGACGTATTGGAGGAATTGTCTCCGGGACGATCGATTGTAAAGTCATATATAATATTTTACTCTGCCTTTGATTAGTATTGCCTAGATACTAGCAGAGTGTCAGTGCGTTCATGATTGCTTTTGCGTGCATGTGAATATAAATGCCCTTGTACTATTCTAAGATAGCTGTAGTGGATGTTCTTTGTATTTTGTAGAAGGAAGTGAAATAGTAAGAGAAAACTATTTGAAGTCACCAAAAGACAAACTGGGAGACGTCTTAAACACGATATCTCAAGAGAGGAGGCAGTGCACGATATCTCTTAATTGACTGGTTTGTCCCTTTTAATATTTTGTGTCATACTGGGGCAATTGTGTAAACACAATATTCACAGTAAGTACCTAGATGCCCTGAGCTCAGACAATCTGAGTCTTATCGTAATATCATTCTGTTACCTATTTGCCATTTACTGAATGTTTGGAGCCGTTAGAGGCAAAGTCCAGGTAAAGCAAGCTTCTACTGTATAGCTTGTTTGACTTGTTATCTGTAAAATTTATGGTTACCTCAAATAGGAACTTACTCGTTATGTTGGGATATTTCGCAGTGATGGTAGTAATGACGGAATTAAAATTCTCCCTCTTTCAAGCAGCCTAGTTTCTGGCATAAATGTGTGCTTTCTGTCCGTCTTGTTGAAAATTGTAGTGTCAAAAAACACAAGATATAGACCACGGACTCACCATTCAGCAGTTACGTATACTCAACAGACTTGAAAATCCTCGGTATTTTCCTACAATCATCCAAATATTAAAGTTTCATAATAGTTTATACCTTAAAAAACTTTCAAAGTGCATACAACAACTTGATGTTTTGAAAGCTGCACCGTAGAAATTCTTTAAAGGAGACAACATTAATTCAATCTGGAGAATTTCCTTGACATTTCGCATCCTCCTGTAAGTCGTGGGTAGCATCGCGTAGTCTTCTTATTATCCTTAACAGGTATGTAACCAGGTTTTATACTTCAGAGGCTCAAGTACATGAAAAGGTGTCATTTCAACTCATAATTCAAGTAGACAAATACCAAAATGTTTGCAGTGATGTCATTCAAGAAATTTTTGGCCACAAATGCGTCTGCATTGCTCAATTGTAATGTTGTTTTACTTGCATAGCCACGTTTTAGCTATTCCTAATCTACATAATACCTTGTTATAGCCACTCTCTTTATAAGGGCCTACATTTTGCACGATGGTTGCCTTTAAATTTTTTCCAAGTCACACCAATTGGCTTGGTTATCCCAAAAAGATACATATGAATACGATCCGTTCCTTATCTTTTATGTCGAATCTTATCAAACATTTCAAATTTCTTTTCAATTACACAAGAGAGCCCTTATTATCTGATATGGCTGCAGTTTACTTTGCATTATCTATTACCGACCGAATAATCTAGATAATGTTGACCTGAGTTTTGAGAATATCCTAAGTCTACTGTTAATGGGCTTGGGACCGTTTAAAAGTTGCATTGTTCTGACAGGTACCATTACACAAAATGACAGGTGAGGACTTTATGCTTTTATGCTCTCGACATTACAGACTGATTGGTCTAATCAATTACAAGGATATTGAACTGGGTTCTTTCGTTATGTTCTACGCCCGACATACTTGCGACATTCCAAAGGTTGCGCTTGTGGTCTTACAAAGTCGGACTATATGGTCTGATTACCATAATGCTGAACTACATTCTAAGTTTATTTATCTCTACTCCCAATACAACTGTAAAGATTCAAACGCGTTTTTTGTGCACATGCGGCTATAGCCGTTATTATCCAGGGTTGCAAATATAACGACCGCCTAAGATTCCCTCATAAATCTGAATGACCTACGTAATTACAATGATCAAAACCTCTACTCGAAGTTGACACAGTTTGCCCAATTTTTCGTACTTTGAAAAGGAAGCATTTAATTCTCGGGTAGAATAGAATGGAACTTTTTTTAACTTATGCAAGGAAACTAAAGTTGTCTGCAATCCATTCTAATCATCATGGAAAAGAAAAAATAAAGTGCAAGCTTTGAGACAAAAGTAATACATAAAAGGAGTAGGCTTTGGGACACATGCGAGCCAAACCTTGAGCAAAATTGTGGATTCATATAGCCTCACACATTACAGCAACTCCCTAAACAGGAGTAAAACCTTTAAACTTTTTTGTAAACAAAACGTTACTGTACTCACATTGTAAGGTGTCGGTATGAAAGTTTTTGTCTCAGGAAAATGATCTTAATATTAACTCTTTGGCCTAGAGTTGAAAAAGCAAGACAAAGCATTGAACTTTCCAATCGCAACTCAAAGGTTTTATTCGTTGAGAGCAATAAACTGTAGTTTACTCCTAGAACACAAGTTCATTGATAACATTGTCAGAAAGCACGCAATTTCCTGTCATAGTTGATGAAAACATTGGTAGATAATAATAAGCTTTCATACGTTTGACATTACTTATGTGCATTGATATGACTTGCTTATCGTTTTAATGCATTTACTTATGGTACAAGGTGGTTATATAAACTCATACGTTTTGAAGCCTTACATGCATTAAAAATGAGCATTGTTACTTGAGATATTCAAACGCATTTTCAAAATCAGACGTATTTCGGTGTCAAGAGAAGGTAGTTGAATAAACACAGCTCAGTCATACCTTAAACAATTTTTAAGAACAAACGACGGCATTCATTGTTTACTAAGTACTATGTGGTTTTCAATGAGTCATTGGGTGTTACTACAGTATCAAGAGTCGAGATTTTGAAAATAAATTTGGCAATAACTGCACCTTCAATGTTAAGATTAGACTCAACCAAAGCACTGAAAATTTCAGAACAAGTTATAAGTAAATATGAGCTAAGGGGGCATCCTTGACGTACACCTCTGGAGACATTGAAATAATCAGAAAGAAAACTTTTATTAACAATACAAGATGAGACATTCTTGATCCACCGTCATTATCATCATCATCGTCGCGTCGTCGTCATCATCATCATCATAATGGTGATGGTGATGGTGATAATAATACGCACAAATCCACAAAAGTAATCAAAGGCCCTAAGTAACAATAGTTAAAAAAATAAAAAAGGGAAAAGTAAAACAATTAAGTAGTTTTGAAGTATGAATAAATCTCAGAGATGATTCTTTCAAGTCACTTTTTTTATCCAAGTAATGTAAGTCCTTATCCTCATCCAGTAACAACAACAAGTTCCATTCAGAAGCCTGAATTTTTTACGACCATTGAAATGGTTGATCAGACAAAACTCCTTCCAGAAAGATATTCAGCTTGACTGTAAATCTATCGATAATCCTTTAAAATTGCTATGTGAAGGAAGGTCTATGGCTGTATAAGCTGGGTAAACATGGAAAATCTTCTAAGCAGGAAAACATCTTTTTCTGGAAGAGCTTGACTCACCGTACGTTGGGGACATTATTTCGTCTGACCGCTTTTAATAAGAACTTGTAACTGCATTGCCTGTACTCTTGCATTCATAAGGCTGGAACCTCCAGACTGTTTCTCCAACCACCCCACGCCTGATACAAATGTTCACATGCACAAGCCTCAGAAAAATGCAAAACACTGTTTCAACCCAATATTTTAGGATACCGATCTCCTTGACCAAAGATGTTTCGTCGCCACTACATTTTAAAGTAGTTGTAGTCAGTTGTTTATGCACTAAAGCTCCTCGGACATAGTTTGTCCATGCCATTGTCAGAGAGTACTACTACGGTCACATGCAGAAACAAATTGCGTGAAATTTAGTTTCTGTACCTGTAACAGGTGGTCAGAAACAGTTGATGTAATTGCATACTGGAGTGTAAAGACAGAGAGATAGATCACTAATATAAATCTATTAGAGAAATAAGTAAATAACACATGTACACAGACAAGACAAAAACATGAAACAACCAGAAATCCCAAAGGCTTAGCGATTCCTTGCTGAAAGGGGGTGATTTGTTGCACTGAGGTTCATCCCTCAAATGTATACTTCTTGACTATATCAATTTTACGACGTTTTCACAACTTCACCTCTGCTTGCCTCATATGACCTTTGAACCCACTAAAAAGTAAATAATAAAGATAAAAAAAACAAGTCTTAGGAGGGAATCGTACCCAGACCGTCTGCGTGTGAAATCCACTACGCCCTCAAAGAATTCATTCAGCGTATAGTATTTCTAATATGCTATAGTCACAACATCCTTTTCACGTGTTTATAATTAGGTAATTTAAATTATAATTATTACTGCAATAGTTATGCTTGTGAAAAATATACATGTTGTTCTCTATAAGTTTATAACTTAATTTCTTAAAATTCAGCCCTTACTTTTCATTTGTCATGAAACACCGGACACAATTTGGAGGTACTGCCCACTGTATATTTTGTTCACGAGGTTTTCGTTATTGCACCTCCGATGACCTTATCTGAGCTTCCTCCTCCAACAAACTCATAGGCTTCCCTCTCTCTTAAAGGAAAATATTGCGTTTGAAGAAATATCACAAAATGATACTATTGTAATCCCACTGTGCTCTATTCTCCTTTCCAAACATCAATCACAAATACCTTGCATCAGATCAACACTAATCTCACGAAATATGGACAAAAAGAAGCAACAATATCCTCATCGAACTAACTCATTATCGAACGATAAGCCTCGCCCACATGCAACAGTCGTACTGCTACATATTCATGTAGGAGGAGCAGTTACGTTGGGGCTTATTTACACTCATTACTCCATACATTTTGAACTTGCTTACCCTGTGCTTCACGCTCACAACAAGCTACCACCACAGTTTCTGTACAGCCTGTGCTATAATGTGGGAAATTGAGGCTCACCAAGGGAGATGATGTGACATCTCCCTGGTTCACCATGCGATTCACGTCTCACACAGTGTGCGTTAGTCGTTAAAGGACTGTAAGATCGTGGTACTTTATTTGCGGAACTACATTTTTTTGACGAGTTACATCATAGGTTCGTAATGCTTTCGTTTTCTACTAGTGCTAAAACCGACAGTGGCAGTTGCTGAAACACCAGCAATCTCCTTTTTATCCTGCTGTTTTGAAAGCGAAACAAGCTGCTAAGGCCCAAGTGCTGCAGTTCGAATTAATGTAACTGTAACTTTGTGAGTAGTATACCAGAGAGGTAATAAGACCCCCTTTACATATACTAACTGCAGTTCAATACAAAGAGTGTGTTATTAGTAATTCTTGTTTGTTCGTGTTTTAAGAACATTTTGTACGTGCTTTAGAGAGGCGTTTTTTATTGTCTGACTTAACGTGGTAAAATGATGTGATTGTTGGATTTCAAATCAGGGGTGACGACGGTGTGGTTTTGCACGCATATTGTTTGGGTGAACAAATTTGCCAGTTGTTACAGAAAGGTTATCTACTCGTTATTAGAGCTCAGAGGGAAGAATTTTCCCGCTTACTTCTAAATCATCGAGCGGGACCTGATCGTATGTAAAAGAGGATAGATTGAATAGAAAGTCTGACAAACGCAACATTTCCCTTTAAAGTAACCCACCAATATAACGAGTATGAAAAGGATCCATCATCCCTGTCTTGAAATATTTTGTTTTTCAAGGATTTCGGTTTTTGACCTCTGATGACTTCAAATGAGCTTTTATCTCCACTGAAAAAAAATTTTGACCTCTAAAGCCTCTGACCTGACATGATCTTTGACCTCCACCAAAATAATAGGGATTTTCCTCTTAGTGTAATAATTCCATATCCCAAGTAAGTAGATTTTCAATGGTTGCTATCATGAGATATCGTGTTTACAAGCCACGGGTCACAACAGACACAAACATACACCCATAGGTTACTTTGAGAAACAAACCGAGAACCTCAATGTTATCTCCTTAATGTTTGCTTCATTAACCCTATCCTTAGCAATAGACTATATTGCTGCAATTCCGAGGACTTGAGAAATCTATTGAATTTTCTTCAGAGGACCTGAAATCCATTGTTTAGGTCCTCACTCTGAAAACCAAACAAACTCATACACACGCAATCGCCTTCGTGATTGCATAGATTCTTCCTGCCTGCGGTAATGAATCAAAAACGCGTCAACCAGAAAAGATCAGAAACAAAACTAGATTAAAAAAGAAACAAAGAACAGATCACATAACTCACATAACACTGGTAAACTTGAGTAAAGCTAAAATCAACCACAAAAGACAAAGAACTCCTGGTGTTACCCTATCTTGTAAAATTTGTGTTGTGAAAACGTTTGGCCGAGCCTTCTTTTAACAAACCATTACTAGCATCTTCACTCTATGATGAAAGTCTTCCCCATGTGCGGCTCTCTTAGACTGTTTCAACAGACGGCACTACAGACCATATAATCATCAAATTAGTTAGAAACGCGTGGATTAATGTTGAAAGAGTTAACTTACAGTAGCAGCACAGGTTTGGGCAAGTCGTTTGTACACATAACTTATATGCTCTCACTTAGTTGCTCTGCTCTGCTTAGTTGTCATCAAGGACAACCACTAGATGCTTACAAATACTGATCTGATCAAGAAGATTGCGTAAGGATTACACAATAGTGAACAGCCTTTTCCAAATTGTTTCACTCCGAGCGAAGGCATAAGGTAGTAAAATATGGCTGTCTGTAAGTACAATTTACAAATCTTTACATACCTGAAAATGACATGTTTACAATAGTATGTGGCCATCACCTTCTTTTGATTCCTTGCCGGAGTCGAAAAAAACTATACAATCACTCTGGCGAGTGCATGTTTATGTCGGTTTGTGACGCTTAGCTTGTAAACACGGTATCCCAGACTGGAATAATGGATACTTGTAATACTTTGTAAACAGTCTTATAATTATCATATTCAGAGGGAAAACTCTATTGTTATTGGTGGAGGTCACAGGTCATTTGAGGATTTTGGTAGAGGGCACGTGTTTTCTATAAGGTCACCGAAACTACCAAAAAAGCTTGAAAGCACGTTATCTCAAAAAAGAAATATCGATATTTTTAACATTCAAAACATAGTTATGGCACTTTAAGAGACGATTGAGATCGGAAGTTATTAGGGGTCAACAAAGGTCAAAACAGGATATTATATTTTAACATAGCAATGACGTGCACTTCTTATCCCTATTATGGAGATTTGTCATATTTCGAGAAAAAATTCCATTGCTTTTGGTAGAGGTGAAAGGTCATCTTAGGAACTCATAGGTGAAAATGTTAATTGCTTTGGAACCTCGATCTTTAAACATTATATCATAATACTAATTGTTTCGCACAGAATATGCAGATTTGTTATATTGCGAGGAAAGTTCTTATTGCTTTTGATGGAGGTCAGAGGTCATTTGAGGTGACCAGAGGTCAAAGACCAAAAATCATCCGAACACATTATTTCAAAATAGTAATGGTGGATATTATTTCATGCTTCGTTCTTAGATCTGTTATCTGATATGACAAATGAAAGTCAAATGTTGAAATGAACGCTATGCTTACCATAGGGTCTCTGATTTTGCAGTAGGCTATGACTTGATTTACATGTACAATACTCAGAGCAACGTTAGGGGGAACTTTTCTGAAGTTAAAAGAACTGTTTAATAGTGATAGCTACTTCTTCATGATTCTCCCTCTATTAAAGAGCATTTGATTATAATCTAAAACTGAGTGGCATTTGCGTGCTTTTATTTGTTTCTGACTTGGTCTAAGAAGTTCGTATCTAGGCAATGTATAGGCCTTTTCGAATTCTCTCTGAATGAAGTGGGGCGCGCAGTCTTTTTGTATTAAAAACACTTGCTTTAATAAATTTCAATTCAAAGTTTCAGGACTGGAGGAAATTTGTTTAAGTCTTAGGGCAATGCAGTAAAGTTAATGTTTCAAGTTATATTCTGGGTAAACAAAAGTACCGGGTAGTTGTTAAGTAAGAGGGGAATGCTCCCCATGGGAAGCTGTTCCCACGGGAAGCATTCCCGTGGGCCAAAATCCTTCGGGAAATGCTTTCCAAGGGAAATTCTTCTTACGGGGAATACTTCCCATGGGAAATATTTCCCATGGGGATGTGTCGTACGTGAGGTGTTTTACTTATAAGATATCATATCTTTCAAAATCCATAGGCAAATCATGGGACAATATCTTTAAATCCGTAATGAACAGTCTGCCATGGTAAAGCTTGGGATAATATTCTGCCTGTGGGTATGTGGCCTTTAAATGATTCCAATAATGTATGTAATTATAACAGTTGAAGAACATAAATGGTCATACTCTTCTGTCCGTTTCACGCCTCTTATTTTATTTTAAAGTTCATGGATGCAACAAAAAAAAAAATATTTACTGAAAAACATAGTTTTGGGTGAACTGAATTTCGCAACAGCGCCACATCCAATTTGCAAGGATGAATATAGTTTGGTTTCACTATCCCCATGCAGTGTCCCACATGGAGAGATCTCTCCACAAATGCTCAGGCAACTAGCCTAAGAGTCCGTGCACACATATACCACTCATATACCAGAGCCTATAGAGATGCATGTTAATTAACGCTGTACAGTATAGAGTTTTTACAAAATAGTCCATTCAAGTTGAACCAAACACTGAAAAGTGGAAAGGTCCATCACATATCGAAAAGGTCCCATCACATATGTCTAATTCTCTTCAGTTCCTTGCACAGAAAAATTGTTTTAACAGATTCCTGGCACTCTCTTTAAGTGTTAGATATTTCAAGCCACAACATACAGCATTTCACCATATTTCCATGAATGCACAAGTTCTTCCCTGGCTGTATATGTGTATGTTACTGTACCAACTGAAGTTTTCCTGTAAGCCTCAACTATACACCATTCAACCTAACAGTAAAGCACTCAGACTGTCAGTGCAAGTTAGCTGTTACTATTGTACATACACTCAGTGTACCTTGCAGCTGTAAATATGTGTGCAGCCCAAACAATGGTGTTAGAGACCCTATAGTGGGAGAGATTGGCCAACTTATTTCATGGGGGCCATTTTTGAGCCAAATGTTAACTACGGCCAGATATCATATACACTGTGTGCGTACAGTTGTACAAAATGTAAAACAAAGTGAGTTACAGCGTTCTATTCTCTTGTGGCAATCATTCGTATCGGTTGACTCTGGCTGGCACTATCTGCCGGATCCTTTAATTTGTCACCCAGTGCAAGGAAAGCCGTCCTCGGAGGGGTCTAGAGGGAGGGGTCTAGAGGGAGGGGATAACACCCTCTATTTTGAGTAGCTTTTGCTAATAGAAAGTGACGAAAATGCAGAATGGTGTATGCTATTTTGACAGTTTTAAAAGTGATTTTATTTAAAAAAATCTCATTTAAGTGCGTCTTATTTTTGTGCTTGTAAGAGGGGGTGGGTCTATTCTGGGCTGGGTCTACCCCTTCTTTCTAAGAAAACTACTAGTACGTTAATGCAGGATGGCATACATGAGAGGTCCTTTTTTTGGAAAGTTCAAGCAAGTTGAACTAATCATTTAAGATTTTTCATTATTTAGTTAAAGATTCAGGAGAGGTCTAGGGGAAGGGGTAAATATTGGGGAGCACTTCCTAGTGAGACTTTTTTTATTTTATGGAAAGGCCTAGGCATGGGCGTCAATCTTTACTCGAGTGTGGGGGGACATGGTCACTTCTGTCAAAAATTTACTGTGTAAAAATCTTAAGTCAATGGGTGTTTTTCCAAAATGTGTGTGGGGGGACGTGTCCCCCTGCCCCAAGACTGAAGCCCATGGGCCTAGGCCTAGGTTTTATAAAATTGTGACTGACTAGGCTGTATTCCATGTTAAAACCTACATCAAAGTCAAAGTTACGCAAATGTTTCAGTTTTCATATGTTACTAATAGATCCAGAAGCAGTGTTTGATCTGTTATTGTGTCCCCCTCCCCTATGAAAATTTTTGAAAACTGGGTGTCCTTACATGCAATCTTGTGCCACATAGGCTACATTTGAAGTAAAATTTGTGTTAAAAAATTGACGTTTATTTAGGAACTAAAACAAAAACATCGGCATCAGTGACTGTGAGGGGGAACTATGGCCCAACAGGGTGCCCCCTCCCCTTTGAAAATTTTTGAAAAATTAGGTGTCTTTACATGCACTCTGGTGCCACATATGCTACCATTTGCAGTAAAATTTGTGTTAAAAACTTTACGTATCTTTAGGAAGTAAAAAAAGATTGGCTTTGGGTGGGGGGTATGGCTCAATGGCCCCACCTTATGGCTAAATACGCCACTACTCTTACACCTAAGACTGGTGGGGACTGCAGCTCTGGTATTCCAATGTCTCTATGGGGATGTTCCGCCAACTCTCCAGTAGGGTTAGGATTAGGGTTAGCCGGTTAGGCCAATGGGTAATTAGGAGTTGTATTTGGGTTTATGTGTTGGAATATCAAATAGTCGGAATATAGAAATGGAACCGCCATATGCGGTATAAGCTAGGCGTTGTAGCCTACAGTACGTCGTAATCTAACTCTAAGGCTAAGCCTACTCTAACGTTAGGCCTATTACTAAGTTGTATGCTGTAAAGTTAGTACGTCGCATAAGGGATCGCTATTTGATGGATTCCAATTAAACCTTCTAACTTTTACAGCCCACCGAAGCCTTCTTTTTGTACAGGATGGGAATCTATACAACTTTTAACCCTTTCTGGTCTGTTCGTGCATCCAAATGTAGCACAAAACATGTCTATCTTATAGGATGCGTACGTCCGGCGGTACGTACGTACAGTACAACCTGCACAACTTCTCGAATGTACATAGGCTACACATGATCTTTCAAGCTCGTACTTTGGCTCCAAAATGGTTCCCATACATTTCGTCCAATCAGAATGCGTATCTGAGAACAATGGTTGGCCAATCTCTCCCACTATAGGGTCTCTAAATGGTGTTTGTTTGAAAAGCCCTCTGCGTACATCTCATCAACCAATTACAATGAGCTTCTTTCAGAGGGTGCATCACATACACTGCGATGCAACAACAGTATATGGTAGGCCTACTGTAGAGCTGTATATTAATTCTAGGCCCTGTAGGCAAAGTGCAGTGTAAAATACTATAAGGTGCTTAATGAAATTTACAAGAAGACTAATACAGTA
Organism: Holothuria leucospilota; assembly: GCA_029531755.1. Classification (NCBI taxonomy): domain Eukaryota; kingdom Metazoa; phylum Echinodermata; class Holothuroidea; order Aspidochirotida; family Holothuriidae; genus Holothuria; species Holothuria leucospilota. The sequence goes on from CM055972.1 coordinate 49,699,603, forward strand.
TATTATATTGCATCATGGTAGTTCGTAATACTGTATTGATGATATATAGTAGAAATGAATGAGCTGTCATTACATACAGTAATGATATAACAATAGTGTGCCAGGGTATAACATTCTAATTGCTAATTAAGAGTACAAAAATACATGAGAAATTACATGCCAGTATTGTGAATGATAAATATTGTTGAAAGTAGACCCTATTACTGAATTTAATTGTCCATGTAGGGATATACAATTCCACATGGGTGTAAGCTGCATGTTTATTCATTAAAGCCATTTACAACAACTTGAATTAATGAATGGTTAGCATACAGGCATTCATCAGGGGGGAACTAATTACTAGCTCCTCCATTCACAATTGTCAGTCAGGATATACTAAGGACCAAAGACTTTAATCTGAAAAGGAGAGCCTGAGGAAGTGACACTGAGGGAGTCAACTATTTGTCACTATCCCGCAAATGTTAATGAGATCGCCACAGCTGAAGCACAGTATCATGCCTTGTAACTTTTGTATCAGCCAATGTTCACACAAGCAGCATGATAGCCCGATAACCGCGATTACCGCACTGTTCTCTGTTTGGATCAAGTGAGATTAGTGGCCCCTTTTTGCTTCAAGTTCTTGCTGTATTCCGTCTCACCTTACAAACACTGTTTTTGTTCAAATTGCTAGGGATGTCACACACTGCGACATCCCTTACAGTGAAGGAAGGGGTTAGTATAAACCTTCATGGAGACTGAAAAGTAAAAAAAAATATCAGGTGCTTCATTGATGTGAAAAGTAAAACGCATACATGCAAGCGTATAGGTTGTTTATGGTAGGAAGGTTACATGGGTCATCAAGCATCGCCATGGTGAGATCACAAATGCCATATGGATTTGCATGTGAAATTGACACATTCCATCAAGAACTGGACATTCCCCACAAGAGAAACTTGCATTTCCTGTGGGGACTTGTCACTCTATCTGAACTAACAAATGTCATGGGAAATTATCATTTTCCACGGTGAAGTACAACTTCCCGTGAGAAAGGAATCAAATCGCGTGCGGATTTGCAAACTTCCAGTGGGAAATATCCATTTCCCGAAGGAAATTTCCATTTCCCTTGGGAAGTCCATGGGAAATAGTGCATTTTCTATCGTGATTTTCAGATTTCCCGTGGGAAATAAATGATTCCCATGTAATTCCCACGGGGATCCTTGACTTCCCGTGGGAAGTGGGACACTTCCCATGGCAATTGCATGGTTTTTTGCAAGAGGTGTTTTAGGCAAATTTAAAAGAGCATCTGATTGAGACAAAGTCATTTTGCAACACTTACTTAGGTCCAATATAACCAATTTACGCAATTCGTGCGAGTAGCAAAAAAAAATATAACATAATTGTGTACTCTTAGTTATTGAGTGTCCATTTTCCTGTTCAGATGAATTGTCCTTAATTTTTATTGGGACCAAAGGGCTCTGTTGGTTGTCACTGATAGTAGCCTGAATGTTTCCGAGGGCTCCATAATTGGATGGTTGTGGCATGTTCAGTTTCAAAAGTCATACAGTAATTTATAAGTAGGTAACTACCTAGACCCTTTAGCAAGTACTACATGATTAAACTTAGTGTAATTTGTCTATTACTCTACAATGGTAAAACACTAAGCAATTTGTGGTTGGGTAAAACGGTTTGGTTATATGTAGCTCAAACTTTGCTCATGTAACCGTAAAAACTTTCCTTCGAAAGATGTTTACTGCGCTTCACCTTTTGTTGGGAGATTTAATTGCTAATTAACCTAACGTTTGCTTATAGTTGGGCAAACCGTTTGCTACAGGTTTTGCAGGGAGCAGCCACAGACTTGACATGCTTTGGCTTCACATTTCTGATAATGAGACATAGATTGGATGCACTGAAAAACCCTCTTAGAATATTTGACGTGTACAAAATGAGGAATACTCGCACATTTTGTTTGGCCACAAAATCGGGGACTATTTCCCCAAAAGTGTAAAAGAGTAATACGAACTAGCACACGTTTGTGTGAGATTCGTAATCACATATGTATATGACTAAGTGCTTCTGCAACAGGAACTGCAGCTCTAAATTATGGTTGTTGTTATTAATAATGTGGTGATGGAAGTACAAAACATCGAAGCATCATTTGACATTGATTTTTAAATCTGATTGTTTTGGACATTACGGATAAAGGTGACAAGCCAAACAGATTAGACCAGGACTTTTAAATTTATGGTGGGTTGCCATGGCCTGAAATGTGCCTGTCACTGTGAGTGCACCCTGAAAGGTGTTTTTCAACGGACAGTATTATATGTTAATTTACATGGAAAATATTAAACTATAATAAAAATTGTAAAAACCACATTATGACCTATGACTTCTCACGGCCTCATTTACCAGTGATCTTTTACAACTTTAACAGAAAAAGAATAGACAGGAAAGATATCATGGGTCACCCGATTCCCATAGTCTGTACAGTTACAACTGATCAGTATAACAAATGTTGGGTAGAAGTTTACCCAACGCTCTTGGTAGAGAAATGCCCAGCAGTTATTCACTAGTGATTTGACAAACAAATGGTGAAAGTTTTGACCAATAATTGAGGCAATTGTGTACCCAACTTAGTAGGTTACTGAATACTACCTTTTTGAGGTTATATGCAAGCCCAATTGTGGGTAAAAAGTTGGTCAAATTTTGCCCAATTGTTAACAGTGTATTGGAGGAGGCATGACCATGCAATTATCCTTATGACTGAGGGGCTATTTACAATTTCGTACATCTTGAATATTTATATTATAAAATTCTATTCCGTCACGATAGCATCAGAGAATGGAAAAGCAAAGACGGCTCAAAATGCATAATCTTGACCGTTAAGCTCAAAAACGACAATGAAAGGCACCAATTAGACTTACTATCTAATTTTAGTTGCACTTAATCTCATAATTTAAGCTTTTAATATCAAAATATTGACTTATATCGTGTTATATCTATTTAGTATTATTAATTAATATTATTTTCTCCCTTTGGAGTCTAGATCCTTTTACTTCAATCTTATTATCCATTTTCAGGGTTATTAATTTGTATAAAGCTCACTTTGGTGATTCAAAGGTCTCAAAATATTATGACGTTTGAAGTGATATTGTGTACTAAAAATTACAATAAAACAATTTTTCACCTTATTACGTTAACCTCAAAGATCAAAGTTTAACTATATATCCCAGGTTGTTTACTTTTCTGACTTTTGGGGTATCATTACTGTCACATATATCATAAAAATTGATGCCTTTCTGATTAAAATTTGAATCGATATTTCAAACTTTTTAGTCAACGTAACACATTTTTTAGTCAACGTAACACATCTTGAAATTAATAATGGAAGTAGCAGTTGAAATAGTGGCTTTAAAGACAATAGTTTGGCAACAAAAGTTGATATGCTTTGAGTACTACTTTCTCAAGTTTTTTTACAGTTTACATATGCCGTCTTAATCTAGAGGAACGTATAGAACCTCAAGTTGAAATCTTATGACTATGCTCCTTCGTAAAGAGCGACTTTAGAATTAAGCAGTAATAAGCTAGAATAAGAAGGCACTCTGATACCAACTGTAGATTCTAGGTGGCTACAAAATTGGGACAAATGTCTTTCATAAGGGAAACTTTTTTGTAGGCCCAATACTTTCAAAGGGAGAGAATTACTACTGCAGGACTGAGACACGATTATGTTACGTTAGCACTACAAATAAAAGTTTTCAAATACGTTTTATTCCTCCTAAAAAAGTAATAAAAGTTACAGTGGCAGCTTCATTGTCTTGTTTCCTAATTTTTGTGAATTATAATAAATGAACCGAAAAACGCACCTGAGATCATTCAAATTGATTTGATTAGATTTAATGTTTGATAATTTTCTGTGATGAATTAAGAAAGTAATATTCTAGATTCACTTACAAAAATGGCAAGCGTATGGTTTTATTACAAAACTCGTTTGTTGTTTCACACTTGTGTTATTCAGGGCTAGTAAAAATGAGCATGATGTGCATTGTAGATCTCATTTGTCCTCCAGTGGCTTGAACATAGTGATCTTTGTAGGACCCGCAATTGATAAATGCTTTTTACTTACATCACGATAGTTTCAATTTAATGCCACGAATGCTATGTTTGTAATTTTATAAAACATTTACCATAGTCGCTGACGTTCAACTTAAAGGATTGTGACTTATATCGTTATAAACAATGCAATATATTGCCAAAGTAGTATATAACAGATTCTGGAGGCCTTTCGTCGCCACCCATTTGTATCACCCTCAGTGAACAATCCCACATTAGCTCTAAACTTTACACCTTTAATTTATATTCCAGCTTCTGTTTGACTGTAAATGGAATACCAAGTGGTCTAGCCTACGGGAAATGCTACTGCATGGCGTAAGTTATTTTTTCTAACGCTGCATTTATAGTCCTTGAAAATGGACATAACAAAGGAATAAGCTTTCTTAATCTCTATAGGTCTTGTTTGCAATGCCATTTTCGACGACATAAAACCCGGAAAGTAATATCTGTTCTTACCTTGCCACCTAAATGCAAAGGCAAGATGACCACGCTTACTTGTTATACTCTCTAAAAAGGTCCGATTCAAATTTGAACCGATTCGGATCAAGAGGGCACTGAGCAATAATCTGTTTAATTAGTTGACAAGATTCGCTTCATTTTGAACCAAACATGGTTATTTTGGAACGAAAACTAGTCAAATATTTGATCCTTTTTCGGATAAGTGCCCATTTAATCCGTTTTTGGTTTAATTTGAACCGGACGTTTTTAGAAGAGTGCAATCTTTGTAGGCAAATTACTGATGTTTTTCATAACTTTAGTCAGGATTTTGTTCAGTATAAAATATTTTTGCAATTTAACTTTACCATTGTTACTATTGTTATAATTGAAATGTAATCAAATCATGTCCATAAAACTTTTATTGAGAAGAGGATGACCTGTTTTGATAAGCAAAATATGTTTCACTGACTACATCACTAAGATGTTGGGAAAGGTAATTTTTTGGAAGCCAACATTGATAGGTGTTTTATATGTTGTTTCCAAAAACCAATCCTATCGACACCATTGAAATTTTAGAAGTAGGAATACGGTGAGGAAGGATAAAGTTACATATCGATACAAATGCAACCTAATATGGAGAGTAAAGGAGAATAAACGATTCGAACAATAAGATATGATCCAAAATTTCAACAGAATGTGAGTCATACAATAGGAGACACATAATTTTGTAAGCTAGTGAAACATTTAGACACTTAAGTGTTGTAATTTTTTTAACCTGAACTGGAGGAAGACTAAGCTTTTCTAAAGAAATTCTCCACCTAACAGAGAGTCTTTAATCCATGCAATACCTGAGATATACACGTTACTAGACTACCCTATAAACACAACCTTATGGTACAACAGGTGTACTGAGAAAGCATTACGCCACACAGGATGAAGAACTAACGAGTCAAAAATAATTTCATTTCTGAAACGAGATACATTTTGTGTAACGGAAGATGTTACGTGATACATTTTCATTCCGTGACGTATTGAGAGGTTGGCCGAGCAAGAGTTAAAAATCTTCTTACATGTATTGGACATGGTATTACATTTTTATTCCGTTATTTTCTGGTTAAAATAGCAGCACTAATTACATATTATATTTTCATTGGCCAATTGTTACAGACTTGTCAAGTTAAAACAGTATTAAAGGTCGTGTGGCATGCAACTAAAAAGAGCTGTTTCACTTGTCAGCTAAAGAATTAAGTTTTCCAATGAAAGATCCGTTAGAATCATTTCAATATCTTTTACCGTTCTCAAAATACATGTTTTCAAAGTTTAATGGTTTCTGAAGTAACTTATTGCCTATGCAAAAATAATTATGTGGAGTGTTACACAGTGTTAAGATTTCTTTTGTTAACTCTATATGAATTAGCCCTTAATTACTTATCAGATAGTTTACAGTTTGATGAGTGATATCAATATTTTCAAGGAAACAATTTCAACTTTCATATTAAACCCCTCAGGGGATAACAATATTTCCAGTGTCCTTGAAATTAAGGTTGAAAAAACAAAGGCTAGCATTAGCCATATATGGTATGACCATCTTTCGATATCACATATTTGCATATTGTAGCTCATGTTTATTCATGAAACAAGTGTGAAATAGAAATTACCCCGTGAAACGGTCAATAGTTGATGGATTTTAATGGGAATTTGGGCTATTTTCTGGATTTTTAATGTTTTGTACATCAAATATCCAACTATGTAATTTTCATGTCACCAGACCTTTGAGTAGAATCATTTCGTTACAGCATTTTGTTGCAGCATTTTATCAATACATTAGTCATTGTGATCGTCGTCAAGTTTTCTTCCACCTATACTGGAATCACACAGTTCCTTGTTACTAAAATGTTTGTGATTATAACCTGCGACTTTGGACTAATACTATCACCACTCTTTCACGTTTTGGATTATTACCGCTTCCTAACCAGCTAACCCGTCCTATTGCTAGCAAGAAGTTAAATGTTTCCAAACTTTAATACTGGGTACTTTGGAAGATATTTGAAAAAGGTAAAGCTGTATTAAAAAGGTTTTTAACAAATTTTGAAGCAGTATCTTGGTTAGTTCAATCCCAATACCCCTTGGTTTTGGAAACCCGGACATTTTGATTTTTTGGCGAAGGAAGCTGAATGATGTGGGGCTTAAGCCCCCGACCCACCCTTTTGTCAAAGATGTTGTGGAGTCGCAGCATGAAACCTGCTTTACTGTCACAGCTGTAAAAAGAAATTTCAGAAAACTGCTATATTTTTCCTGAACATTTTCCCAATATGTTCCTCCAAGTTGATTCTGAAGACCCTTAAATATTCCAAACTTTTTGCACCTTCCTCCACAACGGCATCAGAAATAAGTTCCAGCCCCTCTTCAGTTGAGAACAACGTCAAATGACTATGATTTTGATTGGATTATATAATATCTGTCGCAAGTAAGTTGCAACCTTAGCCGGAACAAGATTTTCAAAGCCCTGACAGTTAGCTTTCGTCATACAGGAAATTATGACATTGCTTGAAATCGGCAATCCCATGCAACTGTCGGACCTTATCCTACCCATATTTGTCTATGAAACTGTATATCGCTGTATTATAAAAAGAAATTAACACCAAGTCGAATAAGGGACTGTCGAACGGTTTATAGTTTGAATCCGATCACCTGAGAGTTTTTGGGTCATATTACCTACAGGTATATACCATGTTCTCCTCCTCTCCACCCCTTAAGTAAAAAAATACACTCTGGAAACGTTTGGTCACGTATGGCACCTGGAGGCTACGTAAGTTTGCTAAAATAATACCAGCAAACATAAGAATTTTTTGACCAGCGTGGATATTTCCTTATCCCAACAGTGTTCCTGGTAACGTATGTGCCCAACTATTTTTAAAGTGCCTCGTCTATCCCGTTGGTGCCCTCTATAAAATTTACTTTCAGGAGAAGTGCTAGAGGTGTCCTGTAGTCTTAGGCCTTCGAAAGGAAAGTTATGTATTTTCACCGCTGAGAATATCAATTTGTCGCGATTTCGAACCTTTTACGTGCAACATTGAGATTGCCCTTTACTGTGTAATGGAAAGTGATTGAAATGACACATTTTATGAACTCAGTCGATTTCAGTCTGTTTCATGGTTAGGCTGGATTAGTAAGGCACTTTCCACAAGGTAGCCTCTCTATAAGATTCCAAGATTTTCACCAACACTGTTACTAAGAACTGGAACAAGTTACCATTCAAATTAGGTATCTGTAACGTAGTGTAGTGTATCAAGTTAATGTACAAGAGTTCCGGGAAAAAATTACTCTTGCATTGGTTTAGCAAGATGTAAGAGAATGTGTGGTGCAAGAGTAATGTTTAACGTAAGATGTTATGTAGTCAAGCTTTACTGAGACATTTACCATTTTAGACATCAAAAAGAGATCTAAGGAACAATTTAGCGAGTTTCTAAAGACTTTCAAAGAGTGAAACCTTGTCGCCTTAATGCAGCGATTCCTTAATTGTTTTGTGAGTAGCATTACTTTACACGAAACCGTGTAATTTAAAAAATCTGTTAAATACATGATTGTGTACCCACTGGTTAACAAAAATGCATATATTTTTTTTCTATATATGCACATCTCAAGGGAAGATAACGCTAAAAACTTGTATTCTTGGTAGTGATCGAAAACCTATTGATTCTATCGTAAGCAAACATGCATGATATCATTTTCAAGCACATTGTTTTTACTGAATGGAAAAGGCGGCAAGTGTGGAAGACCAGTTAAAAAGGATATGATGAAAATGCATTGAAATGTTGAAATTGGTTAAATATTCAGACTGTATAACATCTATTACTGTTAATTGATTTCAGATTCAAAGACAAACTTGGTGGTAGAAGGATGTCCAGAAGCCATTCTCACGTCACACAGGTATTTGTGTCAACTGTGTTCACAAAGAATCCGCAAAATTAATAAACATGTTATGTAATATGTACTTAATAACCCTCCTTGAAGTAAAAAGAAGACGATCGATGAAGTCCACCTGTAGAAGTTTATCATGAACCATGGCAATTATATTCACTGATTATGTATACCCTTTGTTTCAAATTCCGAGTTTGGAAGTAGACATACACAGTTTCTCATTGCATATACAAGGCTTACAAACGTAGGGGTATGACAGGTCTGTCTGAATCTTACAATAGTAGCAGCTACTTTGAATATGGTGTTTTTCATTAATCTTAAAGTGTGCTGCTATTTCATTTGCATTGTGAAATGCTTTCAAAAAGAGTTGTAACTAAATAAATAAATTTAAAATGAACGATATGTTATTGTCCAGCATTTACTATTTCAATTCTATCAACGAAACTGTTCTTTGCCTGTCTAGCTACATAGGTTTGCTACCATGGCAAATTTTCAAGTTCTGAGACAAAATTTTACACTAAATACACCCTCTCGTACGGTAACCAGGCATCATCTTGCAAACGGATAGCATTACTGGTTAGCATAAACTAAGCAACCACTATTTTAAGTGATGGAATTTACGGTTATAAAAGCAGTTTGATAAAAAATATTGTCTAAAAATTTCTTTGTTACTTTAAGGGAGAATAAAAGCATATGTGAACGACTCTGGACACTAATTGTGAATACATATCTGATAGGAATAATTTCTTTAAATACTTTTTAACAGAAGGTCTTCACGTGTGTTTCCTGCTTGTGGTATTTGGTTAACGCTGAAATGTAACTTTTGCATTTTTCTTGCTGCTTGTGATGAAGATTTGATATGACGTAGAGTAGATAGTTACACAGTCTTCCACAATGTACTCAAAACTCGTCCAAACAATTTTTTATTTGCTTTTAGGGACCAGTACTATGTCGCCTTTTCCGACAAAAAACAGAACTTTTGGCATTTTAGCGTTTGATTCCACTTTAAAGTACCACATTTTCAAGAAGTATGTAAACATCCAACCATATATTTTCTTTATAGGTGGCCAAGACGGTAGGTAACACATCGGAAGATTAAACTCTAACATTCAAACCTACATGAAACTGAATAACTAAGGGTATACATCTCTCTAGGGTTAAAAATAGATTGCCAGTACCATACATATATTTTAAAAATCTTAATGCGTAACATATTTCCCAATGGTGTAACCCCTAAAGCTGAACATTCTCATTTCTCATCCAAAATATAGGTTTTGACATTACAAGACAACTTTGAGCACTGATATTTAATTAAGGGCCATGAGAGATGTTCAAGTCTTCACCAAATATTGGTATTCAAACGACACAGTAATGTACAGAAAAAGATAAAAACGTCAAGTGACAACTGAATTTAAATGAAGAATTTTGTGTACTACTACTGCACCAGGCTACCATGCCATGAAGTTTGAGAGCATTTTGTGTGGTACTTTAAGAGACTTGAATGCTCAAAAAGCCCATAAACACATTTTCTTTAAGAAAAAAGGAAGGAATAGAAGTAACTGGGTTTCCTTAAGTTCATTTCCATTCTCATTTTAGAGAGGAAATTCTCTCTTCCTATACTACTATGTAACTAAGCTAATCGTGCTATGAAGATGACGCCATCTTTGCAGGCACTTTATCGATATAGTACTGCTCAAAGTGCTCCAAAGTGCCCCTTAACTCATATTTTGCAAGAAAATATGGATAAATAGTAAGATTTTGATTTTTCTAAATTGTGCCTCGTTCTTAAGTAATATGCAATATTCTATCTGTCTACTATACTGAGGTACTAGACTACGCTTGCTATACGATGAGTGCACCTTGTGTGGGTTTCATGGAGATATATAGCAATATACGTGTTCCCATAACTTCATGCCCATTCTTATTTTTGGAGTCATTTTTTCTGTCTACCATTAAGGCATTACACTAGAGATTCAAGGAAGATGAAAGCATCTTGTGTGGTGCGTATGGAGATAATGTGAGCTCAAATATTCCCTACACTGATGCTTTTTCAAGGAAAATGAAGAAATTACACATGTGGTTTCCCTTTATTTAATCTCATCCTCACATTCTAGTCTTAATTCTGTCTGTTTACTACTAAGACACTAGGCTGCCCACTACATGCAGATGAGAGAAACTTGTATGGAACTAATAGAGTTATGACTGTTCAAAAGTGCCCCTAAAACCCTTTTTCAAAGAAGAATGAAAAAATAGCAATATAATTTTCCTTAATTCCAAGCCAGTTCCTTCTGTTTTCTCCTGAAGCACCAGGATATGCTATGTCTAACCAAGATAAACCAAGATAAGGTTTTCTGGTTACATATTGTAAAAGGTTGGCCCCAAACGAGAAAATTGACAAACATCACTGTTTTAGGAGGACAGAGCCACATTTGATTAGTCACCACAAAAAAATCTAATCAATATTTTGAGGAGAACTTTCAGTATATTGAGGAAGATTTTGTAACGATAACCACAATTAATCCTAAATTCTTTTAGACTCCAAGTGTTTAAGCAAAAGAGACCATGTTGAGCTTAAATATCCAAAATGATTAAAGTGGGTGCCATTTTGTAGTCTACCGGTTTCCCCTGAGACTCCCCTTCCTTGCATAAAATAAAAATAGAGCACATAATTCTCTGTGTCTCTTTTGTCTACTTTATATCAAATCATATTTTAGCAAATAAAGGAACAAATAATGCAACAAGTACAGCAACAAGCTAATATTTAAAGGACTAATTAGTGCTAAACAAACTGGGACAACTGACTTGAGGCGAGTATTTCGGAAACAAGAAGTGAGATTATCGGAATTAGCTAAATTTCTAGATTGTGGTGATGTTACCATTTGCTCCACTTTTACTAAAAATTAGTTTTTTCTTGATGTATATTTCAAAACGTTTTTAGTGGTGGTTAAACGTTGAGGTTATCCCGTTTTGCTATCATAATCTTAAATATATTGGCAAAAGTTGGATGTTAGAGCGTCATTATCTCAAGTCTTTTCTTTGTGGTACTACATTCTGACACTTGACATTTTGCATTTCTTAACTTTCCAGACACGCGAAAGATGGGATGTGGTAGGTTATTTCTCCCGGAGTCACTACTGCTCTGTGTACTTTTACCCTTTTCTTCACCATTTACTTCGAAGAAAGTGCTCTTTCTATTGTTTACTTTTCACTGCAGTGAAAGTTATCCAAGCTTGTTCCAAATTATTTTTTAAATGTTTTCAGTTGCAATGTAAATTTTACCATGCATTTGCTATACGATGTCAAACCTCTGACTTTTTTTATTTTTCCATATGCCTTAAATCTTTTCAGCACAACAGTAAGTCTGAGAACAAAGTGGCTGGCCTTGGTTCACATCTCTCTTTATTGAAGTTTATATTTTGAAAGATGCAGATCTCTTTATCATTTGCCTGTTTTAGCCATAGGTAATAAAACACTATGCATGACTATTTTTCAGCTTCGTCTTGTTGCGACGATCCCAACCGCCAAGGTACGTAAGATGGAGTTTTATGTAATGTCCTGAATGTTACTTAGCGGAATTTAAAGCGAAAGTTGATCAATATTGTATACATAGCAAAGGCATGGGGAGCTATTTATTGTTACGATTGGTTCAAAGCTACCTTAAACTTTTGTAACCTACTGAAATACCTTTTAAATCCATAGTTAATTCAGTCCAGTAAAATTTACGTCGATATCTAACTAGACACTTTTATCTTTTTCATGCCGCATTCGCAAATCACCTGGCAGACAACCAAACGGTTCATTACAGTAAGTTTTAAACTAAATACTCATGTGTGTTATATTCTACCTCTCCCTTGAGGCAGCTTTTATAAGGCCTACATACTAAGTAATCTTTTGTCGTAATAAAGTGTTGTAAACGACAAACGGTGTTGAGCTATATTACAATAACGGTCACCTTGAAAAAATTCAAAATAATACATGTTAAGAATTAAGACTGGAAGTATTTTCGGTATTACCAACACCGGTTTATACTATAGTAATCAAGTTACGTTCAGTTTCAAATTTCTTTCTGTAAATATATATATATATAGGCCTATATATATATATATATTGCTAATTTGGGATTAAGGGGAAATATCGTATGAAAAAACCCGCCTATAAGGGGAAATCGTCTATAAGGGGAAAAATTAGGTCGACTTAACGAAACTACACGCTTTTTCTATAGGAATACGTAAACGGATGGTAATGGCCTTTTCACTACATAATTTATATGCCATTACTTCAATGTTGACCAATTTACGTACACGTATCTGTTAACACGTACAATTGGTGGGCCATTGAAATAACGTTGATGTATATCTGTTTTTCAAATTCTACCAAATGGCGAAATATAATCTTATGTATTTTATTGTTTTTTTTTCGCCTTTTCGAAAGGGCGTCTAGCGCCCTCTAAAATTTTTCCCCCTACCGTGGGTTTTAGCGTTATATATATATATATATATATATATATATGAAGTCGGAAATATATGTAATTATATATACATATATAAACATATATTTATAAATACATACAGATAGATAGACAGATAGATAGATAGATAAGATAGAAAACACTGGCAAAAACAGATACATACATGCCAACTTATATATTAAAAACGAAAATACAAAGTGTTTGGAGCAGGCAAAGCTCTCTTCAGTTGCAAATACAGAATAACGGCACAAACTTAAAGGTTATATACTTAAGGGGCCATAAGTGCTCATGAAAGAAAGATCACTTTTCAGACCAGTAGTGTGTTTAAATGTGGAGGGTCGTCCTTATTTAGAGCTTGATTTTCTCTTGCGCTGTAAAGTTGCCTAACAAAACGCTACGTTTAAGGAGGGATACCGGTAAGCTGTGATTTGGGAGATTAAAGTGTTCTGCTACCAGACAGCTAATGTGGTTCTACGTATACTGTGTTTGTGGTTATTGAAACGGAGTCTGAAGCTTGTGCTAGTTTCCCCACTGTATGTGGCGAGGGGACGTAGAGAGCAATTGAGCATGTAAACAACATTTTTTGAGTCGCAGTTCAATTATCCAGGTTTGAATACCGTACCTGCGACTCAAGAAATGTATTATCACATTCATATGTCGCGGTTCGGCACAGAAAAGTTTCAGCAACATAATGGCTGGTAGAACGTAAAAAAAAACAACGGACAATAGTCCCCCAGAAAAAGAAATAAACTGTCCAAGGTTTAACCTGCCCATTATCGAAACAAGATAAAACTCTCCTATTTACAAAGTTGTCTTACCTCATGTAATCTAGGGCCAAAATAACACCTAAAGGAGGCCCCCTTTTTACAGTTAGTTCTCAATAACATTTTTTTACACAATAAAAAATACTAAGACATTGCCTGGAGTTACAGATCTTGTCTTTCTCAACTTTTGTGCGTCATCTGCAGATTTACTCATGGAACTATCCACATACTGAAAAAAACAAATTTAGGAGAAACACGAAATTAGGGTATGCAAACTTTCATGATTGACTGCTGACCAGTGTCATGAATTTCACATGACTGCGTTTTCATGGTCACGAACAAGTGCTTTAAAAGTTCTAATGACTCACTTTCATTGCAAATTTAAATCCACTTTGACCTTTTTGTTGGATTTATTTACCTTTGACCTGTGAATTCATCAGTTGCCCATACACACGATTACAAAGTCAAGTATCCACTTACTAGTATGAACTTGATCATTGTCGGTGTAGGAAAATTTTTCACAAAATGCAGACCAATTTCAGCTTTTACTTAAGTTTCTTCTTTGACCTCGACCCTTAGCAATCAAAAAGCACTACCTTGTTTTTTTTTTCCTATCAGTTTCGACCTTGTTTTTTTTTTCCTATCAGTTTCGACATAACATGTAGTGTTATGAATTTTTTAACTTACAAATGAGCAAATAATGACAAATAAAGAATTCAACTTTGTACCTTTTACCTACAAAATTTGACCAATAAAGTCATCAGCTACATATAGGGCAGTTTAAGTAGTCAAGTAAGTACCCACCAAGTTTGAAATTGATCAGGTTTACGTTTAAGGAGTTCTAAATACACATTTTGCCTACAAACACAACCATTCTCAAGCACCCAGATATATCCACACAAAACCCCTAGCAGCTTAACAGATCTTTTGGATGTCCATACGTCATTAAAATACAGAGCAATCAAAACAGCATAGTGGGTATAGAATCAGCTACCTACCACCAAGAGTACAGTATGTTTTGAAAACTGTGCTATCGGTGCAAGAATACAACTTCATCGGCTAATAACTTTTCACATAGTCAGGTTGCACATGGAAAGTCGCAACTTGAAACCCACAGTAAAATGAATATATTACTCAAAAGTGAGAGAGCGTACTTCTAAAGTCATTTTTGAGAATTGTCCCATTTGGTATTTAAACTGAAAAAAATCAGTGTCAATTACAACGTTCTACTAAAACTATATATATATATATATATATATATATATATATATATATATATATATATATATATATATATATATATATATATATATATATATATAATATATATATATATATATATATATAGATATATAGGCGGATGGCAGATGGCGGATGGCGGTGGGCGGTGGGCGGATGGCGGTGGGCGGTGGGCGGTGGGCGGTGGGCGGTGGGCGGTGAGCGGTGAGCGGTGAGCGGTGAGCGGTGAGCGGTGAGCGGTGAGCGGTGAGCGGTGAGCGGTGATGGTGATGGTGATGGTGATGGTGATGGTGATGGTGATGGTGATGGTGATGGTGATGGTGATGGTGATGGTGATGGTGATGGTGATGATGATGATGATGGTGATGGTGATGATGATGATGATGATGATTTTGTTTCTTTTCCTTGTTTGCGTCAATTTCGAGGGGGAAACCCTGACTATGTCGTCACCATTTGTAAGTACTCTTTCTATTGTTCTATTAATGTATAGCAATTTGTAATAATATTTTTATTATTAAGGCTATGAATATCTTTAGTTTAAAATACTAAAACTACCCATTTTTGATCTTATCAGTGATTAGCAACATGTGTATTTTTCTGGATATATATAAGTTTCGTTAAGTTTCTAAATGGTTTAATTTTTGTACCATAACATCAGTCTTCTTTTCTTTGCCTTTTCCAGTATAGTACGTTATGCTACGACGTTTAAAACATACAGAATTAAGCAACTTAGTAGTATCTTTTACGTCTCCATGTGTGATGAGATTCGTTTTTCCTTCACTTCTTGCCTTCTATATTCGTTAAATCACAATTTCATGCTAAGGAATGCATAGTGGGCAACACTATGTAATCTGGGTTTTTTTTTGAGGAAAGATCTCATAGGTGTAATATCGAAATCTTTTAAGGAAATAAGGAAGCAGTTTCATATCTGTGAAACACTGAAAGGTAGTGCCTTAGCTCAGATTGATTTCATACATAAGACTATTTCCTCTTAAGGAATTTTAAGGTTCATTTCTTCTGTTATCCTACTTAATTTGATTCACGGTCCACGAAATTTGCATCATAGAGAGACTGAATTGACTTCGGCAACAATACTTAATTTCGAAAGAAAATGCAACACTGTGTTGAACAAGTGCAGTGATATATAAACCATTTTAATCTCTGAAATATGAATACACCAGTAATCTAAAAGAAAAGTCACTGTCGCACACTAAACTAGTTCAGCCGATTATCCTCAAGTTTCCGTCTGTGTTCTTCAGCAAATCCAGGACTTCGAACCAGCGGGAACGTTTACCAGGGGAACTACATGTACCGTATGTAATATTTGTTGCACCTAAAGGTATGTACAAAACTTTCATTCTGTGAAATATTATAGATTAAAACGCAAAATCCGGTAAAATTACCTCCATTTTTTTCATGGTAAAGCTCTTTCAAAACTTCATCATTTATTTTATTGCATATGATGCAGATTGGTGGGCACAGTCGATATTCATTTTGTAACCACCTTTTAGCAATTCCCCCGTTAGGTCGTTGAGTTTGTGATGATTCCAAAGTAGAAAAGGGATAGCTTCCAAGAATTCGAAACAAGTTTTGTGCCTACTCAATTTAACTTGGAATCTTATTGTTTATATACAGTTTTGTTTCCTCAAAGGTCATTTGGGGTAGGAGAGATGCGGCCACATGTGATGGTACAGACAATATGGCACCACCAATATATCCTAGTAGTTTGAACGTAACCCGTTGTGGCTAAATGTGCAATTTTTGATGTCATCTGAAATACTTGAAACCTTGTTTACAAATGTTAAGTCTGTTCCTTCATTCAATGTATTTATTGAGGATTATACTTGACGAACTCACTTTTAGTGTTTTCTGAGACTAATGTAATGTTGAATTTGACGAAGTAACTTTTAGTGTTTATTCCAAATGATGCCATGATTGTTTTCTGCTGAGAGGGCAGTTGCATTCCCTCCCCTGAATTTTTTTAAACCCGAATAAAAGTTTGCCTACGTGAACAAATTACTACTGAAAAGGCATTTTCGTTGTCCTGATTACGATTTTAAATTAAGGTCCTTAGAACCTGGGATATCGATAGGGGGGTTTACTTTTTCTCCAATTTCACTGGCGAGGTCCCCCGCACTAACGGCGTGGACGCGGTAGTACAAGGGGTCACTCGCCCTGTCAAACGAATCCTTTCCTCCTTCATCAAACACCGAACACACCTGGGTCCTTTAAGCTGAAGATGTTTAAACAGATTGCTTTTCACGTCGTGCCACAGCATACTTCTATAAATATCCAAATACCTTTCTTTTATGCTAAATTAATGATCTTTTAAAGTGCCTTTAAGTTAAGCTTTTTCCTACAAATCTACCTTTCCCTCTTGAAGGTTAAATATTGAGTTCGAATTTAAAAGTAAAAATGTTTTGACGGTATCTACAAGGTTTAAAGCGTGCCATTTCCTCCAAGCTGCCAGGCATTAATTTTAACAGTTCTTACTGTCAATCTTCCCACACTTTTTGCACATAGAATATTGTGGACCCGCGGAGCTTTAAGTGGGCCGGGGCCGACCATAAAGGGGGCATGGTAGCCTTCAGTACATTTTTAATGTGTAAGTTTTCCCATGTGGGACCCACGAGGACACCGTGGCCAAATCGTCATGGAGCCCACGTGGACAAGTCCTCCCATGTGGTGCCAGCAGGTCATCGCCGACGAACCAGATTTTTGCCAATATGTGCCTTAGGAGGGTATTTTTCCGGATAGTTGACGTGCGCTGCATTCCAATGGATGGTGGTGCGCACAGTGAAGCACCTAAATGTTGCTGTCCTTAACGGGTACGACCTCTATAATTGTGCCATGTCACAGCCGAAATGTCATTATATGACGAGAACTTCAAAAGCTTAAAATCACTTTAAAGTTTTGCCAAAGATAGCACCATTTTACATCTCGATCAACTAACATAAAAGTCATCACACCCTTACTTCCAAGGGCATTGCCTGTGCTGGGTTACAACGGCCAAGTTTTCTAGATATGCCCCCGCCTCTCATATAGAGTTATGAACTCTCCACCCCCTCCCCTCCACCCGATGTTGCTCAGTACTCAAGTCAGTGGTAGTTGTCCCTTGAAGAGGCAGACAATCATACCAGATAAAATAAGTACACGGTAATTTCATTTGAAGGAATTCCAATACTAAGTTAGCTTAGAGCTGAAGCAAAGAAGCAAAGTCATCTAGCTAAATT
This sequence comes from Holothuria leucospilota, assembly GCA_029531755.1. Lineage (NCBI taxonomy): Eukaryota > Metazoa > Echinodermata > Holothuroidea > Aspidochirotida > Holothuriidae > Holothuria > Holothuria leucospilota. The sequence goes on from CM055972.1 coordinate 49,717,755, forward strand.
GTCCGTCAAAAGATAATCAAGTTCAGTCCGACAAGCAAACAATTTTAATGACAAAACTACGCGTAATGTAACAGGAAGGCCAAAAAAACCGTAGAAAAACCCAGCTATACCACCAACGGGAAGCACAGGCAAGCTTATTTATAGATCGACTCACTCTAGAGTGAGCAACAGTGTGCTGCATTTCTAGTTGCAGTATTCTTGTGTGGTAAAGAATCTGATTACCTTTTTTATCTGCAGTCTTGATTTATTGTACTGGTAGGACAGCTGTGATGGTGGGGAAACACTATCCACTGGTGGCTAAGATCTCTGCCATTCATTCTGTTAATGTCTGGTTTTTTTATTTACTTGGATCAGTGAGGTGAAAAATTGGATCTCGAGTTTCTCTAATTAGCCTCATTGCCAGATAATGAAATTTTAGAATACCCTTGGCTTACTGTTGCAGGGTGGGGCTATACATCCACCCGTGCCAACAATGAACCTCTCACTTTTCCCCGCCCTCGTGTCCAACTACTTGCTATTAAGAGCGTAATTTGCGCCGTCACTCAACTGTTTCTGCAGATAGGCAGTATAAAACAATCACATGGACCATGATTTTGTGCAAGAGGTTTTAACATGGCTGAAACTGAATATTCCTATCTTTTAGTTAATGGGTATTCCCGGTCATCCAAAAGTCATTTACAAAATAATCATGCTCTGTTCAAAAAATCATTTCGGATGGATTCGGGGGAAGGATACCGAACTTACTCCCAAAGGGGTTGTGTTCTTGAAAGTAGCTACGTCCACTTCCAGTAAACCTCCCCATAGACTCACGGTCAGGCGGGGCCCATTCTAGACCGGCTAAAGAAAACAGAAACTGCACATGATTTTTCAGATTCAGATTCGGATTTCTTCAACACCTGTTTGAGCCAATTTTTCTGAAAAATTGATACACATAAGGAATAAGCATAACGCAGTATGAAAAGACTAAAAGTTACTCAGGAGGAACCAAAAAAGAAGCTCCATAGAGCTTGTAGTATGCGTGCAGTTTAGAGCCCTCCCTTAACAAGCAAGAACTTACGACAAAAATTATTAATTGATATGGATAACAAAAAATTATAAATCAACATTGCAAATGAAATAGTTTTTCAATAACTTCTTAAATGGGAGCAATGTATTACAACACTTTAGGTGAGGTGGGAGAGAGTTCCGTAAGTTGGGGCCTGCAAAACGAAGGGTTTGTAAGGAAGAGTTTAACCTAAAGAAGGGAACGGAAAATGAGATCGTGGCACGTGTAAGGTGTGAGTGAGTTCCATGTCTGAATTTAAATAGTGATCGGAACATATTTAGAAGAATACTCTTAAACCAAGAAAACATGAAAATTCCAACCTGATAATGATAAATATCAAAAATAGAGAGAACAATCAGTTTGGCAAAACATCCAGAGAGGTTTCAAAGGGCTAGTAATTATTAGTCGAAGGGCTGTCTTCTGGAGGATATAAAGGGGATAAGTCCTAGAAGTGTACGAACCACCCCACAGAAATGCACGGTAAGATAAACAAGGACTAGTAACAGAATTGTACAAGGTAACGAGTGTCTTGCGAGGTAATTCATGACATAGTAGGGTAATGATTCCAACAATCTTGGAAATTTTCTTAAAAATACCCTGGATGTGATCGAGCTCCAAGTGAGAAGCCCGTCTATATGTACACCAAGAAACTTAACAGAGTTATTTACGGGAAATTCAGTCCCACACAAATCAATATTATGTATAGATAGGTCGGGCAGCCTATTAGGGGTACTAAAAAGAACTGAAGCAGTTTTGTAATATTAAGCAACAACGTTTTTACCTAAAACCATTTGTTGGTGCAGGGTTGCTCCTCTTGGTTAAGGGCGGTATTCATTTTGTTGATCGCTTACGATTTCAAAATCTAGATCGAGATTCCGGATCATGCGTTAGGAACCTTGCGAGCCAGCACGGTATTTACGTCAAGCTATTCTCTCCACCTATTTTACGAGTTAGAATCCGATATAACAAGTAATACTTTGTCACGTTATAGAAGCGATAAAGTTTATTGCCCTCGACCACTGCGAGAATCCTTCGAGAAGAACGAGAAAGAAAATTGAGAAGGTGTAAAGTGTAAATACAAGTTGTTCAATTTACAATACCCTGTCCTTGCAGTGGTTGTTACGTCTTTCGGATACGTCTAGTAACTACGAACTCTGCCAAAATTCCTAACCCCGGCACAGCGGAAGTAACCATTCACGAACCTTGTGGAGTTCCGTATTAACAGTCTAAGCGTCACCATGAGAACAGGAAATGTTCTTTTCTTTGGCGTATCACATGAAGTGGAGTTTTCACTTGCCTTGAACAAATCATTGATGTATGTAATAAAAAGGAGAGGTCCAAAAACTGAACTTTGTGGAACTCCAGTGTCAATTGGGAGGTGTCGTGATTTTTTTCTGCGGATGACGACAAATTGTTTCTTTCAGACAGATAGCTTCTAAACCAGCTGACTGTATTACCCGGAATTCCATAGCAATTACGTAATATTCATGATGGAGACAGTCCAATGCCTTAGAGAGATAGATGAAAGTGCCAGAAACAAGTCTTTCCTTTTCAAATGCATCAGTCAACATGTCAGTAAAATGTTAAGCTAGCCGTACACTACACGACTTAGCACACCGCAACCCAACTCGATCGTCGGGTCGCCAACCGTCGTGGGGTGTGCAAAAGTTTAAGACTGCCGATGGTAGTTTTTAAGATCAGTTTTAAGTCGCGCCGACTTCAGTCGGGAAGAACCAACATGTTGGTTCTTCCCGACTGAAGTCGGCGCGACTTAAAATTGGTCCTAAAACTTCCAGTCGCAGTCATAAACCCATGCACACTATACGACTGTAGGAGATCCGACGATCGAGTTGAGTTGCGGTGTGCAAAGTCGTGTAGTGTACGGCTGGCTTTAGAGTGCATGTGACATTGAACGCCCAGGCAGAAAACTAAACTGAAAATCATGCAACGTTTATTACCTTTCTAAGCAACCATACAAACTTTCAAAAATTATTTTTGGAATATATTCGAAAGCAAGGCAATACAGGCAACACATCTTATCCTAGGGGATCCAGAAGACCATGCTAAGACCCTACCTTTTACACTTGATATGGATTTTAAATCAACCCATTGCATTTGCGCACACCTTATGGCATATTGGAAGACCCCTTTCCAATAAAGTCTTTCACGGAAACCGCGGCCATTTTGCGTACGGTGCATTACCAGTTCTGCGAGACTGCACAAACGTGACATTGTACATGCAATCTGTATGCATCATGCGCAGATGAATACCTTACCTACAGTTCTGCCCGTGACTATGATATTTCCAAGAAGGTAAAGGGAAAAAACTATCCCTTGACAATAAGGCTTATTCTAACGTGTTAATGTAACTTACAGTCTTACGTGGGTTTCCTCAAGGGCAGCGTTTCGAGCGTCTAGGCCGAGCACGTATATGGGTAGGCCTATGCGAGTTGCATATATGACATCCGACACAGTTATTCATTCTTCGATCCCTGTACAGAATGTGTAAAAGCTTAAAAGCAGGTCTAAAATATCCTGAACTGATACGAACGCAATGGTAATATGACCGCACTGGGAACACTAGCACAAATATTAACTTTCGGGTGAGGATAGGGGACGGAAGAACTTAAGCGGGGTGGCTCGTACATTGGCACATATATTACACATGACCCACTTCGACAAGAAATCTTGGGATACGTCCGCTCGGAGGGGTTTGATGCTGTGAAGAGTCATTTTACCTCTAATTTGGCTAGCACGGGCATTGATGTGGGTCTAAATAGATGGGTTACCCACCCCAACTCCAACCCAATCAATCTCCAGGAGCGCGGCCATTTTCTGACCCTCACGGAAACAAAATTCCCAAGATCTTGGGAAAAATCCCAAGTACCAGCGCATGGCCGTATGGAGCTTGTACATATCGCGGAACTGGTAATGCACCGTACACAAAATGACCGCGGTTTCCGTGAAAGACTTTATTCACTAGAGATTCAGTGGGACAAACGGTTCAAAATCCACCGTTTTGTGACATCATACCTTTCAAACATACGCTACATGTAAAAGTTGTCTTTAATAAGAAGAAAAATCAACAAAAGTGGTCAGTGAGCAAGTGGTGACTTCACACTGTTTAAAATTTTTAAACAACCACATATTAACCAGTGAATCGCTCAATGTTGTTTAAATTTCAAACAACCTTGTTTGAAATTTGAACAACATTGTTTAAATGTCAAACAACCTTGTTTGAAATTTAAACAACATTGAGCGATTCACTGGTTAATATGTGGTTGTTTAAAAAATTTAAACAGTGTTTTAACAGTGCATAAATTACAAAAGTGGATGAATTTATAACAAAAGCGGTGACCTTTATTACAAAAGTGGTTGTTACAACAGCATAGATAATAAGAGGCAGAATAACGGATCTCAAAATATTTTTCTTCGCACGTTTGTTAAAAAATGATACAACGTAAAACTGGATACAATATAATACACTTTGCCCAATGTGTTTGTTATATGGCATCTAAACGTAAGGTTTTCCTCAATGCATACCCCCAGATAATCAGTCTTTGTTACCTTTTCAACCTCTGATACATGTATTTTAACACTTTTTTATTTTAGAAGATAAGAGTCATTCATGCATTACACTTACATTAGCGAAACACATTTCTTTTGACTTTTTTGAATTTAGCAATATTCTTTCGATCGCATAAAGACACTATATTGTTAACAGAGAGCTGATACTCAATTGATCATTATTGAAAGAGTCTTTTGAAACTTGGCAAGATAATGCGGTATCATCAGCATATTTTGTGGCGGAGATATGACGGTTGGATTTAATTTTATCAGTGTATAAAGTGAACAGTAAAGCAAACAATGGATACCCTTGAGGTGCAACAACTTTTATTTCTGAACTTTTCGATATCCGTTGCTCTAATTTCACTTATCTTGACTAACCTGTCAAAATTAGGCGTGTCAATGTATTAGTCAAGGCTTAGTGATAAATCTGTAACAAATTGATTCGGTAACACCGTATTAAAAGCCCTAGAGAAATCCAGAAAGACAACCTTTAATGCCGTGGCTTGCTTGCTATTTAATTGTGTAACAATTTCATGAATAAGCAAAAGCACTGCGTCCACACATGATTCACCTTTCTATAAGCAAATTGGCGTTTTTTCCCCATACTGATCAATGCTTTTCATTTACTGTGGCAGCAAGATCTTTTGTATGCAATTGAGAGCTATACTTGGTAAGTCAATTGGTCTGAAATCATTTACATTTTAGTAATGTTTCACCTTTGGAACGGGGAAAGCTAAAGCCGTTTTCCATAGGCTAGGAATTGAGCATTTCTGTAAGCTTTCTTGTAAGATTGAGGTGTATATAGGGTTAACTCAGAAGAGAAATATTTAAAAACCCACCACGGAATTTTAACCGATCAACACGCTACACCTTTTCGAACTTTTTAATATTAAACAAACTACCACACTGACATCTAATTCAGGGTAATCACCAATCATTTCAGCTAAACAGGATCAATATCCTTCCATACAGAGTCATTGAAACGTCCAAAGTGTTTGGTTAATTTATCTCCTAAATCCTCATCAATGCGTAAAACCTGCTATCACCATTTGGACCTCTTGAAGACTTTATAACATGCCAGAAGGTACTAGATCTGTACGTTTTATTTCTTGGTCATGCAAGTACTATTGATTGCCCTCTCAATTCTGTTACGTTGGCTTTTATCATTATTCGCAATTGCTTTCTGTTTATCTTTTTCAAGTTGTTTTATTTTGCTATCAGGGGATATCCGTTTCATCATAGGCTATCAGCTGTTGCCTTTCTCTTCAATGGTATGCATACATCGCTGACGAAGTTAACGTAACTTGATGTTACTTCAGCTAGCTCACTCATCTCATTACAACTTTCCCGAAAGACATTCCATTCTGTTGTTTCTAACATTTCTTTCAAAACCCTTGATAAATCGCCTTGTGTTTTCCTTTGCTGTTTTTGTCAGCACAATGTTTCTCGGTATACTTTGGCATAAGTAAGATGCTAAAAGTTTCAGAGGTGGAAATCGGGTGTAGCATTTTTTCAAAGTAGTAGTCTCCCTTAACATGCACAGCATCTAATACAGAATTTTATTTTGGGTAGGTACAAAAGTTTGCAAGGTTTTTGAAATTCATTATTTCAATAACTTCAATAAGTTCACGGTTAAAGTCTCCAATAATAATAAAGAAGGATCGAGGATTTCCCTTTTGAAGCTTGGTAATGACTGATTAAAGTTCTTTATGGGCAGCTGTAAACGGTGAGAATGGTCTGGGATATGCATTCACAATGGTTACATTTGATGTTTCACTTGTGTAATGGGAGATATCTTGGACTCACACTAATGGCAAGGTATATATCTGGAGTTGAAACAGTATGACTGTCGGGTTGGTTAGTTTCGTCAAAGTTGTCCCTAAGGGACGTTGCTCCTTTAGGAAGCAGAACTCCTTCGGGAGGAATGTTTGGTTTCACCCCTTGGCTCTTCGCTAGAGAGTCGAGGGAACTTTTGAAAAAGTAACAGTATGACATACCTTAGAGTAAGTAACTGACCAGTCCTTCGCAATATAGGTAATAAGTCTGTCACCATTTGCTAGAACTGTCTATCATCACGGAACATTAAATAATGGTTTTATGGTTAATAAGGTGATCTGAATTGTGGAGTTTGATTCGCCCACTCTTTATCAAGAGATTGCAAATTTGTTTCTTGTGTGGTAATTAACAAAGGTTGCGTTTGTTGGTGATAGTTAGTTCCACATGAATAAATTTCCCTTGGATATAAATATTAGCCGTCATCGTATAGCGAAAACTGAAATTAGCCGCCAGTATATTAATAATCCGTTTCTGTATCCCGGTCCTCGTCCTCTGTATTGCCGGAGTATCAATTGTTCTTTCAGAGAGTCCTTTAATCGTATACTGGCTCTATTGTGTAGTCCTGCATACTCATTCGAATATCGTACATTTCTGACCTATAGTAAAGGCTCCGATTCCTCTCTACAGAAGAAGTGTTGGTGGCTTCCAAAAAACTAGAAAATCCAAGTTATTCTTTCATAGTTCATAGTACATACGGAAAATTTCACATTGATAGAGACACAAAAGTAATGTAGAACCAGAATGCGAGGCATTCACACTCGCGAATGTAAAACTGAAGGGAAAAAAAGTATTCGACAGATTCACGTAGCAATGGGGAGCGAACAGCGTGTCAGTCTTATGCCCTATCCAATGCGCCAACAGGAGCAGTTAAAACGAAAGGTATTTAAATAATATATAAACTCTTTAGAGGACCTTGCGAGAATAAATGCTAACAAATGTGATGAAGTTATGCATCTAGTGGAGGGTTGTCTTTTATGTTATTGTCTTTAACGATGGGAAGTGCTCATTCGAAGGTAGTATGTTTAACTGGGGATCGTTCAACAGTTCAGCAATCACTCTTTGCTGGCAATGAACGACACAGAAGGCCTAAGTACTGTGGATAAATTGAAGTTTATAAAAATGACAATATTGTACAAGAAGTGCAGGACATAACAAGACAAGAGAAATGTCACCATATTGGACCTAACGACTGTTGCAAGTCAAAAACACGACAGATATACTTCGCTATTCGCTCGCAATAATAGACTATCATTACTCCAAGTCCACAACTGTATCAAATGTCGGGTCACGTGGGAACCGGCAAAGCAAGCACCTATTTGCAAGGGAAATTCAAGTTTCAGAAGAAACTCCTGTGCCAGAAGATAACTACGCAGTTAGTATTGCGCAATTTTTTCATCCGGGACACTTCGTTATCTTATCCGTTCACTGTGTCATAACCTACTGGAAGTCTTCAGTTCCAAAGAAAATAAAACGTAACTCTGTAGTTTGTCGTTCTTTTTCCAAGTATGTTTGATCTATTGTAAGGAGAGTTCACTCGTACAATTTGTTGCCCACAATAACACATAAACTTTTACTTCAACAGATCGCTCAAACGTTTCAAAATATGAGCAGATAAGGGTGTGCGTCCTTTCTAAAATAACAGCTGTTGACAAAAACCATAGAAAAGGCCGTTTAAGAACGTGATACAGTCGTTCCAGGAACCGTACAATTAAAATATCTGTCACGGAAAATGCCTCAAAGTGTAGTAAAGCTAGAGACACCCTAAATAAATTTACTCTATTTATTACTAACATCTATTAATCTACAAACACTTATAGATTAACAAAACCAACAAGACACAGAATGAAAACACTGTGACAAGTCCATAAAGCGACTGCTATACTTCGCATTCGCTCGTAAAAAGGGATGCAGATGGTTATTTGTATATAGCTGATATTATTTATAGGCCTAGCCGGATGGTGCTGTTCGTGGTTTTCTGTATCATCTCAGGAATATTGTTGGAACAGGTAATAGCCATAACTGTAAGTCATACATAATGAGAGATTCCCATATTGATTTATCTAAGATGTGTCCTAGCTCCTCCAAAATCCTACTTATGTAAGGGATCAAATTTGCTTAACATTAAATGGTTCATGAAGAAGGGACAGCTTACCTCAACTTTGGTAAATTCCTAGAGAACGAACCGTGCCCATTTTCATTTCAAGCCCTTTAACTTATACGAAAAACATGTGTACCCATTGAACATATTAGTGAAAACTCTGGTTTAATGATCGTGCGACATCCCGTTAAAAAATCAAAATTAACATAACTCATGCGGCTACGTATCATCAGCATATAACGGCAAATAGTTGTGTCAATGCAGCGCAAGGCAAATAGTCAGCACGACTTTAGCCAGACGTGGGCCGGAGTGTTACACGAGTTTGATCATTTCAAACCAAGAGAGAAGCACTCTCAGACAAGGGATCCAGCCTCTAGCTCATGGGTGGGGGGGGGGCAGTTTGAAAAGGGGGGAGCCAGCATGTCCGAATAATACAATAATGTATGTTGTCTATTTTAACACAATCACGCAAGTTACTATCTTAAATGAGGGCGGGCTTTCATTTGGATGGTTTAGGACCATTACATTGACACTTTGGACGGTCAGTGTGCCAAGATTTTCTGGCGCACGATCAATTGCTTCACTATAAAATATTTTTTTATATCATTGTGTGAATGTCAGAATGTGTGTTTCGATATCTGCAAACTAACAAGAGACGTACAGTCAGTGTAGTAAACAGAGATGGTAATGAGATAGGTTATTAATACTGTCACCGCAGTTGCAGAGGCATACACGTGTTTTTGAAAAGTTTCTGATGCTGGGGTGCTTCACTTCAAACATACATAAAATAATTACAATAGCTTAAAGTTGTGTTCAAAATAATCAAGTATTTCGTTTCTCTTTCCTTGTTGTTCACAACTAATCTCAAACAAAATTATTAATACTTGCAGCTGGTTGGTAGGCCTTTTCCAGTCCTTTTGCCCACAATCTTCGTATATCAACAAAATAGTTTGTGAAATTTTCCACTTGAAAATGACATTAACTCTAAGCTGAGCCTGGAAAATTTCATGTACACACACATGCATGCAATCACACGCAGGGACGCACACACATACATTCATGCACGCACACACAAGCAACAAGCAACTAAATGTTTGGTTTTCTACTAATTAATTCAGCAAGGTCGCTACACAATGTTCTACACGTCTGCTGGTAGACAGGTAGAGGGGAGCCTGTAGTCTAGGTTGGTGGACCTTCACCTTACGTCATACAGTACTTCTGAACCAGCTCAAATAAGTGCGGCGTCCAGCACCGAAATGGGAACCTGAAAATAACAAATACTGAGGTCCTCTAGTACAGTATTATGCATTTACACTTTTCTATACAAAACTGAAAAATAGATCTGTAGCCGCTATCCACTTGAGTACTGATCCACTTGAGTACTGAATCTTTCTTAAAGCTCGACTTGACGTGTGACTGGCATTAAAATAGTCCTTTTTACAAACCCACTGACTGATTTCAGTTCTTTTTTCCAAACTAACCCATATTAATATAGCCTAAAAAACATTGGAATTTATAATGTAGGTTAATTGCTGGATATTGAACATTCACTAAAATCAGGAGGCATTTTTATGACTGACAAAATACAACTTTACCCTGGGGAATCTGTTATATACCTGAACTTCCAAATCCTTTATCTTACCAGAAGAGCTTTTCTTACCACGGACATGGCATAAATAACATGTACAGCTCAGCAGCTAGCTCCCGTTCCTTAGGCAGTTGTGCAGCGTCCTTCAGTTATCTCCTTCTACAGAGCTACCCTTAATTTTACTGGCTTTAACCATAGACTCTCCCTCAGTGCAGCCTTATAGTACCAGAGTGAATGCTAAGCTAGGCAGATACGGCAAAGTTTGCTACAAAACTTTGTAAGTTTTCTTTTTTTCAACCAAGCAGCTCTCACTGACTTCAGATAAGTTTCTAGACATGCAGTCAAGCTAGAAGTAATCCAGCAGAGGGAAAACAGCTTTTTAAATTGATAGCAATTTCTTAGTTGGAAAAGGGCGTTTCCTGACAAACAAGATTAACTCCCACTTGCTTCCTGGGCTTCAATGCATGGATTATAGGACTTTAAGGACATTCAGACCCCCCCCCCCGACTGCCTGAAAAATCCTAAATCCGCCCCCGTAGTTGCATGGTTATCTGACACGAACGATGTGAAGCCTGATGGTCATGTATCCGCAATATCTATGTACTCAGTGCTAGTGCGGTAGTCCCCTCACGTGGCTGAAAACGGTCATGTCCTCCTGTTTCGGAGTTTGGAAATGGTCACCCTACTTGCAAGTCACCTTGTCTTCTTACGGAGGTACGTTACAAAGTACATGGTGAACTCAGGGGGTGGAGAAGGTCCCTTCATACGTACCCTTGTAACGATAATTTGTTAACCTCTTGCCCCCCCCCCCCCACACACACACACACACATACCCTCCTCCATGTCCATAACTTCCAAAAAATCCTCGAATAGTCACTGTTATTAGCAGGAAGTTACAAAAAAAGATAAATAATTACGAGAAATAAAAATTTCGCCTAAAGGGCAAATGCAGATATACCATTTTGTATAAATAAGAAAATACAAATATTTTAGTCAATGAGTGGTTTTTTAGATCATGTCATAACAGTCGATATTCCGATTGAATTGATTGAGTTTCGAACTAAGTTAAAGTCAAAATCATATCTAAGTCTACGTTTACCTTACGTATGCATCTTAGTGTGCAGAGGTTTTTTAATTAGGTAGCTCAGCAATTTTGCCGTATATGTTAACGCATGTTTGCCGAAAATATCGCATTTTACCTACTACTAGCACATTGTCCTGCCCAAAGGGGGCTGCGCTTCCCGGCAAGTTACACCCCTCCTCTCTTCGTGTGCCTTTGCATATAATTTGCAATATCCATGTAAGACTTGCCCCTATAGTCTCTTGTATAGCTCTCAAGCACTCACTCATATGTAAACACTATCACCCAAGCGGGTTGCCTTGCCTACTACCATTACGTAGGTAAGCCCTCTCGTGTGATACAGTAGGGCAGCGCTTCTCAACCTTTTTTAATTCGAGGACCACTTTGACTCTCAGAATTTTTCTGAGGCCCACCTTACAAAAAGCTTATTCTTTATTTTTTATTTTTATGGTGGATCTCGCGGCACACCTGGGAGAGCTTCGAGGCCCACCAGTGGGCCGCGGCCCACCGGTTGAGAAGCGCTGCAGTAGGGTATAAAAGAGCTACATGAGAGCAAAACTGAGGATTTGAGGTAATGTATAATTCCATATCCATGTAAGCTTTTAATCGTTAAAAACGATACTTTTGAAAGAAAGATGTGAAGATTTGCAATACCTATCTGACGTTTAAAAATTAGTTACGGCGAAGGCTCATAATTCTTAAAAACAGACTTCAAAGTTGTGTGGTGGACCTTTTTTTGTATTTTGTTTGGCATTTAGGGGTGAAAGCACGGGTGTCCAATGGGTTTGCCCCGATTCAGACCCCTAGAGGTTGACCAGCCCTTTTCATGTACTGGAATTCTCAAGGGTTTAAACCAACAACTACTCCCGCTGCCTCATTTTGAAAATGATACGTTCACCCTAAAAAGTTATTTATTTTTCTGTTCATTTAACTATGACATAACTATGTACGTTGTTATCCATAGGGGTAGGCCTAGGAAGTCGAGGCTGGGGGAGGCTAAGGCCCCCATTCAAAAAGGTGGTGGGCGGAAGTGTGCTCCTTTCCCCCTTCAATTCAAGGGCAAAACCCCTTACTTCTTTCCTCTGCAAAAAAAAATGTCAAAAACGATTGATACAATTTTTCTTGAAAGTTGCCTTATACATTGCACCAAGTTGCATCTAAGGACCTTCAAATATTCAACTATTTCCAACACCCCTCCTCTAAGACCCCCCCCCTCCCGGACAGCCGTCCGAAACAACGTTCAGCCACCCCCAAGTCCAAGTGAGAAAACAGCTTTCTACGCCTTTGTTGTTATTTCCAGTGTATATTTTAAGTATAGATCAGTCGATTAGGAAAGAATACAATGAAAGCACAATAGATATGATTGTCTTGTAGTCTTGATTAAGTAACACTTTTCGATATACATAAAACACACTTAAAAAGGGTAACTACAGTTTTTTAAACTGCTTTCCATATACCCTTTCACGAGAAATTTTTTCTTGTAAATTTAACTTATTATGCAGAATGTTTTTGTTATTACAGGAAAATCAAACTGAGTGAGATTCAGGATTGTTCATTGGATTGTTTGTTGGAGATACTGCTACAGATCTAATGTGGTTGGATGGTTCCTGCGTGGATTATGTTAATTGGTATCCTGGAGAACCGAACAACTATCCTGACACTGTTGTATACATATCGAATAGATCTGGCAAAGTGGTCGTTGGATCGAGGAAAGGGACATTAAACTGGGGTTGATTACTTTGCTTGCAAAATGCCCCAGATGACGTGCCCATAAGTATGTTTCTTCAGTCTCCATTTAACAACTTCTACTCCGAGTTTATAGTACTCCTGCAGACTGAATGACAGTTTTGGTGGTGAAGGGATTGGAGGGTAGAAGGGATTAAAAAATCCCCTTACGCCTCTATGATCTTCGTTTTAAACATTTCCTCGAAAATGACTGCATGAAAATGCCTGTCCAACATTTTTTGTTTAGTTAACCAAAGCGTAACTAACGGTGAATGTATATAGTTTGAATCACTTTCTCTTTGTTTCGAGGGGCCAAGGCCTAAAACAGGTGTCAGACATTTAAGGGTAAAAAACTTTTGGAACAGAGTATTAATTAAGGTGCTTCAAACAGTGGCGTAGCCGGAATTTCTTTATGAGGGGGGCAAAGCTTTTCTCAAGGTGGGGCAACCAAAATAAGCTTTTGTGCACTTACTGAAGCCTGGTGCCGCGTTCGGCAGCATATACATCTACATATTATATATGGTATGTAGATGTTGATACTGCATGCATGCATGAATGCATGCGTTAAGCTATGCTTTGACAAATTAAAACAGGGCCCCATCATTTCTTATTATTGTGTTCAGATAAGATCTTACCTGACAACTGGCCGAATTAATTAATTGCTAGGCTGGTCATAGTTATCAAAGTTTGTACCGTATATAATGTAAATGTCGTATTTTCGTCTGTCAAAGAAACTTCCTGTTTTTTTTTTCTTTTAAAAATGTCGCTTGAAATAAATTTTGGGGCAAGAAGGTGTTACGAGATTTGGAGGCAGTTCCCTTGCTCCTCCACCCCATGGCTACGTCACTGGCTTCAAATCTTATCAAATAACCTTCAATTTCAATGGTACTTCAAGAAGATGTGTATAATCCAATACAATTCAATGGACCTGGGTAACCAGTTGATAAGTGTGCTTTATCGAACCATATGCCAAGTTCAGTTCTCGAAAGGGTAGGTTCATAAAATTGATAAACTTTATTTTTTGTCACGAAGTATGGTAGATCAGTCAAAAACTCTTGCTTTATCCATACCAAGTGCAAAAAAAAAAGAAAAAAAAACTGGTGTAACAGTCAAGAAACCTGGTTTGTTCGAACGATACCTTGTAAACCAGGTTTATTGACCAATAAACTAGATTCATCGAACTTGCAGTTGCCTGAATGAGCTATTAAAGTTATCGCAGAAACATAACGACAAGGAAACGTCCATAGGCTTGAGCTCCGTGTAGTATGCCTTCAACTTAATTTTTCTCCCATAGCAAACCTTAACTATAAAAATACATTTCATAAAGACTAACCTATAATTACGATCCGTAATAAGTGAAAGCAGGTTAAAAACATCGACGTTTTGGTGAGAAAAGATTATACCGATTCCTTGAAGGCATTCGTATAAACCGGGAGTGCTCATGCTTCCCACCTGCTTCCATACCATCATTGCCTTGACATTTAGGGTTGAATTTTCTGGCTACTACAGCCAGTGTGAACTTACTCTTTTTTCAACGGAATGGTTTACTTATAGCAAAGACTTCCGCAAGACAGGTTATGTGCGTTCCTAAATATTTGATAATGCTTAAAAGCCTACACAGAAAACTTTTTTTAAAAAATAAAGAAAACAAAGCCGCTTGTTATTTTCAGTTTTTGAAATCGTTTAGCTAGGCCGATTTGATTTAATGGTGAGAATAATAAATACTGTGATATGAGGTAACGCAACGTTTATGTTGTTTTTCAAATGAATTAAAGCATTATGTCTCTAATCTGGCCTCCCTAAATCGAACTAACCGATCGTCGATTTGATTGTGGGTGGAGAGAATGCATGATGGCAGCGGCATACGTAGCTAGGATGAAATTTTTAGGGGGCCTAGGTATCAAATGGGGGTCACGGCATCGATCGCCGTCCTTAAATCTTACAAATTTTATTAGGACACCCACAATTTTGAGGGGCCTGGCAAACATATGGGGACCCAGGTCCCAGCCCCCCCCCCCGTAGCTACGCACCTCCATGATGGTAGGGGTGGCATGGGGCTGTGGACCATCAGATTGAACTCAAGCTGCCCTACAGAAAGTAACAGTGAGGCATACATCGATTTCAATGAAAGTCGGAGTGCGCGCAGCGCACGTGGACCAAAATTGTATGGCAGTTATGTTTTGATTAAAACATTGCACACATCACTCACAAGCCTACATTAAAATGTCTCGATTCAGAATGATCACAGTTAATTGCTAGCGAGCATTTGTTTTTCAACTGTTTTAGTTGTTTTTCTCAGCTGAGTTTCCTTTACCTGGTTATGGTAGGGTTGGATCGTCCTGTGGGCCGGATGTGGCCTACGGACTACCATTGAATGAGTGTTGAGATTCTAGTTGTTAACAGCAGAAAGTCTTTTCTCTGTAATGTTTGTGACGTGAGATCGATCAAAGAGTGAGCCATCTTCCTAACGATCAGACTAAATATTTTTCAAGTTTAGATTTACAACGAAAACTATCGTATTTTAGGCCCCCAAAGCGTTAAAGCATTGTGTAGCCACATTCACTCTGTTTTACACTCCAGCCCACAGTGTCTTCAGTTGAGCTGTTCTCGAAATAAACTCATCTCCAAGCTGGTATCAAGTTTTGATTTGTTAGAGTGGTACTACTCAGTCCAATCATTCTGGTGATATATTCATTGAAATGCGACGTGTGGTTCTCGAGATATTTGCAGATGAAATTGTTCATATTGATGAAATTGTCATATTGAGGCCAAGAGCGGCGATTTGTTCTCAATATGGGGGAAGGGGGGGACATGACCAGAATTTCCAATAATTTACTGTGTGAAAAATCAAAGTCAATGGGCTATTTCTCAAATCAATAGGCGATTTCTCAAATGATTGACGCTAGGTGAACTTGGAACAAGCACAAGTGACGTCATAACCTCACGCTTATACTTTGCAACCGGCTGTCTCCTGCATAATCTCATATTGCCAAAATGTGAGGCAGGTATGGGAACCCGTAACGCACCAAAAATTCGACATGGAAAGCGATCAAATCCCTGTAAACTTCAAGGTCAAGCAACCATTAAGAAGCAAAGCAAAGCATTGCTCATCAATGTGATGAGATGAGATAACCCTTACTTGCTTCGAGCTCACGTCAGGTCACAAATAACTTCATTTGCAGACATCTCAAGGACTACACAACGGAACTGCATCGAAATTTCACCACTATGCTTAGCTTTTAGTTCCGCCATCTCATATCAAAAAGTATTAAGCCTTCAGACCTTGCAAGATCAGCACCAATCCTTCATACGATCATACAGCTTTATTTTTAAAGCATGTTACACAGCATATTTTGAAGCATGTTACACAGCATATCAATTATCAAATTAAGGCATGGTGACTTTCGTGACCGTCGATCGGTGGCTTTATATTGGTTTGGTAGACGCAGTTGTTTTAAGAATAAAAAATTTTACTTAGTTTACTCTTGTTGTAAAGTGTGAAGTTCTTACAACGTGATGCCGCACCCTATATACAGACTGCATGTTTAGAAGCAACTTAATAACAAGGCGTAAGAAGTCCCATTTTCAGCAAGCTGGCATATTGGGTGAAAACTTTCCTTTGTAGGCGTCGTGCTAATCAATGGTGACGCTAGCTTAGAGAGATCCGTCAGTATAAATTCTATTACCACCACCCCACCACTTTCATGATTTTAAGCATATACAACGATGTGCCGTACCTGTTAAAATAGTACACTTTCCAAAAACCGAACCCACCCATTGAAGCTGCATTTGGGCCTGGAAGAGCGTGGAAATCCCCCACCCCAAAGTTAAAGCCTCCAAAAACCGACTGCATGGTCAAGTGGGTAGAGCATCCGACTTGCAGCCCGAAGGTCTGGGGTTCGACTTCTGGCGGGGTCATACCCGATACTTTAAAAATGGAACCTACTGCCATTGTGCTTGGTGCTCAGCATAAGCAATGGAGTAGAGCCGAAAACAAGCCAGTGAGCCACAACTGGAAAAACGGCCCAGGCCGGCCCGACTTAAACCAATTGGTTAGAAACTGAGCCGTAAAACCTCATCTAACTCTGACTCCAAAATTTGCATTCTATTCATGCTCAGCCCCTAACGTTAGTTGTATGATATCTGCGGCGCACAATACACTCACTACATAACATACAATCACCTTATTCGTAAAAGCACCCACCACCAAAACCGCACTGTTTTAGCTGTGATTATTATAAATCTACGTTTAAAATACCCCACTCCATAGGTGGTGCTTTTGATGTTTCTTCAGGGCCCAATATCCGAAACCTAACTGATTAAACTGCTCTAGGTTCACGTGGTTTTCAAGCCCAGTTTCGGAATATCATCACCTAGCGCAAGTTTTTAGATGGCCACCTACGGGCCACATCCTGACAACTTCGTGATCCAATGTATCCTGCACGATTATGATAATAATTAACGGGTAAATATAGTCAATCCAATTTAAAATTAGTAGCCTATACCCTTCATGCTAATCTATGAAGGGTTCTTTTTCATTCTCACAGAACAACTCTTTTATTTACCTTCAGGATGCAATGTCTATTTCCTGAAGAGTCATGAAATATACTTGCAAGGGATATATGAGGATATTTGTTGCAATTAGCTGATGATTTAATATAAGTTTGGAGCGACTGCTTAATTATCCTTTTGATAATGCAACAAGTCACGTGCTTAACACTTCAATAAAAACTATTTCATAATGCTATATTGCCCACAATTTTGTAAATGATCCGTCACTTACAGAGATATCGCACCTTGGGCCCTTACCGATATGTACGTGGCCCCACCATCCCCCTTCCCCTTGCACTCTGGTCGCAGAACAAATTTCCCCTGGTGGTTACCTTGAAGGTATACGCTGAACTTCTTTATTCAGATCCATCGCTATAAGCTTGACAGGCTTGACACGTTGGACCGATTTCAGGTGACGTCATGCTTTTATCGAGGCCATAGAGCCTTTTCCAAAAAGCAGTTTCACAGGATTGTGGGATAGAACTTTGGTAAGCGTCGTATTTGGCCACTGTAAAATGCCATTAACAAAAGCGATGCACACGAAACCTCTATCCCACGATCCTTTGTATTTATATTTATAATTGCTATTTAGAAAAGACCGGTCTACATCAGGGGTTCTTAAGTGTTTTCGGCCACGGGTCGCATTTCCCTTAGTTTATGCCTTGTCACTGTTGTAGTAACCAGCAGGGGTGAATCCAGGGTTAAGAGAACAGGGCTCATTACTGAGGGTGAAACCAATACATAAGGGCCCCGAAACTGCCTGCGGAGCAGGTAGTGGTAATTCTAGGGATTCTCAATCTGGGTAGTGGTTTCTCAATGGGGGCGACGTATGGCGGGGATCACAACCCACCTCAGCCCCACCGTCAAGGTTGGAGCCGAGGTGAGAAAATTCGACATTTCATACGCACTAATAGAAAAACGCACACAGAAAAACGCACTCTGCAACACAAATTTTCCATCATAGTTCCTCGCGCCTATGCGCGTGTCACCAGTATGGTGAGAAAGTTTGACATCCCAAGTGCCAGTGAGCCACAACCAGAAAAAGGCCGTGGCCGGCCCGACTGCAACCAATTGGTTAGAGACTGAGCCGTAAAACCTCATCTAACTCTTAACTCTAACCCAAATGCTCTTGATTGTAGGGGATTACACTCCTATAACACATCTTTGTCATTAGAACAATGCATCTACTATGCGTGGTTTACCACTACGGGAGAAAAAAATGGCATCCCAAACGAATGGAGGGAATTGCACTTTAGCAAAATCTTGTACCTAGGTATTTTTACGTCCACCATGTGTTACTCTCCAGTTGGCTTACATACAGGCCTGTGGGAGAATGAATGTTACATCCAAATGCTCCACATTGCACCCAAAAAGTGCACATAAAAATATTCTGGCTTCTCGAATCTTCCGCGGCAGCCCCTTGGTTGAACTAAGAAAAATTGAACAAAGTCAAGTTTCATTGGAGATAATATGACACATCATCACAAAAATATCACACTGAAAAGGGAATCCCTTTAAAAAGTAGCTTTGGTGCGATTAGTATGCAGCTATACGTCAAAGCAATGTATGCATCCACAGCACAATTACCTCATTCAACAATTCGTTAGTTCGTCTTCAGCCTCAAGCGAGCGATAAGGAAGAGTAAACTAAACCATTCACCAGTGTTGTAACGAGTCACCCTTTGGTCGAGTCACAAGTCAAGTCTAGTCATTCGTCACATTTTCAAGTCAAGTCAAGCACATTTCAAGTCAAGTCAAGCACATTTTCAAGTCAAGTCAAGTCAGAAATTTTTGTCGAGTCAACTCGAGTCAGTTGCTGGTGTCTACAAGTCAACACAAGTCACACTAGTACATAATCATAGTATATTTAAAACTGGTATTTCTTCTCTGGTATGACCTATAGCCTACTGGTTCCTTTCTGCCTCTGAAGTGTACCTGTCACCGACTGCAATCTTTTTCTATATGGTATGCCACAGGTACATTGTTTTCACATATCTTTACATGAAATTTGCCAGGAGTACGCTGCACATTCTAAGGTACCACACGTGACTTGTGCCCCACACACAAATGCTATAACTACCCAGGCAAGGAATATTAATGTATATCGGCTGGCCGTGGCACAATTTCACTTTCACTTTGCCACGTAGGCCTAACGTTAGATGTCGTCGCACAATGGTCCACAGATGGCCAAGCCATGGCGTAACATACACTTATATCGAACAAGGAGGTCAAGGACCTTGCAGTAGCACTGTGTACTTCTCGGAAATAAACTCTCCGTCAATAACGAATGAAAATGGCCACAGTGACCAGGGGCAGGATTTGATTTCTGAAAATGGAGGAGGGGGAAAACCCGTGTGAACTGCCAAAGGCTAGTCTCGGGGTCAAAGGGGAGGGGGTGACCCCTTTGGAACAATAATTTATAAATGTGAGATCCAGAACTCAGGGTAGGTGCGCGCGAAGCGGGCTGAAATTATCGCCGGAAATGGCACTTGCCAGGCTTGATAGCATCCATCAAGAAGTGCAATTTTTGTGAACAAAATGTAAAGTTTGATTTTATTTTATTACACATTTCTGTGGGGACGGATAGCTGAGCTAATCTGACGTTTGGTCCAAGGGTTGCAAGTCTGAATCCCGTTTTACTCATTGGCGTACCCAGGATCTCTCTCATGGGGGAGGGGCTTGAAGTATGTTGTATGATCGTCGGGCTGGGGAAGGGGTCTAAGGGGAGGGGGTGCCCCCTCCCCCTTTGAAAATTTTTGAAAAATTAGGTGTCCTTACATGTAATCTGGTGCTACATATGCTACCTTTTGAAGTAAAATTTGTGTTAAAAAATTTATGTATTTTTAGGAACTAAAAAAAATCGGCATCAGTGAGGGGGGCATGGCCCAGTGGCCTTCCCCCTGTGTACGTCACTGCGTTTACTATCTAAGCGGAGCGCCGCCATTGGTTGGCGCGGAGCGTTCCAAGAAAATTTAAGGTTTTAATACATCCCAGATCGCCGGAAATGGCACTTGCAAGGCTTGATAGCAGCCATCAAGATGTGAAATTTTGGTGGAAAAACGTAAACTTTGATTTTATTTTATTCTCAAACACACTGAGTTTTGTCACAATCAATCCGAATCCATTCAAACTTATTCAGAGCGTATGAATTTTTTCGCCCAGATCACCAGTGGGAGGGGCTCCTGGGGTCGGCGAATTTGTGGGGGGCTCGCACCCCAAGCCCCCTCTCCATAGCTACGTCACTGGGTAACCGTCAGCTAATTTGTTGAGGATGGTAGTAGTTGGTCGAGAAAGTGGACAGCGAGAGTTGCAGCGAGGTTTTGGAAATAGTAATTTACTCAATCTCTTCTACAGAAAATAATAACGAGACAATTCCACAAATTTTCCTATGCACAGCCGTACAGCAGTGCTAATGAGACATCAATTTATTTCAGGCTCATGCAGGGGAAGCACGCCGAAAAATATATCGAGAGATGTGATTCCCTACACATGGTTAGAGTTTAGGATTTTTTTTTTTTTTTTTTTGCAAGGACCAGGGTGCATTGAATGACGTACAGTACTTTCAGTGACTCTTATGCCAGAGCTTCAAGTCACAATAGTGTGGCGCATAGGAGAGGTCCATGCTTTGAAAGAAATCTTACCGTGCAAGACAAAATTTTAAATTGTATTAGTCAGTTTTCTCTGGGGGTGCGCGCGAAGCGCGCAGTGAAAAATCTTCCTAGCATTATGGTATTTGATATCAATGTTTTCCTTCGTTTAACATTGCAAAATTTAATCATAATAAGCTATTGAAAATTCACTTATAGGTTCTCTTGTCTGGCATCGCTTCGTTTTTTTTTTTTTTATTGTTTTTATTATTTTTTCAACTTTTCAAAAACAACTGCATTATTAGTTAAAATTTAAAAAGGGAAAGTTATGCCAGTAAGTAAGGAATTTAGGTCCTAGTTTTGCTATAAGAAAAAATCAAGCTTGACCACCACTGTGCTGGTCGAAGACCCCGGATTTTCAATGGTCGTGGTAAGGACAATGCATAGGGAGCTATCGGCGACCGGCTATACATGTACCTTCACTGAGAACTATACAGTCCCATCAGAGTTGCACGAGTACTGTTTTACGCAGAGGCAACAAAATTATTATAGTGAGGAAAAAATGAACAGACTCATATTAAAAATCTCGTAAAAAAGTCCCTGAACCACACTAGGAATCATCCAGATGGCAACCCTGTCTGTGCAACATGTTGCTTTTCCATCGAAACCACTGAGATCGGTGATCGTAATGGTCCATGCCTGGCATGGTGTGTACATACTCTGATATGACATGCTTTCGCAGCAGTTGCCCGGCTCGGCCCGTTTGTCAAGTGACAACTACACTATAGGCATGCAGTGCTGGTATTGTCCACACACGGGCACTGTGTGTTGCGGCCGCGTCTACCTCGCGATATGCACATGTAGAGTCCACAATTGGGTACATTTACAAACATCAGAGTCACGTTATAGGACTCGAGTGCAGCAGGAGACTCGGGTCATTTGTCCTGACTCGAGTCTTCAATTGGACTCGAGCCATGCTATGCTCGAGTCCGAGTCAAGTCAAGTCATTTTAGGTGGTGACTCGAGTCAAGTCAAGTCATTTTGGCTGATGACCAAGTCAAGTCAAATATGCGACTCGAGTCGACTCGAGTCCGAGTCAGTGACTTGACTTGTTACAACTCTGCCATTCACCTTATCATTCTGTGTGTTTGTCAAGTTATCATTTTCAAACAAATAAAAGTGGTTCTAGAGCCTCACATGATCGATTAGATCATACTACATATAATAATAAATATGTGTTGCTTTTCTTTAACTACTTGACTGAAGTCAAAATCAGTCAAAGCTTACCCGGAGCGACATATCTGAACCTTGTTATTTACAGCACATAAAACCAACTCCTGTGGCGCCCTCAGCTCATTAGCCTGGCATTGCCCACTGTTCCTAACTTCCTACCCCCCTCCCCCTCCCACACACACACCCCCAAACACATACACACACACACACACACACACACACACAAAGAGAAACACATTTTCAGACACTGGCAGATCCACCCTGGCTAGAGATAAATTCCAAGGGGCTTTACTTTGAAGAGCCCAAAATGTGACGTTACCTCATCCCTTCACTTTACCCAGAATGCAGAAAGGTAAATGGGCCAAAGTAATCAACTGAGAAGGCATCCAATGCGCATTTCTTGATTGGCAAGTCCAACACCTAAAATATCCACACAAGCTGTCACTAAAATTTAAGGTGAATTTGGTCACTGAGTTGGCCATCACTCGAATGAAAGGCGCCATTTTTCCCCTATTCATGATCATTCAGGTGAAAAGATGAGAAGCGTAAGAACAAAATGATCGGCAAAACTGAGTGTTTACTGTAACATTAAGTGTATTGAGTATTTTCTACAAGGAAAACAAGGAAAACAAAGTCCTGTAAAATATTAATTATAGAGAGAACATCACAAATATTCTCATATCAAACTGCAAACCATTTCCTTTTTTTCATTTTGTATGCATAAGATATGTGTATCTTGCTGGTATTTCACGAAATCATACAGTGTCATTAAATGTCCCTTTCGAAAATGTAAATGTAGGCATTAATTTGAGGGTATTTGGATGCAAGACATATCGTTGCATTCTGTCACTTTAGCAAGCCACACAAATAAGATAAGTTTTACGTGCTTTAAGGACTTGGGCATTGTTGACGTGCCTATCATAAAAGTCCTGAACATCCCATCAAGATCACAGAAATGCTAAATCACAGTAAACCTAACTCAGATTTGGGGTAAATACAAGCAAATAAACATGTGGTCGATACTTCATTAATGTATGAAACGATTCAAAACCAGAAAATAAGAAAGCAAATTAAAATGCCATTCATACCCTTTTGCAGTAAAATGAAAATTGAGATTTCATAATTATAGAGGTAAAGACATTGTACAAACACTTGCGACAGAAGATGAAAGGTTTCTTTAAAACACGCCATTCTGTGTAGCACTCTTAACATGATGTTTTCAACAATATATGTATTCTTTGCACAGAGAATAGACCTTATGCAATGACGTCACACGACATCACTTTTGAGGCAAAACAATGAGGCACACTGCAGGCACAGCATAGACTTCACATGCACATGTAGCGCGTATATCCGATTGGTTCACGAAATCAGCTGTCTGCATTTGTTGGTGTAAGCTGCAATGATACCTGCTTGCCTCCAAACGAGGGAGCAATTTCTGCTCTGTGACTTCATATGCATAAGGTCTATACACTGAACCATTTTGCAAACGAAAGCTGGGATACTCCAAATCGACAGTAATGTATGCGGGGCACACTACTTAAAGGTAAATATGTTACAAACAGTCAATCGTTTACGCAGATCAAATGATATTGCACCAGCATTTTTTACTTCACTTTTTGAGTTTTTTCCTTCATACCTGTATCGCAATCTAGACTTGCAACACTGCATGCTTTACGATGAGCAATTAATACTGTAGCTGACATTGACTGAGGTCATTTTGTTAACTCAATAAAGAAAAAGAAATGTGTAGCAAAACATGGCAACTACACTTCTATTTGGCCAATTAAGTACTAGGTATTACAGGAACGACATTGACTTCACCATTAAGACAGATCGTTTGACGAGGGAGTGGTGCAAATGTGCAAATGGTGCAATGTCCTTAAAATCAATAAAATCATACTCATGGATTGTTTCCTGTGTGCTATCCCCCGCCTGTGCCACCTACAATCGGGTGCAATTGATCAGACTACAGAGAGATATACTCCACCTATCAAGTACAACTTCATCACCATGGTGCCTGGGTAGGGGGACAACACAACATTTATACCCCTTCCTCTTAACGCTTCAACACCCCCAACCTTCACCCCACCCTCACACTTACCCCCAATCCCCACACCCACTCCTTTCAAACACACTGACATTATGACATCTTTGTGCAATTCTTAACAACATTTTATATTTACAACAATTTTACCCTCTCTTTAAAATAGTGTGCACGCCTTCCATACAAAGACACAATTACCACCCGTCCCAACCCGTCTCCTCTTCCTATCATAGTCCCTTTGACATCTTTCTGCGTACACCAGCAACAATTCATCCACTGGTTACAAAAGCAAAACTGCCATGGATTAACTGCAGAGCAAACTAGTGTAACATGTTACATTAAAAAAATTTGTTTAAACTTGAGATTTGCCTCTATTTCCCGATCTCCTCTACCAAGTATTTACAAATACATAACTGGTATTTCATACCAATTACTTTTATGTTTACAAAAAAGGACATCTTGTGAATTCAACAGGGCCAGCCCTCTATCAACTGCAAAGGAGGCAATGCCAGGAATAAAAGTTAATATAATATTGCAACATGATGGCAGATCAAACATGATTAATGACATGAGTTTACAACCTAACTGGCACAGACTCAACATCATTCACTGCAATTGCTCAAGTCCTTTTCACTTTATCATAATTAACTCCCCACAGTGCACAGAAGTAACACCAGTCATCTTGCTGACAACCCACATGATTTCATCACCCCAATATAACGCATGGTGAACAGGCTATTTCAATTCTCTGCTGATCGGGTGACAGTACTATTATCTTCCCTTGTTTACAGGAAGTTGGCAGCAGGCCTTTGAGGGCCCAACGATTCATTTGAGACTAAAAGTTGTGCAATGAACAATCTTAGAAAGCGAAAGCCTGTTTAACAGCTAAACACAATAATGTCATGTGTGACACTATGAATCAGAAAGCATATCTGCAGGTTTATTTGTACACAGCCACAAGACTCGAAGGCATTAATTAAAACCAGAGCAGAAACGTTTTGCCAAAACTGAAACATATTTATGATTCATACTCTAGGGTTTTAGCGTTAGTTTAGTATTTTTCCTTCATGCTCCAAACAACCTGCCTAAATAAATTTTCACGATGACTGGAACTTTCAAAGAAATGCATCAATTTCAGTTCTCATAAGTCTGACATACCCGCACAGCATATCATATAAATTTGCAACATTTCAAAATCCATGATATTTTGCAATGTTTGGGCAAGTTTTCAAATCCAAGCATGAAATCACCTGTGGTGCATTAAATTTTTAACAATATGCCACTGTCATGACTTTTCAAGTCTTGGACAATTCAACTGGAATATGTGTTTAACATGAACAAATATTTTACATCACAGTTTAACCAGGTCAATTAAAATGTACTGTCCTTGCTGCTTCCTCTGGACCATCCTGAAAAGTCTCCAGAATGACCAGGCCAGAGGCTGGAAAACCAGAATTCCTCATTTTCCAGTGTTTCTAGACAGGTACCACCCCTAAAAGGATTACTGGATCTATATTCACTTTTCCACTCACTTCCATTGAAGACTTGACCTCTGTGTCATAGCTGACATACATTCCTCTAATAATGAATCACCTGCCTCAGTGAGAAGGTTCAATGCCATTGACTATATTATAATAGAAGCCCACTGCTGGCTGCACTTATTTTATTTCTTTGGCTTTGTTTTAATCAAGTTTTTGAAATAAAGGAAGTTAAATGAATTCAGCTTTTAGCTTGTTTTTTCTTCTTCAACCTTTCTCGCCAGTCTCCTTGGATTGCTTCAAAGTTTGCATTGTACTGTGCCTTGCCCCTGGGAAAAGAAAGGAAAGTCATACATGAATATTCACCAAATATTACATGGCAGGGACTGTCAAGTGGAAGCATGTGTGCCAAGTCTGGCCAGAGAGAGAATTCACTCCAGCCCTCTCCAAACATCTGTTCAGAAAAAGAATAACACACAACAAAACAAGTATCAGGTCTTACAAAAATTGAATAGGATATGTACATCTTTGGGTAGCACATTAAATAGATATTAGACATGGGAAAAGAAACCATAAACACCAACATCAAAGCAGATGTGGAAGGTTTCCACACAATATGGGGGAATGGAAGATTTTACTATCCTTTGAAGCTGGGCATATCATTTGCACCTACGTCAGACAGGTCCTTGGACTGAGAGTGTGTGACAAAAACAGCTTTCTTTAGTCATTAGTGTTTGCACGGGTACAAAAAACTGGAACTGGGTACCCGGGTACCCGAAATTAGAGTGACTTAAACCCCCACCCCCCCCCCCCCCCACCCCCCCCCCCCCCCAGGGGCCCAAAATTTTAAAACCCCTGAAAATTATGGTTACTTTACGCGTTTAAGCCTTTTACAATTTAAAAAAACGTTTCCCCCAAGGGGCCGGAAAGGGGATTTTTTTGGGGTTTTTTTTGGTCGGGCTGTGGGGATGGCTTATTTTTTTTCCCTTCACCCTCCCAAAGGGTTAGGGAAAATTTTTTATAGCCGGGTACTAGCCTCCAACCCAGTTGATCAAACCCCTTACATTGTAGTAAGGGACATGAGCTAAAAAAAATGGAAGCCTTGTAAAAGTCCACAAACGCGAAATGCGGAATAGCTTATATTTTGAATGCACCCCGCTTGAAACCCCCTTTGGGTATATTTGCTGAACCTTTTGCCCCAAACCTTTGCCCTTTAGTATGAAGCTCAAAAATTAAGAAAAACGCTAACAGAATATTAATCAAGTCACAAATTTTTTTTTGGGGGGCCTTAAATTCTGAAGGTTTGAGGGAATGCTGAACGGGGGTTAAGGCATTATTTTGAAAGGGAAAAATGTCTGGGAAAGTTTTTTAGTCCTTTCTATCAACCCGAAAACGTTTCTATTCAAAGAAAATTCCGCTTGGTATTTTTTTTTTCATAAACTATTAGTGGCCTGAAAGGGTCCCATACTATTTGGTATTGCCCATTTAGGAAAAGGTATTTTCCAAATCTCCTAGCTTCGAAACCCAAACACTTGAACTTTCAGGCAAATGAATACTAAATTTATTCAACGCAAATTTTTGAATCTGTTCGACTTTTGAATTCAAGTACAAACTCGACTATTTTCTCCAATTTTACGGGATTGTCGAAGGATGAAATTTCGTGGAAAAACTTTTTGGGGGAGGGTTGAGGAAGGAGTTTTCGATTCCAACTTAAATAAAAATTAAAAATTTTTTAAATTTTTTCTAATTTTCAAAATTTTTTTAAAAATTTTGATTTTATTGCCATAAACGCTAAGCCCCTCCTTCTAGTTGGTTGCTATGACTTTGGACGAGCTATACAGGAAATTTTGCTTTGGTTCTGAGCGTAAATTTGGGAGGCCCGTAGTTCTAAAATTTACCTTTGTTCCCTGAACTTGCCGCCTTTGCAAAAACTTTGTTCAGTTACTGTAGATAACGTCCTGGTTCTTAGGTTGTTCTATAGACCATTACATATGTCGTGTTGATGTAACTAGAAACGGGGTTTTGAAGGAATTCTTGCACAGGGAACAATCCAATGGACTTTCTTAAGAAAAACAAAAATGTTTGAAATTAGTATAATTTAATCACATATTTAATATCCAAGTAATATAAACAACCAAAACCAAATTTTTCCCCAAAATTGTTCAATTTCGGGGACAATTTGGGAAAGATCGCTATAAAAACCCTTTACCACCAACTATTAAACATATTAAAAACCAAATTTGGGTTTTTTTTTTTAATCAAAATTCCATGTTTTCTTTAAAAAAAATTTTTATCAATTTTTAATTAAAGGGGTTTTTCTTGAATCAGATTTAACAAAATTCTGAAATTCCGGGTTTTATTTTCCGATCAAAAGTAATACTAGGCCCAAAAAATTTGTAGCGAAAATTTAAATTGGAAAAATTGGGGTTTTCCTTTTTCCAGTTTTTTAAAAACCATGGGTTTAAAATTTAAAATTTCGCTGGTTAACTTTTTCATTAAAAAACCATAAGGGAAAAAACTTAATGGTAAAAAGGCACTTGGTCATTTTGTTAAATCTTAAGAACCCTTTGATTTTTCCAAAAATTTGGAAAAATTGGCCATTTAATGAAACCGTTTTGCCACAAAAAAAAAATTTCTTTTTTTCTCAAAGGCGCATTAAAATTTCCGTGAAAAAAAATATGCAAAGGTAAGTGAAACCAAGTTTAAAATGTTTTTTGGAAAAACACTCTTATAATTTCCTTTATTTTTTAAAATTTTTTGTTGGGCGTTTGGGTTTTTTTTTAGCGTTTTTTGGGGGGGGAAAGGATTAATGGTAATTGGGATTGGAAAAAAAAACCCCCTCGGGTAATTTTCCTTTATTCCCCACCTATTTCTTTTTTTTTTCCATATTTTACACAAGGGCCCCAAATATTGGTCCATAAATTGTCTTTTAAGGCCAAAATTGTCCCAATTTTGTTTTCAAAACCTTATGATTTGTAGAACTTTCCTTCAGACATTTTTTGCAATTTTCTTAAAATGCTCGTTTTATTTGTTGTTTTACTGTTTTCTTGAACTTGTCAAAAAAAAAAACCCCAAGGTAAGGGGTTCGAAATAGCCAATTTTCCGAACCACTTTTTTATATCATCATTGCATATTCCATTAAGATAAAATTAATAAAATAAAAGGACATACACTGAATGGTAGTACAGACATTTTAGTGTTGACAAAGGGTAGTTGGTTCAATTACTTTGGCTTCCTTTTAATTTTTGAAAACCAAAAAACCCTTAAGCAGTCAAAAAACCCCCCCACTCTTTAACCCGATGCTGAGGACTATGTCCACCATTGAACGCAATACGTGCTATTTCTTGACGATACAATAGGGTGACGTCCCAAGTTACAAAAACGATTTAGCAGTTCTCATCATCAGAAAATGTTTAAAAAGCAAAACAGGATCTTTGTGTAAAATCAAATTTTTTTGGTCTCTTTTTTGGACACTAAGTGCAAATAATCCTTAGAATGAAGGGTCCTTAAATAATTAAGGACAGCCGATAGGAGGTCAATTATGTATGGTATACGATAAATTTTGAGAAAGTTGCAGAGACCATTCAAAATTCTTTGAAGGTGGCCGTAGCCCAATTTTGACAATGGGTACAATTGCGGACGCTAGTATGGGGAAGCCCCCAAAAGTCCCAATACTAGGTCTGCTGACTACTCTGTACATACTACCTTCTAATCGCCCCCACAAAACCCATCTTCCTGGAACGCAAATTGCATTCCATGCAAGGCCCACACCCCGAGAGGACGCCAGAAAAAACAATAGAAAACATAAGGAAATACCCAACTCCCATGCCGAAGATCTTCAGATTGAATGCAACGAACTGCAGACTTGGGGGTCTGGAAAAAATGTAGGTTTTACACCAAGAATCTTCGCATGACACTCTGCGTCATGCCTAAATTTCCTTCCTGGACATATTTTGTCAGCCTGGATTTCCTTCTATTTGGCAACCCTCGATTCTGCAAGCATATATTGGCATTACTCTTTATCTTGCCTTTTTCCTTTTGGCGAAAATCTTCGGTGTCTAAATAAGCGAACTTTCCAATATGGCCCAAAACGGCCCCAAGATATATACTATTGCTAGGGGCCTACTAGGGTGGTTTTTCAAAAACTGTTGAAGTGTAACAGAAATGTATACCTAGCAGGCCTGACGGGCCGTGCCATTGAATTCCGCCAAGTACTCGAGATTTGACATTGACGTTTTTCATTGGGTCTGCCATAAGACAAATGTGTTCCATTTCTCTGCGTAATGAGAACATGTCTTTTCCGCATGGCAGTGAAAGTGTATTAATTATGAATTACTTTACTTTAATATGAATGATGTGGTCGTTCTCAAAATAACCGCTTTGAAAATATGTTTGCAAGGAAACAAGAACATTTTGTTTTCTTTTCTCAAGCTAGTGATTTTTTGAAAAGTAGTGCTCTGTTTTCCCTTCCCCGCCATAGTGATTTTGGCACACTTTCCCGCCATGTTTTTTGCTCACGTCACCTTTCCCGCCATGGCCGTTCAATTGTGGACAACCCCATGGCGGAATTGTTTATTGCAGAATGTACCGATGGCGGAAAGACACTAGTTGATTCATGCAACCTCACCGTTGGCACTACCAGTAAATCCAGTATAACGGAGTAGGGGCCATAGGGCTGGGTTGTTTTGATCACAGTTCCTGTGTGGTAGCATGTGTTATACATGGAATATTGTGGCCATTTTTAGAAGGTGGTCAGTTTTTTATTGTTTGCCAACTCACCGGTCATTCCTGTTATTTACTGTAATTTGGTACTCAGTGCCTTGAAGGACTAGGTTTTGCCAAGTGTGCCTTTTTGGCAAATATGATGCGAAGACTAGGCTTAAGGCGTAGACTAAGGGAAACAACGCTTGGCGTAGGGCCATGCCGAAGGTTCACTCTAGGTTTCAAGTTTTGCGTACAACGTTGACCGTATTGGCATAGTTGTATGCACTTCCAATTGTTGGCGTAACAACAGCATACCCTCTTTGGCTCATGTACTGCTTTACAACTGCAAACTAGCTCTATAAATGGGTCAAATCCACGAAATAGTGACATTTTATCTGGCAGGGTCGGTTGAAGGACACAACGGGAAGGAGTGCCAGCAGTGGGATAGTCAATTAAAGAGGTTAAGTAGAAGGCACAGGAGAATACAGGGGGAGAGAAGTAGAAGAAATGAGGAGGTGGGACGGTGAGTGCTTCATAGTATGAGTGAATAGGACTCATTCGAACTAGCGCAGTGACCAGGGGGTTGGCTCAATATATAATGTGTGGTTGAATAAATCACGACTCTTTTGTTTTGTTGTCGTACATACTCTAAACGGGGGCCCGCCTGGTCCGTAAACTTGTGCGGATGAGTCCGACACTAGTGCATTCCTCATGTCAGTCCCCGAAGCCAGAGTTATGCCCAGCCAACAATAGAAAACATTTTATCACTAGGGGAAATTCGCAACTCCACAGCAGAGGTATGTCCAGATCGGCAGTGCATGGAAAGCACCTACAGTATTTTTAGCGGCTTCATATAGTGTGGGGGGGAAGTAGGAAGAAGGGGTAGTGCGAGCGAAAAAAAAAAGGCCGAATTTGCGATAGTCCACTGTTAATCGGGGGAGGGGGCCTCATCAACCATTATGTGTGGGTAAGGCGTATGCGCTTAATATAAATTCCATCTTTACAGTGGATGGGCCAACTCAACTCAATAATAATTTTAGATTATAATTGTGTTTTTTTTTTGTTAAACGCCTAGTCTCACGCATGGGTGAAAACATTAGGATTACTATTGCTGATGAAAACCCACATTACTATTACCTACGTAGCCCAGTGAGTTGGAATCGCTAACTAAGCTCTGGTTGCTACTGTAAGCTTTATTCGAACCAAGATGTAGCTAGGCTAGCTAGCCTTTATGGTACTTCAAATGCTACCCCCTTTCACCACGATCACTTGAGGGCTGCACCAGGCCAACATTACGGTGTTAGTAAGGAAAATCGCTGTGATGTCAGTTTTGAGACAACTACGCTTTCAGTTTCGTATAACAAATGATCGAGAAACTGGGTTTTACGAAGTGGTTTCAAAGTTATCACATAACATGATTCGTGGTCAATTTCTTGTCGCTTCCCAAGACGTAGGAACACACTTGACATACTTCCATAATCTGGCGACACAGCTACTCAAGGTGCGCAGTCTGACCTTTGCAAGATTTCTCCTCTCAAAGTCCCAAAACAGCTCAGTTCGGCCGTAGGCTTGGGTCCTCTTTCTACCCCTCAATATAATATAATGCAACTAGATCACATTTTAGTGGGGCTTCCGTCATATAAACAATATAACCTTCACTGGGGAGTTGTAGCACCACACGACTGGTGGACCACAATGTGCACCTCTCAACTGTCTGCTCGCATATTGGAGGCGCAGTAGAGATCCTTGGACAATAATCTTCTAAACCTCCAACAACGAATTTCGGAAAACTCTCAATTGACGAAGTGCTCGACGTAACTGATATTTTTCGACCACCGTGGAGACTTGTGACTGCAAAGGGGGATCCGCGGTGTACTCCAGATTGGAGGCTCAGTGGACTTGGACAACTCTTTCCCTCCAGAACAGTGCAAGATGTTGGAAGAACATCCATGATTTTTTTAAAGGGTTGCTTTTTTTATATGAGGAGGTGTTGTATCTCAGTTAGTAAGCCCAAACTGGTGTGGTTCCGAGGTTATGATCTGGTTTCGAAATTTTTTGTTGCACCAGATAAAAACCAGTTGTTTGATAAAAAGACCATTTTATAGACCTGATTGTGCATGCCTTTCCCACTCTACGGAGGTCGACAATGGAATTGCTTACCATTTTAGAACAATTTAGGTACAATGACAATTCTTGAGTAAGCTACCAAAAAAACTATTAAAAAAGAAATTTTGGTATTCATACTGATGATTTATGTAGCCTGTGAGGACGTTGCAGTGGCTGGCTTTAGCCTTGAGGCACGGGAATTACACACTGCCTTCTGATGTGCGCACTATCCGAGGAGACAGTCGGTGATACATAGAAAGCATTTGGGCATGCAACTGTGTGTTTTTTATCTCCTTTGTGACATTCCAGTCATGTAACCAACAGTCCCTTCCAAGTCTTTACTTTCCTGTCCTTGTCCCTATTTTTCCAACATGCGATCTCTACTCAACTGGGCTTTCCGCCCTGCACTGAGCTTTTGATACAAAGTTGTTTGTATAGGGCCAGTCCCGATAACAAGTCCTTGGACATGATCGGTGTAGGCGAAACTACGAGTAATCAGAAGTTTTACAAACCCTTACTTTTAATGTATATGGGGAAATTCTTTGATACATCAAAATTGGCCAATCTGTTCGTGATTGCTGAAAACAGTTCACATTATACTGTAATGCAAAATTGATTTACAATATGGTACATTTTTCTACTGTAAGATCATCCTGTGGTTCAATGATTATGACCATTATTTTGAGATAGTGGTATGCGGACCTGTCAAATTGGTCATGAATGCAATTGGTTGCAGCAAGGCTACTGTGGACAGAAGGATCTTTAACAGAGTAAATATGCTTGTAATGCATGTGCAGTTATCAGTATTTGTTGAGTGGTTTTTGTTATATACCTCCTACATTATTTTTGAGCATCAGACAATGTGCAAAAATTGCCCGGTCTCGTGAAGTGCATTTTCATACAAAATTGAATTCAAAAGTAGTGAAGAGACCCTTGTATGACACATTTCAAAGGCATAGTGGTGTTAATGAGGTGGCTTTTAAAGTTAAACTCACCACCATTACTGATGTAGGCACTATGCTTGGAACTGATGATAAGCAGTCTTAGGATTAGCATGTATAGCCGTTTGGTTTTTAGTGTATCACCCTGGATGTTGCTGTACCAGGTCCTTTCCTGGTGCACCAAAACCCATATCAGTTCAATGTTTATTTTGGCATAAGATGGTAGAGTTTTGGGGGGTTTATTTTTGGAATTTAAGGAAAATCTGCCAATGACCGGTCAGATACTATGAAACATCGCTGATAAAGAATGATTCAAGTAGATATTGTATGTGTCGTCTGATGGAGACACGGAGGCCAAAATAGTTTCCGTTCTTTTCTGGTGCTTGTCGGATGGTCTGGGCTAGCTAGTGCTTTATAAGCGCAATGCAGTACAGCTGTTAATGATGGCTTTTCAGCAGGTGACTATGTGTATACATTAAGACCTTTGGTGGGTGCCCTAACGGTGGTAGTCTAACGTGCAGATACTGTACTGTTACTCTGTTACATTACTCCCAATCAGTGAATTGATTACAGACTTATTGTTTAGGTTTGTTAACTTTATGTGATGCAGTGAATGAAGCTTTAGACAAGTATAATTAATATATTTGTAATAATTGCTAGTACTTAATGCTCACACTTTTGAAGGAATGTGATTTTCCTTATTGTTTTGTAGCAGAATTGAGGTGTTTGCAGCATATGTCAGGTAGAGCTGTTAAATAGGACCTTCAGATCAAACTACAGTACGTGGGGGGAGTTCTGGGTTTGTCTTGTTGAAAGGTAGTCAGCAAAAATTTAGCAGGTTTGACCTGTATGACATTTGGGATGACATTTTGGCGTTACAAGAGTACAGATGCACTTCAAGCTGCCTCGAATACCAAAGGTCACAAAAGTAGAATACTGCAGTTAAAATGTGCTAGAAGGGGGGGCGCCGATATGTGGCCTTCGGGAATGACAATAAATTTTGGTCGGTTCTGGGTCTGAGAGGCAAAGATCCAAAGCCAGAAAGTACTGGGTGTGTAACCATTCAAAGGAGTTGCACAAGGCCCTATATTTGTTTCAGGCACGCGAGTGGGGCGTTCGTTAAATGTCATAAATCATATACAGTCCAGTATTTTTTCCGTTGTTAACTTTAGATTTTAAGATACTTTGTTAAAATTAAACCACATGGGTCTCGGGAATTTAAGTCCCAAAATATGAAGTCTTTTGCAAGTCACGGGGGTCAACTACTGTACGCTCTCAAAGCAGACTACAAGGGCCTCTGCTGTGGACAATTGGATCGACATGTGATCCCATGTACAAAGCAGTCAAGTCATTGTGCTCAACACTTCGTTAATGACTACGGAGAAAGCGCTTTCTTCAGTGAGCAAATGCCCTTTGAAGAGTATAAGTTTGGTTTTCCCCTCTACAGCATTAAGGAACTTTGCGAAAATAAAGAAATAATCAAAGACATCCGATGCGGTTGGCAAACGACGATTTCAGTGGTTGCATGGTAAAAAGACCATCTCAACAAAAAACATTCCCAGAGCACTTTCTTTAAACTTAACTAGCAGTATTACTATGTGTAGCAATCTTTTTTATTCAAAAGTTCTCTTTAAATGGTTCCCTTGAAAGGTACAGGTAGGACGGGAAGGGTAGACACAAGTTGGGGAGGGGGAAAGGGAGCTTAATGGAGATAACAGGTTCCATGTTACTGGGTGGGTGGGCCGATGAACATTTTACCCTTTCACAATGGTACATGGATCTGTCCATTAAGTGGTGTTTGGAGGAGCATGCAGGGTAAGTCCATTGGGTATGGATTACCTGTATCTTGAAAAGTCACGCACTTGTATCAACTCAGTCGTAAACTGAGTTGGAAATATACCTTAAGGACAAAATACTTTTGTGAGATTTTTAAGTTCTTTTTTTGACAACAAGAAAAGCCATGGATTGTCAATTAGATTAAACTTTTTACCCCATACTTGCAAAACAGTGTGTTGAGGGATGATTAAAAACATGTTCTGAATACTTAAACTTTGGAAGAAAAATCATTTCGAACTGTAACATCCTGCAGGCGCATGTATTTGCTTTTTGCACATAACACACCGCCTATCTGCTGTTGGTTTGGTTGCTCAAGGACAGTAGGCCTATTCTATACACACACATTAGGCAGTGGAAAATGTGCCAAGCCACTCTGAATAAAAATGCCCTCACATGAATTGCAAACCTTTCTAACTAAAAACACGACGGAAAAAATAATTGGGGGCCGGTAGGATTTGCTTGAGTCCTTTTGCACATGTCGGGCAAATTTGTTTGCCACCCTTGCAAGTTAGGTTATTTTTTAAATAGCCTTTCTCCCACAATCCAGTTCGGCTTAGTGTATTTTTTACACTGCCATGTTTACATTATGCAGTGTGTATCGTGCAAATCCACAAGTACTTTCGAGGAGACCAGAGCTGAAATTCTTCTTTCCTCTATCCTTGTGAGTCAGAAAAAATACTTCTTAATCACAAGTGCTATTGAAAGGATCAAGAAGTATCAGTGATTTAGTATACAGAACACATAGGAGTGCTTGCCACGGTTATTTAAATTAGAAAAGCTGGACCAGTTAGGATTGTGACTCAGTGGCTTATATTCCTCAAGGTCTAAAAACATAAGATACTATTTAAAGTTGAACCATGTGGGCAAGGAAATAATTATTACCACTTTACTACCCGGCATCCCTTTTTTGCGTTTTGCAGTACAACAAATGGATCAGATTGCTAGTCAAACAAATTATTCAAAATTTTGGCTCAGGAACGTTCAGAATTTTGTGTGAGTAACACAGTAGGTTTCTTATATTGATTTTTGATAGAGAAGCCCAGAAACCTCAAAGTGCTATGCAGAATTTTGAAACAAAATTAATCCCCTGCATTTGTGCATCGTACAACCCCATTTAAACACAACCAAATGCTCGTTTACTATGACACTTGATTATTTGTGCGTTCATAGTTTTGATGCCAGCTCTGTTGTGTCAGTTTGGGAAAGTTCCCCACCTTTTACACTTATGATTGGATTAGACCTGTTGTGATTTGCGTGCATGATCCAGTCTGAGCTGGAATGATAGTCCAGTGTATTGGCTTTTTGTAGTAATGATACAATGATGTGCATCTGATTTGAAAGTTACATTTGTTAATGGGAGATAGGCACTTGACAAGTACTTTTGAAAATTCATTCTTGTGAAAATAACCATTAGACACACAACATATGGAAAAAATCAATGTATGAAAAGCAATGGTGTTGGTTGGGTATAATTTTAAACACGTTTTTCAGTAACTACTGAGGCTGTTTAGTAAAGTGGGGCGAGGTAGAATTTTGTGACTACCGGACCAACGGCAAACTAAGCATAACTCAGGAGGGCATCAAACAGTGTACCGTTTGTCTGCTAGTAATTTTTGAAGGGCATTGTGGCAAACTCAAGCAGGGCCCATTGCTACTCGGCTGTCTTTCGGTGCTGTGCAATTTATTATTCATGTGCCCCATGTTGCTTACTGAGTTCTTGAACAAACCGTGGGGGAGTCATGAATATTAGTAGTCCCCTTATACCAAGGGTGGGGGCTGGGGTTGGTGGAACTAGAGTGTTTGCATTCTTCATCATTGTAGTATGTACAATGTACTGTGTCTTTTAAATTTAGTTCATCAGATTTTGGGAAAAGCAAAATGCAATTTACATCTGTAGAATGTAATATACAGGGTTTCCCCGGCATGGTCCCTTATTGTTAGGCCTGCCACCTTTTGTTCACAGTATTCTGTTGCCACCCGACCAACCACCACTCACACTAAATTTGCTGTACTATTGCTACTTGTACTGTAAACTACTCATAACGGAATTGATAGTGGTTCTCAGGGTAAAGAGTGCTTCCTTTGCGGACTGTTGGTGCCATAGCTCGCACCAAGTATATTCTCCCCACAGGACTGTAATACCCACCTTCACACTCTCTTCAAAACACTGGGTAGATGAAAAGCCGCTGTAATATACATACCTTGGTTGGGTTGAATATTCAGAGTAGTTATATAAATATAGCGATGCGGGGATAGAGCTTTTTTCCATCCGCGAATTCCGCGAATTTCCGTGATTTTTTTTTCTTCCAAACTTGTCGCCGGCGCTATTTCGGGCAATTGTTCATTTCCCCCTCGCAGAAAGACATATGGTGAAGTTGAAAG
Source organism: Holothuria leucospilota (assembly GCA_029531755.1). Taxonomy (NCBI): domain Eukaryota; kingdom Metazoa; phylum Echinodermata; class Holothuroidea; order Aspidochirotida; family Holothuriidae; genus Holothuria; species Holothuria leucospilota. Next base: position 49,755,562 of record CM055972.1, read on the forward strand.
ATGGGAACGGGGGGGCACATCTTTAATCATAAAGATGGGTCAGTGAAAACGAGCCTAGAGGGTAGTCTTCAGTATAAATGTGGTATTTTCCACATATTTTTGATTTAGCATTCACTGCAGCTAGAAAACTAGCATAGGTCGCGATGCTTTAATTATGATACCCCTTTTTGCCTTGTCATCATCATAAGCTCCTAGGTGGCATACTGTATTGTGCTGCTTGAAAGTGTAAAGTTAAAAGTGGAACAAACCTTCATAGTCCCACATAGAAAACGGATCCAATATACCTAGTACAGTAACATTTGGTAATGCAAATTATGATTTAGTGCAAGTTTTTGTATTACATTACGTGCTTGTGTTGATCCCAATTTTGGACACATGCTGTGTCTGTACATGCAAGTGTTTATATTTTCGACAGTGGTACTTGTCTCTCTCAATACAACAACTTAAAAAAATCAAGCAAAGGTGGTACAAAGGATTAACAATGTCGTATGATGATTGGAAAAAGAAGAGAGACAGTGTGCACATACTGACACACTTTCCATGGTGTGACCAGTAAACACAGCCATTGTCAATGGACGTACGGTACATGTGTATACAACTGAACTTTGTGCAAACTAATACAGTGCAATTACACTACGTGAGTGTACTGAGGTATATGGGATTTGAGCTGACTGTTTAGCTTCCACTTTTACTTTCTCCTATTTCAAGGCCACACACTACGTGATGACCTAGGAGCTTATGTATAGGTGACAAGGAAAATAGGGTCTCTAATTTAAACAATTGTGCGACTATGCATTTCTCGCTGCAGGTGAAATGTAACGAAAATATGGTCAAGAGAAAACAATACACATTTACCTGAAGACTACTATGCTGTTTTGCACTGACGATCATTATGATTAATCATGTTGCCGGTTCCCATTTTTCAACTGTTCACGAATTTTGTTCCGCGGAAATGAAAATGCGAAATAGCGGAAGTTGGAAAAAAATCACGGAAATCCGCGAATTCGCGGAAAAAGCTCATGCCTGCTATATTTATATTAACTGTAATATTCAACCCAACCAAGGTATGTATATTACAGGGTTTCCCCAGTGTTTTGGAGAGTGTGAGGTGGTATTTACAGTCCGTGGGGGTAATACGGTGCCAGCTATGGCACCAACAGTGAGGGAGAACTATCAATTCCTATAGGTAGTACAGTACAAGTAGCAATTACAGCAAATTTGTGTGAGGTGGTGGCCAAGAACTGTGAGGTGGCGGCCTCACAAAAGGAATGCCTGGGGAAACCCTGTATATTACATTCTACAGATGTAAATTGGCGATTTTGCTTTGTCTCCAAGATCCTGATGAACTCTAAATTTAAAGGACGACAGTAGCATTTGTCTACTACAATGATGGAGAATGCAAACGCTGTCTATTGTCCAAGCCAACAACCACCCCAGCCCCCACCCTTGGTATAAGGGCCTACAATATTCATGACTCACTGTTTTCAAGCAACTACAGTAGCAGGGCACAAAATAATTGACAGCACCGACAGCCATTGCAATCGGGCTGCTTGAGTTTGCCACAATGCCCTTCAAAAATTACTAGCGACAACGGCCATTTTGATGCCCTCCTGAGTTATGCTTAGTTTGCCGTTGGTTCTGAGTCACAAAATTCTACTCGCACTTTACTAAAAGCTACAGTAGTACTGAAACGTGTTTACAATTATACCAAAATACATTGCTTTCATAACATGATTTCCATGTGTTTGTTATGGTATGTTCACAAGAATGTTTTCAAAGTACTTAGTCAAGTGCTTAACAAATGTTCATTTTTACAAATCGGGAAGTGCACAGAGTCAATTAATACTACCAAAAGCCGAAAAGTACATGGCTGGGACTATCCTTCCAGCTCAGAACAACTGATCCATGCACGACAAGTCACACAAGGTCTTAAATCAAATCATAAGTGTAACGTGGGGCCTTCCTGGTCAAACTGACACATCAGGTCAGCTTGCTCAACACCATTTAACCAACTTCAAGTGTAGGTAATTACGGCAAGGAGTGGTGGATTTTGTTAGGTTCTTGAGGGGTTTGTACGATGCCATACAGAGGGGGGGATAGATTTGGTAGAGTGTACCCCTCTTCCTGTGTTCAAAAGATTTGCATAGCACTGGTTGATGGTTTGCATTGGGCTTGTCTTCTATCCACAAAATCAATTAAGAACCCTAACTGCTGTAGTGCACAAAATGCTGCTGGCACAATTTTGCATAATTTGTGTAGCAATCTGTCATCTTGTGTAGCAAAACAGCAGAAGGGATAGCCGGGTTAATTATTTCCGCAAATGGTTTGTTCAACTTAAATTAGTTATGATTTTTTTAGATTGCCGTTTGGAATAATATAATGCCCCTGAGTCACAATCCTAACTGTGTACCGTTTAGTTTCATTGTTTACATAACTTGGCAAGTGTTCTGTATATTACATCACTGATCTATCTTGATTCCCTTGGTCAATAGCACTTGTGATGTAATGGAATGCTATTTTTTGACGTCCCAAGATAGAGGAAGAATTTCAGCTCTGGTACTCGGTCGAGTTACCTTGTTAGATGCACGGATACACACTGCATACTGTATTCAGCATTAGCAGTGTACAAAATACACCTATCGTCCTGGATGTGAGAAGGATGATTACTAAAGTATAAGCCTAACTTGCAAGGCTAGTGGCAAAAAGATTTGCCCGACATGTGCAAAAGCCGCCTCAAATCCAACGGCCCCGTCAAATCATTTGTTGTGTGTTTTAAGTTAGAAACAGGTTGGCACTGTGAGGCAATTTATTTAATTCAGAGTGGCTATGCCCCTTTTGCCAGCTGCCTAATTTGTGTATGTATATAGAAGCGGCTACTGTACTGATAAACCGACCCAAGCAGCAGCATCGCTGTTGTGTTTGTGCATGGAAAATACCTGCGGCGCTTCATGCAGTTTTAACAGTTCGAAATGATGTTTCCTCTACAAAGTTTAAAGTTTCAGAAATGTTTTAATCAGTCCTCAACACATGTTTATGCAAGCATGAACTACGTGTACTTTTAATATAATTGCACACCATGGTCTTTACTCTTTTGGTTGTCAAAAGAAACTTGAAAATCGCAAACGTATTTGTCTAAGGTAAGTTTTACTGTATGACGAGAGGTCTGAGTTGACAATTGGTGACGTTGCTTTCAAGGATACAGGTTAATCCAACTACCCAATGGACCAACCTTACCTGTGATAGTCTCAACCCCGACTTAAGAAGATCCATGATCTCATTGTGAGTGTAAAATAGTTGTTCATGAGCCGACCGGCACGAGTAGAGGACTTAGAAATTTGCTTCCATTCAAGCTCCTTTCCCGTCCTCGGCCAAGCTTGATGCTACCCTGTCCCTGTGCCGTACTGTATAGCCTGTTTCAATGTGAGATTACCATTTCAAGAACGTTTTGAATAAAATGATTGTACCATAAGTATATGCTAGTTAAGTTAAAGAGAAATAGTACTGGGGACATAGTTTGTTGAGAGTCTTTTTAACCGGATGCAAACCACTGAAATGTGTTTGCCAACCGCATCGATGTCTTATTAGGATGATTATCTTTTATTTTCGCTAACGTTTCCTTTAATTCTGCTAGATGAAAACCAGACTTTACTCTCAAATGGTTTGCTCCCCTGAAGAGGCTGCCGAGTGTGGCCCATGACTTTGAACTGTTTGGTCATGGAGTCGATCAAAGTTTTTGTACCCATAGAGGGCCTGTATGTACAGTAGTTTTGAGTGGATTGGAAGACTCCATATGTTTGTGAGACTTAAACTTTCTTGGTGAGGTTTCCTTAAAAGTCGCTAAATCTAAATTAACAACTGAAATATACTGACGTTTTCTATATATTGAATTAATAAGTGCTGAAATAATATGGCCTTGGTGCTCTTTGCTATGAGTTACACACAGTACTTTTTGGCTTGGTTTGCCTTGAGACCGATGCCCAAATTGTCCTGTCATCTCGAAGGCCACTTGGCCTCGCGCCCATTTCTGGTTCTTTATTTTGATGTCCTGAGTATCGAACTCTGTAACCCAAAATGTCCTCCAAATGTCATTGACAGTAATCTGTAAATTTGATGACTACCTTTCTGAAAGTACAAAGTACTTGTAGTTTGAGAGGTCCTTTTAACAGACTACTAGATCTGTTGCAACGCACCCCATTCGTGCACAACAATAGAAAATCACATTCCTTTAAAAAGTGTGAGATTAATGTACTAGAAATTATAAAATGATTATTTCAAGCTCATTCATGATCACATAAAGGTTAAAACCTAACATAATTTGTAATCCCTTCATCTGACTTGAGTATTCTGTAACAGAGTTAAAGTACAGTATCTCATCCAGTAGGCCAAAAGGTCATACTGTACAGTGACCTGTGGGCTGAAGCCACAAAGTGTATGCATGCCTTATAACCTAGAGGCTTACATGAAGCCAGAAGACACATTTTGGACCGTGTTCCACAGCGAAGACAGATAAAGTACAGTTTACCAGGTACAATACGACTGTAAAATGCTATGTTCTGTTTTTTTGTCTAATTGCATATTGTCCTTAAATTCCAAGAAATAAACGCACCAAAATAATTACGTGCCAATATACATTGTTGTTAATTTGGAAGTTTTTTTGAAACCTGAGTATAGGTAGGTATTGTTGTGTGGAGCACCAGAAAAGGACCTGGTATACAGCCCATCCATCAGGTGATACCCTAAAACACCTGGATATACATATTACAAGACTGGTAATCAGGTCAGGGTTTCCACGCAGGTAGCCTAGCATAGCGAGGTAAAGTATGGTGCTAGTTTAACTTTATCAAGCCCTACAATATGCCTTTTGAATATGTGTCATTACAAGGTCTTCTCGCTTTTTGTATTTCAATTGTTTGCTGTATGAAACATGCACATTCGAGGGGAGGGCACTATTTTGCAGACCATGTGGTCTGATGCTGGCAAACCTAATGTAGTAAATATAACAAAAACACGGTCATAGCAAAAACGAACGGTGCACGTCCATTAACAAGCATTTCCTCTGTAACGATACCATTCGGATCAAGGTAGCCCTTGCTGCCAATTGCAGTCACGACTTCAATTTTGCATGTGTACACTATCTCAAGATATAAGGGTCCTCATCAGTTGAACACAGGATGTACAGTGTAAATGTGTACCATATTGGTACATCATTTTTGCAATACAGTATTAATTTGGATGTTGTGGTAATCCATCCGCATCACGAATCATGATTGGCCAATGTGATGTTAAGTACAAAGTAGATTTTTCGCATAAGCGATGAAAAAAAGTACACGGGGTTTGTATAAAATTTGATTACTTTAAGTTCTCGAGCACACGATCATTCCAGAGAACTGTTATGTGAACTGGCCCATAATACAGAGACAATCATTATGTTATTCAAAAGCTCATTGCATGGCAGAAGCCCAGTTGAGTGGAGATCTGAGTGGATGTGTAAAATAGGAAAGGAGCAGGAAGAAGTGGAAGACTTGGGAAGACTGGTGGTGGTTACAGTGGAAACGATGAGTATGGTACAGAAAAGAGGATAAGAAGAAACACACACGTTTGCATTGGCCAAATGGTTTTCATGATGTCCACCGACTGTCTTTCCTCCGAAGTGTGCACATACATAAATTAAGCAGTTGTAAGTGTGCGTCAAGGCTAAAGCCACCGACTGTCAAGTCTACAGGGCTACTATAGTCATTCAATGAATACAAAATTTTTCCTTAAGTTTGTTGGTAGTTTGACTATCAAGGAATTTGTCATGTACCTAAATTGTTCCTAAAAGGTACAATCATTAGTCGAGAGAACGTGGGAAAGGCATGGCACAATCAGTTATAACAAATGGTCCTTTTATACAACAACTGGGTTTTTACTGTTTTGTGCATAAAATTTTCGAAACGGGAGATCAAAGGACAAGCCAGTTTGTGGGGGACCAGGTAACGTGGAAGGAGGAAGGGCGGAGAGAGCAGTGACAAGCCGGGGGGTGCCTCTAAAAAGCAACGCTATATTTACAGAAAGAATAAGCGAGTGGAGTCCAAGGACATCTGTTGCACAAGGTGTTCTGGGAAATATTTTCCAAGGTCCACCTGAGCTCGCCCATCGTCCTGGAGTAGCTACCTGTGTGCAGTCACGTCTCGGTGGTCGAATATGCAGTTACTATGAGCACCTTGTCCATCATATGAAGGTATTTGGAATTCGTTTGTTGAGTGAGAGAAATTGTCTAAAGGTCTAATCTAGAGCCTCCACTGATTTAGGTGGAGTGCAATGATGTGGTCGACAGTGTAGTGGTTCGTGAAGGTTATATCTTAGTTTATGACAGAAAGGTACTCACACTGTTGAGTTGTGCGATTCATTATTGGGGGAAGGACAGCACTACGTCAGCAGACTGGTGTTTGGGAATTAGGACGAGGAGGCATATAGGTTTGGCGAGAGGTGGCCATATGACGGCTCTGGTGAGAGTCTCCTAGATTGATTCCTGGCATGTGGTATGTTCTTGGGGAGGAGTGAGGACCGTTGTGTATATGCTGCATTAAACATGGTTGAAGACCCATTATAAAATCCAGGTGATTCGTGAAGTCAGGTTTAGATATGGGGGAAATGTATACGCCAAGCCTGACAGACGTAGTTTTAGTATCAAGATAACAATAGAGGGATTTTGTCCTACTTAAACGGGGGGGAGCCGAGTGCTTATGGGTGTGGAGGTGGATGTAACGGGGGGGTGGTAGCAGTTTGAAAGGGATTGAGATAAGCTGTGACAGTAGGGAGTACGACCCAGGAAGGGGTCTCGGATGTTCCATCCGCCGGCTCTTAGTCAAGTAATGTGTGTTTTCAATTCAAGAAGCATCCAATATAACTATGGTTCGTATTGCCCATGTAACATGGCTGTATTTCACAAATGAAAAAACCAATAAGTTTATAATCTAAATTTTTTGATTTGGTTGCCATCCACATGTAAAGAGAAATTCATATTAAGCCATACTCTTCCCCCCACGATTAATGGTTGCTGGAGTGCTGTTTACAGGACTCGCAGTGCTATTCCATATTAAAAGCACGACACCTACTGGATAGTTGCATTCCATGCACTCCGATCTGAGAGGAGTCTGCGTGGAGTTTGCATTTCGCCTTATAAATGTTTTCTAATTTGTTTTTCTAGTAGGAGGACATAAATCTCCGGCTTGGGGCCTGACGATTGAATTGCACTGTGGGCCTTACGCGCCAGTTAGGCCCAGGTGTCATGTAAGGTTATGTACGCCAACAAAACAAAGGTGTGATTTATACCACGATCAATATTATGGGCAACGACTTGCCTGCTGTAAGGATGATTATATCATCATACTTGAAGCAGAAAGTTACACACATTCTTTCCTATTTAGCAGAGAAATAGATCATATTTTGTGTGGGACTTAATTTGAATTAAGTGGAAACAGACCTTGCAGTCAATAAAATTTTTTTTTTATTCTGTGTATTTGACGTTAGAGCTAGTTGATCAGTGAGGATGTACATAGCCTAATAGGTATGTTGTACGCCAACTGGAGTGCTCCACATTCCACTACGGTTAAGTTTTACGCCACTTGAGTGAAATTCGCATGGCCCTACCGCCAAGGCGTGTTTTTTCCCACGTTCGTCTACCCTAAGTCTTCGCATATTATTGCACAAAATGTCCCTTGGGCTGAAGAAACTGGTTCCTTCAAGCCTGAGTAAAAATACAGTAAATAACATTGAATGGGTGGAGGTTGGCAAAAACTGCTTAAATGCGACAATATTCCATGTATAACCATGCTACCACACAGACTGCCAAAACAACGCAGCCCTAGATGGCCCTTCGTTATACTGGTCACTGTAGTGCACTGTGTTTGTTGCCTGAATCTAGTTTCTTTCCGCCATCGGTCCATTCTGCCATAAACTTCCGCCATGGGTTTTTGTGCACATTCCGCATGGCGGAAAGGTGCGAAACCATGGCGGAAAGGTGCAAAATCTATGGCTGGATGAAGGCACTTTTCCTAAAATCTGAAAACAAAGGTCTTGTTTTCCCTTAGGCCAAACTATGTATTCAAAGGTGTTTATTTTGAGAACGACAGACATCATTTCACTATTAAGTAATCATAATTAACACTTTACTCCATGGGCGGCAAACATGTTTTCTATCGCAGAATACACATTTTCTATGCAAGAAAGTAACCTTATGGCGGAAGTGGCAACGGCCCCCATGTGTAACTGCCTAAGGTTCTACAGTGTCTGTACACTTCACAGTTGAACCCCGCCTATAGGCCTAGCATAGTAAATAATTTGGGGCAGTATTATGTGGGCCATATTGGGAAGTTCGGTTATTTAGTGCCACCGTGAAGATTTTCCGCCAAAGGAAAGGGCAAGATAAATACGGATATAATGCCAATATCTCTGCAGGGTTAGGTGTGCCAAATAGAAAGCAGTACTGCAAAATATGCCAGAAATTTGGCATGACTGCATGAGTGTCATGCGCTTAAGATCTTTGGTGTACCCGTACATGTTTTTCCAGACCCGCTCTGGCAGTTTTTCTGTGCACAGGGGGTTCAATCTGAAGATCTTCGGCTTGAGTTGGTATTTGTCCTTATGTTTTCTAGTGTTTTTTCTTGGCGTATGCTTTCGGTGTGTGTGCCTTGACTGGAATGCACGGTTGGTTCCATGACGTGGTGGTTTTTGGGGGGCGATTGGAGAAGGTATGTGATTGTGATCCGGAGTCGTAGTTCCTGCAGGGAGGGCGCGGTTTTAGTTACGTTGGGTGTGTGGTAATCTTTCGGGGCTTCCCATACTATGTCCGCAATATACCCATTGTCAAAATTGGGACTCCCGACACCTTCAAACAATTTTGAATTGGGTCTCGAACTTTCTCAAATTTACGGTATACTCGTACATAATTGACATCTACGGGTCCTTAATATAATTTTACGACCCTTCATATCTAAGATTTATTTGCACTTAGTGTCCAAAAGAGACCAAAAAATTTTGATTTACACAAACGATCCTGTTTTGCTTTTTAAACATTCTATGAAACTGGCTAAATCGTGTAACTTTGACGTTCACACAACCTATTGTATGCAAATAGCACGTCTTGCCTTTTCAAATTGATGAACATATTCCATAGTGCTATAGGTAGAGTGGGGGTTTTGTGACTTCTTAAGGGTTTTTGGTTTCAAAAGTTAAAAGGCGCAAAGTAATTGAAACCACTTACCTTTGGTCAACCCTACCAATGTCTGTAAACTACCATTCAGTGTATGTCCTATTTTATTTTATTAATTTTTCCGGGGGCGGAATCGTTACTGGAATATGTGCACTGATGATAAAAGGTGGTCTGAAAATTGGCTATTTTCGACCTACCTTGGGTATTTTCAAGTGCCCCATTTAAAACCAATGCTAATTTGTAACGTGGCAAAATGAATTTTGTATGGGTCATATTAGTGGTCATCGCTGACAGATGTGTGTGATAGGTAGGTATACCATGAAGGTACCTGTTTTATAATTTGGGTTGATGGCCATAAAATTATACTCACTACTAAAATTAATCAAACTGTTGTAGTTTGTCCCAGGATTTTATGCTAGTCAAAAACTAGGCGGTCGAATAATAGCCCGTTACATTGAAAAGTCGGTGGGTGGTTTTTCGGACCGTCCCACTCCACTAAATGGGGCAGTAACAATTTTGGAGCAGGTTCTTTTTCACAACAATATCCCAACCACCCTTATCTATCTTGGTTATCAAATTTACTACTTTATAATTAAGTTTATAGGCGTGTAAGAGGTTGTATAAGTCAATCATGTTGCTTCATCGCCCATGTGTCAAAGAACATGGATGTTTTGAGACAATAGGTGTATAGTTACACCATTCGGTGTTTCCAGGTTTTGGATTTTTTTATATTTAAATGTAGCTTGGGGTTAAAATTTTGTGGTGATTTTTTAATTGCCAACTAGTTCCATAGTAAACTTAGTGGCATACATTTTTACTGTTGTTTCTTCTTCAACAATTCAAATTTTGGGGAGAAATGTTCATGGTGGACGGAAATACCCTAGCGTCGAAAACCGCCCCGTCTTGACCCTAGTTACATTCATGGACACGCACTATGACGTATAGGCCCTAAATAGCAACATCGACTGCAGCAACGCACCGGGGCAGACGACCGTTACTCTGACAGTGAACATGCAAAGCCAAACGTTTGTGTTGCAATAAGCCTAAAGGCCAAGTTCAGCGGAACAAAGTGTACATTAGAACGGATGGACGGGGGGCCGTGCCATTCCCGCCATACAGATACGCAAAGAGAATAAGCGTGCTATGTTCGCTTCGGGTCACAGTCTCGTCGGTCTAATTCAGTGTACAATAGAACCGCTAAGGTACCTCGCTCTTTCAAATGCCGGCTTATCCGGCAACGCCGGTTAAACCGGGTGCCTTTGTGCAGTGAAACAGAGTCCCATTGTTGTTCCGTAATTCGCTGTACAAGAAATACGTTTCTGTGGGGAACAGAGCAATTAATCAATTTTCCTGTGAAAGCTTTTGCTCCTGCACACATTAAAAAAAAACAATATTTTCTGATTGAATACAGAACGTGATACGCGACTGCGACCATTCCAGCAAATCCGCGCCAAACCGCTTTCCGTGGGGTTGAACGATTAAAATTCTGTTTTTTGGAGTTCAAAAAAGTTTTCGAACGTTCCGTAAATATTGTCCAATAACATGATGTTTTTGAAATTATATTATTTACGTGAACTTCATGAGTCCTTTTAATTATACAAAGTAAAGTAAAGGGAAGGGGCCGCAGTTTACTTTGAATTTATCCCTTTCAATAGATCAAATAATTTCGTAAAGTTTAGAAAGAAATACCTAGAACTTTTCCCCCAATAGTTTCTTACCTTCCGTCAAAAGATTGCATTCGCAAAATGCTTGCGCTTTTAGCAATTCTTTCCGTAACTGAAGTTTTATTGTCACGAAAACTGTTCTCCTATCACCATAAACTTATATCGCTCACAGAGCGATGATTGACTTGAAAATCATCCGAGTTTTGTACTCCCGATAAAAGTTGTTTGATCGATGTGACGTCATGAAATGAATTTATGTTTACATTTCAATTTTCAGTATGCCTCTGATATCATGGCATTTACACAGGTTTTGGCAGATTTTTTGCGGTTTTTTTCTGACCAGAGTGGAGATTTTTATACAAAAACTCATGAAAATCGGGACATATCCTAGTGCCAAAATCACTGTAGTGGGACCGCGTTCTAGTCTGAAACTTACATGAGTATGGGAAATACGGCGAGCCGCAATTTTCTTTCGCGGAAATTCCTTCTCTTTGCGAATTATTGAATACATTTTCAGTACGTGTTTGGAAAAAAAGAGATCTGGTTGAACCTTTCCAAAGCTTTTCGTACAATATTCCCATGTGGGAAAATATTGCTGCGCGTTTGTGCAAATCCCTTCCGTAACAGAAACAATTGTTTTTTCAAAACCTTCGATTTTTTTTTTGCACAGCCAAAAAAAAATCAGTTGCGTGACCTTTGAAAATTATATTCTGTTAGCACCTGAATTCCTGAAAACAGTTTTGATTGCTTGTCATATACAAAGGAAGACAAAGGGAGGGCCGCAAGTCCATAAAATTGAACCATTGGCTGTTTCTACCAAACAGGAAATAGTCCGGGGAGAATGCTTTGCATAGTATCAGCAGCTACTTCCTGCGATCCTGCCGATGTTCCGGTACAATACAAAAGGCCTTGCCGCCATTTATTTTTCATTCACAACATAGAATATGTACCCTCTACAACTCATCAATTGCTTAAATTTGAAATCTTACCTACGAGGGGTAAAAACTGTTGAAGTCCGTAATTGCCTTAAGTAGAAGAATAATTAATCCAATTACAGTCCAGTCAGTTTGGGAGTAGAATGAAGATGTGGAAATGTCAGAGATGTAAGACAGTACATCCCCTACTCTTTGCCCAGGATCTCAGGTAAAATTCACCAGCTAACACAATCCCGAATTTTACACGGTCCGCTTGGGGAACCGTATAACATTGTCATTTTGAGTTACTGTCACACGCTGTATACCTACCATATTTGCATGGGCCTAAAACTGCACCGCGCTTTATATGTACATAGGGCCCTGCCACATGTTTCACGGCTATTATTTTAGGAGAGCCACCTCAAATATTACCTGGAAAATCAATGCAGCTAGCTGCCTTAATTACGTGAAATTCCAATCGCCGCTATGGGATTTTGATAAGCATCATTCATTCATGAAGGGCCACCGCCCATTTTTGCGTAACATTGTTTTGGAAGTCGTAGGCCATTTGGTTGTCCTTAACAGTTTACGTGACGTCACATCATCTCTCTGGATGTTTTGCAAACTTTTTGCAGACGGCGCCATCCCTTGTTTTTCAAATAGGCGATATTTCGCTCGATGGACTACACTCTTACCAAAAACTTTTCACAAGATCGTGACTTCTTCTACACCATAATAAGATAAGTACGCAATTCTAGCTTGTAAGGTTGATGTTTGCTTGAGAAATCGCATCTGAATTTTGGCCAAGCTATGCCAGCATGTTCGCAACGCACGTAGAGCGACACGATACCATGTGAAATTTACTTCGTTAGGTTATGTACTGTACATTACACGCACTATCAGGCCTACACCGGAAGCGACAGTACTGAGTGCTGTATGTTTTTCAAGAGGTGGGTGTTGCCCATAGGGCAGGATTTAGCAGTTGTTCGTTTACGGTAAACCTTCACGTGGATTGGTAGCAGCCAATGGAAATTGTACACGGGTTAATCCGTGAAAAATAGCTGATAGTCCAATGATGTCACTAGCAAAGGAATGTACAGAACGTTGTATGCAAATAAGCTGGGGCCCTTGCAAGGTGCCTGGGAAATTCTTGAGTCGAACTGCGAAGGTTTTCTCATGGAATTTAACACACTAATGCATTACTGTATCTGTGGTCTACATTTGCTATGTAGCAGCGAGCTAGCCAGGAAGGGAAAGCGAATATGTGTGCTGCATGGGGCTATCAAATGAAAGATACGTAGTACAACGATGGGCTGAAAAATAAGACAATGCAGTGGGTTTTAGTTTCATTAAAATGCAAGTCCTACTGATTATCTATTAAAGGTCATGCGGCACCGTATTGCTACTGAAAATTATTTGCCGTTCTTTGAACGTAAAGGTATGGAATATTTCATCATGGCCGTTTAAAAGACACGACACATCGCTTTTTTATATGCTCTCAAGACAATAAATATACGGAGAAAGCGTCACTCGTTTCACCAACTAGGAAATAATAGGATATATTCAAAGAATGGACGGCTTAGCCTACTACTTTTCATATGCTCTCCGAGGTAAGAGAATTTTCTGCAACTAGAAATTATGGGAACACTGGATTGTACATTTTGGGGGCAACTGCTACAAACAGGCCCCATCCAACACAAAACTTGTACGGTTACTGAGAACGGGTGGGGTGGGGGAAAGCTGGCCACTCCCACAGATGCCAAACCTAATTCTTGGGACGATTTGCAGCATCGCATAAGTGTTGAAATAAGCTGTTTTACTGCGAGGATATAGAACGACTTATCAGTAAAATCGGCAATTTCTTCTAGTTAATCCAGTTGTACCTAAGTTTTTTTTTTCAACGCATTGAAAAATGGAATTAATAAATCGGAATTTCTACAAAGAAAAAAGTTGTCCCCACATCGTGCTGCGTTCAGCGATCGGTCTTTATTCTAAAAAAGTTGATCAGTAATAACGCAGCCTTACAGGGAAGACAATTGCAAAATTTACTGTGAGTGTAGTATTATCAAACGTATACTAGATAATTGAGTTGTGCCGTTTTGCTATAAAACTGTAATTTGTTGTGTGTATGTGACGGCTGTGTCTTTGATGAACAGGCCTGAGTAACTACGCTACTGTACCTAGGCCTAAACTTCACAAACCCGTAAGCCTAAACCAGGACGGTTCAGTGACGTACAGTACTAGGAATAGTCCGACCGTTTCCAAACTCTGTCAGCACATGCTAACCATCGATACAACCCTCTGCGCTATTACGAGGCCTAGTGATAAACATTTCTTATCGATTACACAGGAAGTCTGATCAATGAAACCTGAGGATGCAGCTATTGTGTTACGCTCCTCATTGTAAAGAATTTCATTGGTGAAATCTTTTGTGTAGCTGTTACTTGACTTATCAGATTACTCCTATTCAAACGCCCAAAACCATGAGCGCCAGATTTCAGTGAACAACGTCGACAAAAGCGTGGTAAAATGTGGGTTTTCAGCGGTTGGGATCCCCCCCCCCCCCCCACCCCCCCCCCCCCCCACCCCCCCCCCCCCCCACCCCCCCCCCCCCCCACCCCCCCCCCCCCCCACCCCCCCCCCCCCCCACCCCCCCCCCCCCCCACCCCCCCCCCCCCCCACCCCCCCCCCCCCCCACCCCCCCCCCCCCCCACCCCCCCCCCCCCCCACCCCCCCCCCCCCCCACCCCCCCCCCCCCCCACCCCCCCCCCCCCCCACCCCCCCCCCCCCCCACCCCCCCCCCCCCCCACCCCCCCCCCCCCCCACCCCCCCCCCCCCCCACCCCCCCCCCCCCCCACCCCCCCCCCCCCCCACCCCCCCCCCCCCCCACCCCCCCCCCCCCCCACCCCCCCCCCCCCCCACCCCCCCCCCCCCCCACCCCCCCCCCCCCCCACCCCCCCCCCCCCCCACCCCCCCCCCCCCCCACCCCCCCCCCCCCCCACCCCCCCCCCCCCCCACCCCCCCCCCCCCCCACCCCCCCCCCCCCCCACCCAAAAAAATATTTTACGATTGGATGTCTTTCCACCAAGTTATTGAAGAAAGAGAAAGTTGGACAGTCTGTTTAGGGAGTACTTGTGTGGTACAAATTGTGCGTAGGTTATACATTTCCCCTTTCATCACATGAAACTTGAATCGATTCCATGGTAACCACATGGCTTGGTTCACATGAATTTCTGGTACATCTGTGAAGTGTCTACGTGAATTCATTGTTTCCTTAGGAAAATAGCAAAATATGGTTGTTTTACAAAAGGTTTTTTTTTTTTTTCTTTGTGGACCTGAACTCGAGACACAAATTCTTACGCGGGCTTCTTGGCAAACGCGACTAAAGAAAATCGATGATCGTTAGTCTTCTGACAAAATTTTATCGATTCAAAACGCAATCCGATTTTCAGTTGGGACCTTTAACCCCAGTTTCTATAACCAATCACATATTTAGTATTCTCCTGTATTTGTCGTGAAGAATTATGTCAAGTACAATGTTCCGCCCTTGTCGGCATAATAGCAAGAATAACATAATTTACACACAAACTGGCTTTCGACCTCGACTTTACATATGGTAGCATGCCATACACAAAGATCCCCCTATGGTACCTTCAAAGAAGTTTGAACAAGAACGCAAATCCTTGAAGGTGCAAAATACATCTTCCAATATTCTCTACATACAATTGGGTTATAGACACTTTCGGAACACTGTTTGAAAGGTGAGTGTGTGCAACACACGTTTTCGGATAATTTAGCCAAATTTGACCTTCGACCTTTCATTTTGACGGTTGACGTCACAATAGCAACTACAAATGCACCTATTTAAATAAGTTCGTGTCAGTCGTAACATATACGTGGTTCGATTACAATCTTCTAACACCCTGAGGCAAATGATGGCAATAAACGACCACTTTTAGTAGTTTGACCTTGGCCTTCTGATCCTTGGACAATGGTCATTTCAATTATGCATGTACAAGGTCCTGGATGGTCAGAATCTACTCACCAAGGATCACCTTTATCAAGGTTTACGGTTTGGAGCTAGGGGTTCACACTTTGTGCTCCTACACAATATTCAGACAAGCAAAAAACACTCAAGCATCGAACTTTCACACAGCTTCACATTTCGTTTTAAGTGTGAAGTTCAATATTAATCATATTCCTTTACGTATATGTAGGGAGGAGATGAGATAATGATATCAAATTCGACGATTAGAAGACAATGTGAAACAAAGCGGCACCTTCACACACAGCAATTCAAACTCCCCTACCCTACCCGTACACATGGACACGTTTTAAACCACTTCCCTCTGTCATGGACGTCCGGTGACATGGATATCCACCATAGTAAAGAAGATGAGATTAAGCGACTCGATTAAAGAAAACATTACATGGTTACTTTTGCTTGGCAAACTGACATTGCAGTGGTAGCTCAACTGAACAAAGTCTTCTAACTCTCATCCTAAGTGTGTTATTTGGAGTAATGAGAAGATGATTCTGTATAGTGGACTACTAGCTAGAGGTAAATACTGCAATGTAATTTGTGTATTGAGATATGTGCTACGTCAAGGAAACACAAAGGCCCAAAATATAACTACAACTTCTATCTTGGTGTGTGGCACACGTGTAGTGAACTTGATTTTGAAAATCAAATTATACATTAAGATGTTTCTTTCAGTGCTTTTGCTTTTTTTTTTTGTTTTTCTTTTTGTTTTGAGAGTTGCCGGGGTACGCTTTGTCCCTAGTCTTAGACGGGGGGATATTTAATGTTGTAGGTCTTCATCTCATGTGGGTTACTAATCTTTTGAGTGCAATTTTTTGATTCCTTCCCGAAGGCAGGTAAGCGAATTTAGGTGATAGTGATGTCGCGTGTATCTGGGTATGTGTAGGTGAGTGTGTAATACTAGCTTGCCAAACAAATATCTCAAGATAGCAATGGCGGGCACCCTTCTATTTGGTACATAGATTTGTCATGTGAGAGGCAAGAAAACCTATATTTTGTGGAGGTCAAAGGTGATTTTGAGGTGCAATGGGAGGTAAACTGCGAAAACCTTTGTAAATGCGTGTAACACACCATATTTCAAGGTTAGTAATGACGGACACTCCAATTTGTATGTAAATTTGTTATGATTCAGGATAAAGAACGCCATGTTTTGGAAGTCATTTTAGGCAACAGAGGTCAAAAACGGAAAAAAACCTTTCAAACACGATATCTCAATATATTCAATGACAGATACTTTTCATATTTGGTATAAAGATTTGTTATGTTGAGAGAAAAAACCCTATTGTTTTTGTTGGAGATCAAAGGGCATTGAGTCACCAGCGGTGTCAAAAACTGAAAACCTTGGTAACACGATATGTGAAGACGAGAATGAGGACGCTTCCATAGTGTAAAAATAGATTTGTCATGGTGAGTTAGTTGATAGTTGTTAGATGGAACTTAACGAACACCAACATAAATGCGTTATATAGTGTCAAGCCCAAAGTTAATACCGTGCAAGTCATATCCCTTTTGCGCCTTTCGACAGGCGGGAAATACCGTGGGCATATTCGAAGAGAGGAACCCTGCTGTTTGATGTGGAAGCGTCACAAGTCATTGAGGTCACCAGAAGGTTCAAACTGAAAAAAGTTGTAAACATGACATTTACAAGGGAAGAAGTACATCAGACGTCTCAATTTTTTTTGTTATTCAGTTTTTGGTGGGGTTCAAAGGTCATGTCAGGTTAGCAGAGGTCAAATTGTTACATATTGTAAAAAAATGACATAGTCCAGAAGTAAAAATTTGAGAGAGAACTTCAGTGTAAACCCCCCCCCCCACCGGTCAAGAAATAACCAAGCCTTTGGCCTTCTGGTTGTATTATGTAGTTCATGAACTATCGAAATGGATTTCTCGTTGAACATGTTGCAAGAAACTTTTGTGACTCATATGGGGGATGGATTGTCACTTTTGACAAGTAAGTACTTAATTTTACCACCAAATTAGCAGTTCGTAACGGTTTTGCACGTAAACGGGACCAGCATTAGCTCAAATTAAAGATCACGTCCAAGCAGAACAGGATCATTCTGTCCCAGTGTAATAGCCATAAACGTCATGCAAATCTCGTGGCCCCCGCAAAATGTTTTTTTTCTTTTTCTGACCATTTAAAGGATTACCCTAACAAGGCACGAACTTTGAAAAAAGTCAGTGTTGCGTTTTGATTCGTAAGTGTCCTATTGTATGTTTATCTCCTAATGTTCAACTTTCTTCGTCTGTGGTCATTTAATAACTCGAACTCACACGAGCACCACCACTGTTCAGCGCCGCTCATTGGTTTATACCATGACCACAAATTACTCCCTTTAACCATAAAGCAAAGGTCTCTATATTACCCAAAAATTTGAACGTCTAGTGTGGTTTATCATTTCTTTCTTTTACATTTTCAGTGAAGTCTGTGTATGCCAGTATAGAACCATTATTCGATTGGGAAAAGGAATATCAAGAGGAATGGACAGTACTTACATTGGCTCTTATTGCATGTCTTTGAAAAGTTTAACCAGTTCTAGATTCTGCTCTGTGATATTTTTGCTCTAAAGTTCTCATACTTCTTTACAACAAGTGGAAGAAACCGTTAGAATAACACCGATAGCATTTAAGGTAAGTCTATATCGGCCATTAAATTAACTGTAATAACCAAGATAAGATGAATGCGTAATCATCAGAATAGGAAAACCGGGATTTTTAAGGTGGGGGGCTTCCAACTTCCACAGTGCCCTCGTCGCGGTGTTTATTGGGGCTTCTAGCAGTATTCACTTTGGAGAGTGATGTGGTAGATTTTCAGGCGGAAAAAGTTTGGGTTTGTAAGGAGAGGAGTCAAGTACAGCCAAGTACTACTAACAGGCAAGAATGCGGGCGGAAAATTGAGCTCCTACAGGGAGGTCCGTGGGACGAGTTATCAGTTTTAAGGTACATTTGTTTCCAACAGCTAAAGGCAACGGTGGTTGGGGGGACCCTAAGGTGAAAGCCCCAAAATGTTTGGTACAATTCAAGTTCGGAGGCGGGGAGGATGTAGATTTAAAAGAAAAAAAAAAAGAAGGGTGAAGTACACCGAGTGACGAATCATGAGTGAGTGAGCCACGAGCTGCGACTGGGGATGCGGGCAAAACCCTCCTTGACATGGGGACCTTTTCTGGAAAAAATTCGCACATCAAATCGTGAAAGTTGTAACCCTTAAAAAGTAAGGCAGAACTGAAAGGTCTTAAGTATGGTCTCACTGAGAAAACCGACGAATCCCACAATTTTCAGTTAAAGCTCCAGCCAACCTCCCAGGAATAATGATTGGGGTTTACCACACGAGGGATGATAGTAATCCCACAGATAAACCCAGAAGTCGGTGTAAGTGTAAATATGTGTATCTAGGATACTTTGAACCATTGGTGGACTTCCTTTGTACCTATGTTGGAATCTGTCGTCCCGAGGAGACGGTTAACGGGAGAAGGGCCTTAGATGGTGTCTGTTTCATCCAAAGAAGTTAGAGCAAAGTGATGCTATCTTTGGCACGTCTAAACTAATCATACCGTGAAAAAGGGTCAATACATAGTAAATGTTATTTTTGTTGAGTGTAAGGGAAGGCGTAGCGGGGGTGTCCTTAGAAGAGGGGGTGAAACCCTTACCTTGGAAAAGTTTTGTGTATGTAAGTTGGCTTAAATGCAAGTGGTGCCATCTTTCAGGCCTAGCAAGGGGGGGGGGGATGTGGAGGTGCCACACAATATTTCGATATTTCGTCGCGTCGGCAAATTTTCGGTCTGTCGGCAAACTGGGGAGAGGGAAAGGAAAAGAAGAGAAATGAGGAAAAGAAAAGAGAAGGGAAAGGAAAGGGAAAGGAAGGGAAAGGAAGGGGCAGTGAAAGGAAGCGGAGAATGAAAAGAAAAAAGAGAAAGAGAGAACGGGAGCGCCCGTGGCAGTCTGTTATCTTGCCATTTCGATTTTTCGGTTCATCATCTCATTGGCCCATTCAAGTGAAGACCCGTCGGCAAAATGATTATGCATGCTGACGGCCGTATACGGCCCTATATCAGACGTCGAGTGTAATGGACAAGTGACTGAGTCCGTCGGCATCTCTGGGAAAGAGGCATAAGTGGACTCAAGTTTAAATTCAAAAAAATATGTTACAAAGCTGAAAAATCGCAATCAAATGGTCCAACTCACATCTTCAAAGGACATTTCCTGAGCTGAGATTATAAAAAAGTGAAGTTATTCACTTCAATGAAATGGTGGATTGTGCGATAAATTGTGATGCCATCTTGTGCTACTCAAATTACAGTCTTTGTTGTTCTTTTTTTTTCTTTTTTCTTTTTTGAAAGCTATGCACCTTGTGCAAATGTGATCACTGTCAATACTGTATAGGGTGACTTGGTTATAGAAGTCTCTCCTAAAAATATTATGCAAGGGAACTGTAATATTGTTTAGAGTCCTATAAAAATCCTAATTTCAAAAGAAACAAAGCAGGTCAATTGTGAGTTGCTTACAAGAAAGCGACTTTGACAAATTATTGACGCCAATTCGACAATTTTAAATTCAATAAATGAATAAATTTCAATATTTTATATCTTCCCAGCAATATAAAGTAAAGGCTAAGTAAGTATGAAAAATGGCGTTCTGGAAGGTAGTTGGATGAAATGATGTGAAAATTCCTTTTCCAAAACTCGAAAATATATATTCTTGTAATTCTAGGACTTTAGCGTCCCACTTTTTTAAAGGCTTCGTATAGGCGCACTCACTATCGCACTATTTTCGGGGTCCGTATATGACACATTCTTTTTCAAACCACCTTCTGCACCATTATTCCGCACTTTTTATCATCACAATGGGGAAGAGCCGCACCCGAAGTACTAATAGAGAGGGCAATCCCATCCTTAAGAAGGAGCAGGCACCGATTACTCATAGAGCGAGTGGCATCTTATCATCCCCACATCACTTAGCCGTTTTTCTATCTAAACCGCTAACTTTGACTTCAAACAACATTTTGCAAAAAAACTACTGAGGATCCGGTTTACTCCAACACAAACATTCCCTTATGAGAAAAATAAATTGCATCCTGGAAAAAAAATATAATGCTCCCTTCACTCCAATCTCAGGCTTTTAACTTTTGAACACTTAAAATGAAAAACAGATACAGAACCCAACCGACGGCGTTCAAAGCATATTTTGAACGTTGTGCCCCCCCCCCTCCCCACTGATGTGTTAAGTTTCTGGACACTTCTTCAATGCCCCCCCACTTTTTGAAACCCGGACCGCCTACTATTTGGAACACTCATCAGTATTTTTGACACGCATGACGCGTTGTATGTTGAGTGTTCATCAAATGCTGAACGCATCATATGTGTTCCAGTTTTCTGAACGGACAGGTTTCAGCTTCTGAAGTATAAGTGCCATGACTGAGAGGAATAGCCGAACACATTAAAAACTTATCGTGAAAATCTTTGCATCTGAGAACTGTATTATGAACCAAAAACTATAACCTATCCTTGCATGAGACTTATTTTTTACCCAGAGGATTATGAGAATTTGCTCACTAAAACCTTAGAGCTTCCGGGGGCGAAAGCGACCCGGACCCCCACCAGAGTCCCCTACTAAGGCGGCGGGCCAATAGTCAGTGTTTTCAGCCAGCCAGAAAAGCCCCTATTTGTGCGACCAATGTTGCCAACAAAAAAAATTGACAAAGCAAAATTTTTACCCCCGGTGTAAATTTTGAGGGTTCCTCATTCGCGGCCAGAATTCTCCACTCAAATATCGCACCAATTGCGGCTAGGCACCTTTCAAATTCCATAAAAGTTCCAAAGGGGATGGTTGACCCACAGGGGAGTATGGGGACACCTCCTCTCCCCTTAGATCCCTCCCCTCAGGCCACCAGATCCGTATATGTCGTATTGATGAAAATGTTACTAGCTAAAACACTGCAATGCGCCTCTTGGATCCCAACCGCTTAAAACTATAGCAGGCCCTCCTCCTTCCCATCCTCTTGGACGTGAGGGAATAGCCTAATACATTATAAATTATTGGGAATATTGCACTTGATGATGCATTTTGATGAACCCAAAATGTATCCATCCTGTGAGACTTAATTTTTCACCCAGAAAATATGGTATTAAATCCTCAGAGCTTCCGAGCGGCTTCCCCCCTGGCCCCCAGCGCCGGCTTCTTTGCCCCTGGACCCCACCAGGGGACCCTAAGGCATGGTGCCTTGTGGGACCCCCACCCGCTAAAAGCTCGATTTCGCGTCTACGCATTATCTATCAGATCTGTCGGCCAAAACCAATAATCTTTACAACCCCCCCCCACACCCCACACTCAAAGATAACACCTTTTTTTTTCCGCTACGCCCCTCTTTGACAAATCTTTGTACTGATTACCAGTCAAGAAATACAGGTACTTAGTGATTTAAATTTGGCCATCGTGGCATAGTTCCTCCCCAGGTCTGGTTGTGGGTAACCATGATTGCCTGGCATAGGACCTCATGGAAGTTCTGGCGATAATTTACAACCGGAAGGGGGGGGGGGGTAGTGTCATGCAGTTAACTAACATCCAAGTGAGGGCTAATTGAGAGCTAACCAAGCACTTCGCACAAACCTCAGTTTAAATAATTTTGAACCAAAATTCAAATGAACAGCTTCCAATGGGCATTGACAGAAGAAAAGTAACGGTATAAAGAAAGGTTCATAGGAGAAAAATGTATGATTACGCATATTATCTGTAAATGCACTGAATGAGTTGTGAAGAAGCTCTTTGTGCAATGAGTAATATACTTCAAAAGAATGTAGGGCCACATCACCATTTGAAACAACCGCGGAGATTTCTTCTCAACAGTGGAAGGGGGAGGGGGGTTGACGATCTTTCAAAAAATTACTGTGTGAAAAACACAAAGTCAATGGGGAAGTTCTTTGAATGTGGGGGGTTGTAACCCCTCATCCCCCTGTTTCTCCGCTCCTGCTTTGAAATGTTGCTCGTAATAAAAGATTGTCACGTAATCGCCTCTTGACTGATCAAGCCTGAGGCAGAACTTGAACCTCTTGTTTCGGGAAACAGTTTTCGCTAGAATAACTCCATGCATTATGTTACTGTAACCCTAGTTCGATTCAAAGGAACCACTGCCCTCTACCCTCGGTAGCGAGCAATTCCAAAATCAACAGATACCACAAGAAGATTCTGTATTAAATTTCATCCCAACAGGGAAAACAGTGTATTCTCACCCCAAACTCAGGTGACACCCCTCTCTCTCTCTTCTGTACCAGCATACAACAAGAAACTAGAAAATCCGAAATACTGTAGGCACTAGATGACAAGGCGCACTTAACTTACGCCCCTTTGATACTTAATCACTAAAACACTAAGCCTGCTTGAGTATCTTCCTACACTTACAATACTCACTTATAGCTACTACCGTCTGGCCAGATCTAGGCTAAAATATAGACGGTCTCTACAACAGGCTCCTCTTAAGCTACAAGTAACATTAAAGATCTACCCAACATGAACTTCAATCACAAACGAAACCCCCTTTAGTGCACTCGCGAAGATATCACCGATCGGTCGCGAATAGTCCTTCTAGCCACTTCCAGAGGGGATCTTGCTACCTCAGCCACCGAACCTGGATTGCTTTCCGTCGCTAGTAGTACCACAGCTCTGGACAAGGTAAAGACGATACCTTCAACTGGAAAACTGGAGAACCGGAAAACGGGCGAACTGGAGAGCCATCGAGCATTTCAAAATAGACAGCAGTCTTGGGAACTAACCACCAACCCTTGCTGTCACCATAAAGTAAGCAACTGGTTGACAAAACTTCAAGCAATAGCTCAGCAAATTTAGGAGCATGACATGCGAGCAGACATCTTGACCACACGTGATTACCGCGCACAGTCTCATGTACAAAAAAATATTTATCTACGGAAGCGCCCTCAGTAGGCCCAACATACCGGGGGCTACATTACTAATAATGGTCATCACGCTTGGAGTGTAGTAAACCGTGGCATTGATGCACCAAATCGCGCTTAAATTTCACATAAGAATTGTTATGAACCTGTATCCGTAACTTTAAAAAGATACGCCTAGGATGGTATTAAAAGAAGCAATAAAACTGAAGTTTAAGGCATGCTGAGCACGAGTAAGGTTTGATAAATTGCGAAAGATATACGAAACTTTCAATAGGTTACTACCAATTTCTAATAGAAAATGAACAAAACAGCCTAGCAGATTTTTTTAACAAGGATGACCGGAGCTTTTAGGCCCTCTGGATCCGTCTCTTGGAATCATTTTAATTGGGCATGTAACTGTCTTGGAATTGTGCTAGATACACACTAAATAGACCCGAAAAACCTCAGTTTGACGATTATTCACTGAGAACATCAGCCTGTCGCTTAGGTGATGAAGGGGACTTGTTAGCAGAAGCTATGGAATGTGATGTTAGGAGTTTAATTCATGCAGCTTTAGAATTACTCCACTCACGTTGTGCTAATAAGAAAGTGACAACTGGACACGCGAATCATCTAAGATGAGTGTGAGCGAAGTGAGAGGAAAGGTACAATTTTGTAGGGTAATTTAGTATTCCATATCTGGGACCTTCTAAATAACTTTCTCACTAGTGAGGCCAATTTCCCATGCAGAGGGACAACCGTGTCTCTGTCTAACTCTAGAGCCACAATCTGTTAGCGAGTAGCGATCAAGAATATTTGCCTAAAATGGCCTTTCAATTGGTTGTCAGAAACGACATTTCTCCTGCACCCTCAGTTGCATCCACAAACACCTCGAACATTTTTTAAATTACACGTAAAATATGTTGTGAAATTTATACCGCAATATCACTGTGGAGGCCCTGCTTTGCCACCGGTTTCATGCAAGGATACTATTATTTGGGGCAATCATAATCATTAGTTAATAAATAAGCTTGGTAGGGATCCATGCATGGAGGAAGTATTTCGGAGGGGAGTTCATATGTGGCTGGTCTTATATCAGTGCATAGATGAGCCACCGCTCGGGGTACAGGGAATTTTCTCGGCAAATTTTTGAAAAATAACGAGGTCATCTAGTACGATTTGACATGGTCTGAAGGCCTTAAAAGATAGTCATGACAACAGCAATTTTAAGCATTTTCATGAGCGGCAAATGTAGGTGCTGTAAAACTCGCCCAAACTGGGTGTAACAGCCTATGGTCCTTTAGAAGCAGGCAACGCCGGATATGCGAATTAAACTTTTTCTTCTATGTACTTCATTCAGTGACTTACCAGTTTTTTCAGTACACATAGAAGAGTCTATCATAACTATTAAAGGCGAGACAAATTAACAGAGGGATTGTTAACCCCTGTTAGGAACCATGCAGTATATTGTATTCACTCCACCCTCAGATCATATGATCTGGCGGACAATTATATATATATATATATATATATGTATACATACATATAAATAGATAATATCAGGGGCGGATCCAAGGGGGTTTTAGGGGGTTTTAAAACCCCCCCCTTTGATTTTCGAGGATTTTTTTCATTTTGTATAATATATTGTTTATTTTCCCCGTAATGTTTTTTGAAGGTTATTTTCAGTTACAACAATGCAATTAACATGCCATAATTATAAGTTTGCTGACAGCGTATTTTTCCTTCTATCGTCCCGATTCTCTCTCATTCAAAATCCCTATAGAGTCAGTGAGTCCTTCAAGAGGAGGTCCAGCTCTAATCTTGGTTCCCATATGCAATGAAATCGCATCCAGTAGTGCCTAACTCTGTTTTAAAATATGAGAACGCGACTCCAGCTTTTCGCTTGTACTCTGGCTGAAAAATTCAAATATTGTGTTGACTGAAAGTGGTTGTCGTTGAATTGGAATCACTTAATATAATCAGAAATCGAGAAGGCTAATCATACTTAGGACATCCGCTGGATGTAAAGATGTTCAGGGAAAATTAGACTGTTCAGTTGGGACATACATCTAAAGAAGTTACCATTGTTCTGGAAGGTATTATAATCCAAAATTCGCTTATATACTGAATCCCTTTCATTTGTTACACAAGATATATTCCTTTTTTACCCAAGAGTACGTTATGACCAAGATCACGTTTAAACATTATTCCATGCAAAAGAGTGGGTGTTTGCCTGGAGTTTCTTGCATATGGAGAGTGCCAGTGACCTGTAGGCGGTATTTTAGCATATTTTCCTTCGTGCCTCTAGACGACATGGTTGTATGTACAGCAAGGGAGGGTATTAAAAAACGTAATGTTTCCATGGAAATGACAAACATACAAAGCATGAAACATGAAGATGGCCTAAGTATAAATTGTAAGGTCTGAGAAAGGTCAATTTGTCTTGGTTCACGCCGCGCAGTGATAGCGCAAGGTGGGGGACAGGGGGGCCATGGCCCCCCGTCGGGGAAGTTTTACAGTTTTTTAGTTTTTTTAGAGTCGGGGAGTCCCCAACGGCGACAAGTCGCCCCGACGGTTTACCCGTTTTTTGCTCTCAAAAGCAGTGGAGCCGGCACGGGGGGCATGGGGTGCGCGTGCCCCCCCCCATCGATTTCAGAAAAAATTTTTGAAAATTTTAAAATAATCTCAAGAGGCGTTTAAGCTATAGATTTCCGTAGGGGGTAGAGTGAGGTGTGTTTTCAGCCGAGTGATGGATCTGTGGTTATCATTTTCAATCACAAATGGTTCTCAAACTATCAGAATTATCTCAAATCTTTCGCAAACTATCAAAATTTTCGCGCGCTTCGCGCGCTCCAAACCTTACCTCAGTGATATCCTTGTTGTCAATAATTTCCGGTAGCAACTCCCGTAGAAGCACAGTAACAAAAGTTGAAGGCTGTTTACGAATTCTCAGTAAAAGATTGGCTTTGTGATTGGCATATAGGTTTGTTGAGGAATTGAAAGTGTTTCGATGCAGAGGATCATGAATGCAGGTTTTGTCATTGTAATCTTATTGAATGAAAAATTTCGGCGCGCTTCGCGCGCATTCGTCACGGTTTGTACCCCCATCTTATGGCAATTATCAAGGTTATAATACATGCAACTATTCTGATCACACTTTTCCGAGAAACATAAGTACATCTCCAACCTCTGTAGGCCTATGGGATCTTCCAGTCTAATTTGTAGCATGATCTGGAAGGTTGAAAGTACGTATTTGGCGTCGGTTATACATTTTTTCAAATGCAGCCATTACCGGTAGGCCTATAGATGGCGATTGTTAATACACTTACGACGAAAAAGCATTTTGAAATGAGCTTTTTAGTCCTACACCCCTTTTGCTATATCTAGAAGGTGTTCGTCTGGGTTTTCGTTCAAACTTAGTAAACATACGACAGTTGCGAAGTGCCCGGCATCATACTCTATAGTATCATTTGGATGTCAGGTAATAAGCATCATGTCAGTGCCCCATTTTATATAACTAATCCAGAGCTTCCAGGAGGCCCTATACCGCTGCCTGCCAGCCTTAGAAATACCCTTTCATAATGCACAATGGAGCAAAGGAAAATTTTCGTAACAGTCCAAGAATGTTTCCGTGGACTCAACGCACGTATTTTAAGTAAAATCTTTCCCCGAATAGAAGGCATTAATTAAAGTAGCCAGAAGTGGGACTTCAGGATGTTTGCTGACAACATACCCTTCTGTTGGACAACATACTTTCCTCTTTCACCTTACCATAAATAGAATTCACTAATGTTTGGATATTTTCCAGCCATATATGATCAGTTCCACACGTATCCCAAAGATAGCACCATTTTGCATCTAAGGAACCTTAAATTAACAAAATTTTCTCAAAGAAGAGGGTACACCCCCTCCCCTTAGACCCTCACCCAGGTCAGCACCTTTATGAAGTGACAAAGAAAAGATTATCACTGCTGTATACTATCGCAGGTCCCATAAATAGGTGCAATTTATGCAGACCTGGGGGAAAACTGAGGTGGCATTTGGACGTCACCTGTGGTGCCCCCCAATAACCAAATCCTGGCGGCGCCACTGCTCAAGAGGAAAATTTCCCTTAAAAGAACCCAAAATTTTCGGCGCGCTAGGCGCGCGGTAGAGTCACTCCAGTTTCTTCAGTACTTCCATTCTACATTGCTAGATAGCACAAGACCTGTCAAACTTAACAAGTAACATGTAGGTAGAGTACGCAGTTCATATAGAGGTCGTTAATTCCATCCCATATCGCAAAGTCTACTTGCTGTTGTCTTGTGTGTGTCATGCGGTACGGTCAGTTGGTGAGCGACTCAAGGAGAAAAGTGGGTATTCATAGGGTAGTCCAGGTGGTTTCGGTAAAATGTATGTTATCCCTGATATGGTCTACAACCCCTACAGTTTTTCCTTTTTTCTTTTTGTTCTTGATGATTACATATAAACCAAAAAAAAAAAAATTCACGCGCTTCGGGCGCTTTGCAATTTTACGTTCCAGATTCAAAAGTACACTGTCAGTGCGCAACTCGGCTCATGAAGTATTCAGTGATATTATGCAAAATATGCCCTGCAATGACTTGGAATATTTAGGCTCCTTCATATCCCCTCCTTAGCACCCCTTCGACATAGGGGCTGTCGGAACTTCGGGTCACTGCATGATCAGGCCCCCTGTCGGGAAAATCCTGCCGCTACCGACCTGGTCGGTTTACTTATTTTGGCTTTCAAAAGGGTCATTTCTGCGATAAAATCCAAAATTTTCGGTCCACTTTGCCCACTCTTTCTCAGTTCCGTTACTAATAGCTAAATATAGTACAAACCCTTTCCACCTTTTCAAGTAACTTAATATAAGTAGAATACATGGATTTATGTAAATGTCGGTCATTTCATCTTATTTTGCTTAACCTAGTTAATGTTCTCTTGTGTCTGTCGTGCGGTACTGCCAGTGACCCGAGGAGGGAAGTTCAGCGTAGGTTATGCCCGATATGGCCCAACTGCCTTGACAATTGACCCATATATATATATATATATATATATATATATATATATATATATATATATATATATATATATATATATATATATATATATATATATATATATATATATGCTTCAAATAAGTACAGATTCTTTTTAGTGTAGGCCTAACCAAAAAATTCCGCGCGCTTCGAGCGCTTTGAAATTTCATAGTTTAGATTCTAGGAAAAACGATAAATCAGGGCGGAAATATACTATCTCTAGTATATACAAGTATTATGAAATATATGCCCCGCAATGTCATAATCTAATACACAAGTTTTCTTCTAATCCCTCCTCACCAATTCCTCGACGACATAATGGCTGCCAGGGCCTCGGGTCGCTGGCCCGCCGTCGGGGATTCTGCCGCCCCCCCCCGTCGGGCAAATCCTTGCACCACCTCTGGCGCCGCACCAACCGATGGTCGGGCTCCGCTTAGATAACGAGGCAACCAAAAATCCCATGCATGCGATTAAGCCTACCAGTTTAATTTTAAGGCCCCATACCAAAATACATATCTCGTTGGATTTATTTTTAGTCGCCATTGCGACCATGGCGACCGGAATTGCAAAGGGTTGCATAGGTGTCACAGACAAGAATTTAAATGGCACCACGTCGTCATCATCACCACCACCACCACCATCATCACCACCACCATTACCACCACCATCACCATCACCACCACCACCACCATCACCATCATCACCACCACCACCATCACCACCATCACCACCATGATGGTGATGGTGATGGTGATGGTGGTGGTGATGGTGATGGTTGTGGTGGTGATGGTGGTGGTGGTGGTAATGGTGGTGGTGATGATGGTGGTGGTGGTGATGATGACGACGTGGTGCCATTTAAATTCTTGTCTGTGACCTATGCAACCCTTTGCAATTCCGGTCGCTATCGTCGCAATGGCGACTAAAAATAATTCTGGCGACTAAAGAAACACCTTCAACAAGTGTTGTAGTCGCCAGCCTTTATAAAAAGGGCAGACTAATTTTTTTGCAAGAGGACCTTAAGACCCAGTCTCAAAGTACCCCGCAAATACACTATAATAAAAATTACGTCAAAATATTTTCCACTTCATAAAATACCGTTACTCCCACAGGCAACAAGTTTGCAAAGTGCACGAGCGTAGCGAACACCTTCTACAATAAATTGACTGCTGGTATACGTCATGGAGAAACTCCGCCCTTTTACTATATACGGAAAGGCCATTGACCATGAATTCGAGGTTGGTGACCCGTGTTGCATAGTGCGGGGACCGAATTCATAAAATTAAAGCCTGTACCACTGAAGAACTGCACCGAACGTAAAGTACAATGCGTACGTACGTGTGGTCTGCCTGAGCTATACACACACGGGCACACTTGTGTGATTAGGGTCGTTTAAAAACTTTAATACATTATAATAGAAGATCGAGAGTTCGAGAACTGGATAAACTGGAAAATGAAATGATGTTTTAACTATTAATGCATCCCTCAAACAGTAAAAGGTTAGCATACGTTTCTTATGTTTTATATTTCTAAAAATAAATCAGTTTAGGATTATAAATATGCTTTCCAAATCCAATGAATACAAGTAGCCTAGGTTGACTGAGAACTATAAACACAAGTAACTTGTGTACGACATGGTTGTGTGTCGTAACTGTCGTTTTATTTATGTGTAATTTTTTCTTGTGTAATCTAATAACCTCATAAACTTTTTTGGCCTTTTAGAAGGGACGGCTTTAAGTATTAATTCCCATGGTGGAGGTATTGGAGTCGTGGAAACATAATAAGCAGGACCGGAAGTTTCGTGACAAGTTTGCATTCAAATAAATACATCTAAGTTAGGCCTACATTTCGTTACTTGCTGATTAATAATATTTAGGGGTAATGGTATAAGCATATTTGAACTCAGTACAAAAACAGAAATGTAATAAGACAAGAGAGTGACACATAATTTTATTACCTTTATTAACAATTTTATTGACTTCTATTATTTATATATAAAGATTGAGAAAACCCTGCTTGGTCGTGAATAAAAACTAACAGAGAGTCAATCTGTTCTGTTTATGTTTATTTTCGCTGAAGCAAAGACATCGCAAAACATTATTTACATAGTTTAGACTAGAGTTTAATACCAGTTAGATGTGAATACATAATAAAACCTATCTTAACGGCAAAATAATTGAAGGGAGTGACGCATGACCATTTTTTTCTTAACTTATAGAGAATTTATAGAAATTATAGCATGGGGAATATCCTTCACAATGATTTTTTTTGTATTTTATACCGTTACAAAACTAGCGAACAAAAACAAATTTTTAGCGTTCAAAAGTTTGTAAAAATGAAAACTTAGTCGCCAGGACGAAAAATACCGCATGACGACCAAGTTTTAGTGCAATTGCAAAGGGTTGCCCCTATGGCTAATCCTGAGTTCAAAGCCCATCTATCCTACATATTGCTGTTTCAGTCAAAAGAGTTTAAAGATAAATAACACAGTGTGCGTTCATCAGGAGGTTTAGACGAGCTTTAGTCTGTTAGTTGAACCTTCTGATGCTTGCACTAGCGTGAAACTCTGAGTAGAGGCTTTTTACACCATAACCATATATATACATATATTCAATATCGAATTTTATTCCCAGTATTAATTTACACAGCATAAAAACATGTAAAGCAACACAGAAACAACAGGCCAATAAGTAACAAATCTAAGAAGATTAAGAAAAACAAAGTAAACAATGAAACTAATTGTAAAAATATCTAAAACTACAGTCAAGGACCCAAAACGCCGTTTTCTGCAAAAAAGGCTGCCCTATAAATAAAAGAATTCTTGAAAAAAAGATAATCTAAAGTAAGGAGTGATATTTGGATTTCTTAAATTGTAATTGGTTTTATTGCTACAGAGAATTAAGCTCAATGTGAAGAGGATGTTCTTTAGTGGCTTGAATATTTTTGACAAGTCTTACAAATTCTTTTTTTTTCGCAGCTTCATTTACCATACATACAAGTTTTCCATATTTCATTTCGAAAATTTTGGCACAAAAATTTAGGCAACTTCAAATTTCTTTCTTGTCCTTAACTTGCAGGAAATGGTACCAAACTGGAACCCCATATAATAGCGTGGGCAATATAGACGCAGTAGACACTCGTTCTTATGTTTTACATGGAAAATATGGGACAGTAAATGCTGAAGGCGAAACAACATAGTACAATTTTGCCAGGATCTTTGAAATACGATTTCTAAAAATTAATTTATTGTCAATGCCGACTCCCAAATACATAGTGTAAGAAATACGTTCACCACATGAACCCTGAATTATTGTTTTCTACTCTTTTACATTCAATAAACCTTTGGGCTGAACATTTTATTTTCAAACACAATTTCCTTTGATTTATTGCATTCAAAAGGAGACTTAAATTTGCTCAAGTTAACTAAATAGCACTTTTTTCTTGAGTCAAATGTGCTTAGTGTGGTACCATGTGAGGGACTGGCAGTAAGGCTTTCCCCTAATTACTGTGTGACGGGGTTCTGGTTATGTTCTATTTTACATCGACAAAATTTTGTCTTCCAAAGTGCTATCGTCATTTGGGGCAGATTTCAGGGTGTGTCTTAGTTTTATCACACCCACCGATGTCGATGGGGGAACATTCCAGATACCCCTCCCTCCCTTGCTGCCACTGAGGCTATTATTTGGGACAGTATGTGAAGTTACAGTCACAGCCAGTTCGTGTACAGTTTACGAAAATGTTTTCTCCGAAATACGTAGCAGACTACTGGAAAACGTAGGGCCTGTTACCAACGTTTCATTTATATTTTGAGAAGGTATGCATGTCCACAATAACGAAGATTCCCAAATGATGTACTGAAGGAACTATACGTGACTGCAAAAGCTGCAGCCTGATGCATCGAGAATATAATTTTCAATCATATATTGCTACCAAACGAACAATATGTATAAATATTTAGTCAGATGGGGGGGGGGAGGGAGGTCCAGATACCTTGGAATACCTCCAGCATCCACCCTGATTCTGATTCTTCGAACTTTAAGTATGAAATTACGTTTCTCATGTTTGATAGTGCAGAAATCTGTTAAAAGTTTGAAACCTTTCACTTCGTTCCGTTGGAAACAATGAACTAGATTAGCATTTTGCCGTAATGAATTTTGCATCAATACTTGTTTTGCGGATACTTTCTACTTGAGATGTTTATGAAACGTGGTTAAAATTTTTTCCTTCTCCTTACAGACGTAATGGAATTTCAAATACTGTATTTTTTCTCAGCCACTCTAATCAGCCTTGCTTTGTTCAATATTTCAGGTGAGTACAGCTGTATTGAAATTTAAAAAAATCAAAAATGTGTATCGCGTAAGTAGCACAATGATGAAAACAATAAATATAAAAGAAGACGACCAATAATAACAACTTAAATCAATTTCGTCTTTTAGAGGAAAAGTTTACTTCAGTTTTACTTTTCATGTCTTTAGGTGCACGAAAAGAAGGATGTGATTCCCCTCAATACCTCGAAATCGGAAAGACGGGTGTAATACAATGTAATTTCCGAAGAGACTTCTATGGCGTTCTCTGGTATAAGTCTGTTGGCTTCGAACTCGGAACACCAATCATAAAGCTATTTGGTAATAAGAAAAGTGGACATGGGTACACCTTTGGGAAATACGATGTTTATCCAAACGGGTCGCTAATTGTAAATAACGTGGGGTATCTGCACGACCGAATCTTTACCGCAGTAAAAGTTGGTTCTCTAGCTGATGATCCGGTTTATTTTCATATCAACGTTACAACAATAGGTGAGTGATCGTGACAATATCATCGCAGTTGCTAAATGTTGCAACTTTTGTCGTACATTTAAAATTTTTATCATAATGTTTATGTGGTACTTAACTATCTTCGAATTTAGATCGAATACGTTGAAACCGAAATGTTTCTAAAAGAATAAACTGAAGTTTAGGTAATGATCCAAACAGCTGATCGGCTTAGTTGTATAATGGGTAGCCAATGAACTTCGTGAAGATCGTAAACTCCGCCCACGCGGATAGGTAGGCAAGAACTGTGGTTGTCGTTGTACCATGATTCAGGAATTTTCGAAGTTCGCATAAAAACAAATTCATCATACACTCACATAAACACATATACACACATACCCTTTAAACAGGTCCTGTTCAAATTTGAATCGATTTCAATCAAATGGGCAATGTGAACAGAAATCTGGTCAAATATTTGACTACATTTAGTTTATTGTGGACCAAAAATGGTTACTTTTGAACCAAAGCAGGTCAAATATTTGATTTTTTTTCGGTTTAAGGCCCATTTGATCTGTTTTTGGTTCAATTTGAACCGGATGTTTTTAGAGGCTATCCGTACACACAAAATGATGTTAAACATAGAGCTTCGCAAACAAAACTGCCAAAAGACCTTGTGACACAAATCGCCAAAGGAATCCATGGCTTCTCTGGCTATGCCACGTATTTACACCACTTCACGTTGGTGGGAGTTGATAGGGAAGGAGATCCACCTTGAACATTTATATGTCCTTTGAGACTAGGTGGTTGCCGACATTAGTCTGCCTATTGTCTTGCTCTTGAAACCTCTTTAAGATTTAGAGCCGGCCTCCCACTTAGCGACCAACGGCTTGTGAGCTCTTGAGATCCCTTGCGACCTCCTACGACCTCGAGAAGATCGCTAAGTGTGAGAGGGTTTGCTCGCAAGAGGTCGTAGCTCGCAAGCCATGATCGCAAGAGCTCGCAAGGTTTTAAACATGTTTAAAAATCTTGCGACCGTCGCAAGAGCTTGCAAGAGGTCGTAAGTCGATCGCATAGCGGTAGAGGGTGGTCGTAAGAACTCGCAAGAGGTCGCAAGGTTTTACTGCACGAAAAGTGAAATTTCTATCCAAAATCGAAGATGCTGGTAATTTTGAAAACAAGGTTCCTGCCGGTAAGACAGCGTATGTCATCTAATTGTGTTCAAAATAGAGGCTTTTCCACTTACTGTGAACACTGCTGAGCATGTCCCTCTTTCCTAGTCAAGCAAATCGTCAAGAGAACTTGAGCGGTACCGGTTGCGTGTTTCATTAAAACATAGGGAGAAAGTTGAGAGTGTATACGGGCCGCGGACATGGTGGACTAGAAAGAGAGGTCTTCAGTAAACCACACCTTCCCATTTTCATGGTTTGCAATAACATACTATTGTAAAACATTGAAATTCCCCCGTCTTTGTCACCTTTGGCACCTCCAACCATCTTCATTTGGTAATTGAAATCAAATTTCATTTTCATCCAAAATCAGTTTGATAAATACTATGTTTGAGCAGGGAGCTGTCCGTAACAGCTCCCTGGTTTGAGTCTCGTATATTGGAATTCAGTCTTGATCTACGCAGGGGCGGCGTCACGGGGGAGGGGGGGGGGCAGGGCAGGCATTTCCCCCCTATGGTTTTTCAACCCCCAAAATAAAATCGTCTAAAAAACGTTTTAAGATACATTAATGTTGTAGGGGATGGGGTGAGGTGTTACAGTATGTCACCCATCTATCACAATTTTAGTTAAATTGTTCGTTACAAAATACCTGAAACTTTCAATCCCCGCACGCATAACGTTTTCTGGTTTCTCCATTGTTTACGTGAATGCAGGTTTAGTATTACATAAACACTAAGGCCATTATACATAACGCGCAAACAAAAAGAGCATAGGAACCGAGAGCAAAGCTAAAACAATCCAGTAGTATACCCTAACGCCAAGTTATGTGAGATCTTACACATATGGTGTCACAGAGAAAAAAGTTCTCCCTCTCTTGGAGAAAAGGTGCGTATCATTGCAAGTTACACCAAAAAAGTACAGACAGCTAATTTTTGCATCAGGGGATACGCCTGATCCATGAATCTCTATCTAACCAAAACCCTAGCCCTACCCGTAACTCGGAATATATTTCCGTCCGGGGGAATCTTCGGTCTTTAGTGAACCTTTGACCAAGTGAACCTTCCGTCTATGGGTATTCCCCCCTGTCCGGATTATGTAATGTTTGGCAATCTCAAACATTTACTGTCTCTCCATTCCGAGTATGTGACCATTTAAAGTTTAGAACGTAAACATATATATTGGGGGTATCATGAGTCAATCACTTAACGAACATTTTGACAATAAAAATATAAAAAAATATTTAATAAAATGAATTAAACTTTGAAGTAATAGCCTATTATATGTCTCCCTTATTGCATAAGCGTAGGAAGCGGGGGGCTGGGAGCTACAGCCCCCAGTCAAAAATCTGGGGGGCTGAAGTATGCTTCTGCCCCCAACATCCAAGGCCAAAATACCCCTTATTTGTCTCTTCAGTAAAAAATGTAAAAAAATTTGCAGTAATTTTCCTTAAAATTTGTCCAAAATGTTGCACCAAATTGCATCTGAGGACCCTCAAATACCCAAAAATTTTCAAAAGGGGTGTCCTCCCCTTAGACCCCTCCCCAGGACGGCAACCCGGAACAAGGTTCAGCCCCCAGTCTCGAAAAGCTACCTACGCCTATGCCTTATTGTGCTTTATTTTGGTTTTGTCTCGACTGAGTAATCCATAGAAAACGAATTTTAAATAGTAGGTGCATGGCCGTACACAACACAATCTTTACTGTATGAAGAAATCTTGAGTCAATCAGAAAAAGAGCACAGAAAAACAGGGCGATGTCACATGGGGCAGGGGCAACCGCCTCCTATCATTTGCAAGAACAGGGGAAAGAGAGAAGGAAAAGAACAGGAAAAAGGAAAAGGAGAAAACGAAAGAGAAGAAGAGGAAGCGAAGGACCCCCTATTGAAATACCCTGGCGCCGCCCCTGGATCTACGTCAAAGGCTCACGTTAATTAGTATGTAGCCTACCCTGGATCTCATCCACCAAAGGGTGCGCTTCACAATGAAGGAAAAGGTATGCTTGTAATCCTGTTTGTGAAAAGCTGCTTAAAAATAGGCCTGTATTGGTAGCCTCATAATCCAGCTCTGCAAGCTGTAAGCCCCTATATAGAATACTTAAACTTACTTTTGGCTTAGTTCATTCGGGACGGTTCTACAGGGGGTAGGGAGGGCTTTATCCCCAAACCTTTTCTAAGACCACCCCTCAAAGCTTGGGCAAAATTTTTTGTATAGGCCAGTAGTGGTGTGTTCATTTCTACACATCTCACCTCTGCGGAAAGATGTTACCTCCACCCCACCCTCTTTAGAAGGCTACCTTTTCCGGCTACGTCTGAAAATGGTTTTCAAATTTGAAAGATGGAAGATATATAGGCGTAAGAAAAGATCTTGTGTAGGTCCAGGTGTGTAGGGATTTTTCAAAAAGTCCAGTAGGTGTGCCCTCTTTATGGGAAAATTCTTCAAGTCAAATAAACCTGTTGCTAGGAAACGGAGTGTAATCACCAGACGAACTGTAGTAGGGATTGGTGTCCTCATTCTAGTACATTTCTTCTCGATCATTGGTCCAACCGTATTCAACAACTCCTGGAAGAATTCTGGGCAAACTCTCTGGAATGATACGTATCAAAGTATGGCCCCAGCAGCCAGTTCCTGCATAGAGGTATCATAGTCAGTGGCGTGGCTAGAGGCTTTGGCGTCCACTGGTGCAAGAGTAGAAAATCCCGCCCAGTTATAATTTTAATATCGTGAAATAAATTGATATTGGTTGTATAGGCTTTAAGCATATCTGCACCGTACCATGCACTGTAAAAATAAGCAGGGGTGGCCCCAGGATTTGACCGATGGGGGAAAGCTCACCGAAGAGGGGCTAACAACCCCATGCTCCGACAAAGGCGATGAGTTGCCAAAAAAGACGAGAAACGTAAAACATTCGGCGCGCTAAGCGCTCCGAAAAACTTTCACCTATTTTGGCAAAAAATTAAAAATTTGGGGCTGTTCTTAAAGAAATTTGAAAACTTTGGAGTTGTTTGAAGGAAAAGTGGAAAATTTCGTGTCTTCATTGAAGAATCTTTCGCCGTAGTACTCGATCCAGTCGAAACTCAAAACTCGCCGTTTGACATCTGATTGAAGGGTGCCACGCAGGGCCGTAGCGAGCGGGGGTGTGGGGGTGTCACCCCCCCCCCCAATATTTGGTCGCCCGTCGGCAAATTTTCGGTCTGTCTGCAAAAAGAGGAGAGGGAAAGGAAAAGGAGAGGAAAAGAGGAGAGGAAAAGAGGAGAGGAGGAAAAAAAGAGAGAAGAAGAGAAAAGAAAGGGAAAGGAAGGGAAGGAAAGGGAAGACGGAGAATGAAAAGAAAAAAGAGAAAGAGAGAGCCAATCTGTTATCGGCTCTTTCGATTTTCGGCTCTTCAACTAATTGGTCCATTCAAGTTGAAGGCCCCTCGGCAAATTGATTATGCATGTGACGGCCTTATACGGCCGTATCAACGGCCGTCGGTGTAATTGGACGAGTGACTGAGTCCGTCGGGAACTCGGGAAAAGAAAGGAAATTAACGGCTTCCGTGTAGGTGCACTATTTCGGGTCATATGACATTCTTGAAAAACCACTTTCTGCACATTATTCCTCACTTTAATCATCACCATGGGGAGCAGCACCCGATTACCCATGGAGAGAGTATCCTTAGCCAGTCTTCTAAACACTAACCTTGACTTCAAATACATTTTGCAAACTTCTGAGGATCCGGTTTGCCCACAAACATCCCGGGAAAAAAATAATGCGTGCCGCACTTGTCTTGCCTTCACTGCAATCTCAGGCTTTTAACTTAGTTTAGTTCGACTTGATGCCAGGACCCAGGTACCTTGCATTGACATGTGGGTGTAAATGTACGTTTTATCACGTGCATGTTCCCCTCTGCCTAATTTCTTGTTTTGCGTGGACTCAGTGAGAAAGTGAAAATGACCCAAAATGCACGAGACTTGGCAGCCCTGTCATTGTTTTGGGGGTACGTCCAGGCAGTGTAATCATGGTATTATTGTAGGCCTTACATAGTATCAAAACTGAATGACCGAATTGTAATGATTCCTACCACTATATTTCTAAATAAAATTTTGTTGGTGACGTGCACTGTAGACCAATCTTAACGTCTTCCAGAGAAAAATCGAGAGATTAATTAACTGACAGAACAGCATTTGGCCATTTAGTTTTTGTCATTGATTATGGTTATACTTGTTGTTTGCTGATTTTTACCTAATTTATAATTCCTCACTTTTCTCCTTAGGAATTTATTTATGGAGGGACGTCCCCCTCACTGAAAATTTTAGGGAGGGACGTGTCCTTCCCCTGCTTTCCACCGCCTATGCGTAGCATACCAGAAAATTTGGGTAAAAGCACATCCCAGAAAGACGGAAAAGAAACTTTTAAGGCCTTGTAATTTGCATGATTTTCCATTTTAATTCTCTTTGCAGTGGCGTAGCTAGGATTTTTTGTTGGGGGGGGGGGGCTCCCGTTTACTATCTAAGCGGAGCGCCACCTTGGGTTGGCGCGGAGCGTTCCAAGAAAATTTGAGATTTTAATACATCCCAGATCGCCTGAAATGGCACTTGCCAGGCTTGATAGCAGCCATCAAGAAGTGCAATTTTTGTGAACAAAATGTAAAGTTTGATTTTGCTTTATTACACATTTTTGTGAGGATGGATTAGCTCAGTTGTTGGGACGTTTTGTCCAAGAGTTGCACGTTTGAATCCCGTTTTACTCAGTGGCGTACCCAGGATTTCTCTCACGGGGGGCATGCAGTATGTTGTGTGATCGCCGGCCTGGGGGATGGGTCTAAGGGGAGGGGGTTGTCTCGACCTCTCCTTTGAAAATTTTTGAAAAATTAGGTGTCCTTACACGCAATCTGGTGCCACATATGCTACCTTTTGAAGTAAAATTTGTGTTAAAAAATTTACGTATTTTTAGGAAATAAAAAAAAAATCGGCATCAGTGGGGGGGGGGGGGCATGGCCCAATGGCCTCCCCCAGTGTATGCCACTGCGTTTACTATCTAAGTGGAGCGCCACCATAGGTTGGCGCGGAGCGTTCCAAGAAAATTTGAGGTTTTAATACATCCCAGATGGCCGGAAATGGCACTTGTCAGGCTTGATAGCAGCCCATCCCAACTGATGCGCACTGTCTCTTAAGGTATTTTTCGATTGGCTGATGGTATTGTATCGTATTGATTGTATCCAATCATGTGTAGTAAGATAGCATGCGTGTGAACGTCCCAATCGACGTTCAAACTGATCTGCTGTGCGCTATGACTCTCATGCTTCGAGGTTGCTAATTGCAGCTTCATTCTCTATCACTCCACTCTCTGTCCTTCTCTCTATCTCTTCTCCTCTTCGTTTTTTTCTCTCTTTTCTCCCTTTCATTTTTTTTTTTTTTTTTGCATTTTCAAAAAGGGGGGCCGGGGCCGGGTCGCCCCCCTAGATCCGCCCCTGTCTTGAACAATGTGTTAAGATTACGACCCATCAAAATCTCAGTAACACAAAGAACCTATCTTATTTAAACGTTCATGGACAGTCGTTCAACTTAAAACCTGTACTGAAGCTGAGCCCTTGTCGACAAAGGGATTGCACTTCAAAGTAACGTGTGAACAATGACCTTTGTTTCTGGATTAGTTGGGTTTAAAGGGGAGCGGACCACTATTAGAAAGTATATGTCAGAAAACGCTAAACAATAGGAATAACGGGACCTGTCAATCAAATTTTGTTATCTGAAAAGGGATTAAGTTTTTTCAAGCACATATTGTCTGCCGGATTTGAGCGTTGGATCTCCTTTCCTAACAGCTTCCTGGTGTACTTAAGTAAATTAGTTGTGTCAAGTTCTATGGCAGTAAAAGTTGTATTGTAGAATAAACTGCATGATTTACTTTGTAATAATCCAGTTTGCGGTATTAACATATAGTCAATGTTGTTTTATTTTAGCTTGCAGTATTTTTTACCTGTCAACGCTAATATCCATTGCCAAAATGTTTGGTGTGAATTTTTACTTGGCCGTATAAAAAGCGAAAAGGGAGCTAAAATGTATATATGACCGTGTCAATGCGAATATAGGGGTAGTAGAGGGACTGGAGGTTTCACGCCAAAAATTCGCTACTTCATACGGGCCTTCGTGTCAACCAACGTGACCACCAAATAAATTTGCCATATTGGTGTTTTACGCCAAATATGACCACCGAATTTGTTGCTTTATGTAAGCTGTCTAATAGGTTGTAAAAACACCGAACCGAATTTGGCGGTGAAAAGATGGTGCTAGCGTAAAACAATTAATTTTGTTTAACATAAAGGCTAAACAGCATTTGGAAGGGCAGGCTAATGCTAAGAGACTACCTAACTGTGTATAGGAGTCATCTGGTGATCATTAGTGGGTTTTTCAAAGGGGGGTTACAAAGTCTTCTGTGGTGCTAATTGTTACTCATCTGAGCTTTTAAACGGGGTTTCGATTGTGTTTCCGAAAAAGACTTAAACGATTGATTTGAGAATTTGATTTACATCTTAGCTATATGATCAGGATACATCCCACAAAAACAGTACATGGGGGTTGTTTTGTACATTATGTTTGGGCCATGATCGTAAATTTGAAGAAGGTTTTAATATCTAGTTGTGAACAAAGTAAGCTTGTGAGTAACATTTTTGTGGTAGATGGCTGGTATCGGAGTGGACTTTACAACTGAAACGCTCACTTATAAGTTATTTATGGGCTACTTAGTCACGGTGAACGTAGGAAGCTGAAAACGCGATCGAAAAGGAACGGGGGACACTCTTTGTAGCCCCCTTTCGTAACTGGGGTTAAGGGAAACTACAGAAAGCTTATAAATTTTCTCCTTTTTCTTTAGCCCTTTTGAAGTCAAAATTTGACAAATAAAAAAGAGAAAGGATACTTACACTTCAATCTGTTCTAATGCAAAATGAGAGAAAAAAGAAGACACTATTTTTACGTATTTTATTTTTGGCACTCTTCACATGTACCCGTGGTGTATTGTTACCTCGATTTCGCAACCTTTTAGAGAGCTTACATAAAATTATAGTGCAAAAGCCCTACATAATACCCTTCCTTTTATCCTCCTTATTCCCTCTAACAAGCCCTGAATCACCGAGTCTGCCCGATCTTTAGTCCTTTAAGCTACTAATTAAAAGTAAACTTCAAGTTGTCAATTTTGGGAGTATTTGAAATGTGCTGCTTTCTATGCGTGGGGTGGGGAGGGCGGCACTCAAGCACAGGGCTCGAGCAGCACGATCTGACACCAGATTTCAGTGAGTGTGATTCAATAGCATCTATGCTATCGTCCTCCTTCGTGCACCTCCACAAACGCATTAAGGGGCCCCCACCAAATAGGATACCATATTTTTTGCGCCTACGTTCTGGAGACGCCATCTATAATGTAAATCTAGAGGCCACCACACATGGAAGTTCCATAAATGTAGGCTATCATCTTTTTCGCTTTGGAATATTGGAAGGTGTGGTCTAGCTAAACATTAACATTTCTAGGCAATACCGACACCTTATTACTATAGCTGTCCGAGGCAAACAAACGTCGTAAACATGGATGTGCAAACAGTAAATCACTAGTTACCGTTTCTTGGTAGCGCAACCCTGTGTTTCTAGGGGCCCTGACTATCAGTGACAGGTACAGGCGCATGGGAACAGTCATAAAGGGGTCAAGATGTTGTCCTCACAATTTCCCTCATTGAAAAAATCATGACATAAATGTGGTGAAAAACAACAGTGTTTACCCTGAAATCGAAAAGGTTCTGCTTTGCGGGCTGACGATCCCTCCCTATACCATTGTTGGATGCAGTAGTTGAAAACTGATGAAATATCCCCCCCCCCCAAAAATAGAAAGAAACCCCGTGACCAGTTGAGATTGAGAGTTTATGAAACAGCTCGCTACATATGTTTTTGTCGATAGTAAGTTTTAGCAACAAATACGGGGCTAGTCTTGGTCGCTGTCAAGTTGCCTCTCTTCGACGGGCACGTAGGCCCTAATCGTAATATATCTGGTATTTATTTGTAACTATGAGATTACTCTGGTATTGTGTTTAAGATCAGTAAAAGGACTTGATGAAATTGAAGCATAACAAACGTGTACTTCAGCTTTCTCTTCGGTCCCTAGGGAGGGATTGTCCCCCATCTAGTGCACACAGGCTATTACTGTGAGGTAGGGTGGTCAGTGTGAAATAGCAACTCCCTGGGCAGTGTTCACGTTGGTTTACATGATTGTCGAACTGATGGTATGTTACCTTCAGTCCATACATTTGCTGATGCAATATTCTGATTGACAAGGCCATATATATTTGGACCCCGTGTTTGCCCTGATGGCCAAAAAAAGCCAGACTATATATTTTCATATACGCATTGAAGACCAAATATTCATGTTTACTGTATATTCGCGTTGTAACAGCCAATTGTGCAGCAACATTGACTTAGTACTGACAACGCAAACTAGTTGAAATTATCCTTGATTCTAGTGCACACAGGCTATTACTGTGTGGTAGGGTGGTCAGTGCTCACGTTGGTTTACATGTCAACTTTCACACAATCAAATTACTAAAGTTTACCAACATAAAATGGCGCAAAGTATGTGCCATAGTTGACAGCACTGTGTATCAGCCTAGTTTATGTGCTGAATAGTCACTAACAGACTTGTGAAATTATACATAACAGTAATTTCACCTCTCCACGAAATCTTGAAATATCATTTAAAGACGGTATTCGATAATTTGATTTAGTTGAATTCCACTTTGAATGAAATGAGTGCCCCAAATCATTCTAATGTAGGCCATTCTATCTAATTAGTTTCGTGATATTGGTTGTCCTCCAACGGATCACATACTCATTCGGGTAAGCCTACAGTATAATGTTATTTGATTGCGGAGAATTCCTTCTCCTCTCCACGTGTGTATGTTGTTTACATAGGATACTTGCGAAACATTTATGTTCCATACAAAAAAAATTAGGATATTAAACATTAAATTACTAACTAGTTTATATCGTAGACCATAGTGAAGAGTACAAAGATACATTTTTATTTAAGTTTCAAAGTCTTTAATATTCAATACAATCATGCCAAATCAAGTAGCACTAACGTACATGAGAGGAAAACTTGCCAAATGGGTGGAAATTCGGAGATGCAAATATCCTACGTTAAGCGTCTAAATATAAAGGTGATTACATTACATTAGCTAACCTAGAAAGGATCCAATAAAGCGCACTCTTTCTGCACATAATTATCAAAATTTCAAAAATTTTAAAACAAAAGAGAAAATATTATATACCACACTTAAATTTTTGTGCAAAGCTGTAGTTTAGCATGGTGAGATGGGAAGAGTACCGCACTTTCTGTCTTTTTCTTGCATGATCATGTGTGTCTTCAGTAAATAGTGACCCACATTTCAAAAGTGCCACTAATTGACCTGAGTTACGACAGGTTGGACATGAAGCAACGTATGGACAACCAAAAACGCGTGACACAAGCAACATTAACGCAAACTGGGATAAAGTGGCTAATGAGTAGGGATGAGAGGTGGGTGGAGCGCCGAGTAATAAGGGTTTTGTATTGCATAATAACTAAACTTTATAATCTTTACTTGTCACACCTGCTTTGCCACATGTTTTAATTTAATAGAGTTTCCCCTTCTTCTACACAAATTTTCGTGTGTGTAAATTTCTCAGTGAAAAACGTGGTTAAATGTGTTAGATCTGTTTAAATACCACATGTGTCACTAGTGCCGGACTAAGCTAGTGCAGGGACTGTAGCATGTTATAAAGGAGCCCTATATTTAAAAAAAATCAAATAAATATATTTAAACACATACATTTTTAACTTGCATACCAATATTTCTATGTAGTATTACTTACATGTAGGCATCAAAAGTAACAACACTACCTTTAAAATAATACATTTTCTAGATTTAGCACGAGAAAACTTGTGGGTGATACCAGAGTATCTATTTCACGCAGAGGTTAACGTTCAATGCTCATTGGTGTTAGATTGTTCAATCTTTTTGGACCCATGGTACTCTTTGGTTCATTTTTAATCAGTTTCAGTTTTGAAAATGAGCCTTGGCCACTGCAGTTGGCCATCATTAGTAACAAGTAGATGCGCAAGGCGATCTCTGCATTTGGAGAACACGACCTCCAAAGAAAGAATTGTCAATTTGCAAACAGTAAAAC
The DNA here is from genome assembly GCA_029531755.1 of Holothuria leucospilota. Classification (NCBI taxonomy): domain Eukaryota; kingdom Metazoa; phylum Echinodermata; class Holothuroidea; order Aspidochirotida; family Holothuriidae; genus Holothuria; species Holothuria leucospilota. The sequence goes on from CM055972.1 coordinate 49,800,393, forward strand.
TGTATCTCTGTAAGGTCTTGTGTGGTGCCAATACATGATACAGGCCTGACGTAATATATGATAGATTTAGAAGATGTTGATAAAACAAAGTATGGGCAAATGACAAGAAAGATGGCTATGTCCGCCCTCTACACCGCGGCGGGGATTTCGTCTATGACACTATGGCCCTACAGCCCTACACAATGAGGCGCGCCGTTCCCGTCACAATCTCAAACTCACTGCTAAAACTTGACAAACACAATTATAAATATGAACGCATGCGGATCTGAGTGCTCACTAACGAACTAAGAAAATTATGGCAAAAATTGTTTACATTTAACAATCTTCAGCCGATAGGCTAATGGAGAAAATATTCAAGCAATTTTTTGAAAGAAGAAATTGATACCTGTGGCGCGGGGTTATCATATGCTACTTTTGAAATTATTTTAATCCGGCCCTGTGTGTCACACCACATGATCACATCTTTTTCCTTTTGCATTTTTATATTCACTGCCACGTTTGATTATGCATGTTCACATGTAGCATTCCACAACCTCTTTTGTAAGGGTTTGTAAGGTGTCTAACCCCTTTCACATAAAACAAGAATATTGGAAGAACATTCTGTCTTACCTATTTATTGAATGTCGTGTGTTATCATACATATCCTTTTTCAAGTTTTATCTCTTTTTAAAATCCCCTTAACGAAGTGAAACTTGTCAGGCTCCGACCTTCGATAGGTGTGTGCAGAAGAAATGAAAGGACATGCTATACCCGGTTAGAAGAAGCTTCTGAATTGCGGTGTTCAATATGGAACGCACGACCAGCAATTGCTTTACAATGGATTGCAAGAACTAATCGCGGAGATAAGACTGTCAGATGTAGTCTAGAGACAAAACTTCACAATTTAACTCATACTTCACATTGTACGATAGCGGGAAGTGATCATCACTCATCTCTCCTGGGCCTATTTGTGTGCAAAGCAAATAATAAACATGGCCTACTTCTTGAGGATGAAGCACTCATTTTCGTGGAAAGCAATGGTGTAATGAACGAACTATTAACAGATAAACCAAGCGAAGTGATGGTGGAACGTGGTAGCCTAATGGAACTTACGTGTACAGAGGGGAAACCTTACCTAATTATTTGGAAAAAAATCACACAAGTTGATGGTACAGTTGAGGTTCTCACCTACGGTGCCTTCGTAAAACATACCGCATATGGAAAAATGTACAATAATGAATACGAATTGAACAGTAATGGCTTTCTGGTTGTAAGTAATACCAAAGTACAAAATGAAGGATTGTACAGTTGCTCCTTCCAAAACGAAGTTTATGAGAACATGGGTCTATTTGAAGTCATTGTTTACGGTACGTTTCACTCAGTTCTTATTCGTAGAGTACTACTAACTTTCCACTTACGTTTATCTGTAATGGTAATGGCATGCATTGTATCATTTTGTTTGTTATGTTACAGGGGGCCTGGTTACTGTTGGTCGTGCATCTGGGATACCTCGTCATGTATTTGTATTGAAAACCGTGTGGCGTTGCGATTTGTGCTATGTATAATATTAAAGCAACATCAGCTTTTAATAAATGAACAAGCTATACCGAATTCAAGTCATTCTGGTGAAAATTTTGTACAATTCCTTTGAGTTTGAGCAATTCTCTCGACAGAAACTTTTGGAGATGAAGTTACTACATTTGCTTACTCAAAGTAAGCAGGGGTGATGCTGTCTCCTCACATTAATGGACAAAAGTGTGTTTTATATGTTTTCAATCTATTCTACTGACCATGAAGTAGATGGATGAGTTTACCAATAGGGAATGTAAATTTTTAAAATGCCCATATGTGACATGCCCTGCCTGACAAACACTATGAACACATAAAATTATGCAGTGAAAACTGTTGGAAAGTTTGAAAAATAAAACAACTGTGTCCATTACAGGAGTTAGTGTCACATCTGCATGCTTGAAATACCTTAAGAATTGTACATAGAAATTGAACTTGAAATGTACTAAAATGCAAATACTTCATTTCCCTCTAAGATATTAACAATAACTAGTTGCCTAAACTTTCCTTTCAATTAAAACGGTAATAGAAAACGTTCAACCAATGTGAAGTTTTGCCAAAATCCTGATCAGTTTCACCGTGGTGGTAGGGGAAGTGGGAAGTGGCTGACAGGACGAAATCACAATGATTATTACGAAAGAAAGATACCCTGCAGGGCATTTGCTTATGAAAGATTTCATTTTATTTGCAGTTGAATAAGCCAACATGCTACAATCTTAAAAATGTACAAATAAACCGGAAAATGATTAAGCAAATGTTGAACTATCGGACTATAGCGTCAGTTCAGAAATATTAATTTCCTGGACGAAAAGAAGCTCAATAATTTTGTTACCGGAAGTCGGTTCATTGGTCATTTGATTGGAATCGGGTCATGTCTGAATCGGACGTTTTTACAGTATACCTTATACAGTTATATGTTGGCATTTAAGCAAAAGGCTTATAATGAATGGTATGTTTGTTCATCTAATCAATTTATTGTTTGTAAAGTTAAAATTGAGCGGACCAATAATAAAAATACACATTTTTGTTTCAATTTTAGTCCCTGCGTATCCTATTGTGAAGGGATGTTCTCTGTCTCAGTACTGTGTTGTAGAGGGGCAAATGAAAGGTAATCTAACGTGCTCGGTGACAGGTATCCGCCCTCCTGTGCAACTTGAATGGAGAATAGTTTTTGAGCACCAATCATCTCTGATCACATTCACCGAGAGGAAGGTTATAATAAATCAAAATGATGACGTGTTTGATGTACGTCTGACATCAACTTATCGAATCCAACCATCCACCGACAGAGTGACAGTTGAGTGTGCCGTAGCTGACACAAACATCGAGGCGCTTCAAAAAGCAACAAAATTCGACCTTTTAGTTACGGGTAAGAGGAAACACAATAAGACAGCATTACATTACATACAGCACATCGTTAATTTAGTCACTGTGCTCAGTATGTGCTAATATTGTGGGGAAACATGGCGATTCCATTTCATCTTGGAGTACATTTAGCATAAATTGTTCAGCTGTAGTTTAGTCGCTGAGCTTTGGATACGGAAAGTTACCCAATATGGGAGGGAACTGAACAGTTTAGGACAGCATAAGGGATCAATGGATCCTAGGTTATCTATTGTTTAGCCTTTAGGGCAAAGCTTTAGCCCTTTTTAATTAAGATTAAAGTTTAAACCATTATGTAAGCCTGTTAACAAAGATGTGAATTCGTCAAGACTTTGAATGGGAACGAAAAAGCTCTAAACAATACATATGAACAAATAAATGCTTTCGACTTTTGGCAAAGATACATATTACACTTTCTCATGAGCGGCTCTAAGAAATTTTGTTGGGGGGGCAAACTCAATTCCGTATTCAAGGAGGTTCGGAAGACCCCCCGCAATATTAATGGTCAGCTCCGGATAGTACAATAGGAGTATGGTTATTATTATGTATTACAGCGATGCCCCATGTAGTTTTCAAAAGCTCTTCAAAAACCATTTCAGGCAGTCAGTCATGAGCTGACTACTTTAAAAATAAATACAACCATATCAACCGATCGCTACTCCATAGGGGTGGAGTAAGACACAGGTGACGGACAAAGCGGTTTGATCCATTTTTCACTATAAAATGATCCCCACCTTTAAATATTTTGTTGTTTCTTTCATTGTGTCACAATGTTTCAGCTTTGCCAAGAAGCCATAAAATGTTGGTTTTCTGGATTGTTTTCTTAAACTAACGAAAAGTTCGATCATGATGACATTTGAAAACAATGAAATGATAGCACTATTTTGGATCTCAGTACCGTTCCGAAACGAAATATTTTAAAGGGAGAGGGGAATTCCCCTAACTCAGAACGACGTCTTATCCTATATACAAATGGCTAGGCCACTAGTCAAAAGTCTCATTACACTGAGCTTAGATTGACTGTTTGGTGTGTTTATTTTAAATCAATTGAAACGGTATACTTTAGCACAGAGGTGGAGACCCTTTTACTTGTAACAGGCCATTTGACAGTCATACGACCTCTCGTGGGCCAACGACCCTGTCAGTTTGGACAAGGGAAGGGAAACCTCTAATTCTATGGGAAACACAATACGTTTAGGCTACATGTCCGTTACTTTTTGTAAACAGATACCTATGCTAATCTGGCCAGGTGACATCCGGGAAAAACTGCTTTTAATCGTGGATGATAATCAACACGGCTAATGGGTTGTGTATCTAATGACCCCGAAAGCTCTGAAGTGTCTGAAAAACTATGGGCATTTAACTCCAGCATTACCGTTACACTCTGTAAATGACATTATGATGCCAAAGCTAATCAGATTAAAAATATCACAGCGTGCTCATTTGTTTTGATTACCTTAGCTCACACTAATGGTAGGTCCATTTGTGATGTCTGAAGTACATATAGTAGCAAACAACGCATTACATGTTTTATTTATTTATTATTTTGGAAAATTGAAGACCATGCTTTGTAAAGTTTTTTTTGGGGGGGGGGGAGACAAGTGCCCCCCGTGCCCCTATGGCGAGCCGCTAATGCACTTTCTCACCCTAAGTTTACTATTTTTATTCAATAGCCTCAACAGGCAAGGGCGTGGTTAAACGGTTATGGACACACGACGGCATCATTATCTCTATAATTGTAGGCGCCACCCTTATCATCGTCATAGCAATTTGCTTGGTCGCATGTCTCATATGGTGTTACTGTCGTCGTAAAAGGGTGAGTCCATTACGAAGTATTAATTTGAACGTCAGAGATATTTTTGATGTTTAAATAACACGAAATTTACTTAACGTCTGCACTGTAATGCACAAACTATGGTGAATTATGCAGGGTATTTATGTTCGTTTCACCTATGACTAAATATGTGTATATCCCACACGGGATTAAGTATTCAAATTACGTAGAGTTTGTCTACAATTTTATTTATCTCATTTTTAAATCTAACATCAATACAAGTTTATGTTCTATAATGTAACTATAGGTTTTACGTTCTTTTTCATTGTTTGGTTAGCCTAACCTGCAACGACCGAAGCCAGCGCAGCATCCGACACCCACCGACGTTTGACAGAGGTGATAAAATAATACGCATGAATTTAAAATATAAGAATTTGGAAGCATTTCTTTAGAACTTTTTAAAGGAAGAGCATGAGATTTAAGAATATCCTTTCAAAATACTGCAAAAAAGTGTCAACGACTGAATAATGGCTATACTAGTTTATTGTTTGCTTCTGGACAAACTCTCTTCACCACATCTGAAATTACACACCCTTGTAAACACTTTTTCAAACCTGGCTCTAGACTGGTGGACAACATTGCGACTACTGAACAGTAGCTTGAAGGGCGTTAGTCTGATTTCAATCTACTTTTGTAAGGCGAAGCATGCTAAGGAGAGTAACAAATTCTAATGTAAAAAATTTCTAAGACGTTTGTAAGTATAATTTTACGTTTTTAATGATAAAAAATATTTCATAATCATCACTTCAAAGCCTGCTGTGACGTTTTCACCCAGTACAAAAGTATAACTGTTCACTGGTTTTCAGACACACTATAGACTGCTCAGTCCAAAATGGTCTCGGGCGATTTCCTCAATGTTTTCGTGCATGTGAAGTGTGTTTGTCGAAATTTGACCATCAACTAATCTCTTTCTTTTCAGGACATTTTGCCGCAGTGCTCATAGGTTTTGTTGGATAAGGGTAATATTATAACCTACAATCCCAAGACCCCTTAATTCAATTTTTTAAAGTTCTGACAGTCTTCGGATAGGATTCAAGATGGAGTATAAGCAAATAAGAACAGATACCACAGCAAGAGAATGATTGGCTTATACAACAACCATATCTTCTATTCGTTTGAATGGAAACGTAACTACAGTAGTGACTTCTCTAGGTTGCATCATGAACGTTCTTAAAAAGAACCAAGGAAACGTTCCCATCAGCATAGGTAAAGACCGTTTACACACACACACACACCCACACACGCACACACAGACAAGGACAGAGATTCAAACTGTAGTGTAGGTAAGAATTGGCGTCTATGGCAAGAATGTAAGTTTTACCCCCCCCTTCCAAACATCTGGCACCCAATTAAAGAAAACGTCATCCAGGCGTGGTTGAACAGTTGAAGTCCGGGCATTATATTTTGGTAAGAGATTGAGGGTAAAATGCAGTTGAAACTATCAAAGCAAGGTACCACCATCATCTGGCGTGTAGCCTCTCAAATATGCCTTCCGAATTGCCAAAAATGTATTTTAAATTGCCAGAAACGTTTTTTTCTCTCTTTTTGGTTATGTCTTCTCCAAAATTCATTAATATACACTTTAGATTCTCATATAACAGCATTATGCTCTTGAGACCCTTTTAGTTTAACTTGTATATCACAAAGTATGGGTCAGTATGTAACCTTTATCTTTTAAAATTTATGTAACCAAGGCTGGGAACTTAAAGGTCAGAAGCAGTCGCCCCAAACTTATTTTGAAACAATAGCTAAATGTCACAAATTTCTTCTTATTTCGCTTCCAAGTATCTTTCATGATATTTTAGAACATAAATATTTCATATTCAAGGTAAATCAAGCAGTTGCTCCTTGTAAATTTTACAACTGAGTGAGAAAAATACTGTCACATGATTCATAAGAGCCATTCAGGAAATAGGATAGTCTACTATACAATTCTTTATTGGGGTGACTGCATTCTCCCTTTAAGTGCCAGGTTAGAATGAATTACACAATGTTTCTGACTGGGGAATTCCTGACTTACATTTACATTTTAGTTGTTTTTCTACTCTTACCAAAAACTCGTAAAATATATTTACAGGAGGTCATAGTAATAAAAGGCTTTAAAATACGATGTTCATAATAATGGAAAGTATATGGTCTACAAATGAAACCCCATTATTGAGGCTGAAATCAATGACTTTTCTAAGAAAACAGATTTTGTACATAGTTCAATTGATATTGTAATGCTTCTTAAAGACAACATAGGAGAGCAGCTGAAATGTTAATATTTCTGTAGAGGAAATTCTGGTAATGACGGTAAGTCATTGTATGTTTTCGAAAGTAATGTTTTGTATTTTCCTGAGATAGGCTATTGCAAAGACTGGACTTAAAATTTTGTTACTTATTTTTTGCCAAATTATCTTCTCAAATTTTCTTAGTAAATCTACATAGGTTTACTTTCTCCTAGCAGTAGACTAAGTTAGTTCAAAGACCATTGCTTGTTTTGGTGGATTTATATGTTTCGTTCGGTTCATACCTGGCCGGGTCATACCAAAGACTTTAAAAATGGAACCTACTGCCTTCGTCCTTGGTGCTCCGCATAAGCAATGGAGTAGGGAAAACAAGCCAGTGAGCCACAACTGGAAAAAAGGCCGTGGTCGACTCGACTTGAACCAGTTGGTTGGAAACTGGGACGTTAAACCTCATCTAACTAACTAACTAACTAACTAACTAACTAACTAACTAACTAACTAACTAACTAACTAACTAACTAACTAACTAACTAACTAACTAACTAACTAACTAACTAACTAACTAACTAACTAACTAACTAACTAACTAACTAACTAACTAACTAACTAACTAACTAACTAACTAACTAACTAACTAACTAACTAACTAACTAACTAACTAACTAACTAACTAACTAACTAACTAACTAACTAACTAACTAACTAACTAACTAACTAACTAACTATATGTTTCGTAAAATTTGTGACAATGTTGGCTGAAACGCCCATGCTGAAGTCTATTCACTCATATTTTACTCCTATATATTGTAATACCCTTGGTGGCAGCAAGGTTATAGGGATTGTAAATGTGCATCAAACTGTCAAATGTAGTTAATTTAGTGCGTTTTTCCCGGGGGTAGGTATTTTGAATCGAGAGACTCATTATCATTGCTTGGGTTTAAAAAAAAAAAACCTCAGCGTCTTATCAAGTTTGGGGTCATTATGCTACTCAGATTATTTTTATCTTTCCTAAATAATTTTGCTGCTGTTCTTTACGGGCTGCTTTTCTTTCTTTTATTTGATTTCTGTTATTCATGTTTATGCTAATAAACAAGTGTTATTTCTGATAGCCGTTGTTTTGCCTGACAAATCCTCCTAATCTTCAAGATTATCATGAACGAACCTATTTTGTTCGACTTGGATAAAGAGGCAGAGAACTTCTAAAGGTCCTCAAAAACGACAACGAACCAGGAAGAGTTCTTGAAAAATTTTGCAGAAAATACCACTGGTAAACCCACTTTTCAAACGAGAGCATTTTTTAGAATTGTAATCGACAGTTCCAAATTAGTAAAATGCTACAAAATTATCGGTTGAAGAATAATCAAATGCCCTAACAGGCTATATTAAATTGTAGAGGGAGTATCACTCGCCGCTCAAGGATATTTTGATCCCTGATGGCCATGTTTTCTATCAACAAATGACCTCAAAAGTTTAAATAATCGGTTGATTAGCGGCGACTTTCATAACCATCGAATTCATAGTCAATATTTTGAGTCAGCAGTTACTATATTCCTAGCACTGGCATTAAAGGAGGGTATCACACTAGGATATAATATGATGATGCCTTTAACTGCCTTTCCACAGCAGATGTACATGAAAGTGATTGCAAAACAGTGAAACCTATACAATGTTGGGTATGTTGCACTCTTAAAACGTCCCCATGGCAAGGGCACAGAACCGGAATCAGTCCATTTATTTCATCACTAGATTTGAATTGGAATGATCCGGTCCGGATCATTTTTCCTATCCATATCTGAACAAACAAACGATCAGATTAAGGTTCGGGGTCCCTGTGATCCAGACTGGGTTCAAATTTTATACGGGCATTTTAAGAGTGTGGGTTGACTTAATCCCTTGTTTATTACTTCCTGTCATTAAGTTGTAGGATCCGGAAGAAACGCCATTAATATGGGGTACAATTCGTGTAACGGATAGTTACGGTATATTATTTAACCATAGAATTGTAACGTAAGAGAAACTAGATACAATTACATTACATTACATTATGTTTTCGTTACGTTTATTTTCCGTTGAAATTAACCATTGCAACCTAATTACGTACAATGTGAAGAATTATGTTGTCATTTTCTTGAATACCACAAAATGTCAAGTTGCTTCTGATATAATCTGTTCTCAATTAATTGGTTTCCATTTGGCTTTTTCCACCCAGTAATTGAATAAACATCTTTTAAGCAATTGTTACCAGGTTTGTAACGTTTGCGATAACTCTTTTGTTGTTATTTCTTCTTTAATGAACAAATGAAATACGTTGGTAAAATTAATTTCAGTGAACATTAATTATTAAATTATATTTCAAAAATTGGCTCACATAATCATTACGCCGATCTAGTGATTTGTTTAACTAATTTACTTTTTAGTTAATGTATGATATATATAAACATATATACATATATATAAATGTAACATAAATACACATTTATATATATATATATATATATATATATGGATCGGTGAAGCTGAAAAACCTGGGTGAGGTGAAAAGCAAAGTTGACACCACTGGGATTCGAACTGGGGACCTCCTGCTATATGTATATATCTATATCTATATATAGATATATATGTGTGTGTATATATATATATATATATTATATACATATATATATATATATATATATATATATATATATATATATATATATATCTGCGGCTTGGGGGAAATATCGTCTGAAAAGGGGCCGCATAGCGCGAAATCGCCCATAGAGCAAGAAAAAACAAACGTTTCGTCTTAACGTTTTCCCACATTGTTTCAATGGGAATACCGTACTGCATGGTTAAATCCTATTATGGACACCATGTATATACAATTACTTCATTGTATACAAATTACATATGCGTAGGCTACTCGTTAACCCGTACGGCTGAGGAGCCACTGCAATATGTATATCTCAAAACGTAAAGGGGAAATATATGCTCATGTATTTTATTTATTACTTTTTTTACCTTTAAGGTTCTGGCGGTATATCGACTTTGCCCTATGTGACAATCCAGTGCTATGTGTGCGTATGTATGTATGTATGTATGTATGTATGGGTGTATGTATGTATGTATGTATGTATGTATGTATGTATGTATGTATCTATGTATGTATGTATGTATGTATGTATGTATGTATGTATGTGTGTATGTGTGTATGTGTGTATGGGTGTATGTATGTGTGCGTTTGTAAATGCCGTCAATCGGGGACGTTTTTATGAATACACAGCTACCAATCGGGGACGCACATGAATTGGGGACGCGTCCTCGTTTGAAACAATGGTTTTAAATAGCCTCTTTGGTCAAAATGATGCAGCAATGCAGATATCTATTGAATTTAACGAAATATATTAACAGTCCCCATTGAGATAGTGTTGTGGTACGTCCTCGTTTGCAGGTAAGCGTGTGTATCATGTTATGTCCACGGTTACCTGTGGAAAATCACATACACACTCACAATTAGATAAGCATGCTTCGAATGGAAACATTTTGAGCGCCCTCATTTTTTGCTGTTGCAAAGGACATCTTTTTCTTGCAGTATGCATGCTATGAGCTTTATTTAAGGACGTCCACGGTGGAATGGTAAAATACAGGCGTCCCCGTTTGGCAGCATTTACAAGTATGCGTGTATGGGTGTGTATGTATGTATGTATGTGTGTATGTATGTATGTATGTATGTATGTATGTATGTATGTATGTATGGCGGATGTTTTTACATCCCTAAGTAAACAAATCGTTAGATTGTAGGCCTCTCTGCTCTCTGCCCATCAAAGAGGCTATTTACCGGATTAAAGCTCAACAAAGAAGCTATTTACAATGTGATGCCGCACAGAGGCGAGAAAACCAAGAAGACAAATACAACTGGTTAGCTATGAACAGTGAAGAGAATTATCTCTTAAGTGACGGCTTGTATTTACAGATCAAATAGCTTTCCTTAATAAGTAGTTGGTTTTCAATGGAGTATTGATAAAAGGGTGAAATTCTAAAATTATTTTTGCCACATGTATGAATATGTTTACTCAGTAACTTCCTGAATACTGTAACATTCATTTTTAATCTGGCTTCTATGTCAAGTAACACTGTTCGCAAATGTTTTTGTGCTACCTATATATTGATCATAACAATTACTGTAATTAAGAACATATACAACATTTTTGGACTCACACGTAAAGTTCGTTTTAACAAACAAGTCTTCGTCTGTGGCATAAAAATGAATTTTTTCACACACATTATTATAGGGCATATTTTGCAACGAGGGCGGTTGCATTTGCTGATTTGCGAAGTTGATTCGCTGTCTTCAATCTTTGCTTGGGTTAACATTTTTTCAAATTCCGTGGTTGTCGTTTCCTTTTGATAAGTTTGACGTCTTTCATGACAATATTCATTTTGACGCTGCAGTTCAAAATAGGCATGTTATGGCAAACTGGAATACTGTTGAAGTAATAATAAAGCCATTGGTTGTTCCGGCATAAGAGGTGACCTTTTGACAGCATGAAAGAAATACATGTTAGGGAATATTTTCCTGTGACCAAAATTGAGATTCCAGGTGTTCATTATATAGAGGGCTTTGTGGGAAAGTCTCACTTAGTAGGCCCTGTATACTTATTACGTTCATAGGTTTAATAAATAGCCGAAATGGTCTTATGCAGAATAAATACGTTCTAAATGAGAAATAAACATCTAATACATCCTTAAAGCAGTCAGCAACCCACTGAACATTAGTGCACTTAAAATGAGTAGGAAATTGTGTTTAGAAAGATACTTTGAACAACGTTCCACACAGGTAAGTTTTCTAACACCAATGGCATACTGTAAATCTAGCAGAAATTCTCGTGTTGGCAAATTTTCCATGGTCCTAAATTTTCTGCGTCTCAAGGGATCACAAGTTTTCTATTAAGTGTGGGGCCTGAAGCAGGGCCTTTCAAAGTACCGACTTGGTTGAGTGGGATGTCTTTCCAGCTCTCCCAGTTGTCCACAAATTTTGAAATATATGTGACACGCATACAATATTTCTTCAAACGCGGTATAAGTGCTACTTGTTTGTTTACGCTGAAAGATCATCCACATAGTGTCGCCAAGTTGTGCAAACATTAAGCACCACGTATCTACACAACCGGAGCGTAGCTAGGATTTCTCACGGATGGATTGTTCTTGACATTAGGTTCTAGGACTTATGTAAATTCGATACTTTCTGATTGGAGCCACCTACACAAATGGCCCATGGTGAACCCGAGGGAAGATTTGCCAAAACGTCTACCAGACATCCGGAAATGGCACTCCCTGGTAGAGGTTCATATTGGCGTCGGAATATTCTATATTTTGTGGCTTCGTGTTTTGGAAATTACCACTCCCGAAATGGGGTGAATTATACAAAAGCTTTGCTCCGCCAAATCATTACGTAGTCGAACTTGACATTACTTTCATTATTTTTTTTTTGTTGCCGTGAAATTAAAGGTAGCCCAATGGTGTTTGATAAATGACTCACGTGACATAATTTGAAACTCCCATGATTAGGAGCCCCCCTGTTAGTGGTAATTGCGATCGGATAACTTGCACTCTGAAGTTATATAAAGGGGGAGTCTCATCTTGTAAAGGAAAAACAAGGGGTTTACCGGTGGGAGTGGGCAGTTACCCGAAGCCTCGACAAAGACGACGTTTTGCCGAAAGGATGGCAAACTCAAAAGGTTCCTTCACGGGACTTATTTGAAGAATCTGCCTTCCATGAGAACAAAGTCAAGGAAGTCATCTGGTGATTACATTCTTTACCGTACCCATGAAGGCTACCAACGAGAGGCTTGACCACTTTTTCCCCGCAACGTGCAGCCTCATCTGACGAAGCCCACCAAAGCTGGGAGTAGTACAAAGGAGCGTAGCCCTTAGACGAAGAGACATGATCCCACAGTACATGACTTCACGGTCAAGTGGTTAGAGCATCCGACTTGCAGCCGGAAGGTCTGGGGTTCGACTCCTGACCGGGCATCATACCGAAGACTTTACAAATGGAACCTACTGCTATTGTGCTTGGTGCTCAGCATAATTAGCAATGGAGTAGGGAAAACAAGCCAGTAAGCCACAACTGGAAAAAGGCCGTGGCCGGCCCGACTTAAACCAATTGGTTAGAAACTGAGCCGTAAAAGCTCAGCGAAGTCTAACTCCAACTCACAGTACAACTTTGAAATAAAGAAATTCAATCGCGATAAGAAGCTTAGGAAATGAAACATTGATATTGTGTGTTGTTATGCTTTGTGAAGACTCTGGAAGTCTAACGTAGACAGCCTGCGTGTGTCATGGATCCTGGCCAAGGCACGGTGCCATTAGGTCTCCCCAGCCCCTGCAAAATGTTGAAATTTAAACACTTTTAAATGTGATATACTAGCATTTGGCATTTATAACTAGTGCACAAATATATTTTAGAGAATCCTGGATCATTTAATCCTCAATTCGGTAATTAGGTTAGCATATAAAGTAATAATGTTTCCTTGAGAATGGCCAACACATTGCTTTTGGTCCTCCAGGAAAATTTATAGGAGAAGCAATGTTAGATAAAATATCCTTGCATCTAGTATTCAAAAAAAAAAAAAAGACAGACAAAACAAAAATAAAATAAAAGTTCATTAGAATACAGTAAGTTATAACTTCGGAATAGGCTACCAAGTTATGATTAAGTACATGCAAACTGTTAAACAAGGGAAACCTTGGCTTTCTCCCTTAAAAATATGGACATGAAACACTCTTTGATGCAATTTTGCATCTGGCAAACAAAGTAAGGTCAGATGAGGCATCCGCTCTAGAACAGTACAGGCCAAAATGGGAGAGGGCTATTTCAATTAAATTCTGAAGATGTTTGCTCTGAAAGCTAGGTTCAATTAAGAATGGTTGGGTGTGTGCTTAAGCTTTAAAGGGTCTTTAAAACATATCTTCCACAAAAATGCAACAAAGAAGCAAACTCATTCAAGTCCTTCGCATTCTTGAATTTTTGTGTAATTGAGATTGTTGGTTTTGTTTCGAGATGGTGTACGCGTATCACTTGAAAATAAGTTCGTGCCGTTTTCAGCTTCCAAATGAAATTGAGTCAACAATAGGAGCATGCTAGTTCTTCTGGTAGATAAAATTTGAGCTAGGGACACTAGACTCTACTAGAGCATTTTGTTTAAAGCTAAACACAAACATTTTAGGAAACGAAATAATCGGAGGGAGTCGTTTCAGAATACAGAAATAATTAAGGACGTATATGGTAGGCCTTGAGTGCAATAAGTACTGAAATCGACATATGTCGAATTAACATATGACATATGACAATTAACTTTCTCGTGACCTGAGTGGATAAAATCGGTATGTGTAAGAGAAACTGACATACGTTGAATTTCATGGACATACGTAAGGTTTGTCATACTCTCATCAATGCACAAACATTGCCGTAGGGTTCCTTTCTAGTATTCTGATTGGACAAAACTGATTTTATCCAATTATATTTCAGTTATCCAAATATGTCGATTTCAGGACTTATGGCACACTAGACGCACCATAGACAAAGGCTACGTCTGAATTACTACACTGTGGTCTACATAAATAAATTTTTAGGGTGTTTTGGTCGTTTAACTTGTTTGTTCGTTTTTATCACAATTTATTTATATACTTTTAGAGGTGAAAATCCTTCAGTGCACTAACATCTTAAAATACTGCATAATCCCAGAGCAACTGGGTGTGAAAGCGGATGGATGAGAAGGGAGTCTCACTCAAGTCCAAAGAGGTTCGCCGAGAAAGGGGTTTGTCAGAACTGAATCCCATCCCTGAATCCCCGCTAGTTTCGGGTATTCATAAACGCGTTAACTTAACACTTTACGCATAGATGGAAATGACACCTATGAGTCACGACACGGTTGGCAACGGTGATCATTCATCATGTGTTAAAGTTAAGAGTAAATATAACCATAGGCGTAGGAATCGGGAAGAGGGGGGCTGCAGCCCCCAACCAAATATTTTTTTTTGAAAATTCGGGCAGTATGCTGAGAATTTTTCGGGCACCTTCTGAAAGAAAAACAATGCAATGATGTAGCTCAAGGTAATTAATAGTTTAAAAACTTCCTTGGTATTTATAATAAAGTTCTGATTTGAATTGCGCAGCACCTATATATTCGGTATTAATTCACCAGTGTGTTTTTAATGGTTAAACTTATATTATGATTATCAGTGGTGTATTTAGGCAGGCTATTGGGCCTAACCCTTACTGATGCCGATTTTTTCTTTTTTAGTACCTACAATACGTTAAGTTTTTAACAAAAAATTTACTTCAAAAGGTAGCATATGTTGCACCAGATTGCATGTAAGGACACCTAATGTTTCAAAAATTTTCCCCTCCCCTTTGACCCCCCCCAGGCCGGCGATCACACAACATAAAGCATACCCCCATCCCCATTAGAGAAATCCTGGCTTCGCCACTGATTATTATCATTATTACTGTAGTGACTTTCCAAAAAATTATAATCAATATGGAAGGGTAGTAACACGGCAAATTATTGTATGTAACTGGCATGCGGTGTGATAACCAATGCATGCCTATATGATATGTATATTAACATGTTGAACGTGCGTGGGGCGGGCGAAAATTTTTGGTTATATTTTTCGGGCAAGTCGTTACAGTGCCCCCCCCCCCCCCCCCCCCCCATTAACTTGGGCTCCTAAGTCGCCGATGAATATAACTATAGAGGTAATATAGCCTACAAATTAACCAGGAAGTCTCATTAAATATGCCAATATGATGCTTTAAGGAGTGGGAGGGACCAAGACCAATACCAATAACAAGTGGTGTCGGTCTTTAAATATTCGACTCTGCTTAGTTCAAGGAAGCCGTTAGTACTTACCAGTGCTGGATGACTCGAGACCGGTCTCGGTCTCGAGTGCGGTCTTGAGACCCGATTGTCGTCGTGAGTCGTGACTCGGACTCGGCCCTTATTACTCGACCGACAGGACTCGGGAACTCGGGCCGAGACCGGGATCGAGACCGACTATTTTTTCCACGACCGTAAAACTCAGGTCGGAACTGCGCGAAAAAATCTTTGCTGAAAATATCATTACGCCAACTACATGTTCGTACAATATCGCTGCTACTTGTTACGTACAGTGCAGTAGTTAATGTGAAGAGTGAACACTCGGAATATATCGACTCATTCTCTTGCCTCCAAGGCTAGTTTGAAGATAATACGGATCCAGCAAGAAAAGTTAAACGCAACGTTAATGTGATTGCACTTGTGAACCTGTTGTAAGCATTCAGTGATCAAATGTTTGGAGAATTTACCTTCAGGTCTGAGCATGGTTTAATGTTATTTGTATCCAAAAACATATACGGAGACGGGGTCAAAATAAGCTCTTGGCGTCCAGCCTGTCCAAGGCCCTAGTACTCAAGCTTTTGCTTCAGACCTGCGACAATTTTTTAGAGCTCGAAGTGTTGTAATTCGTCTTCACTCTTTGTATCAGAAGGTAAAATCTCATCACAGAGATTCCCTCGACCCCAGTCTTAAAAGACTTATTTGACAAAGAATCCCACGTATAAAAACGTATTGGTAACTCAGCGTTCAAACGCAAATGACTTAACCATCCCTTCATAGACACCACGACCTCCGAGCCTCGTAGCTTACATCTCCTGTCCTACACTGGACACTTTGTCTTTCACCCCAGTCAACAAAAGACTGTTATGTTAAAGAAGCCGACGTACGAAAGTTATATTAACCCTGCGATTAAAACGCACTTGAAGCTACGAAGAATGTTTAAAGATCTCATACCCGCCAAAGGAAATTTAAGACTTGCTTAAAGTCGTCTACATGCCCGGAACCTTAAAGGCGAAGGATCCCCTCAAGTACATCTACAACCTCTCAGGCAAATAAATGTCAAGGAGAGAGAAAATTGCGTTGAGGTATGGTCTACTTATCTTTAGAGGAGAAGCCTCCCAGACTCAGTATTCTCACGTTCCTAAGAGAACAAATAAAAATTGAGAATACGTGTCCTCGTGCTTAAAATATAAAGCAAAAGTTTTTCAATTAATTCTGCTGAACCTGACTCAGTCACTTAAGATGGCGCACAGTCAATCAAGCGGGATTTTGAACTTGCTGGCAAACCACATAGCTTTCGTTGCTTATTTCTAAGTCAACAATTTTAGATCTTGAATTCAATGAAGGGGAACTTTTCTGTGGTATCCTAGACTCTAAAGTCTTTAATTAATCCACAGAAAACTACCTACTACCAAGACCCGCGTAACTGAATAGTACTGCCACCTCAACTCTCAAAGAGGAAGGCGCTCTATTAACTACGGAAACAACAGATGGATTGCCGCCCCGGTTCTATAAAAAATGACCTATATCTCACATGTTGGAACGGTGCATATAAAATGCTTGAAATAAGCACTCGCACGTAACTTCCTAACATGAGCAATTATCGAAACTATTCTCAAATACCCCGATAACTGCCTGTAAAATGGCAGAAAATCTTAAAGATCTTCAAATGAGATTACTTTTGAGAACAACTCAAAGTTTTGTAGAATAGTTTCTGATGATACTTCTCTCGACGCCCTATTAAAGGTGATCGAGCGAGACAATGATATAAAAAATTATGAATATCCCTAACCTACGAAATTTGAACGGTTGCTACTGATGAAGCTCCGCTGTAATAACGCATGAGAGCAGAAACCGGTCTAGCTTGATCATAAGAATCAAACTAATTTTCTTAACCCCGCTATTAAAGCGTTTGAAACTCCACCAGTGGTAAAGAACTATAGTGGAGTAATTTTGTCTTACAACCCCCGGCAAATTTTATAAAGCCTATATCTCTTTCGCATGAGTCACATAGATAGACGCGGGCGTTTCCTAAAAAATGTGCGGTTCGACGGCTGTCACGTGACGTCAGATGGTGGTACCACCTACCCTTCCTTTCTTGGCTGATTACCTTGTTATAATGACAAATCATATATTGCAACATCATAGTCATATCAGAATAGGCTATCATTTAAATAGGGATTTGCATCACCCCAAGTATGACTTTTACTTGGTGGTAACCCATAATTGTCTTTACTGCTTTTCCTTGTGCAGACACACACATAGTTCACTGCTGAAGGCCACATCCTGGTGAGTATAAAAGACCCCATGTGCAATCAAAACATTCTCTGTGCATGCTGCAGTGTAATATGAGCTGCTCTGCCTCTTTTGAATTTTGTAACTCTGATGTCAATCAAAGAGTAGTCACCAACTGAGACTTTTGCTTACCCCCAACTAAAAGTCATACTTGGGGTGATGCAAATCTGTCTTTAAGCATTCAGCATTTACCATGTGCTCCTCTTGCATAGCTCTTTA
Source organism: Holothuria leucospilota (assembly GCA_029531755.1). Classification (NCBI taxonomy): domain Eukaryota; kingdom Metazoa; phylum Echinodermata; class Holothuroidea; order Aspidochirotida; family Holothuriidae; genus Holothuria; species Holothuria leucospilota. Next base: position 49,818,761 of record CM055972.1, read on the forward strand.
TACCTGAAATTCTACTTGGGGCAACGCGGTATAAGTTTGAAGAAATCAAACCCAAGGGTACCCCTAGTCCATGAGACTTTTGCAATAAACAAGGAAATTCGGGGTTTCTGTGGGGAAATAACAGCAAAGAATAAATTTTGTGAACTATCCTGGAATATCCCCACACCACTTCCGACGGGGAGTGAAGTTATATGGGTTATCGGGGTATGGGGGAGGAGGTGCGTTCAGCTAGGTAACCACTGTTGTCTTTTATTTACACGGTCAGGCACGGATCCAGTAGGAGCTCAGAGGACCTTAATACCTTCTCTTTATAGCCATGAATCTTAAAGTAGGCAATTTTTGGTGTTGGAACTGTAGGAAATAATTCAATTCCATATCCGGTAACATACTCTAGAAAGCTAGAAAAAGCTGATTTTTCTCTTTGTGCACATGTGGTGAAGCATTATTGTGCTCCTATTATTTGGTAGGCCCCCTTTTTGGTTAATAAGATTACTCATTGTTTAGATCTATGACCATCTTTAATATTAGGGGAAGGAATAAAGGTTAGCATAAGACTGTTTCATTATAGTTCTCGTCATCTTGCACCCAAAACAAAACAAGTTCAATTTTCAATTTACATAGGGTCTCGGGGACTCGGACTCGGACATCAGGACTCGGACTTGGACTCGGATACCAGGGACTCGGACTCGGATTGGGTGGACTCGACTCCGGCCCTGGAACTTACTGAAAAAGCCCGTGCTTACATTAATCGATTTCGTATCACGGAATGAGTAAAGTAAACATATATGTTTCAGATTATATTCTAAGACTTGCACTTATCAGGTAACTCTGGCTAACAGATCTTGCCACCAAGCCAACCAGTAACCAGTCCGAAAGGTGTCTATCATTATGGGTGTTTCGTGTTAGAAAAAGGAAAGCCGTGTATTTTGGACCGGTCGGTAATTTGGAGCACTATTAGTTCGAGCAGTTACAAAATAGGTGGCAGCATGTCACCACAGCACATGAAAGAAAGTATCAATACGATATTATCCTAATGTCAGATCCAAATTTTCATGTTACGTGAAACCTTAGTTTTCGAGCTTTCCCAAATGATACATCTTGATGTTATATTCGGACATTTAAAATTCTAGTAAGTTTTTGACGACGTGCTTAAAAGGTATTGTTTGAACAAGTGTATCGTCAGCTTTCTCATTCAACCTGTGATATGTGTGTATTGAAGAGCCGACTTACAGCAGCCACATGTTACATAAAGCGCAATTACACCTACTAATGTGTAATTTGGACCACCCAGCTGCAGCATGTGGATTGTATACGCTTTGTTCAAATCACACGAGCTGTTCATGTTATACTCACGCAGGTTAAATATGGTTCATATTACAAATGAAGATGGTCCAACTTGCACATGACGTGTATAATATGGACCATAAGATCACGTTTTTTAAAATCAGATTTTTACTCAGTGTATGCATACTCCGGCAAAGTTACATAGACGTATGAAAAGGTGGCAGGGGGAGACGGCCGCCCCACTCTGATTGGTGGGGCGGAAACCTCATTTCGCTTCCCAATTTCGATTACATGCTGCCAAAACATGGCATTGAACGGAATGAAATTCCTTTAAAGTTTGTCAAACATTGCACCATTTTGCATAGACCCCTCCTCCAGGTCAATGATCACTTACATTCACTTCCTCCCCCACTTTCAAAAAGCTTCCTACACTTATGAGTTACTCTATCAGCAGTATTACTTCATCAAAAGTGATTAATTGCATGGTGATTTAAGTTTTCTTCTCGTTCTCTTTTTTCTATTTTCCTTTTCTATTGTGTATGTCTTTAATGAAGTGGTCTTAATTTCATGGGTTACAGTGTTGTCGTATGATCAGTTGCAAAAGAAAATGGGATGGATTGACCTTAAGGACACTCCATACCCCTAACAAATACATTCCACATGTGAAATGTGTGTAGTTAGAGCGCAATCACACTTATTACATGGAAAAAATAGCGAGCCTGGAGACACGGACTCAGCTAGGCACGAAACGCCATGGACTACAACTTTGTTAACTTTGGATTTAGATTTCTGTGGAGGAAAATTAGGGAACTTTTGTAAGAACAGGATTCCGTGAAAGGTGAAGCCACTTCTTCGTAGTTCACGGTATCTTGACTGCTATATTAAATAGAAATGGCGTGTTTAAAGGGTTGCAGGCCCCACTCCTTGAACAGTGGGGATAACTCACGAGAGAGAGAGTGTGGTTTGTCTGTCTGTCTGTCTGTACCTCAACAGCTCCTAAATGATACACAACCTAAACCAATATACAAAGCTAGACAAAAAGTACATCCCCTAATCGAAGAAGAGTTCTCATTTGTCAATTTCAAGGAGACGATATCAGCAGCGATCTATTGATTAAAAGGGAGAAAGGTTTGTAAATTCGTAGCAGATTATACCACAATTGTGGCCTAATACTCTCTACCCACCACACCGACATATTTGTTTGGGATTGCATGTTAGTGCACAAATAGACGGCGAATACATTCAAGGCTTATACAGTGACGAATTTCCTCATATTTCCTTGTTATCATTACATTAAAATGTTTGCTGTATGAGTCTTACCTAATAACGTGCTTCCCACAAAAATTGTATTAAGATATTTTAAAAAAGCAAAAACTTTTTCACGTTAGGAATGCAGTGCCCCAGAACCATTGATAATTGTAAGTTACTGCTATACTGATTTTAAAAGTTTTACTATGAAATAATTCTACAAGTAAGATCTTGTACTCATGTTTTTTTTCATTGGTACAATTTGTTATCCAAATAATGCAACCAAACCAAGCGAGTAAGCCGGTTGATGTTGTTCCCGCCCATACACCGTTCCCATTGGAGAGTTGTAATGTACTATGGAATCCTAATGCTGTCAGAGATGAACTTCAAACAAATTCACCTACGAGGGAACTGGTGAGTTTGTGTGTCGTTTGGACGAGTGCAACAGGTTTCTAGAAGCCTAGAAATCAATATATAACTCAAATTCTCAAATGGCGGCCTGGGGACCAAACTAGGCCTGCAGGAGGATTCATTTTGGACATTAAAGAAATGTTTGGTCCGAAAAAGATTCATGAAGCTCACGTACACACAGACGCACAAAAATCTTGTACAATTTACTTCACAATTTTCAAAATTTGGGATGAACAGAACATCATAGTACGTTATTTACATTTTCAAGAAGGTGTTAAATCTGGCAGAAATGTAATCATGAATTTCATGATCTTTTGCCTCGGTTTGTTCCTCCCATTAAAGGAAGGTTTAGATGACATCCTTCTTCACTCTCCTTCACTGTATTACTATGGCTCTAAGTCAATGTCATCACAAAGCGTTGGAAGAAAATGTGGTACTAAAGATTACTTTGACAGACTCTCTGGTGAATGTGAAGTCATTCTTCAATGCATGTGCACGAACCCGTTTTTGTGAGTACAACTTTGTAGTACAATTACTCATATAGTAGGAAGTGTTGCTACACCAATGTAAAAATTGTATTCAAACCTTAAAACTCGCTCATTTGTCGACATTTTCTGACAAAGCAAGTTAAGCTTTGCAACACGTATGGATACTGTGTGTTGGTTCCTGGTATGAGGATGCTGACAGGGGCTTACGGATAGAAGGGATTGGGAATAGGGAAATAATCGGAATGTCGCAAACAAGTGCAACCCAAGTGCAGTAAAAGTTGAATGGTTTATCCCATCCCGCAGTCTACACTTCTTACTGTTAAGTTCCAACAACCGAAACCCAAGGGCGAAAATGAACATCCCCAGAAGTTTTGCTCTTCAAAGAAGCTATGTGCCCTGAAGGGATAGCAGACTTACATGACAAACTTCTCGACCTTCGGAACTCTACATCATGGGGTCGGTCATTCACGGCCCATTCTAAACTGGCTGTAAATAGCAGATACTAAAAACTGATTTAAGCCAAAAGACCGACATGCAATAAAGTTTAATATTCACTTCCTTCTTTAATCTATTAAATGTGGTAAGTGATAAAATATTGTCATTACTGCATATTTTCATCTCAATAATGGAACGTTAATCGTATCAGTGTTCGTCAGTCTCTATAAGTACTGAATAAAATAACATTCATGTCATTAATTTTCCTCTAGGTCTCTTTACCAGGAGACGTTGATAGTTCCCTTTCCGATGATTCATACATATCAAAACAAAACTCTTCCTGCTCTAAGAGAACTGGAGATCTCACTCTCTCGAAGGGGCTGAAAATGCATCCCTCTGTTTGGAGATTCCTCATTGGATCATTTCTTAAAAAGTCATGAATATCCAAGAAACAGCGACTTGCCATTTGAAAACCATTTTGGTTCAAAGGAATCACCTCTCACTATTGGAAGTGGCCCTAGAAGTCTTAGAGATAATAATAACGGTAGGACGTTGGGTGATTCAAACTATTTGACAGAGTTTGAAAAAGAACGAAGAGGAAGTAATATAAGGCCTATAACGAGGACATTACCTTGACCGGTTTAAAGTGAAAGGGCGCCCCTCCAGATCTTTGTTAGATTCAATCAAATCTGAACTGATGGGAACGGGACGTAAGATTGGCGATGTCAAGGCAGTTACGTAATGGTGACGTTGCAAAAGAAGGATAAATCACGTGCAAACGAAATAACTAGAAATATAGCATCCAAATATGGTCATTTGTGTGAATATTTATAAAGGTTTGAGAAACCAGAGGATTAATAACGATTTAGAACAGGCCTTTTTGAAGGTCATTATCCACTCGCGGGCCGCAAAACAGAAGCTGTTGGGGGTCTAGGGGCAAAGCCTTGGCAAGAACATGGGCGAAGCCCTTGGAAGTTATACTAATTGTTAGGCAATAGAATATTCTTCCACTATCTTTAAATGAGATCTAATGTGCAAGGCTACACAGAACAGAAGTATCACAATATTACCATTTACCATTTTACTTATGCCTGAACTAATAATGAATATGCGCACATATAAAAAGTGCGCGCGAAGCCGGTCGAAAAGAATGCGTATTTTTAAACCATCTTCATGTTTCTCTAATTTTCATTGCAAAATTGCGAGCTTTCTAACGTTTAATTTACTCTTCGGAGTGACAACTCTAAACCCACCCCCTTTCTTAGTCTACTGCAATAGTTACAATGCCTGAATTTCGTACTCTGGTAGATAGACCTACATATGTGATAGTATAATTTTGTACAATGTTATGTAGTCTATCTGAAACGCAAGCTTTCGTTACCTCCAGAAGGCTACAAGTGTTCTGCGCCTGAATTATGTGAAAAGAAACGGTTGGCATGGTACATTGTGCAGGGGTTTTAGTTAAATAGGTCCAACTGGTAGTGTTTTCGGCAGATTTACTTGAAATACCAGGAAAGCGGTACTATATAGCGGCCTAAGTAGGATAATCGTTGGACACCGTATGCAAAAAAATTATTGTTGATTACTTTTCAAGTGATTCTGAATTGACATTTTTGAATTGTCTCGGGGCCAGGGGAATTACTCTCGCGGGCGGCCATAAGGCCAGCGGGCACCCTTAATTTAGAAGAATCAGGTTTGACTTCTAGGGACATTCCAAGTAGGTTGTCAAATAGTTCAAAGCTGGATACATGATTTTAGTGATGTTCAATATTTTATCTACATACTATGAAGTTAAACGACATTGTAAACTAAGTTACTGACAGTATAAAAGTTTAAACATATTTCAGTAATTTTGGCATAAGGTATGTCTTAATATCTTTAGGAAAAGTCAAGTTATCCAAGGAACTTCGACATTTCCTCAAATGTTTAAGGAATATTGAACCTGCGATGACAATATGAATAAAACCGTGGTAAAACTTTTCTTGGTTTTTATCTTAGAACAATCACATCGTCGTTTTCTTGTTAAGTTGTTAAAAATTCCTTTTTTTCCCTTTTGTTTCGAAAAGAATGGACTTTATATTTATAAAATGTTTTCCATACTAAGTATTACCTTGGTTGTATACAGACCTTTTATAATAGAGATCACTTACTGACACAGAGCCCTCAATTTGTGATTACTTTCCCAATAATATATACGAATTCCCCACAAATAGAATAATGTGCCAATATACTTAAATCTGGGAGGGGTAAGCAATATTTCCATCCGACACTTATTCCTTTAAAGTACAACATAGTGATCATAACATTTTTCCAATATTTCTGTAGCCCAAAATAAAAGATTTTTTTTCTGGCAAAGTCAGAAAATTGCAAGAGAAAGGGGCAAATTTTTCCCCTACAGACGGGAACATTTTCTCGGCGGACGATACTTTGAAAATGTCTGGGAAGTGTAGGTCCCCACAACAGCCCGGGATAGTGACTCCCCTGCATGAATGTCCTGTATTTCGTGGGCACCTTTATTGTTAAGATTATATCATTGGCGCCACAGTTCTGCAAATGATATCAGCAGCTGAGGCGAAACTAAAAGCCCGTCGTTGCACCTCTGGACGTCCAGGCTTTGTTTGCTGACCTGGGGGTATTTTGAGAGCGAATTACCACTTAAAGGACATTAAAATGCAACCCGGTATCGAGTTTTCACAATTGTGTATTCTTTCGCGTTTCAACTGCAATTATAGGTTTACATTTTTAATAACCGTTACAGGGCAAACTTTATTCGTTGCATTCAACCGCAACTTCATTCCCATCTTGATGATTCTGTGTAGGTGAAATATACAAGGCAAAGTGCTTATACACATCCTTTGTATAATTTTCACTTAAGTTTTTCTTGCACTTTTCAAATAAGGGCCAGTGGATATCTATAAAAGTTCTCTATTAAATTTTCACACGCGACCCAACCATAATGGGAAAATGCTGTCACCTCAACTTGAATTATTGTACCCCGGAATCCTGATTCATGAATGGCTCTGTGCAATCATGTGACGATATTTGTGTTACTGAAAGGTTCAATTCATGCAGAATAACTACTTGCTTGCCTTTAATATCAAATGTTTTTGTTTGGATTCGTTATGTAAAATATTTGTGATGGAAATTAGAGGAAATCTGTAAGATGTAGGTGATATTTCAAAATAAATTTGAGCGAATGCTCATTCCCTTTAATGGAGAGCTATTAGCTGGAGTTATGGTTTATTGGGATTTTTCCTTTTGACAAGCCTTGCAAAAATTTGCATAATGCACTGAGGAGTATATCCTAGTTTCACCACAAGGTTACTCTGAAGTCTTGTGTAAATTGTCGCTAAGTCACGAGTGTTGCAGTAAGTTATCATTAAGTTGGGCTTCAAAGCTAGAAGGATTCGGGTATGTGATGATACATAATCAGGTGCTGTGCGTCTACACAATGAGCTACAGGTATGTAGCTAAACTCTCTATAGGACCAGGGAGATTAAGCAAATGCAAGCACCAGATATACCGCTCCATGACTCACAACAATGTAACATGACCAGAACAATGTAAAATGGTCATATGAAACATCACGTCGACTAGTTTATATGTTGTATTATATCACTAATTAACGTTGATTTGACTAACTTATTTTAAGGGGCGTAGCGAAGGTGTTATCTTTGGGGGGTGTGGATTTGCCGACGGATCTGGTAATGCGTAGTGCGAAAACGAGCTTTATCGGGTGGGGTCCAAGGCCACGCCTATGGACCCCTTGTGGGGTTCAGGGGCCGTAGCCTCAGGAAGCTCTGAGGTTTAAGTATATCTCTGGGTGCAAAATTAAGTCTCAGGATGGATATATTTTTGTTCAAAATGCATCATCAAATACAAACTAGATCCCCCATTAATTTTGATGTATTAGGCTATCCCTCTCGTCAGGCCGCTATAGTTTAAGGGGTTAGGATCAAGGGGCCCGCTAGTGTTTTAGCCTGGACGCTTTCTCAATGGGATATTTACTGATCTGTGGCCTGGGGGAGGGATCTAAGGGGAGAGGGTGTCCCCCTCCCGTTTGGAAATTTTTGGAATTTGAAAGGTGCGTAGATCGCAATTGGTGCAATATTTGAGTTGATTTCTGCCCTAATGAGGAACCTCAAAATTTACACCTGGGTGGAATTTGCTTGTCAGATTTTTTGTGCGACATTTGTAGCTGTTTATGCGACATTGTCCTACAAATAGGGGCTAGCTAAAATACTGGGCCGGCCCTAGGGCCCCTGGTGGGGATCCGGGGGGGGGGGTTCGCCCACGGAAGCTCTGAGGATTAAGCTTAATCTCTCGGTAAAAAATTAAGTCTCATGCAGGATTGGTATATTTTTGTTCATAATGCATTATCCAATGCAAAGATTCCCGTTTATTTTAATGTGTTAGGCTATTCTTCCCGTCATGGCACTATACTTGAGGAGCTGAGCCTGTCGTTCGGAATTGAACACTATGTGTTCAGCATTTGAACACTAGACGCGTCATGCGTTCAAATACGATGAGTGGATAGGCGTCCGGCGTTCAAAAAGGGAGAAAAGGTGTTCAGAATCTTAACACAAGCGTTCAAAATATGCTTTGAACGCCAGGATCTGAAGATGGGTTCTGTATCTGTTTCATTTCGGTGTTCAAAAGTTAAAATCCTGAGGTTGCAGTGAACGGAAAACATGCGGCACCACATTATTCTTTTCCCAGCCAGGATGTTTGTGGGCAAACCGGATCCTCAGAAGTTTGCAAAATGTGTTTGAAGTCAAGGTTAGGGTTTAGAAGACGGGCTAAGGATACTCTCTCCATGGGTAATCGGGTGCTGCTCCCCATGGTGATGATAAAAGTGAGGAATAATGTGCAGAAAGTGGTTTTTCAAGAATGTCATGTGACCCAAAATAGTGCACCTATACGGAAGCCGTTAATTCCCTTTCTTTTCCCGAGTTGCCGACGGACTCAGTCACTCGTCCAATTACACCGAAGGCCGTTGATACGGCCGGATACGGCCGTCACATGCATAATCAATTTTCCGACGGGCCTTCAACTTGAACAGGCTAATGAGGCTGATGAGATGAGGAGCCGAAAATCGAAAGAGCCGAAAATCAAAATAGACGATAACAGACTGGCCCGTTCTCTCTTTCTCCTTTTTCTTTTCATTCTCCGTCTTCCCTTTCACTCCATTCCTTTCCCTTTCTTTTACCTCCTTCTCTCTTCTTTTCCTCCTCTCTTCTTTTCCTTTTCTTTTCCTTTCCCTCTCCCCTTTTTCCGACAGACCGAAAATTTGCCGACTGGCGACCAAATATTGGGGAGTGACACCCCCACACCTCGCTCGCTACGGCCCTACTTATTTTTAGAGTTGTGGTAAAGACTTCTGAATTGATTATTTTGTTACTAAAGTCTTAATATCTATTTTAAAATTTAAAAGTAAGAGACTCAAACGCTTAGGAAGTTTATTTTCCAAACAAAGGAGGAGGCATTCCAACTCTATTTTTGTTGATAAATTCAATAGTCGCAAAGTAAAAAATGCCATGTTTTCTATATCTCAATATATACCGTGACGCACGAATACCTCAAAGTCGGGAGCATATAACAAAGAGTCAACTGAAAAGTTTGCTGTGTCAAGGGGCATTGTGAAGGGTGTATGGAAACAATGAAATTTGAGAGGAAACATCAAAGCGCACTTTGTCCTTGAGACCCTATCGTTATCCGTTTTTCTTACCTCACTGTACTCAAAGAAGAAGAAAGAAAATTAAGCGCCTACAAAACAGCCTCTTACACTCTCTCTCACAAACACATGAAAGTGAACTATAAAGCTTCAAATTGAAACCTCTTGGCATGTCAACGGCACCTATGGCATCGCCATTATACTCTGCCTTTCAGCGAAATTTTGTGAAGGGAAATATCGTGTTTATGTTGCAACTCCATATGACAGACAGAAAATACGACCTGTAGGTTGTAAATAATTCAGCAAAGGAAAGAATTCTGGCAGAAGTTTGTCCTTCCCAAAATATTATTACACATTTCATTTATTAGCAATATTGCATCATTTAAAAAGTTCTTCACGAGCAACCATGTAGTGCATTTCGTTTTTGTGTAAACCTCATTTTGTACTAAATATACCCATATTTTGAATGACCTTTACTCTGTGTCCATAAAATCATGGCTTTTAAAGATATGTAAATTATTTGCATAACAAATGCAATATTTCCCTTCGATAACTGCCCTCTCCCCTTTGACCGAGTTGTCTGATGCCGGTGTACATCGACACGCACTGAAGGTTTTCACAAAAATTTAGGTTTCATGAGTCCGTTATACAAAATGAAAGTCGCCTCTAGGCACGGTGTTACCTGCAACACCTTGTACACCGATTTTGTTTGTTCCTTCTGTAAATAAAATACACCATGATTGTCATAGTTTCTCAATAAAGTTGATTATGTCAATTCTAAAGGGCAAAGCTAGCCCGAGTGTTATCTCATGTCATGAACCTACCCCAACTGGTTCAATATTATAATTATTAATTGAAACTCTACCTGTAAGGGAACCTGTGGACTTCGAGACTGAGGATAGTTGACTTTGAGATTACAACGAAAAGCTCACATATATTGATTTCCTGTGGTGTTAAACGTAAGCTTTGAAATGTAGGTGTGAAATGTACTGCAATAACCTTCCCACAATAGCAAATGGACACACTGCTTACTCATATCTCAGTATCTTTATTTCTTTAAATATTGCGTTAGGGGTGACTGTTTCACAAATTTGTTCCGTAATTCCTGCAAGGTTTTGAGGCTAGGCTACGAAGAAAAACCTGATAGATGTTGAGAAAGGGAAGACGCAGGTTTGTCTTACCATAAAACTGTTTAAATATTAAATCACTAAAAGCTGCAATGTCATAATCATAGTCATATGTAACTGCATAAGGCTGTTTGTAAAATCTGGAATGCTTGCTACCTTATAACGCTTGACAAAAAATTCTTTTTCATTGGACCCGCCAATCGACAGAAGCAATGCCGTTCGCTAAAGTTAGGAAGTGGTTAATTTATCAACAACTTAATGGTCTTACCGGAATAAGGTATCACAACATCCATGAAGACGTTGATACGTAGTGCCGTTCATTATCTATTAAAACAATTAAAAATTTAGTAGAACATTTATGCAATAGAAGTTGCACCTTACAAATTTTCCAAGTATCGAGAATCCGTTTTGTCCTGATGTGTTTTGCTTGATGTGCATAGTTCAATAAGCCGGATTTGGTTGCACTTTTTTCTCTAGCCGTTTCATATAATACTTCGAGGATAAAAGAATCAGGCAGCTTATAGCTTAATGTCTTACAGCGGTTCACCAACTTAGGCTACTGATAACACTCACATCTGGCACATAAATTTCGCGACATGAAATATTTTAAGGAAGAGAAAAAAAGGATCTGTTACGAGGACGTTATGATCTGAAAAATGACATGGTATCCCAATAGAAATGAATTCATATAGACTTAAAAGTAAACAGCCAACGATTTTATTTAGAGAATTTCCATGACAAGACATACGTTTAATAAACCTGTTAAGCCTTTTTGGACCCTTTAGAAATGATTCACAGAGCAAGTGTCATTTTTGACCTTCAAAGGATAGTGTAAGTTCCTTTATTAATTACTGACATAAATTTCATCTTTCTAACGACGTTTTTAATCATTCCTATAAGGTTGCAAGGCTAGTTAAGTTCGAAACGCAGATGTCGTAAGTTAAGGCATCAAATGTTACCAAGGAAGACTTCATTCTGAATTTCACTCAAGACATTTTTTAAGCTTTCCGGTTTACAATAAACTTATGAGTAAAATGACAAGGGGTTACAGACTGATGGTTAATCGAAAGTTGTATGAGATGTACTGTACACTTTTCCATAGATCGTAACAAAGCACATGCTTGCAATGTCACTTCCAGCCTTCACAAACTTTCCCACAATATTTCATCTAGCTACACTCTAAAAACTGTTGGATAAACTTTTAGCCAGGTTGGTTACCGTACGTATGCCTCCTGCTACACTGTTGGGTTAAAACTACCCACGTTGGTCAAAAGATGCCCTCGCTGGATAAGAAACTTTTCCAAGCAATGGGTATTTCTGTAACCAAAGTGGGTATTCTTTACCCAACAGTTTAAGAGGTTGCATACATGTAACTTCCTGGGTAACAGTTTAACCAACAGGTTTTAGACTGTAGAGGGAAAAAGTTGATCAATTCCTTGTTACAAATCGTAACTTGAATGATATCACACGCGTAATAATTTATCATTGAACGGTTATTAAAGTTTACCTTTCAAAATACCCTTGTTAGTTTTCTGTCTGCTGTGTGACAAAGTTGTGAAATACATTCCAAACAATTCAAGTTGTAAATACCCTATGACACTTTGAACACGCTTCCTATTCTGGGCGTTAATTTTTTTCCAAACTTATCTACGACGATGATGATGAGTTGACGGTGTAAAGGGGGCTAAAATATAAAATTTGTATGAATTGCTACAATTGTTTGAGGTCACTAGAAAGAAATACCATTTCATATAGTGCTCTTAAAGTCCAAGTATCATGGTTGAAGATAGGCCTTCAGAATGTTAAATGGGTCTAGTAAATAACGTCTGACACAATCATTTTAACAAAATGAAAATTTTGACTAATTTTTCCTGGTTTTTGGGTGAACATGGATTTTCAGCTTTGTCGTACTATGTCGTGCTTTTCCGGAAAAAAATCTGTGACATCATAAGTGGAGTAATTACACTAGCGCACGACCATGCGCATGTGCATGCGTACGCTGGTGCACATATACAAGCCAGCCGTCACCACCGGCCGGGAGTAACGGCAACTGCCCCTAGGGCAATTGTACGGAGTGGTCATTTTTCACGTTTTTTGCAGTCATAAAATTTCACCTTGAGCATAATCTCATTGCATTTTGGGATTAAGAATCTACTATGCTCACTGCATAAGCTGCAAGATTGCACAAGTAACGCCTAGCATTCAATTTCAGCGAAGTATGTTCCAACAGTAAAATACAAACGTTCCTCTGTGATCGAACGTTCTGTTTACAATGAATAGGCTACGTTGTGCCATTTGTACAACACTAAGCCTAACGTTAGGCCTACCCTTATGCCTTTCAGCATGAACTGCTTGGAAGATAACCCTACCTTTCTAGAGTATTCTCTTTCGCCTAACAATCACCTGTATACTTACTTTGCTTGTACAAATCTCCACAGATAACTACCCATTTATATCCAACAAATAATATATCCAGCACTGGCGCCAGTTTTTCAAAATCCTTCGATACTTTTCCTTACGTTATAACGGCACAGTTCCAGCTCTACCTTGAGTACGTGCATACCTACGTACGTAAGTACATACGAAATGTAGTAACAGTGGTGTACCATGTGCGCGGCGTACGTACGTAGCAAGCTATGCACTGTAAGCCTGACTTGGCCAATCAGAACCCTCATAAGAAATACACACTAGTGAAAATGTGTGTGACAAGTTTGAAAGCAAACTTGTGATTTGTAGAGATATCCTGCTATGCTATACTGTTTGTTTTCCACTCTCAAGCAAGTAGTAATTTGGCCACTAATAATTCTAGCAATAGTTTACGGCTTCTTACGACAGAAAGTTTATTTTGTCTGACTATTGCATGTGAACACTGAGTATTCACGTTCTCATAGATATAAAAAACCTGTCTATGAAAACGTGGGATTCTGAAGCCATTAAGTGGATTAAAACACTATGAAAAACTGGCTACTCTCACTCCTTTAATGCGGTCCCGGGTTTTGTTTTGTGCTTTGTGGTCCGTTCGAGTCCGTTTCCAAGCGCGTAAAAAGTACACTGTTTAATGCGTTGTACTGTTGTACATGGACTTCTTATAATAACAGATCCGTGGCGTTGTACTGCTGTGTACTGTCCGTGAGAAGCAACCGTCCACAACTCCACTTATGACGTCATAGGTAGTTCGGCAATTCGGAGCTCTTCTGAACTGATCGCTAAATATCCTACCCCTTTTCGGTATCTACGGGAAAATTTGGCTTTTTCTTCAATTTTCCGTGTAATTATTGTGGGGGGATTTTTTAACCGCCAATGAAGTGGAAATATGAGCCTTTTTAACCATTACTGGGTGATAAGCTTAGCTGTAATACTTGATCTTTATATAACTCTGGTGCGGCTGCGAGCTCCATGTCGACTGCATCGGTTTAGTGTAGAAGGAAGGGTTTAGTTTAAGCAGGGAGTTGTTACGAATGACGTTCAAACACCTAACCCATCAGCCCTTTTTGAGATTCTCATTAACAGGTCCTTTAGTTTCTCTTCTAGATTTGTTTGACCTAATCTGGCATTTTGGAGTCGCAACAATGGTTGATTTCGTCCACTAACACAGACGCTGAGATGAGAATTGAAGAGCCCAATCCCAAAGCTACTAAAATGTGGTATTGCGTTACAACGAAGTTTGTCACTACCACAGGCACAGATATAGAAGTTTTCAGTGGGTAGGGGCAAGGGATAATCTCAAGGGCATCAAATGTCTGTCTGCAGGATAGGACTGATTTATCAATGCTTCGTAATCAGCTAAAGAGAACTGTTTTCCTTGAAATGTGTTGATCTTTCAAAACTAGTGGAAACCGTAAAAAATTGGAACCCCTTCTCCACAAGTTGCAAACGTTGCTCTTAAGTCCATGCAGAATGGCATAAATGTAACACATTGACTGTAAAATAAAGAAAAATAGAAAAGGATTAAACTCTAGGTTAAGGAATTAAAATCAGGTAGTTTGTGAAAGAGTTTTGATACAAAACAACTAAAATTCGTCATTCATTCACCATTTCAGGCTTTTCTTCCCATCCTCTGCAGAAATCTGTTTGCACTCGCCCTCATGCAATCCGTACTGAGGTCAGTGTTTGTCACTTCTTTACCTTTGGCAAAAATTGCAAAATAGGGGCATGGTCAAAGTAATCCACACGATAACATGTATTCATAGCAGCCTGGCATATTTGATCACCCTAAAATGGCTGTATGGCAAAATTTTTGGCATCTCACAGTCCCCTAGAGTGCAGGACATTTCACTCTATAACGCAAACTCAGTTTTGTTCACACAGTTCCATGAAGCAAGCCTCCCCCACCATTGCCTAGCCATTCGACTGTTTTCGCACATTGTAACCATCCGTATCTTTGTGAAACACCACAATGTATTAAAATGGAGATGGTTTCAAGTAAAAGAGCCACTCAACACCTGCTTAAAGATATAATTTGGATACGTTTTAGACAATTTTGTTACCATTTTTATCTTTTCTTTCTCCTTTCATCTTCGTTTTCTTACCCCTTCCAATTTTCTTTTACGGCGAAGGTAGGGTGTTGGGGCCCCCTAACCCACGCCTGATTAGAAAATAGTTTAGATAGATTGGTCAGGCAACTTTAATTTGTTTTTAATGATGCTTCGAAATTTTCCTTCACTTAATGTATAATTTCTAGTGTAGGAAACCGTATAACATTTAAAGCTTTTAAAGGATTAATTATCAAGGAAGGAACCTCCCGGTGGAGAGACAATGTTATTGAAGTGATATTACCTGTTTACAGAAAGGGAAATACATAACACTGCCTTGTCCAAAGTGTTGGAATAACGTTTAAGCAGTCCATCCGAACGAAAAAGATAAATAAAGATCCCTCACAGAAGTAGTTGGTCCAAATATTGTTTCAATTATCATCAAAATAACGACAAAAAATATGAAAATCGAAAATGATTCCACACAATCTTTATTCCACTCAATCCCACCCCTGGATAAACAAACCAATGGGAGTGCTCTAATATATGGATATGCAAAAGGCAGCACAACGAAAGGTGCCCACGTATATGCCAGCGAACGAACACTGAGCACATGATATTCACGCTATAGCCTAAGTACTAGAAAACTGACTGTAGGCCTATAGTACCATGGAGCTGAGATCCGAAAGGTTTTATTGGCTTCATGATAGTAAATCGAAAGGAGAAATTTCTGTTGAAGTTCACCCGACCAATTTCGGAACAAACTACTGGCTGGAGTCTGACATCTGAGATGCTTATACTCCATCGAAAGGTCATACCATGGAGCTACTACTACCTGGACATTCTTTCCCTGTTACGTTTCCCACCTAAAATGTACACAGTTGTCTTGATTCAACCAGGGAGTTCTGAAACAACAGACACAAATTCTTTTACATGTTGGAAACCCTTGGAGAAACCATCTGCAACAATCGAAGTTGACCGAGAGAAATAACACATTGCTCACAGAGGAAATCGAATAGAGCCATACGATTTTACGACTATTGTCATACTTCAGGTTAGTGCCCTTGT
Source organism: Holothuria leucospilota (assembly GCA_029531755.1). NCBI lineage: Eukaryota > Metazoa > Echinodermata > Holothuroidea > Aspidochirotida > Holothuriidae > Holothuria > Holothuria leucospilota. The sequence continues at coordinate 49,834,968 of CM055972.1, forward strand.
ACAAACTCACACATTTTTGGTCGATTAGTGCAGGGAGTTGCTAGCAAATCCCTCATTAGTGTATCGTTGTCCAGTTTACATAGATTATGTGATATGTAGACCCAGTCTACCTCTCAAGGACAAATACTTGGGATGCGGGGAAGTAAGCAAGTGTATTTGAGGTGTAACTGGTTACCGTTACAAGCGTTAGTATGCAAGTGTCTTCTTGAATACAGTTAGGGTGAAACTCACTAACACGGGTATTATGATTAAAACATGTGCTTTTGTTTCAAAACCTCAAGTGTGCTGTGCAGTATACAACCTTCAAAATCACTCTATTCCCAGCTAATGCATGAATAACCGATGGAATATAAGCCCATGTACAGTACTTCGGTACACACAGCTGAGTGATCATTGAATATTCATATAGTGTTGTGGTAGGCGTGGTTTGAGCTGTTTGTAATGAGTACGGTTTTTTTTTTCAAAGTAGCCTGCAGATTTTGACTGTTTTCGCACTGTTTCTTTAGTGCCATCCACACTACCATTTTCAGTCACTACGTAAACAACTGCATCCATGAATTGTATAGTTAGTGTATTGACAAATAAAGAAAAACATTAGGCCGTATGTATTTCCCTTTTCTTGAACAGGTAATATCACTTTATTTGTTATATTATTATATTCTTAGCAGGACCAAAGTCTTAACTACAGCTTTAAGATGTTTTCTTTTATTTTTCCCTTAGAGACTAAGGGTTCCACAGTAATGGCGCCATTTTTGATAAACGTAACGTGGGCTAGTAAATGTCACAGCTATTTGTTGCTGAGGTAAAAATTTCATCACCCATATTTGCAAAACTAGTTGACGTCAGTGTGATTTTTTGAGCCGGTACTGTGGTGAACTGGTAATATCTGCATGATGGCAGGTGATTAAATTTTATTACTGATTTCATCAGATTGGATATCAATAAATACTGGACTTAATTTAACAGTTTAAAATGTCAATGCAGACAGTACAGAGTTATTAGCCTTAGGATGGTACATAACCATAAGGAGCCTAATAAAAGCTGCAAGTATGCATCAGAGAAAACCTTATCAACAAGACGAATCATAACATTCGTTTTATAATTCCGTAGAAAAGAAAATAGTATTGTCAAGTTTTTTCAGTCTAGGTGGAGATGGGCGGATCTGGGCACCAACAAGATGACAGACTCTGACATGTACTACCAATAGTACATGAAATATACTGTAAATTATTTTTTAAATTGTGACCTCTAAAAACCTCAAATGACCTTTGGATTTCTTCAGCTTAATGTGGAACATCTCAATGCAAATTATGAGACTCCTAAAACTTATCTTACATGTGCTATCATGTTTATGAGGGTTTGCAATTGGTCCTATGGTGACCATAGACAATGTTTAATCGTTTCATATGTGACGGAGATGTCGACAAATTACGTGTTTGCGATGGAGTTCACGTCAGCCAGTTAAGTAGCGATAAGGTCATGGCAAAATTCACCAATATGGGACCCGCTCTTTTCCATAAAAAACAGACGATTGTCAGAAGAAAACATAACTAAAGAATATGGTAGTGTCCCTAAGGAGTCGACCGTTCCAACTAAAATAAAAACGTCACATGTTAACTTGAATGATCACTACCCAATTTTTTTACTATGGATATGTTATACTAGCCAGTAGTCATTAACTGTGTGTGACACATCACAAAACGATTAAATGTAGGTATTTAAATGTGATAGGTATCACTTCAATTATTGAAAATTTGAGAAATTGCAAATGGAAATCAAGTTCTGGAGAGGACAACTTAAATAAGCTTCTTGTCATATGAAACTCGATTTAACAAAATGACTTTAGTCAAACACGCTCAAAAAAAAAAAAAAAATGGAAAAGGTAAAATATGACTTTCACTCGTGCTGGTTCAATAGTGATATTCAAGAAACAAGGAAAATAACAGATGAAACGAAAAAAAATGAAGAACATATTTGTCGGGTTCGGATGAGCAAGGTCACCTCGTTTACTGGAAGAACCAATCAACAATATTTCAAGGAAGAAGTAAATTCAAACAAAGGAAGTTCAAAGGCATTGCGGATTTTTCCTAGAAATGTACAGCCAAATTGACCTGCACAAAGTAATAAAAAGCAAAGAATTCATTAGTACTAGCTCTCTTGATGGTAGGGAGTAAGTATAAATGCTGTCGAAAAGCCGTTAAGTTATTGTGATTTATTGCTTACTTTTCTTCTATCATTGTAATGTTTTGGGGGCTTGAATTTGACAAAATTTAGATCGAGAAAGGTGTTATTTTTCCATACATTCTGCTTTTTTCAATAATAACATTGACAAATATGTTCGTTTGAAGAAACCGCTGTGTCAGAATATACCCAGTACCAGTCAACCTTGAGAAGTCCATAAAATGAAGAATTAGTAAAAAGGCATGTTTACTAACTCGTTGCCATACTTTCTCTATTCAATGCTACCTCTTACGACCGTCAGTTCTGTTGGATTATCTTGACCGGCATGAAGTACCTCAAATACAGAAACTGCTATGAACCATTAAACCCGCTCATGAATACACATCTTGAGATGGGTAACTTTAAGGGATGTCATACTAAGCATGTTAATACTCATTAAGGCGTTGATGATCCGTATTGTTTTTGTAGAGGTTAAGGGTCATTTCTGAGGCACGTGAATTCAAAGTGAGAGATCGTTGTAAACACAATATCTCATGAAGGGAAATTTCAATGAATCTTACACTTGTCATGTATGTGCCAGATGTTAATTGAAAATTTCTCTTGAGTTTGGTGGTGGTCAAAAGGCATTTGGGGTCACCACAGGTCACACGGTGTTAACTTTGAAAACTAAATGTAATCACTATATCTCAAGATGAGTTACTTTTTGTAAGTTAGCATTATTTTGGCACGTTGATACTCTTTATTAAGAATATGATCGCTTTTGTTGTTGGTGCAGGTCAAAGATCATCTCAGATCGTGGGAGGTAAAACTTCACAGATTTTGTGAACATGGTATATGAAAAGGAAAATGAGGTCTGACTTTTTTAAGGTCACTTGAGATCACTATAGGCCAAACTGTGAAAACTTTGTAAACACGATATCATAAGAACGGGAGTTTTGATAAATCTCTTACTTGCCATGTGGGTGCTCAATTTAAGTACATGCTCACTACACTACTTTGTAGAGGTAAAGGTCATTTGGGTCACTGGAGATGAAAACCATGTTAACATGATAACTCAAGAAAAATAAGGTGTATGAATTTCAAAGTCTAAAACATTTGGGTGCCACATAATGAACGTGCGATCTGTGTCGCTTTAATTGAAGACTAGGGTCATTTAAAGTCACTAGACATTAGGCTGTGTAAACGTAGTAAACAAAATTTGTGAAGTTTGAAACATGTTTGGTTCCTATACATTGCATGCAACATGCAAAGTTAAAGCCTATAGCTTATATATGATCATGTTTACATGATATCAATGTATTTAATCTATGCCTTAATTTAAGAAAAGTACTTCACAATGAAATGTTCAACTTGAAACCACTGTCCTTACTTATAACCAAGAGGCAAGCAATCACTAGGCTTTTTGGCTTTCTGGTCAATGTGTTTTACATGACTACATATGTTTTACCAATACTAGAAAATTGTAGTTATTAATAGGTAACATGTAGTTACAAGTTACATTGATCTTTGACGGCATTAACGAATGCAAAACAAAAGCTGTTAAGTGCTGGTTAGACTCTAAGGTCTCATAACATGTAGTCATGTGACCTACTTTGAAACTGGAATGCCTTGATAATGGAAATTCGTAAGAGGAGACTGGTAATGGCTTATAAGTCTCTTGAAGAGCTTATTCTATGGATATGAAAGAAATATGCAATAGAAATATCCATTCTCACTATCTACAGATAACAATTATCTTCTGGTGGTAAAACGGATTACCATAGTAAAAATTTCAAATGTAGCTGCTGAAAAACGGATTGAATTGTCAAAAAAGCTAAGAACTGAAAGTCTTGTATCTTGTTTAAATGTCATAATACATACAAACCTCTTATCGACTACATAATTTTGGTTGAATGACCTTAGGAATTTTAAGTGATTATTATGACTTTTTAAGGGTACTGTATATCGACTCTTAAAGGTTGCTCTGAAATTTTTGTTCTGATAATCTATTTAAAGTTATCACTTTTTTCAAAGTTTTGACTGTATTTTAAAATATTGTAACAATGCTTATGGTATTACATTTAATTATTTCATGCTTTGTTTAGATGTTTGGTTTGTTGTTATCAATTTCCGGTTAATTTCATATTTCCGTCATGTTTTAAATTTCATCTTACTCTTCTTTTGGTTTTCATCCTGTTTTTGCTTTGTTCGTATGATGTTGCATTCAATTCCTTGATCATGTTTCTCTGCTTTGACTGTTGTTTCTTATATTCTACACTTTATTGCGTGTATTTGAGGGCTTATGGAACGATAAACAACTTCTTTTCCCTCCTTCTAATGATAATAAATAAAAATAAGCAAACAATCGGAAACTAGAGGGGTACTAGTTACGCTCACCGTGATGAGAGGATGGGGAATTTACGCAATACGTTCATCAATGGAAATACCTTTGAAAGGTAGGTCGGTTCTCTGCTAATTAATCGAAGCTATGAACTTCGATTGTAGGAATCGCTTAAACTGTCAAGTGGTTTTGCATCCTGTATTGTGATTCGCCGTTTAAATTTGTTCAGTTCGCCAGATCAGATACGTATGGATCTCAACACGATTATTCGGAGCATACTCGTGCAATTCATCCACCATGCAGATATTTTACTGTATCAGGGCCCGGAACTGTTTATTATTTCCCCAATTTCACCTATTTAACAGCGTTCCAATATTAAAAATAGGCCAATTTTGGGTAGGAACAAATCTTGAGTCCGCACGAATGATAACCTGTTGCTTATTTTAATTGCCCCACTAGACACTTGTCAACTTTAGACAATATGAGTGTCATCCAATTTGAGTGTCATCCAAATCAAAAGCAGCCTTGCAGGCTACCTCCGGTTTCGGATCAGCGACAAAAATAATTGAATATATCCCAATGTTCAACGAGCAGATCTGTTGCACAAATTTGTTTGAATGTCTAAGCTTCAGCTGCACATAAGCAAAGGCCCAAAACTGCAGTAGAAATGTCATACGTAATCCATTGCGGCTTGAAAAGTTGTTTCTTGCTTTTAAACTTGTTCAGAAAGTTTGGAAAAACACTGTTGCTCGTAGAAGTAAACATGACGGGCGAGTCTGTGACAGAAAGGAAGAAGCGTAGTTGTGTGATGTGTCTGGCATTCCACTCTTTTTCAGGCAGTTGTCCTCGCAGTTGTCCCTGCTCATTTCGGACCTTCTTGTATACTTAAGAAATCAGTAATATTTATTTAAACAAGAAATCAGTTGGTGCACATATCTGAGCTCTAGTATCTTCGTTTAATACCATCTTCAATGAATTCGATGTTTACTTGCTAGCAAGTACAGACCTGTTCTGTTTAAATTTGAAGGTAAACTCTCTTTACACAATATGCCAGGCTATGAGTAATGTAACGCAAGTTTAAAGGGCAGTTAAATACAATATCTTGAAACGATCATGGTGGGTTTACGTTGAATTTTACCCACTAGAGTAGCATAAGCTCACCGGTACTTTTCAGGAATATTTCTCCTTTATATAGCACCACTGAGCTATTTAAGAATTTCAGCTTGATTTCATGAATAGTCTGATAACTTCTGAAGGGTGACCAGCTGAACCCGACGTTTTTTTTTTATTACACACGGAAATATGCATAGAAGCAATTCTTCCAACACTGACTTCCACACCCACAATTTCTTACCCAAACCTACTTCATTTTAGCTTTCTTTTGGTGTAAGAATGGTACTTGCAGCTTTAAATAGCACGTTAATTAAAATGAACGTCTTTTACCCAAACGAATTTGAATTCTACTTCCTCTTGATCAGATTTGTTTATTGGCTTTACTAAATCTATATGAGAATCTGCGTTTGCTACCCATCCTAGGCAGGCGCCCTTTTTAGGCTTACCATGGAGATACTACGAATAGTTTCATGGGCTTGCGTTCAGTTGGGAGGAGCTTTTAAACTGCAGATACACGGATCATACTAAATGGTAACTTTACGATCCCCCCTTAGAAAGCAAGACTGGAAGAATGTGAAGTTTGGGGAGTTACTCCTTGTAAAGTCACGACGACGTTTCAGTAAATTGTTCAACTTACAAACGCAGCTTTCCTTAGCAACACGAATTCCTTAAATCAGCAACGTACTTGAGTGATCTGAACTAAATGAGGAATCAAGCTACACATTTGTAATAAAATTTGTTAAAATGACAGGAAAGAAAGAGTCTAGTGAAGAGGTCATGGAATCAAAAATTCAAAAGCTCTGGATGGGATGGGTGTGAGTCACAATGTTGAAACAAACTCATCAGTTTCTACATAAACATTAAGTTTAGTTTAAACTAGTTTACATGGTCATTTACACTAGCAAATTTATTGTCACAACAGTTATCTAAGAATAAAGGTCTGGTCGTACAAGAACCGCAACTTCCTTGGTATGAGGAGGACTACATAAAAGCAGATTGTTCTCCTACTTCATTTTTATTTGATCTGTAATTAAATAAATGATATGCTACATAGAGATGGGGGAATTACTAAATGTTGTTTATAGCTTTCGCCTTTTTGTTATCACGCGAATCCAGTACCTTGTATTATACGTTGAGGATTTTTTTTTTTGGGGGGGGGGGGATTTATGCTGCCTAATGAAAGGTGAAAATAAAGCACGATTACGTTATAATTCTGTAAATGTAACACACTTCTCCTAAAATGTACTAAGATCTCAAAAGTTTCTGCGAGTTGACAAAACAACCAAGGTGATGATGTTTAAATGTGTGAGATGCTAAAAAAGAAACATCATTTCCAAAACCTTTCACTTCACTGGCATGTTTTACGTCATTGGAAGATCTCTGCATGGTGTACTATTCAGCACATCGCCCTGCTGTAGACTTGGGCGGGGTGAGTTTTGATTTCTCAAATTGGTTGAGTGTGCAAACATGGCACAATAGCCTGTGCCATCGTGGAGGGTGTAACACCCAATTGAGAGCGTTGGGTGGGAGACCCACCCCCAGGACTCTAGTAAGGAGTACAGGACAACGCCATGGCCGGGGGATCAGGGAAGAAGCTATGAGGTCCTTGAAATGAAGTGCTTAGAAATTGAAAGATGATGCTGTTCATGGTGACAACGACTGCATGCCTGATAGCCTATATTCAAAAATTAATAATTCAAGAGAGACCTGCTTTTCATGTTCGGTGATAATCAATGGGTATGCCATTATGTAAGAAATTCTGTAAAATACTACAGGAGTATTGAAATGCCTGTCGGGACTTACGGGTCTACGCCCAAGATAAAGCCGCACTAAATAGTGTAAAATATAAGTTCAAACTGTTTTAAATAAGCGTTTGGAGCATAATCGAACAAAACAATTTTAACTTCCACGGGCCTTTTTGAAATAGGTAAGAAGAAGTTGATAATTTAAGAATTTAATTGGTGCCATGTGAGAAGGTGAAGACAACAGTAATGGCAAGTTATGTTTCCCAGAATAACTTCATGCACCAAGCATGTTTGTGCTATGAATTTTGTGTGATCCAGGAACTAATGGTAACAGCACAACGGTCCAGTCACAGTGTCGTACTGCATGTAAAGTTTCTAGGGCAGCTTATTTAACACCCATATGTTGTAAGGAAGAGGTGAATGTTAGCTACAGATTTTAGACCCATGACGACACCATTGTACATTAATGTACTACAAGATAGCAATATGGTTGTTGCAGAATTTGACTCAGTGGAACTTGTTCATTTGCTGCACTCACACAAATTTTTTCAGCTAAGAATAATACTATAGTCGGACTCACATCTGCAAATACCCAGAGATGAATAGTATTTTCATGCAACCCGCGTGTCAAGAAAACACATTGCTTTCAGAGTAGTGTACAGGGAAGGGAAACCGGATTTAAAATGCATATCATGGAAGATAAAGTCAATGGCACGAACGCATTGAATTGCTTCAAACATACATACTGCTTATTATATCTATACCCAATACTTTTCACAGGTCTTAACTACGTATATCTGTGCAATTGTTAAATGCTCATCTTACACACGGTGCCACAGTTTCCAAAATGGCAGGAGAGTTTAAAAACGTTATTCAAGGATATGAAGGTAATGTGTAAATAAATTTTCAATCTCATTACTCTTAGCAATTTTCGCATGGCTTTATAAAACTAGATTTATATATTGGCATGGGGAATGGAGTAACTAAATGCTATAGAAGGTATAATGTTGTTGTACAAAACCTGGTTTTAATATGAGGAATAAGTTTCTTTCAGTCACAGCTGGCTTGATATTGCCATAATTTGCATTAATAAAATTGGTCTTTATTATTCAAATTTAGTTTGATATACTCACATCAGACTTGATGTAACTACCTAAACTCTGCTTGAGTTAACTATAGAAACATGCTTTGCTGATCTGTTATCAAGCTATTAATCATGGAGGAAGTCTGACATCTCTGACACGCCCCCCATTTAAGTATCTAGACGGGACCAAGAGCAACGGAAAACTACATGCGAATTGACATTGTCGTATGAAAGATGAGATTTAAAATTTCTTTCCACTCATAATTTCTTGATATAACCTTGTCCAAGTTTGTCTGTGTTTCTCACGTTGGTTTAAATCAAGTTATATTCCACTTGATATAGCCATATCATACTTAGTTTGTATGTCTGCCATGGATTTCAATTAAGTCATATCACTCCAACAAAACGTGATGGTACACCTGTTTTGAAGTTACAGTAAGTTGTATCGGAATGATGTAGCCCGTGGAAAGTGATGTTTATTGCTGACATGAGCTTTTAATTCCTTGCTAAATGCAGAAGGAACTCATGCAGTCTGTTCAGCAGAAAGACATAAACATCGGTCGGCCTTTTTCATAATCATACAATGCTGCATGTTTCTTTATTTCTATATATTTTTTATTGCGTATATTTTTTGCGTCGTCTTTTCAGATAATGTAAAGGTAATCGGATATTATTGTAGTACCTGTAAAAAGGACTGGGTCTTAGAGAATTGGAATGGAAACACTGTTCCAAACGATACGAAGAGAGCACTTCAATATTATCATCGATATGAAGGTGACTGTGTCGCTCATCAACAAGGTGACTGTGTCTGTCATTTTACACGCGAAGGTAATGAGCTTAACTTACGAAATGATATGTACGCATAAAGCATTCTTTGGCGTACTTAATAAACTGACTGTCAAATCAGACAATTCAAATGCATACTCTGCTCTGACGTTTTGGCACTAAACATTTTACTCCAACATTAGTCTGCTTATCATCATTGCCTTTTAATTAACACTACTTTTGCAATTGCATTGCTCTAAGCCCCACGTTAAAAGCAGCAAATCAAGCAATGACAAATCTACATACACCTCTTTCAATCTATTAACAGGTGTAAAACCACAAAGTCCAAAGGCTTAGTGATTCCTTGCCGAAAGGGGTGCTTTGTCACATTGAGGTTCATCCCTCAAATTTATACTTCTTTACTACATCATTTTACGATGTTTTCACAATTTGATCTCTACTTACTTCACCTTCAAACCCTAGCAAAATCGAATAACAAAACAATGAAAAACAAAATGTCTTAGAAGGGATTTAAACCAGGGCCGTCTGCTAGAGAAACCGCTCACTCATCCACTACACCATCAAATAAGTCGTTAAGCGAATGGTATTTCTAAGCATGCTCTAGTCACATCATCCTTTAAACGTGTTCATAATTAGGTTATCCTAATTCGACTTATTACTGTAACTGTTATGCCTGTGGAAAAATAAACGTTGTTTTCTATGACTTTATCTTTGGAATGATAAGGCCTTTGACCTCCAACAAACACATAGGGTTCCCTCTCTATTTTGGTAACACATCTATATACTAGGTATGAAAAGGATCAATCATTCCTGTTTTGAAGCATCGTGTTTTTCAAGGGTTTACGTTATTGACCTCTTGTGATCTCAAATGATCTATGACCAGAACTGAAAACAATAGGGTTTTTTTCTCCAAATATAATGGAAATTGTCCATCATTCTTATGTTGAGATATCATGTCGACAATCAATATTTTAGAATTTCGTATTGCCACCTCCGGTGACATCAAATAATCCTTGACCTCTACTAAATTCAATAGGACTCATTTTCTGACTGAAACGCATCTACAGGCCAATTATAAAAAGCACTTATGCTTCCTACCTAGCGATATCGAGTTTACAAGGTTTGACCTCACATGACCTTTGACTCTACAAAAAGTAATAGGGATGTTTGTTTAAATATGATAATTTTATATTCCAAGTATGAGAAGTATCCATCATTTTTTATCTTGATTTATCGTGCTTACAAACCAAGTGTCACAAACGCACATACCCATACACATACACAGAATCGCAAGCGTGATTGTATAGATACTTTTACCTTCGGCATGGAAGCCAATAAAGGTAATGATGTAGATTGTGTTAGGTACGGAATTCAATAATTAAAAATAAGGAAACAGGTAGGTAGATGGAGCAAATCTTTTGTCCGTTACGTTTTTCATCCCAGACATCTCAACGGAATTGCAGATGGTGAAATAAATTTAATGTCAATGCACGTTCGGTACAAATTTGTGTGTTGGAGTTTGGCTGGCAGTTTCGAACGGTATATTCGAAGGCATAGAAAGCAGGGGTAGGGCTGGGGGCTAGGAATAAAGCCTCTCAGTCAAAAATGTTGTGGGACGGAAGTACAAATATATATTATATATGTAAATAAATATATATATATATATATATGAGTATATAAATAACAATAGAAATCAACAAGAGAGCATATGGCATCCTTTACCTTAAAACAGCCTTCCTAGTGTTTTTCATTGTTTATAATCTATTTACTGTAATTAAATGCGCTTTGAAATAAGAATTGTAACGCTTGATATCAATTCTGAAAAAAAAATACATTTAAAGTTCCTGAAGTTATACCTGTTTATCACTTCAAATCCTGTTATCAGATGCGGATGATTTTGTCAAATACGTCTGCCAGGGTTGCAGAAAAGAGTGGAAGCTGGCGAAATTTAGAGGTGGCCTGGTTAGGGGTAAGTGAGCAAGGGTCAAAGACAGCTTTTAACAAGACTAGTTACCATTATGGGGGCGTTCTATGTAAAACTAAATTTTCAAAATTAAATTTGCTCCTTACACAACACAAAATATTTTATGTCTTCTAAGATATAGCAAAAAGCATATATCGATTTTTCGTTATGTTCTCCCTATGCTTACTCAAAGTTACTTAACGTTATAGGATCCCTGCATTAGTTTTGAACATTTTCTCGCCCACAGTTTTGGCCTTCACCATAGTGAATAAAGAGCAAAACAACTTGATCGCGGTTTAAAATTACGCTATTGAATTAGCTACAACAATTTGTAATTTCAAGTAAAAATATCCCAGATCTAGTATATGATAAACACAATAATGAAATAAATGTTGACTCATTAAGCAACATAATGCAATTAAAGGTGGCACTAATGAAATTAAAAATCACTTCTGAGATTCTTTTGAAGTCAAACTAATGAGATCAAAGGAAACGTAACGACATATTAAGTTTAATATTTACATTGAAGCTATTGGTACTAAAGGTAAAACGATGACTCTTTATGTCGAAATGATAAGATGAAAAGTAAAAGGGTATGACATTTAAAGTGTAAGAGTATTTATTTGAGATCAAAACAATGTAAAACTGTTAATATTTATTGTCAACAATATGACTTTTCTAAAGTCAAAATAATGGTATCAAAGACAAAGCCATGACATTAAAACTCATGATATTGACAATAAAAGTCAAAATATTAGGGTTAAAATTCATAATTTTGCATTTCGCAGTCAACAGTTAAATACCTGGCGCGCAAATAATGATTTGAACCCCAATGTTGTCTTAAACGATCTGCCCTTCCGTCGAAGTGCCACTTATGTACTTATTGTGTTTGCTGCTGCCTCAGATAACGCATGAATCGAATTTTGAAGTTGTGGCACAATTGGGCCAAATATTTGAAAAGAATTGATTTTCCGAGCAAAATACAATCATTTTTAAAAATCCAATAATTTGAAAATAAAATGTTTCCTGTAGTTTTTCTTAAGGGCCTGTCTTTGACCATAAATCACACCATGCAAAAAATTGTTTCCTATTATCTTATTCTTGTGAAAAGTTATTAGTCTGCAAAATGAATTAGATTTGGCCCCAATCGACAGCCATATATCTGAACTATAGTATTCCTTGCGGGGTGCTGCCAGTGTCAACAGGTATTACATTTGCCTTTTATTTTTACTTATGATGGATCAACAAGCAGCATTTAAAATGTTCCGCATCAATTCTCACATTCGTAAGAGTTTGAAGACACCACTTTAAAGTAAGTTGACGGCAGTCAGTGCCCTTAATTTTGAAATTTCATCCAATGGCCCCGTGAGTTGTTTTTCCTACTGCAAGTTTTTAAGCTAAGTACTAAACAAAAAGCAATTGTTCCCGTTTGTGCAGTATTAGTTTGACTTGACCACAAAATTCATTAATCGGAATGGAATCCTTTTTGAACCTAGTTCTTTACCAATCTTAAGGAATGAACTCAGTCGTGAAAGTGAGATAAATGATCAATCAACTCGGGTAAAAAGCAGGTCTATCAATGGTAACGAGTACTTGGCTATCCCTTGATATTCCAAAACACATAAACACGTCATTAATGTAAATGTAGAAATGTATAAAAAGGCAAACTTTTCCTTGATTAACATCATCTAAGTAGGAATTGTAAAACAATGATGCCGGTATTGCCATAACAAGAAACAATACATAAATGGACGGGAATGGTTATAAAGTTTGGTCAGTGGAAAGGCAGCGCGTAACTCTCAGGGGCTATACTACCTTGCTGCTGGCGTCACACTGTCCCGAATGGTTATACCACCAAAGTTGCCCAACGGTAAGTGTAACTATGCCAAGTAACAGAGATGAGTACGACGGAAGTGCACCGATAGGACGTTAAGACGTAAGACGTTAAGACGTTAAGCTGTAAGAATACAGCGTCTACAACATTGCATTCGATGTTGATTCTTACAAGACTAGCCTAACACTGCAAGTTCAGGAAATACCATTTTCAGCTGGAAAAAGTGGGTAAAAGGGGACACATTGGGGAGAGGTGCCTCCTCAAGTAGCGCACCACATATTACAAATCAAGAAAACGAAATTAATACAGCGATTTTTTTGCGTGTGCTCTATGTGAAGGTACAAGCGACACATTTGGCACAAATAACGCTTCCCGACAGGTGCTTGATCTTTTGGTACACTCTTAGCCAAGGTAATGCCATGTAATAACATCACACGCCAACCGTCGGCGCGCGAAGCGTGCAAAAGCTTTTGACAATTATGTTCTGTCCGTGGGAAAGAAATACTAACCTTTTGCTAATGCACAGCATGCATTTTTCTGAACCTTTATATGGAATACAAATAGCAATTCTACCCAAATACTGCAAGAAAACATGAAGACATGGAGACAAGCACATGAGCACTGCAAAATATGAGTGACCAATGTTACGAGGCCCTATCAAGAACACCACAAGGTCGCTATACATCCAGAAATTGAAATTCCAAGTCCGATCTTTCTAAGCAGTTCTACAAAGTTGTGCAATGGAACGTTCTACGTATATCTCAAGTTTCTTCACAAATGGAATTGGTTCGTTCAGGAGTCTATCTCTAGAATCTTCTTGTGAAATGGGCGAATCACTGGAGCTCTCTCAACGTTTTGTGCTAACCTGCAGAGTGTGGGAAATTGTTCTAGAATTCCCAACACGGTAATAAAATGTGCTGACAAAGGAGAGAGCAACAGATCCGACACAACAACAACAGAGAGACAGGGAAAGGATCAAAGAATAGATATGTTGATACAGATTGAACCTAAAGTTTGTCTTCCAATTGTCAATTCCTGGCGGCACTACTACATACTTTTAAAATTCTTCTTACTATGAAATTCCCGTTACGTTTCGTGACTTTTCACTGACAGCATCCTTAAGAGATATTCAGAGGTCCATTGTGTTTGTAAAATCCATCGTGATTAGAGTAATAATAACGAGAAGCTCATGCAATGAGATATGCGTTTAGTAAGTGGCGCTGCCAGGAGTATGTGATGGGGAGGGCACACAACAGAAGATTGTGCTGTAATCCCACCTCATATACCCTCACGAAGCCAGGGTAAATTTGTGCATATACGTACTTCAATGGGTTGCACCTACAGGGGATCCTTCCTTTTCCCCAACGTGCAGACGCCGTTTTGGGAAGGAGTCAAAGAGGAGGGGGTATTTTTCATTCGTTTAAGGTGGCTTAGATGCAAAATGGTGCTAATTTTGGCAACTTTTTGAACTGACATTTCATGAAAGATTCTCATGAATATATTAGTTTTGGTTGGGTGTAAGGAAGGGTGTGTTGTCTAAGTGGACGGGTGACGAATACCTCCCTTGAACATCGTTTATGTTAAGACATGAACAATTGGCCTAAAACCCTCACCGATGAATAGTGTTAATACGTTGGAGACGGTATTGATGATTAGCACAGCACTGAGGTGTTACAGGGAGCGCGCGAAACGCCTCGAAAATATTGAGAGTTGAGAAGGAAATTTTGATAGTTTTAGAACGACTTGGTATAGAACGATTAAACTTAATCCATCACCCAGTAGAAAACACACCTCACTCTATTCCCTGCAGAAATTAAGTTCAAATGCCTTTTCTCTCATGATGAAAACTGTTTGGAATTTTTAGGAAATCAATTGGGGGGGGGGGGCACGTTTCCTCATGACCTCACTGCCCACACAGGGCCGTCGCGACCGGGAGTGTGGGGGTGTCGGGTGTCTTACCCCCCCCCCCAAAGTTCATCAGAGCGACGATAGTCGGAAAATCTGAAATTCCAGTTGGAATTTTGGATATCTCAGTCTTGTACATTTTTCCGACTGAACCTAAGTCAATTTTGTATAAGTTATAAGGCTATATTTTTCCAACTAGGTCAAGTGAGAATAACACCAAACGTTATTTTCCTCACGTAAAATCGAATCAAAACTGTCCTTTTTTCGCAAATTCTTCTCAAACTATCAAAATTTGAAGCTCCGCGCGCTTCATATCTTACTTCGGTGTTGTTCTTACTATCAATATCTTCCGATAGCAACTTTCGGATACGCTCAACAGCACGTTGTAAGCTGTTTACAAATTACCAGGTAAAAGACTGGTTTTTTGAGTGGCATGTTGGTTTGTTGGGCAATTGAAAGTATCTCGATGCAGATTCTAAATGCAGGTTTTGTCATGGAAATCTTATTTAATGAAAATTTCGGCGCGCTTTGCGCGCATACGTAACGATTTGCAGTCAATCTCATGGACATTATTAAGGTAATTATACAAGGCACAGTTCTACGGGGGCTTTAGCCCCCAAATTTTTCCAAGCCGGAAAAATTGCGCAAAGTTTTACATAGACTAATATTGGTGAAGGCATAGATATACTCAGAAAATATTCTAAATGTCTATTTATCAGGCCCGTAGCCAGTAAGTTCTGGAACGGTTCTTTCTACAACTTCAAAAAATTTTCGCGCTCTAGGCGCGCTTTCATCTATAGTTCTATCTTGTGGTAACTACCCCACCCCGTTTCATTCATATTGGATTTATTCAGTGTTTCCGCAAATATTGTTCTTCCGTGTAGGCGTGATTCTAGAGAAACACGAAAATGCATCGTTGCGAAGTTCATTCCTCTTTTTCCTAACTTTTGGAGGATTTTTTCTTCAGCCTCGCCATCGTGGCAAACATATCGTGTGAGAAAAAGATTTTTCAGTTTCGTCGGGGAGCCTTAAGGGTAAGATAAAGAATGTAATCCCCGACGCCACCATGCCGTGGCCCCAACAAATTTCATCGTTTCGCCCAGATTCTTCAATAAAAACCCAAACATTTTCAACTTTCCTTAATGAAAACAAAAGTGTGAAATCTTTTTTCAATATCACTCCAAATTTTTCGGCCCGCTTCGGGCTCCTTATATTTCGAGTTCGGCAAACCATTGCATCTGTCGGGACTTAGAGTAGCTGGCCCCCAGTCAGGGCGCTTCGCCCCCATGTCGGCAAATCAAAGCACCACCCCTGGCTGAGCCTGCATTCAGGTTTTTCATTTTGGCATTGAAGTATACCCCCAACTTTCGTCGCGCTTCGCGCGCAATTGTCACAATCCACGTTGTATCACTTATGAACATTATAAGAACAAACGTACAAGTGAACTTTTATAGCATAAACTAGGTGTACATTCTGAAACGCGCTTGTTAGTCCTACACCCCTTTTGCTATACCTGTCTGGGAGGTCTAATATCACCCTTCTGCACCTACACTCTCCCTCCAGCCCATTCCCAATTGCTGGAAGCTGTTCGTCTGAATTTTCGTTCAAAATTATTAAAAATACGATAGATATAAAGTGTTTGGCGTCATACTCTATATTACTACTTTGATGTCAGGTGATAAGCATTATGTCATTGCCCCATTTTACATAATTTATCCAGAGCTTCCAGGAGGCCCTATACAGGTAAATGCCAGCCTTAGATGCCTTAGATGCCCGAACAGAAGGCAGTAAAGTAGTCAAAAAGGGGGGGCTTTAGGAGGTTTGTTGACAACGTATTCTTCTCTTAGAAAACATACTCTCTGCTTTCACCTAACCAATTCTTAGAATTGGACATGGACATTTTCCAGCCATATATGATCATTTCCAAAAGTATCCCAAAGATAGCACCATTTTACATCTAAGCAACCTTACCGTAACAAAAATTTCTCAAAGGGGAGGGGGACACCCCTCCCCTTAGACTCCTCCAGGACGGTACCTTATGTAGTGACAAAGGAAGGATTCCCACTGCTGTATACAAACGCAGGGCGCATGAAACCGAAGGTGCAATTTACGAGCCGCCACTCATTTGGAAAAAGAATCCAACCAGTCGGAAAAATTTGAATTCACTTAATTACGGACCTTTTCTAGCCACATATGTTCAGCTCCAAAAATATCCCAAAGATAGCACCATTTTGCATCTAAGCAACCTTAAATTAACTAAAACTTCTCAACCTCATTTTTAGTCAAGTTCAGCAGATAACTTTTAAACGGAGAAAGCAGAGGTAAACAAATTTATATAAATGAGAAGTTACTCTTCTTTTTTGTAAGATTTTGAGGCATGCAGTAAAACACAAGAAGCAAAAACTACGTAAAACAATCGTCTACACTAGAAAATGAGATTACGAAAATCATAACCGAAGTACATTGTCCATGCAGTTGGTTTCCCCTTGTTGCAAAAGACTGAGCAGTTTACAGACAATTCCAACAAATGTTGGCGACCAAGTTTCATAGCAGTATCCCTTATTACCCGAAACTGTAGTCTGAATTTCAGACTGGAGTATCATGTTTGAGTCGTGAAACATTAAGTAACAGAAAATGTTACGAAATAAGCAGTGCGCCTTAAACCTAGTCTACACGATAATACGTACATTTCTTCAAGAGCGTCATCATACATTTTATGGCAATCCTAGGTGTATGATAGTCTTAACTGCTTTCTCAACAAATCTGAACGTCTAACATATATGAATGTATTCAAAATTTTAGCTGCATGTTTCATCTTCCAAACAAGTGTTCAAACATTTGCATGGTGATGTTCATGGTAAAGCCCATGATCATGGAATATGAAGAGTCAATGATTCCCGAACGGATACACACGTACAGGCCAGCTGTTGTAAACTTACATTTTTTCATTTAAATATTTTGAGAGCCTAGGAAAACTTAAAAGGTATACTCAAGTGCGTATTCAGTTTGTTAATCCTATGCTTAGACATTTGTGTACTTCCTTTGCTTCAAATATTAAACTGAGGGTACCTTACCATCAGGCACATACCCAGGATTGCGTCATGAGGGGTTGGAATGCGACATGGGGGAGGGGTTTAATGGGAGGGTGTGTCCCCTTCCCCTTGGGAGAAAAACGGCTTTTTAAGGTCTCCAGATGCGAAATGATGCAATGTTTGTGTCTCAAACGCGATAAAGTTTATAGTGAGCATGTGGTTTTTGACATTAATTTTTTTTAAGCTTGGGCTATTAGGGAGGGTTCACCCTCCCGTGGCTTTTACGAATGAGCTTATCCAGTGCGTTCATATTTAGATTCTTGTCCGTCAACTATTTACCGTACAGAGTGGCTAAGTGATTGAAGTGCACTGTACACTCTTAAAAATTCTGGGCAAAACAGGTTGGGCAATCACAGCCTGGGTAAACGTTGGGTAAATTGTCGTAAAATGTTGGGCAAACACAACAATGACTGGGCACGTGGAACGTCATTGCCACTTAGTTGGGTAAATGTGCATGAAAGTTGCAAAGTGAGCATGCGCAGTAGCGCTGGTGATTCCGATCCTCGACTCGCTCAACCATGGCCGAAGAAAGCGTAATGTTGCGCCTAATTTCTTGGGGTTTGGATAGTCTCATTGACATTTTTTCAGGTAATCAAACTTGTATCTCTCAAGAGAAGTTTCAAATGTTTCTCTGTCGGTCATTTTTGTAGATATCATCGTATGTATTGTCAAAAAAAGAAATGTAAAGCTGATCAAGGAGCTGTTGCAGGCTGACACTAGGCTAGGCTACCGAACGCTAACGTAAGGCAGCAAAACTAACGTTACTGAACCTCAGGCTCTTGTGCATCTTGCGTAGTAGGCTAGTCTTACTCTAGACCGTTGTGTTGATGCCAATGAATACTGTAAGCAAATTAGGCCTACAGTATGTATATTCTTCAACGTTATATCCAATAATAGGCCTTAGCCAATAATTATTACGACGGGTAGATCTTGCCTAGGTGAAGCAAGTTGTGGATGATGTTTTGTTTTGACAGTGTTGACGCTAAATTTAGGCCTAGGCTAGGCTAACGGTAGTACTGTAGGCTAGTAGTAGCAGGTAATGTTAGCCTGTTGGACCTAGGCCTAACGTTAGAGGCTAACTTGTTAGGCCTAAAGTTAGGCGCGGCGTAATTAGGCCTAACTAAAAATAGGTGTTGGGCTAGGCCAAGTATTAATATGAAGCGTGGGCTTAGCCAGGCTATGCATAACTTAGCCAGAGTAAGCCTGGGCCTAGTTTTTCAATATATTTAATGTTTATATTGTTATCACACTGCAGCAACACACGACAAACAGGCTAAATAGAAAGATCTGTGAGGTTTAGCAGAATTTCGAAAATGAACTTAGTGTGACTGCAATGCCTGCATGCTTTCATCCATTAAGTTTAAGTTTTGAATAAGGCTATAGCCTAGGCCTAGCCTAGGACAGTTTGGTTACAATGGTGCCCAGTGTTCAAAACATGTTGACTTTAATCACTCCTAGTCTGATTGAAATACTAAAGATGGTCACTCTTCACCCCAAACTACAATTTTGGTAGGGGGTACCCAAATTCCGAATTGGTTTGGCTCTTTGATTGAAATCAAATTCAAAAGATGCAGAGGAGCTCACATTACACAGAATGAACAGGGAAGGTTTTGGTAACACATTAGGGCCTTGAATGAGTCACCAAGATATGCTCTGAAGCAATACAAAACAGCTGGGATTGTGTCTGCACACTGCAGTTTTAGACAGCAAAGAGAGACAGCCTGGGTGAAAGGGTTCTAAAATGAAGTAGGTTGGGAGAATTGGAACTGTCTGGGGTGAGAAAAAATTGCCTTTGAAGAAAATAAGAATTAGAGCAAACTGAGGAAAGTGAAATCCCCGGCCATCATCAAAACTTTCATATTTTTCAATCAAAATACCTAATGCATGCAGGTCTCCCATAGACATGCTGTACATATTTGCAACTTTTAATCTTCATATTAGTCCATGACTAAGTTTTCAATGGAAATTTTTTTCAGAATTTATTTAACTCATGTTTTAATGAAAATTAGTTTTAAACCCAAAAATTTAACAGTGCATGCTCATAAAGGTTTGAAAGGGGAGGGTATCCTCTTTGCTTGTTTTTTTTTTTTCTTTTCTGTTTGAAAATATGATCACTTGTTCTCACACTGTACAATTCTTTGACAGGGACCGTCTGGACTAGAAAAGTGAAAACTTCCTTCTGGTTCCTCTTCATTTCATGCAGTATATTTATGTAAATGATTGTATCGCATGGCATGTGCTTTTACTTGTTTGTAGCCTACTGATTTGTATTAGTAGTCTACAAAGAAGGAAATAAGCTGAAACGGGAACTGGTTCCCCTATATACCTATCTTAAAAATAAAGTAGTCTACTACTTATTTACTTTGTAGACCTGTATCCCAGGTAGCAACGTAACCTTGTCTTCCCAGAGTCTACTCAGGTGTGGTTACAGGTACACTTTACAGGCATGATAATGAGGGTGTATAAACTGTCTGTGATGAGAACAATTTTAGGACTATGTGTGATCTACACTAGGCTATAGTGCAATACTGTAGAACTTTACAATTTGTACACACTCAGAGCTCAGTCAGTGCTATAACATGATATAAGGATTACTTCTTAATCGCAACCAATAGAGTGCAAGGTAAAATATTGAATTTGCATCAAGTATGCAGTAAATGCATGAAATAGATGATCAATGGATCAAATATTAGTCCTATCTTTTAAGAAATATTGATTTTATCAATTTCTTTTATTTTCACAGAAAACAACATTGATGAAAGGGCCCTTAGGTTACTAGACAAAGAATCCATAAAAGAGCTGATCCCCCAGATAGGTCTTCGACTCCGCTTCATGCAACAATGGAAAAGTGAAGTAAGTTCTGAGGCAAACATTCAATATGTATAAATGTTTTAAGTGCCTCCGTGAAATAGATGGCTCTCTCAAACAATTTTGCCTACATCTTAAGCACAGGCATTGCATACATGAAGGAACCCATACAAAAATTATTTGCAACCAGAATGGATGTCAAAGTATGTTTTTGAGATTATCCAGTTTTAAAAGACACCTCAAAAGAAAACATGCAAATGTAGCAGAAGCTCAGAATGTTCAACATAAGCACACTCAGGAAAATAATGACATGTCACAGGAGTCTAATGACATGTCACAGGAGTCTTCTAATTCTGACAGAGAGGATGAAGACATGGAAACTGAAGGGAGAGTCAGAGAGGATGAAGCAACTTTTCAATCCTTTGAAGACATAAGAGAGTCCATTGTTGTGTTTGTAGCAAAGCTTAAATTGAATACTTCCATACCTGATTCATTTATTGACAGTGTTATCAAAGATGTTGCAGACATTACAAATTCTCTGATTGACACCTTTATCAACAATCTCTTAAATTTCAAAGAGCAAGCAAAAGATATTGGCATTATAGAACAACATTTTCTCCAGCAAATGCTCCAAAACCTACAAAAAATATTAATGCCCTTTGATGGTCTAATGACTGAGCATCAAAGGAAAGATTACTTTACAAAGCATGGAGCATTTGTACCACCAGAAGAAAAACTTTTGGGTCACACAATTGTTCCATCAGTCGATAGAGGAACTGGTCTAGCCCTCCAGGTACAGACAAAGGAAACATTTCAATATATACCTTTAAAGCATATCTTGAAGTTACACTTGGAACTCCCTGGGGTCATGACTGCTATTTTAAGAGAGGAAACAGCTGAAACAAATGTCCTTTCATCTTTCAGAGATGGCTCATTTTTCAAAAATAAGTGGAAAAATGATAAAGAGCCATCAGTACCCCTTGTACTTTATGCAGATGACTTTGAAACAGCAAATCCCTTAGGTTCACGGAAAGGCGTACATAAAGTGACAGGGATCTACATGACTATTTTGAGTCTTCCCATGAAATATCAAGGTCATTTAGAAAACATTCATGTTGTGGCTATTGCAAAAAGTAGATTAGTGACCAAGTATGGAATTGACAGCATTTTAAGAAATATTGTTGAAGATATGAATGCTTTGTTTCAGGAAGGGTTAGTGCTTGACTGCCCATGTTATCAGGGAAAGGTGTACCCCATGTTGTTCCAGTTTGTTGGTGATAACCTTGCTCTTAATCCTCTACTAGGATTTGCAGGTAGTTTTTCTGCAAATTATTACTGCAGATTCTGCAAGTCCCATAAAACTGTGTCACAAACTGCAATTGATGAAGATGAACCTCTGCTGAGGACTAAAGAAAATTTTGAGAAAGATTTGCAGACATCAAATCTATCAGAAACAGGGGTGTCTCATAACAGTATTCTTAACCATCTCAGTAATTACCACATTATTGACAATAAAGCAGTAGATATCATGCATGACTTGTTTGAAGGGGTCATTCCCAAGGAGATAAAACTTATCCTTGGTACTTTAATAGCACAAGGCTGTTTCACTCTGGATGATATTAACAATCGAATAGCATCATTTGACTATGGATTTATTGATAAAAAGAATCGACCGAGCCCTATCTTATCATCTGCCCTAAATAATCCAAGTGGAGCAAGTGGACAAAAAGCAGCTCAAATGATGACACTGTTTTTCAACATACCACTGATGTTAGGAGATAAAGTACCAAAGGAAAGCAATACATGGGAGGTTTTGCTTTTACTACTAGATGCAGTTAAGATCATTTGTTCTCCCTATGTGACTGAGGGTAGAACTCATTTCCTACAAAGTGTAATCAAAGACCACCACAGGCTTTATCTCTCTGAATATCCTCAGCAGCTCCTTACTCCAAAACAACATTTTATGGTACATTACCCGAAAATAATCAGGTTACTTGGACCTTTGTGTCAATATTCTACAATGCGTTTTGAAGGAAAACATAGGCCACTTAAAAACTATGCAAGAGTGTGCAACAATTTTCAGAACATCTCTCACACCTTGGCAAGAAAGCATCAGATGTGTCAAAGTTACAAACTTATAGCTAGAGGTCATTTGGAGGAGAAAGATTTTGAAGTGTACAGTCAGTCAATTGAACAGATTGCAAGCCTTCACTTGAGTGAAAGGGAAATCCAACATCTAGGTTTAGAAGATAGAGATACAGTTATAGTAAGCAGCTTTGTCGAAGTTTGTGGCTACCAGTTTCGACCAGGTTGTATGGTAGTTTTACAAGACACTGAAGAGGATGAATATCCAAACTTTGTGCAAATTGAAGTGGTCATTGTGTCAAATGGACATATTTTTTTCATTGTTCAACCATGGGAGACTATTGCTTTTGAAAGACACTACCATTCCTTTGCTGTAAAACCATCTTCTGCAGCAAGAAAGATTGTAGAGCCACATGACTTGCTAGATTTCCGGCCACTGAATGTTGCCCAATGCCACAATGCTGAAGAAGGAGTATTTTACATACCTACAAGAAATCAACTTCATTAATTGGAGAAATAAAGGTATAATATACGTGTTATTTCATTTCAGAGTTTGTGATGCTCTTACATCATTTTATTTGATACATGATCATTTTCACTCATAAATAACATTGTTCATCTCCTTTCACAGCTTGAAACTCATAGAAGAAAGAAAAACTGCATACTGGAAAATTCCATTATCTATTCTATCATTTATGAGATGTACATACATTTTTCTTTAAGTTAGAATTAATGTTAAAAAGTTTTATCTTTTTCTGTATTTCAGTTTGGAGGAGAAGAGTCAAAATCCTCCAGCAGATTTTCACCTGGACCTGTCTTTCTTCCAGGGTCTGATTCTGAGGAGAGTACAAGTGCAGAGCCCATGTCATCATCAGAGGAAAGCCCACCTCCAACTACAGCCAGTGCTAGTGTCCCTGCACTGAAACGAGAAAATTGTTTCTCATTTGTAAGTAGACTGTAGTAATTTTTAGTCTGAATGTATTGTAGTATCTTAGCTAAAGCAAACAAAGTTTCACAGTGTCATAGCCTTTCAAGTAAATCAAAAGTGACATACAAGGAAGGTAACCCTTGTGCAATGTTTTAGCAATTATCTTCTGAATTTTTTGTATCTGCTGCATGCACTTCTATGATATTTAAATTTGCATGCATCATTTAGACTGGTGTATGTTGGCATAGTTGAATTGTGTGGAAAATTTGGTTTTTGATGGAAGAAGATAAGGCATTTCTGGATAAGAACATACCTGGCATATAAAAGAAGATTAAATTGTCACTATGATAATGGAACAAATGTTGGCAAAATGCTGCTTTAGAGAAGTAAGACAAAGGGTTGTGTAGGCATGTTCAGTTGGGATGAAATAGAATGCATAATTAAAGTCACATGTTCCTTTTAATAAATCTTTCAGTGATTCATACATGACAGGAGAGACCAAAAGAAGCTATAGAATTTGAAAAGGCTGAAACTAAAAAATACAATTACAGTTAAATTGCAAAAACAAAATGAGAAAACTTAGAGTCTGGCCTCTTTATGTGAATCTCAGCTGCTGCTTTTGTTGATTCATTTCAGGATGCCCGTGCCATTCTTAGAAATCACCCATTGGGCCGTCAAGTCACAAAGGAAATCGATGAAAGAAAAGTTTGTACACCTGCAAATCGAAGGATCTTGGTGAATGCTTGTGTAGCCCACCTCATTGAATTGCATGGACCAAAGTAAGCCAAACTCATGTACCTGGTTTTTACTTTTGCAGAGAAAGTTCAACCTTCAGCCCCCATAGATACCAGTGTTACTTTGTGTAGAATATTCATAGACTGAAGAAATAACTTTCATGTCAAGTTTAAAACTGACATGTCCAGTGCCCACCCCCTTACCTTCTCTATCTCTCCTTTGACAAATTCACCCCATGTCATATCTGTTATCATTTACTATCTATTGAGATCAGGATTCCAATGGTATAACTTTTTAAAGCTGAACTATATTTATCTTCAAGATGAAGAACTTTTGAAATACGGTAACAAAGCAGAACAATTTTGGATACCATGACATGTACATATGACAAGTGTACAGTATCTTGGACACCTGGTTTCCATAATTCATACTGTAGGGAGTTGTCATTCAAAGACCAAGTGGGATTGTCTTGTTTTATGATGATATTCTAAACAGTAGCAACATACATTGGATGTTGATACAGTGGTACTAATAAGCAAAAAAGTTTTGATGAAATTCATTTTTATCTTATTACAGGCCAAATGCTGTACTGAAGGAAGCACTTGCACAGGCTATTGTGAATGCATTTCCATGCCTGAGAGATCCCAGAGGGAATGGATATGTAAGTCAAGTCCATTGTTTGCTGCATGTTTAATCAGATCTCATAATTAGGAGTTTTCCTCAGGGAATAATATAGTGTTCAAAATTTGCATAGCAATTTTGAGCTTTTTGGGCTTCTCTTCCACAAAATTTTTAAAATCCCTAGTGCTGTGTGTACAAAATCTGCTATAAAATTTTGTATTTGTGTAGCAATTTGTCCATTTTGTGTAGCAAATTGCGATGCCATACAAGATAAATTATTCCCTGTTCCTCTCTCAAATATTTTTTGGGACCAAATTGAGCTGCAACATAAAACATAAACTTTTGCCCATGTGCATGATATTCCTAGGTACAATATTAAGACTTGCAAATTGGTTAAAGTGGGGGAGAAATTTCGTGCTAATTCACTCCTGATAAAAATTTTGATTTTCTAACTTCACTTTTCTATTGTCTAGGTGAGGTTATCAAATTTCCAACTCCAACGCTAGAGTTCTATTATTATCACTTCACCGAGCTTCTATTCCACTTCGGTTGCAAAAAATTACATGGTACATCGGAGAGGATTGTAAACTTCCTCTGCATACTCAGTGTTGCAGCTAAGCTATGTTTCTTAAGCTGGATTAAATGTCTGTGCATGGGGTTTTATCGTCTGAGTATTGTCAAATTGTGTAATTGGGCAAGGAATTAACTGAGGGAAATATTTTTACCATCACCAAATCATCATGTTCATATTAAGTAGATAACCCCTTATTTATTTTGGTGGAAGTCAAAGATCAGTTTAGGTCACCAGAGGTCAGACAGTGGAAACTTTGATAAGAGCTGCTTGTAAACTCAACATTTCAATACACATGAAAGTTTGGACCTCATTTTTTGTGTGCAGATGCACTGTATTTAGGAGATGTTCACTGTTGATCTTGTGGAGTCATAACATTCTTTGAATTCACTGAAGGTCTTACTGGAAACCTTGTTCATTTAATGTCAAAAAAATCTCATATGAATCCCACCCTTACCATCACACATTGTTCCACTGAGTAGAATTACAGTATCTTTTTATCTTAGGTTTAAAGTTCAGAGACCAAAACGTGAAACTTAGAAAATGATGTCAAGTTTGGAACATTTTGGGATTTTACACTTGGCATGTTATGCTCAAGATTATTGAAAACCTAATTTATGATCATCATGGCATGATATGAATCTTTGATCAGTGCCCATGGACTTTTCACTTAGAAGAAGAGAAAGCCTGAAGAAAACCTCCACCATGGTATCGTGTCTATGGGATACTGTATCTAGGGATGACTTTCTGCAGATTTTTATATCACATAACAGGAAAATTTTATATCTCTCCAGGAAGCCTTTTACTCAAAAGGTGCTCACAAACGGCCAGCTTGTGGCTGGTTGGAAGATCATCTACGTTACATTAGGAAAAAAAGCAAGAACATTGCCAGTCAAGTGCCTTCAACACCAAATCAAACCGCGAACGAAGACTCAAAGGAGAACTCACAAGAACTAAAAGGTAGGCTCATGCTTCATTTCACGGAGACCAAAATAGGAGTTTGTCCTTGAAAACTCCAAACTGAAAAAATAGACATGGAAGGCACAAGTTTTAGAACATTTATGCATTGAGTATAGTATTATCTCTGTGTATAAGCAATTTCCATATTACACCAAAATTGGGAATCAAAAGAAATGTGGCAAAGTTCAAATCTTCAGTTTCCTTAAAAGACAGTCACTTAATAATAATTGTCATTCCAGTTTACACTTTCACCCTGGGCTACCAAAATTCTCAATTGGTACAGCTCTTTGATTGACATCAAATTCAAAAAATGCAGAGTAGTAGCTCATAGTACACAGCATGCACTGAGAGTATTCTGATTACTCATTGGGGCCTTGTATGCTCACCAGGATATGCCCTTAAGCAATAAACTAGAATTGTGTCTCTACAAGGATGAGTTTAAGAAAGATGTGGGAGGGGCTAAAAGTAAAAGTAAGAAGGTTGGAAGAATTGAAGGGGAGACGAATAACTGTCTTCAAATATCTGTTTGCTATGTGCACTTCCTTTACAAAACAAATGAGACTTCAAGATCCAGCTTAAGAACTTAACTGGGCTGAAAAAAGGATTTAAGCCAAATTTTAATATCTTTCACAAATGGAAGCTAGAAAAACTAAATCTAAGCAATTTGGTGAAAATTTAATTCAATTTCTAGGCATAATTCTTGAGAAATAAGCAAGAAAACAATTGTATTGTTTGTGACCCCAAATGAGCCAAGGGTAAGCCAGGTAAATATCACCTCCTCTTTTTGATGGGGCAACGGCTTGGCCCAGCTTTTTATGTGACCTTTAGGTGACCTTTTTTATTTGACCTTGAAGTTAATAGGGATAGAAATACCCAATGGAAAGTTTAAAGTTTGTAAAATTTACATGACTTCCATGCAGTCAAACTGGTAATAGACTAACAGGGATTGTGAAGAAGAAAGTTGGTTGTAAAGTTTAAAGAAAAAACAAAACATGGTTCAGCAATGTAATGTGATGTTATGTGTGCTTGTGTATAGTTCTCTTTGGATTCAAAATATGACAACTTTAATTGCTATTATCTTGTAAAGACAAATAGGATTTCAGTTCAGATTTCTGCAGAACGCCTGAAATAAGTACCCCTCTAACCCCAAAGTTAAAAATTGGTTTGAGCTTTTATCCTCCTTAGCAAAAGCAGTGTAGAAATATGTACTATATATAGTCTACATTGCAGCATTTAATATGCTACCCAGAAGTAAGAACTTTCCTTGCTTTAAGCAGTGCTTATATGGTATTCCAAGGATATTTCTTATTGAATGCTACTTTATGTTTGTTTTATTCAGGATGTGATGCTCAGTCTTCAGACAACTCATTGACAGAAAAGGTTAACTGGTTAAAAGAACACAATTCTCCAGAAGAAAATGTTAAACAAGCAATGAAGGAAACCGTATTTATAAGGGAAGCCTTCATAAAAGGAGACAAGAAGAACAACATCAGATCAATTTTGACTGAGTATCCAAGATTGCTTGACCCAGGGATGGTAATTATTTCAACAATATTTGTGCAGTCTTTTGTAAATGTATTTAAAACCACCCAGTCTTGCAAGTTGCCTATATTGCAGATTTGTATCCACTCATTATAAAGGGCAAGAGCAGTCACCCCAAACCTGTTTTGCAACAACAGCTGATTCTCGTTAATATCTCCTTATTTCTTTTCCATGTACCTTTCTTTATATTTCAGAACTAAGATATCCCATATCTAACACAACGCAGTGAGTTACACCCCATAAATTTCAACAAGCTGCAGTGAGAAAAATATTGTGACATGATTCTCAAGAGCCATTCATGGAATAGGATAGACTACTAGACTATTACAATTTGGGGGAACTGTTCCTTCCCTTTAAACAGACAGTAACAGTTTTGATTGAATTTTCTTTCAGATTGAACAAGATTTCGAAGCATTGATGCCCCAGGCAGCTACAAAGATGCAAGATAGGTGGGATGAGATGGCAGAAAATATTCTCCTTTACGCCAACAAGATGGATTGTCAGTGGGAAAAGGTTCTACCCGGAATACCTCATCAGAATCTTTCAGCAGGTGGGGAGCATTCTTTTCACAATTTAATAGTTTATTACTGTAACAGCACAGTAGGGGTATTATCATTCCTCCATATTGCCTTTAATATATGGGAAGGGACAATGCAGTCACCCCAAGTGGAATAAGAGTTCCCTGTTATCCTTATTCATGAATGTCTCTTTCAGACCTTTTGAAAAAATTTTTGTGACTAAATTGTCAAATTCGTGAAAAATAATTTTTGGTTGAAAGCATTATATTATTCAAACACGTCTTCTGAGGTACTTGCAGTGTAAGCCAAAGAAGAAAGATTTGCAAGAGGTTGCTGTTTTTTTAAGCAACTTTGGGGTAACTGTCTTTTGCATGAATGTTCTATTTAGTTGGAACAACACAAGTGATAATGTTTCCATGACCTGAGGGAATTGTTTGTAATGAATATGGTAAAATTTACACATCAATTTATAGGTCTGTTCAGACTTTCAATAAATGGGTAAATCATTGTGTTGAATTTTTGACGTAGACCTTTGTACATTTATGTCACTCAGCTATGGAGATGCTGAAGGTTTTTTGGTTTCGATGAAAAAGAAATCTATGCATTCATGATGGCGTGTGTGTGTATGTATGTGTGTATGTGCGTGTGTGTGTATGTGTGTGTGTTTGTGACACTTTGCTCGTTAACACGATATCTCAAGAAGGGAAACTGACAGTTCTCAAACTTAGTACATAGATGCCCCATATTGAGAGGAAGAACCCTATTGTTTTTGGTGGGGGTCAAAGGTCATCAGGGGTCAAACTCTGAAAATCTTGTTAACCCGATATCTCAAGGTAGGAAGCTTTCATGAACTTCATACTTTGTACATAGATGCATTATGGTAAGAGGGAGAACCCTATCGTTTTTGGTGGGGGTCAAAGGTCATCTGGGGTCACTGGGGGTCAAACTCTGAAAATCTCGTTAATGCGCTAGATAGGAAGCTTGGATGAATTTCATAGTTAGTATGTAGATGCGTTATGAAAAGAGGAAGAACCCTATCGTTTTTGGTGGGGGTTAAAGGTCACCAGGGGTCAAACTCTGAAATTTTTTTTAACACGACATCTCAAGGTAGGAAGCTTGGATGAATTTCCTGCGTAGTGTGTAGATGCGTTATGGTAAGAGGAAGAACCCTATTGTTTTGGTGGGGTCAGACTGAGGTCATCTGGGGTCACCAGGGATCAAACTCTGAAAATCTTGTTAACACAACATCATGAGGTAGGAAGCTTGGATGAATTTCATACTGAGTATGTCATTAATTTCATCGAAACCTCAATGCATTTTTGCATTCTGGTTTTTTTTTGTAACTTTGTAAGGAAAACCAAATATAAAAAAAATTCCAGGGACCTTTCTCTTTAATAAAATATCATGGTCAGGTCTGGAGGTTTATGCTTTAACATTGTCAAATCTATGTACTGTAATTTTTTTGCCACCTTCACAGATGAGAAAAAAAACTTGGCCTTCTACCTCCTCCCAGTTTTGTTCCGATTTAGAAGTGGAAAAAAGGAAAAGTGCACCCTGCTTGATGCAGTACATGCTTTTATTGATTTCCTACCGGTGAGTTGCAGATTTTCATAAATTTTCCTTTCTTTGAAAAAGTACTCCTCAGTGCTTAATGATGATGAGCCTTTAATTTTCAGAAAACAGAGCTACAAAACTCTAGGATGAACACAAATTGTAAGGTTATTATGTTAGTCTGATAAATTTAAAAAATCAATAATTTATTTCAATGTCCTGTGCAAAATAATAAAAGAGACTTTTGCTTTGTGCAGAGGTTTTGGATCTATAGTTACCCGCATTATTATCTTCATCGTAATTTCTCTTTTGCTTAGTTTCTTTTAAATTTCAGATTTTGTTTGTAGGTTATATAGACCATATACTACAGCAATTTTTGCTCTGGTAATTTCGTTGCAATCATACGTT
This sequence comes from Holothuria leucospilota, assembly GCA_029531755.1. Classification (NCBI taxonomy): domain Eukaryota; kingdom Metazoa; phylum Echinodermata; class Holothuroidea; order Aspidochirotida; family Holothuriidae; genus Holothuria; species Holothuria leucospilota. The sequence goes on from CM055972.1 coordinate 49,865,718, forward strand.
TGGAAATTTTTGATAAACCCGGATAATATTCATTGCAATGTTTGTTTACAAACTACAACTTCCTTTTCATAACCAGACCTTTTAAGAGGATTTTAATATTTTAAAGACAGCTACTCGTCGCCCCTAACTAAATTTTCGCTCAAGGATAGCAAAATTCTTAATTCGTTTTGCTCTTTGATTATACCAAATTAAAAAATTGCAGAGTAGTGTATATACAGTATGCACTGAGAGTGTTCAGAATACACTTTAGGGCCTTGTATTCTCACCAGACATGCCCTTCGGCAATAAATCTGGATGCATCAACACAAGGAGGAGTTTAAGACAGGCTGTAAGAGGTGCTAGAAGTATGTAGCTTGGGAGAGTTGGAACTGCCTGGTAATATGAGTAGCTGTCTTTAAATTCCTCAACATGTTTCTTTTCGGAAAACAAAAAAGTATTCACTTTTCTTTCACTTCAGGTTGTTACCAGCTTGGCCGAGTACTGCAAAAAAATTTCAAGCGAAGATCGGCCACAGCCCTTTGTTGTGGCACTTGGGACTGAACGCTGTGCACCAAAGCAAACATTCGTTATTATAGAAAGGAAGCCCATCCCCCAAAGCAGCTTGATGGTGGCTATCGACTTTTGCTTTAAGTCATATTATGTCTTAGATATTGAGTATCAACTTAAATGTAAAGGGGCATGGGAATTTATTCAAAGCGAAATATATGGACTTGGCATTGTAAGGGGAAGTGGTATCAGTTCTTTCCGGGCTTTTGTTGCTTCAAAGTAATGTGATTGGCAAAACCATTCTTTTGTTTTATCTGTTACAGTTAAAGTTTTGTCTTAGGTTTGAAGTATTTCTCAGACTCAATCAATTTTTATATACTGAGGTCAAATTGAGCTTACCAGTCTTGCCAAACTTCCTAGAAATTGAAGTTATCACATGCAAATTAGAAGTATACTCAAAGCAAGTATGTATATGGATGTCCTAGCCTTTATGGTTTGACATGTTGTATTTCTGTTGGCATTACTACTCAGTCATTGTTATGGTTGTTTTTTTTTTTTGCTCAAAACCTACAGAAGGGAGTAACATTTGATAAAGGAGTTAAAAACTAACAACGCTGGTCACCAGTGTAATGCATCGAATTGTACCTGCTTGGTTAAAGTTGTGTTTTGGCAAAGAATATGACAACTTCAACTGCTAATACCTCAAAAGCTAAACATGGGATTTGTGTATTTTTATTCTGACGTCTACAGTATGCCCCTCAGCATATAAAAATAAATTTGGGTTTAGGCTTGCTTTTTACAATATATACCTGAAACACATTTGGAAGGCAGTTGCGCAAGTGTGTACCATTTTTTTTTTGTTGAGTTTTTCTTGTTTTATAGGTGATTCATGTTACAAAGCTTAGACTCCATGTTGTTTTGTTGGAGTGTTCATTTTATATAAACCCCAATTCAATTTTTAACCAGATTGACAGATATTTTGGAGTTAAAGAGGGGTGCAGTGAATAGGGGCTTTTAAGCGGGACTGTTAATGTCATACTTGAGATAAACCTTTTAGTGTTTTGATAAGTTTAAAAGTTGTGCATTGTAGGAACTTAATACCAAAATTAGTTGTTTAATGTAATATCAGTTTGAAGACCTTTAGAGGTTGTGATTTTTGTTTAGCCAGCAAGTGAGAATTTTCTGAAAGACTTCAGCCAATGATCCTTGACGCTATCATGCTTTTTGGCCTTGGTAAGAGGATATAAACCAAAATAATATTCACTTTTTTTCAAAGGAAACCTATCCAACACTTTTAACTTCTAATCACACTTACAACTTCTAACCACAATTGCTGTGGACATTTGACTTGCATTGTCATGTTTTGAGTGTTTACCAAAGTAACTATGACACCAAAGCTCATAGAAAGTTTCCTACTGTGACATTGTTTTAACATTAAAAAGAGATACAGAAACAGTTCCCCAGGTGTATAAGCTGCAAAATGGGCAAAATTCTAAGTGTATAAGTAGTTCATCATTGCATTAGCAGAGGTCTGCTAAATTGAAATGAATGTGCCCAGTATTGAGTTTTAAGTTAAGGTATATAAAGTTGTTTTAATGTCTTGTTTTGTTGATGTTGTGACAAAATATTTTATGGGTAAAATAAGCCTTGTCATGAGTACTTAAAGGCCTTTTTAAAAATAAAATGCATGCTTAAAGTACTGTACTAAAAATCGTTGATCTCAGTGTACGTAGGTGTTTTTTGAAACCTTCCATACCTTTTAACGTTTTAGTTTCTTTCAACGTGATTGAGTTACCTTAGTGTTTATATCTAAAAATGGTTATGAAGAATAGATTCAGTCTAGAGATAGTTCGACATAAATACACACACTCATTATCAACACAGTTTCAAATTCTCTCAGAAAATTTACTTCCACCTGCCCTTTGGCCAACAAACTTCCTTGAAGTGTTATAGATTTTCCTCCAAAGATATTGCTGTAACAGTGCACTTAAAACGAGGCGATTGGAAACGCAGCACTATACTCTGAGCATATTTCTTGAATTTGAGAGTTAATTCTGTGCATTGTATTGTGATATACAAACAACCAATTAAAAGAGCTGGTGGAACAATTTGAATGTTTCCATACATGCCTTTTAAGTCAGTTTGAGTACTGTAGACAAACAATATGACTTCAGCCACTGCCAAAATGGTTGTAAGGGATAATTATAGTTTTGAATTTGCGAGTACTGTATTGTGTCCAGTTTATGATCAAAAGGATTTGGAAAAAGTTTCACATCAAGACAAAAAGATATGTCATTATATGACATGACAAAGTTTCTGTGAAAGTATGTTGTCAATAAAAAGATTGAAATTGAGGCAATTGCTTTTTTGTATTTTATGTCTCCATGATTTTGAAGAATCCATATGCCCAACATTTACCCAACAGTTGGGTCCATATACCACCACACCAACATCTGGGGAAATTTTGCCCACATGGTTGAGTAAATAATTTAACCAACAATTGTGTAAAAGATATTGCCCAACAAATGGGCAAATTAATATTGCCTCAAAAAAGGGCAAACTTTGCCAAGGAGTTGGGTAAACATACTTGCCCATTTGTTGGGCACACATTGCCCAGATGTTGGTGTGGTGGTATACGAGCCCAACGTTGGGTAAAAGTTGGGTAACATTTTGCCCAACATTTTTAAGAGTGTATCATCGCAATCACGACGGCCGAAAACTTGGCTACAATTTAACTATCATTACGTTCAGTCGGTTAACTTCACACATTTTAGGAAGGGCCGGAAATCATTGTTCTTGTTCAAATAACTGACAATTGAAGTACGCCTTTGGTTAAGGAAGTACATGACTACACGCCAACATTTAACGTCTTTTACACTACTTTCAACTTTTGTCATACTACTGAGATCCTCATGGGACAAGGGAGGATCCAGAGGGATCTCGGTTGCATGGAATACCTCTTCCCCGTCGAAAATTTACACCTTTTGTGCATTTAGGTGGGAAAATGTTTAAAACTTTCTGCGCCTTTGTTGTGTCATCCAGAATTTTTTACCAATTTGGTAATGTTAACTTCTTAAAAATGAAATTACTTAAATGCAACATTACCTACAAGCCATAAAGGTTTTTGGAAGGTTATTGAAGCAAAACTTACTTGGTAATTACGCCCTTCCTGACGTTCTACCCAAACTTTCCACATACTGTACTATTGTAAGATATTAGTAAGGCCAATCGCTCCTGCGAAGGCTTGATGTAAGCTCGGTAGAAGCAAGACCGAAGAATCACGGGATGCACAGAACATATGAGCTTTCAGTTTATTGGCGTTGATTTATTGATTCGTATTTGTCCAAAAGGATTACGTCATTTCGTTGGTGATGACAGAAATTATTACAGCACGTACAGAAATACAGGAATTGCAGGCCGGCCTTACAGATGATTAATATTTACAGAAATGACTACAAGCTTCTTAGAGGTCTGCTGCACGAGTGTCGTGGGATACAGGCTTCCGACGTAAGTTCAGGAAGTCTACTATAATGGAATAGCTTGCTGATTGGCTGAAAGTGCCATGCCATTAATAAACGACCAATCATAGAGGGGAAACCAGACAGACTAGGGATCGTGTGCATTGTCTCAAATTTATGGAAATGAGGTACTGTACCATAAGTCTGCAATCTTGGTGATAAACAACAAAATGGCGGTCAGTATCAATCTATACTGGGAAATACCTTTCTATACTACATGACACTACTTCCCTTCATGCTCCCACTTGTAGCAGCAAAAAAATGGATAGGCTGTATCCCTAATCAAAATCGGTGGGTGGGATGGCAAAAAGGATAGAATATTCTCTCTCCCATAGACCTGGCGGAAGAGAACGTTCTATTAAAGCATGGAAGAGGAAGAACTTTTTGGAGGAGGAACTTTGCCAAGTAAAATGAAATACAGCCACCCATCTCGTTTTAGCATAATCTGTGGTGCGACTCCGGCCCCCCACATGGCCCTACCCTCAACACATTTGGCTAAATAGTAGGACATGTAAAAGATGATAACACTGACATTTCAACTGATTTACACTTTCAAAAATATATTAAACAACTGGCAACGACCAGTCGGCCTGACGGTGTATCTGGTTGAGGGCGAATGGTCCCATAGTAATCTGATATTTTTGGAGTGCTTTACACACTGTGAATTTTCGTTTACGTCACTTTCTCTCAGAATTCTTTTTCATACAGGTTAAAACTACAAGCCCACGCCCCTCTCCCGCAAGTTAACTACAAACGCAGCCAATATGTACAATTTTGAAAAGCTCGATAATATAAAGCAACGCAGTTTTGTCTCATTGTACCCTAACACATGTTCTGTTTCAATGAAAGCTGAACAGAGCGGAGCTTCTCTTATTCTATCCTCCCTCGTTGTTCTCCTTTAGCTTCTGTTTGAAACTTCTAGGAACCACAATCGAGGTTAATACCCAGAAGATACTAAACTCATTGAACGAGCTCGGTTTTGTGTTCTTCTCTGACCTAGTAGTGAAGAGGGCACACCACTTTCAGGAATGGTCAAAACACTGAGAACCGAGAACTCCCCTCAATGGCAGTATTGGAAAAAGAAAAAAAAACACTGTAGTTCAACAAGGACAAGGTTAAGCAGGAACGAAGACCACTCAAAATCTCAAAATTTTATCAAAACGGCTTGGTAAACTACCGAGTAGAACGTTTTTTTTTTCTGTAGCTATGACAAAACACCTACCAATTTTACATTTAATTCCATTATATAAGACCCACAAATTTGTAAAAGCATTCGCCCCTGACAATGTACACAAAGGACGCTTTCTGTCGTGAGTAAAATATACAAAATGACAACTCCCATGACAATTTTCTCTCCAGATCGGGAAAATGTAGATTCTCTTAAACAGGGGAATCTCCAGAACTGTTTAACTTCTGATTTGGACGAATGAGTTTCCATTTTCAGCCTATGCAGTATGTTAAATTTTAAATTTTATGTTACAATTTTATATTAACAGTTCAGTGCTGTAGTGTTTCTGTTCACTCTAGATCAATTTTCGCCTCCGCGTGTTTATATACTATTCAGCCTCTTCTACTCTCCACACAATCTCTATATACAACCCAAAGAGTGATATACACTTAGACACTTCCGATGGTTGGTATATAGCTGCCTTATCGTATTGAAGTTACCATCATGGCGCACTATGTAATAAGAAGAATTTTCGGCTGGTGATGACTACATTTACTTTATTATATGCTACTCGGTTGACCGAATTGTGAATCGCATTCTTTCACAAAAACTTCTCACAGTTGTCTATAGCCCTAAGAAGACACTCGAATGTTTTTACTTGATATTCGTATAGCCTACAAATTATTTTTAGGGATGAGAAATCTTTATAGCTCATTCGATTACCAAGCACTAGGTGCTGAAAAGAGTGAATACTCTACGTCAAAAACGAGAATGGTATGAAATTGAAATCTTTTAAAAGTACATTTCACTTTCTAAACTGTTAGATCATTCTTTTCACTGGAATCAAATATTCCTTGATTACAAAATGTTGATAATTTGAAGTAGTATGATATGTTTGCTGTAAACATTCATTCTAATACTTCTATTTTGCAGTAAACGACGATACCAGTGGATACATGTGTTCTGCGTGTATGAAGGAATGGCTGGCTGATGACAAACTAGGGGTGGAAAGTGAAGCAGACAGGATAAACGAAGCAAACATGCAAAATCTTCGACACCATAGACACAGTTGCGAAAATTTCGGTGAAGTTCAAGAAGACGGTAATTGTGTATTTTAATTTCTCATCGAAGAGATCTTTAATAAGCACGTGTCAGACCAAATGAATAAAACCGTATAACATGTCTATGTCACTATAACGTGTGGCATGCGAATCCCTTGAGATACATTAGTAACGGAAAGATTCTTATTAACAGTAAGAACGGTGGTGGCTGCCTTATAAACAGCTTAATTTTAAGCAAAAGCGGGTGAATAGTTCTTAACATTGTGTAAAAGTTAACGACTTTTTAAAGGCGTTAAAATCATCAATCCGTTGTCCATTGCTTGTAATACGCTGGGTATACTAGGGTTATTAATGTTACCACTTTGTTATTTACAATCACGACGATATATACAACTTTTAACACCGTTAAAAAAAACAACCTTCAGGCAAAATGGAGAATACACTGACAGAGACATGCCCCATGTGGTAATATCTTGAGAGTGCATTTTGCTTTTAAATTGATTTCAAATGTTACCTTCATCAAAGTTTTACTTCAGTTTATCCTTTTCTACTACTGGTAGTAATAGTAACATTTCCTTTACACTTAAAACTTATTGCCTATTGGTGCATAAATTGATAGTAAATAATGTCCTTGCTTTATCTCCATTGCGCTCAGCAATTAGCCATCCAACGAGCAGTTAGAGCTGCTGCTGCACTGGAGGAAATGTCTGCAGGAGGATTTACCGTTGAGCAGGGGTACTATTTGTAAACCATTTTGAGGCTTAAAACTTGTGTCAAACGCTACATAAAATTATTATTACTATTATTTATGATATACAAGAGGTATTTTGCTTCTCCAAAGTCGGGGATTCACTTTAATCGATAACGTACCACTCAATGGAGGCAGTCTTTCAAGATAGTAGGACCTACAAAGAAACGAAATAACTACCTGACATACGATTAAAATAATTTACCTTCAAAATCTTCAGAAAAGAGCATCTTTTCCATACAATTCGATCTCATATGACCCTGGAACTAGAAGCAGAGCTAAAAGAAGAAAAGCAACAAGGAATGATTTTTTCCAGCTAGTGCAATCTTTATACAGAAAGAAACATGTCCATGTTTATGATAAAGTCTGCCTGCGTAATTAACAGTTACCAAACGTGTCCAGTTGTCATGACAATCGGCAGGTGCAGAACATCGTAAAGTCGTAGAAATTTCTATTTATGTAGCACACTGTGTATACCTTAAAGACAGACAGTCATCACCCCAAAGTATATTTTTAGTGTGGGTATATCAAAATTCTCAGTTGGTGACTGCTCTTTGATTGACATCAAAGTTTGAAAATTTGAAAGATGCAGAGTAGCTCAAATTCCACACAAGGCAGAGAGAGTACTTTTATTACATTTTATAGCCTTGTAGGCTCACCAGGACATGGCCTTAAGCAGTAAAACAGGTTTATTCCTGCACAAGGGGGAGCTTCATACAGTTATGGGAGGAGCTAGAAGATGCATAGTTGGGAGAATTGGAACTGTCTGGGATCATGAAAATTCCCCTTTAAGAATCATTTATACAACTGAAGGCGAATGCTAAACCTGAAATCTCAAGAGTGTTAGAATCTATCTCAATAGTGATTTCCTGACAGTGACACACTATGCAACGACGATTTTATCATGCATCACATATCTATCTCAGATTTGTTCCAAAAGACTTTCAGTTTGTCTGAGAATAACAGTTCCACCGTACATGACAGCTGTTATCCAACCTACCTTCATAATATAGCATGTAAAAATTTTCATGTCATACTACACTCGCACTATAGCCTAATCATCGTTTTGCACTATAGCCTAAAGATTGTTTGCATGTACTCAAATCAGTTTTCAAATGTTTCATATCATACACACATGGCTCAAGCTAAAAACTAGACCAAAACTCTGAAGTGGAATCGATCCGAAAAGTTTCATATCTAGAGCAAAATTCACTAAATGTGTGATGAATACAAAAATATGTACAGTAACACTTTTGTTAAATCTTTACCCTTCTATGGATAAGAATTATGTGCTTAGATACTTTTATTCCTTAGCATGCATGTTCGTCATATTTAAAGAGAGAGACCTCTGATGCTTTTAGGAAAGGTCTGAGGTCATTTGAGGTCAACCGCGGTTAATAATCGAAACTCTTGTGATGGAGATATTCCTAGATAGCAATGATGGACTCTTTTAGTACTTAGTAAATAGATTTTAGAGATTATTTTAGAACAATGCGGAGCTTGTGTAACTTTTGTAGACAAAATGTAGACTTGCCGTCTTCACCAAATATGGATGCTACTTAACATGCATAAAAATTAGAATAATGAAAGAAAGAAATTGGCACCCTTCAAAGTTCCGTTACAGCCGTTAACATTACAAAGATGACCAAGGTTTAACATCTGTCGGTGGAGGTGGTCACTTCAAAGCATTGTCTTCATAAAATCTGTGTCTGAGGAGTACCTTAGTGTCAAAGGATCAAACTCTGATAAGGAAGGTTAGGACAAAAAAATCTAGAAGAGGAACAAAAGGACCTGTTAATGGAAATCTCCCTTAACAAAAAGGATTAAATTATTCTCAAGTGCGTATTGTCTGATGGATTAGGTGCTTGGACTCCATCCGTAATTCTCCCTGGTCATAAGTAATTCCACTTTAATTACCTGAGGGTGCATTTGTCTGGAGAATGTTGTGACCATTCTATAATTAAACACAACTGATAATTAACGTGCATGTTGTTGGTAAAGTGGACCGTGCTCGGTTTCCCGTGTTCTCACAGCCCGGGTTTGGATCCCATGCAAGCTGAAATGCATCCATGCATACTTGAAATGTCGCCTCGTTGTACTTACAAAAATACCCTTGTCGCTTTTGGTAGATTTCAAGTTCAACTGAGACAGGCGGCGTTGAAAGTACGAAAACCTTTCAAACTGTAGTATCTCTTACTTGGAAAACGCATAGTAATTACAAAACCCCTTTGTGCTTTATGGTGGAAATGAAAGCTCATTTGTAGTTACTAGAGGTCCCATGGTGAAACCTCGTAAACAGAATAAGATCAAAATGGGTAATCTTGACGGATCTCATAGTTGGCCGCATGTGGATGCCCATATATATTGCGTTCAATATTTCAGTTGCTTTTAGTGGCGGTCAAAGATCGTTTAAGGTCAAAAGAGATAAAAATGTGGAAACCTGGTTCGTAACTGTGAGGGAGGTAATGCCCAGCAGGTGTACGACCAATATTGTTTACAAGAACTCAGTTCTTTTGATGGAGGCCAGTGGACATGTAAGTCACCAGTGATCCAGTTGTGAAAACATCGTAGTGCATTATATCTCAATAAGGATTATTACTATGAGGGATAAACCTGGGTGCAACTAAGCAGTTGCACGGAAGCGAATCACAGTTGGGCTTTCTGGTCATTTGTATCTAAGAGAGTTATGAACAAACTAACATAATTCCTTTTTTCTTTTTTGGAAACTGAGTTTGGACTAAACGTGCACGTAGACATGAATTTGAATAACCTAACGTACGATGTGACATGAGCTTGATGTATTCTTGCAGGAACAGTCAAAGTTACCCGTTTTGTATGCTCAGATTGCAAAAAGGAATGGCTTTTGTCGTTTACGGAAAGGCAAGAACTAATAGATACTCTAAAGAATCATCACATCAGTCAAGGATGTAACTCAACTGTTACATATAAAGGAGGTATCTATTTTTTTGTTCTCTTTCTCTCTTTCTCTATAAGAACAGTGTTGTAAAATGAGATTACCGTATGTGTAATGTATGCTCCAATATTTGACGTATTACCAAAGACCTTGTTTTTTCTCGTTTTGATGGACTGCCCATGAAAGATGCATTGTGGTGCCGATTGACTTGACGATACCAGTAATTTACAGGTAGAACAGTAGAGTAGCAGATACTGTCGAAACAGTGACAAGCCCCGCCTTCTTATTTCACCTGATACTTACCATCTGCTTCTGTTTCCAACTCACAATGCAAACTAAAAGGCATTAGTACGGAATATAAAAATAAGTTAAACCATAGCTCCTTTCGCTGCAAAATATTATAGTAATTTGCTAGGTAAGTTTGTTTCCCATAAGTAGTGAACTCAGTCTATATCCACGCCGTCTTAAAGTGCATTACGAGTAAAAGTGGGCATAACACGGCCAAAGTAAGTTTCTCAGTAAATAATCTTTGGCTACAGCTTGAAATAAAAAATGTTTTTCGGACTCAACTGCGTCTATATATACCGGACTCGACCATGTGAATTCCCAAATACAGGCCTGGCTCAGCCCCTCTGGAATCCGAAGTCAAAAAAAAAAAAAAAAAAAAAAACGTAACTATGTAAGTGTGTCTCAAGAGGTCACGTCATTGGCGGTACAGTAGGTAGCAGTACGGTACGTGGCCGCTCAACAATCGTTCTACACACCGAATCATGTGCCCAGATTAAAGACTCACTTGTTATGAACTGTCCATACATGTGCATACCTGTTCCGTACAGTGCGCCGACCCGTTTTGCACAAAAACAGAACTGAGGTTTTTACTAAGATTATTTATTAACTAGAGGCCAAGGTCTAATACATGTCTTGTAAAAATTTTTGGGCAATTTGAAAGCAAGAGTAAGGTCAAACACAGAGCAGGATATACGAATATCTTGCTCTATGTGTCCGAATTGATTTTGTCTCCGACGGTCAGTCGTTGCCCTGTGCGCATCTAGTGGGCGAAATATGGCGATAACATTTTCGTGCCTTTCGAAACTTAAGATGAGGTACATTCTTTCTCAAAATTCCCGAAGAGTAAAGGAACAGCAGTAATTTTGATGCTGTAGGAACACTATTTTACTTTCAGTCCGATTATGCAGTAGCGTGTTCAAAGGGGGGGGGGGGGCAGGGGGGCACTGCCCCCCCACCTCTGAAGCCAGTCGGGGGAAAACCTCTTAGTCGGGGGATTTAAGGGTTAGGGGAAGAGAAAAAGATTGCAGAGACACTGAGCACTCAACAGGAATGGCGCCACGTGGGAGCGGAGAGCCCCATCGGGGAGTCTTAATCGATACGATAGAGTATGCAGGCAGTCCCCGACGGCGCCTGAGAGAGGACAATTTCTCTAATGAGAACCCAAATTTTTCGGCGCGCTACGCGCGCTGTATAGTCATTTCAGGATCTTCAGCAGTTCCATTCCACATTGCTAGAAAGCACATGTCCTGCCAACCTTACCCCGAAACATGAAGGCAGAAACCACTGTTCATGTGGAGGTCGAAAATTTCATCGCATGTCGCTAAGCCTAGTTACTGTTCTCTAATGTGTGTCATGCGGTACGGTCAGTTTGTGAGCGACTCACGGACCAAAGTTTGGCTGTTTCATAGGGTAGTCCAAGTGTTTCGATAATATGTATGTTATCCCCGATATTGTCTAGAACCCCTACAGTTTTTCTTTTTTTTTTTGTTTTCTTCATGTTCTTGATCACATATCTTTTTTGTGTAAGCCTACCAAAAATTTTCGCACGCTTTGCAAATTCAAGTTTCAGATTCGAAAGAACACTATATAAAGTGCGCAACTCGGCTCATGAAGTAGCATGTAAAATATGCCCTGAAATGGCATGGGATAATAAGTCATATCCCCTTGTCACCACCTCTTCGACAGAGGGGCTGTCGAAGCTTGGGGTGGCTGGCATGGCCCAGCCCTCTGAAAATTCTGTCGCCACCCATGATCTGTTTACTTATTTTGGCTTTCAAAGGGTCATTTCTACAATGAAACCCAAGATTTCCGGTACGCTTTGCCCACTCTTCCACAGTTCTGTTACTTACGGCTAAATATAATACAAACCATTTCCACCTTTTCAAGTAACTGAAGAAGTAGAATTCATGAATTTATGTAAAAGTTGGGAATTTCACCTCATTTCACGTTATTCAGTCAATGTGGGTCTGTTGTGCGATACGGCTATAGTGACAAGAGGAGAAAAGTACAATGTAAGTTATGCCCGATAGGGACCAACTGCCCGGACAATTGACCTTTATTAGCTTTGAATAATTATACCGATTCTTTTTAGTGAAGGATAACCCAAAAAATTTTCTCTCGTTTTGCAATTTCACACTTTAGATTCTGGGGAAAACATTAAATCAGCCCCGAAACTACGTTCCTCTAGTATATACACCCATTTTTATGAAATATATGTCCCGCAATGGCATGGTTTAGTACACAAATTTTCTTCAGATCCCTCCTCACCATCCCCTTGACGGCATCGGGGCTGTCGGGGCTTCAGGTCGCTGCCTCCGCCGGTCTGGCCACCTGTCGGGCAAATCCTGGCGCCATCCCTGGCACTCAAAACTTAGAAGCAGCCTACAGAATGATATTAGAAGAGAATTTTTTTTTCCTTTTTTGGTCGCTTACCAAAGGATAGAGCTCTTCCAATTGTCCTCCAGTGAATAATCAGACAGGATGCTATCAATATCAATATCTGTCTCATATGGTGCAGGTAGGCCTATTATAATTAAGTTCCCTTCGCCCTTCGCGCTAGTCCCTTTAACCATCTGTAAGGGTAAACTATAAAGGTTTAAGGATGAAACAGCGCTGTTAACTTATGCGATCACAAGCAGCCTCCTTGACTGGCCTCGTGATCTTTAACGTAGTCCTGTCAATGTATGTGACACATACTGTAGCACACTGCAGCTTTCAACGCATAGAGGATAACCTGAACTCTCCGTCACTGACACCGAATTTTACAAAATCTGAACAAACGAAACCTGATCAATAAGGCCTCTAAGAACCAATTTAAGGCGGTCTTATTAGCTTATGTGGCAGGAGCTTCCGGGGGCTTCGCCCCCTGGACCCCCACCGGGGCTCTGCCCCTGGACCCCGCCAGGGGCCTTGGCGCGGGCCCCCTGACCCCACACGTGCAAACTCGCGCTTCGCGCTCGTGGTGCACCTTCGGTGCACTTGTCACACCCCTCCATGTCAGTCGGGGGAATTACAGGTTGTGCCCCCCCACCTTCGAAATCCTGCACACGCCACTGCGATTATGTAAGAATTGGCTCTACAAATTAGCGACATGTTGCCTATATCTGAGATTTACTTTCTACTTTCAGAGCTACAAAGCGAAGGTAAGACATAGTAAGTCGCCTACTGAGCCGCCCCACTTACGTATAGACTGTGCAATCGTTACTTCTGTCTACGTTTGACACATTACTAACAGAGAAATCCTAAGCTTTAGCTGGAAGGAGCCTATCATTGATCAATGCAAAGACGAGCGTCAAATCGTACGAAACAGAAGGGTCACATGCCGCGGGAATGTAGTTGTATGGGAGCTGTAATATTTGTATGCACCCGAATCCTGCGTACGAATACGAAGGGCTGTTTTCTGAAGCATGTGGGGATATTGAGCATGCTGTTACAAATGAACGATAGTCAAGCTTTATGACAAACGCTAAGAAACAATGTGCTGGGAGAAAATTGGCATGTGATTTTTCGATCAGAGGACTCTCTGATAACTTCCCTAAAAATTCGAAGCATAATAACGCATTAAAGTTTGTAAGGAAAATTGCAGTGACGATACAATTTGTGCTTGTGACTGTTTATAAAGACATGTACAAGAGGTGGATTTAGGCCAATAGGGTCTGTTTTTCAATCACTAGGGGTGGGTACAAAGAGGTGACGACGGTAACTAGTCACCCCTCCCCACCAGCTGGCTGTGGTGTTTTGTTTGTTTACATTAATTTGAGGTTAAAATACAATTAATATGAAAGCACAATTGGGCAATTGGGTGCAGTGATATGTAAAACCCTTCACTTGAGCACCAAACAGATAATTTCCCAAATATCAAACTTTCCGTTCAATTGTTAGGGGCCGATCCAGGATTTCATAAAGGGAGGGGGCCTAATTCCATGGACGCAAAGATGTACCCACGAGCGTCAAATGTACACAGCCTCAATGGGGGAGGGGGGTGTCTAAGGAAAAGCTTGAAATTTAGATACTTAAAACGGTATTTCTTGGCGCTTTCGTGGCAACTCGGCCCCAAGCCAAGTCTGCCCATGCTAATTCGGTTCCAAGCTAAGTCGGCCGCAAGCCATGGCGGCCCCAAGCCAACTTGGCCCCATTTGAAAAATCATGACAGAACTATTTGTGTTCTAGTCACATTTCTTTTAATAGAGTACTAAATCGTTTTTATGGAAAAGGTTGTTAATGGACAACCCTATCGGACCTGTCAAGTGCAGAATATTGTAGTGTCAAGCTTGGTAAATAACTGTAAACGATGTAGGCTAATTTGTAAGTTGGTTCAAGTTCCTTCACAGTTACACTTTTCATGGAAAAGGTAGTAATACAGGCCTGGGTACGTATTTCCAGTATAGTCTGTGGAAGTTGGCTTTCACGAGTGGATAAATCTGCAACAGCCTATCCATGTAAGGGCACCTATGGAAAGGCTTAACCAATAAACAGTCTATACAATCAAAACCTCCTGACGACATTAGTGTTACTGGGATAGGCCCATTGACTCAATTGTGTTAAGCCTGCAGTGTACCATGTATGACATTTTCACTACTACTTCGAAAACATAGATATAGGAACCTGCTCTATGTTCTCACGCCACTTTGACATGGATTCTTGGTACTTCAGTGGCGAAAACGTCTTCATCGGTGCAAATATCTCTCAAGAGACAATATTTGAAGCCACAATAAATAAGCCAACAAAGCCTCTCGCAACTGTTACGAAGTCTACCCTTATGAGGCAGCAGTGGCGATCAGTGTTTGACTTTCGGTGGTCGTCTGGCAGTATGCGGGTCTAGCCTGATAAGGATGGGTTAGTTTCCTTACAGCTTCACTCAAAACGACGCGTTACTCATTAAATTGGGTATGACACGACCAAAGTAAGTTTCTCAGTAAATATTCTTTGGGCACATCTTGAAATAAAGCGAATGTTTTTCTGTCTAAACTACGTCCATATACACCGGAATACCACCTTGTGAATTCTCAAAACAGGCTACACTCAGTCCATCTGAAATCCGAAAGCGAAAAAAAAAAAAACGTAGTGAGCGCGTCTCAAGACGTAACGTCATTGACGGCACGGCCAGTAGCACTTCTGTGCATGTACGAGGCAGCTCATCTATCCTTTCAACAACGTCCCGAATCATAGGCATGGTAACGCGCGTTAGCAGGTACATCATCTCAACTAACACCTGTGCTAGCGTGATACTTGATTAGCGCGTGCTTAGCATTCGCAATAACACTGTCACTGAACCGCCTATTACAAGTAAAGCGCTTGTTATGGGCTGTTCATATCTTACATGTGCATAGCTGTTCTGTACAGCGCGTGCGACGATACCGAGTTCTTTTTTCACAGAAACTGAGCTGAGGTTTATGTATGTAGGAAAACTAAAACACGCGCACTCATATGCACGCGTTCATACTGGCCAATGATGTGTTTCCAAGACATGGTCCGTGCCAATGACGTGTATGCGCGGGAGCAAACTCGCCGTAGCGCTCGTGCTCGAGTGCACGCGCGCCTTAGAATGTGCATCATTGGTTCGCGCTTTGTGTTCTGTACTATGATGTAAGCATTTTCATGAAGTTGCTAAGATATGAAACTTTCCCAAAGCGTTGTATTAGTTCCACATCTAGATACGCGTTTCTTACTAGCGCAGTGCGGGGTGCCGCCAATTGCGTCATAAAAGTCAGGTGACCTGTTACGGCATTTTTCGAAATTGGATTTCTGGACGTTTTTCTTCAAATTCTATTTGTGCCGAACTGCGCCGGTTTTAATTGTGTGTGAGATGGTACTTTTACAACTGTACCTAATCTTGCAATGCACAAAGTTATTTTGGCCGTGTCATGCCCACTTTAAGGAAAATAGACATAGTCGGTCACGCAAGCAGCAGTGTGGGTGTATAAGACTAATACTTGAACCATACAATTACATTCCCCCGACTGTGACCCTTCAGCGCCCTGCATATTGTTACTGTGGGAGGCTCCTTTCAGCTAAAGCTTAGGATAAATTTCTCTGATAACTAATGCTCGGGTAACAAAACGTTACCTTAGCAACAGGATTCACTACGATACCCAGAGTGACGATTACGAAGGAAGGCCTTAGTTGCCTAACATAGATAATATACACTGGAATAGACAGTAGCGTAGGAACGAGGGGGGGGGCAGGGGCGCCATGGCCCCCGCAATGTTTTTGTGGGGGGCCAAATGTCATTTTGGCCCCCCCCCAAATCGCTATAGTTTACAGTTTCGTTTTACCCTTTTTTGCTCTCAAGAGGACAATTTCTCTAATAAGAACCCAAAATTTTCGGCGCGCTACGCGCGCTGTAGAGCCATTTTAGTTTCTTCAATAGTTCCACTCTACACAGCTACATACTAGTTAATTCTCTTGTGTGTGCCGTGCGGTACGGTGAGTTGGTGAGGGACTCACGGGATCAATGTTTGGCTGTTTCATAGGGTTGTCAAAGTTGTTTCGATACAATGTATACTATCTCCAATATGGTCTAGAACCCCTACAGTTTTTCTTTCTTTCTCTACATAATGATTACATGTTTTTTTTTTTTTTTACCAAAACTTTTCGTGCACTTTTCAATTTTACACTTTAGATTGCGGTAAAAAAGCATCAAAGCGGAACTTTGCTTCTCCAGTATGTAAAAATTTTATACAATATATGCCCCGAATGAAATGGTCTAGTACACATGTTAAGTTCTTCAAACCCCACCTCACCAATACCCGACGGCATTGAGGGCTGTGGGGCTTCGGGTCGCTGGCCCCTCGATGGGCAAATTCTGGCGCCACCTCTACCCAACTTGATAATAATAGACTCTGGCTGTGGAAAATCTCCATTCCAATCAATACACTGAAATCCCTGGAGATAACTCCACTATGAATCATTTTGAATAAATTCGGATAAATTGTGACAAACGTAGTGTGTTTTAGAATAAAATCAAATCAAACCTTACATTTTTTTCACAAAAATTGCACATCTTGATGGCTGCTATTATGCCTGGCAAGTGTCATTTCCGGCGATCTGGGATGTATTAAAATCTCGAATTTGCTTGGTACGCTCCGCGCCAACATATGGTGGCGTTCCGCTTATATAGTAAACGGAAGATCCCCCCTACAAAAATCTCCAGCTCTCCAGAGCCTCCCGGACAAAAAATCTTAGCTACACCACTGCTGGTGTTGATGTTGTTTCCTTTTTCTTTGAATATTTTAATTTTTTGTTGCTCAGATTAAAATCGGAAAAATCATATTGAACAAGTATGATGTTTTGGTGTGGGAAGGGAAAGAAATCACGTCTGGTCTGCCCCCCCCCCATATCAAACATCTTCCTACGCCGCTGATAGATCATAGACACTTAACTTCTTGCGTCTTCTTTAACTACAAATCCTAGGACTAATATTTAAACGGACGAACGTACAGAATTTCACAGACAGGGTAGACAGTTGCTCGGATCATAAGATAAAAACGTAGAGCATATCTGAACGCAAACGCAACTTCTGCGATCGCCCGTATGACTGGCAAAAAGAACGCGCGAGCCTGAGTGCGTCCCCCTTTCAAAGATACGCGTGTTTTCGTTTTGCTAAGGATCTGACGCGCACGAGTGCACGCGCAAACGTTATACGGTTATGTATGTGCAGTGCGTGTGCAGGCTG
The DNA here is from genome assembly GCA_029531755.1 of Holothuria leucospilota. Classification (NCBI taxonomy): domain Eukaryota; kingdom Metazoa; phylum Echinodermata; class Holothuroidea; order Aspidochirotida; family Holothuriidae; genus Holothuria; species Holothuria leucospilota. The sequence continues at coordinate 49,883,576 of CM055972.1, forward strand.
CACATATGCTGATGATGTGAGCGCACTAAAGCACCTGTGCTGTATTTAAAAAGGGAAGCTCATTCCTTTAAGATTATGCTATTGATACGGCCTACTTCGTGGCTAATTCTGTGCATCCCCATACGCAGGCAAGACCTATAAATGAAACAATGTTAGAGCAAGTACCCCCAAGGAAGAAACTACTGGTTGGTCGAGACACTGCAAATTTGAACCTAACTTCCCTTACTCGAAATCCAAATATAGCCAGATATAACTTGATGAAGTGCCAGCCCAGATATGAAAATAAAATTTGATATGGCCATATCAAGCCAGATATAACTTAATGAAATGCTGGCCCAGATATGCACATAAAGTTTTATATAGCCATATCAAGCCAGATATAACTTGATGAAATCGCAGCCCAGATATGCACATAAAGGTTTACATGGCCATATCAAGCCAGACGTTACTTGACGAAATGCCATTCCAGATATGTAAATAAAGTTTTATATGGCCATATCAAGCCAGATATAACTTGATAAAATGCCAGCCCAGATATGTTAATAAATTTTTATATGGCCATATCAAGCCAGATATAACTTGTTATAAACCCAAGGCAGATATACAAATCAAGTTTTATATGACCATATCAAGCCAGATATAACTTGATCAACCCCATGCCAAATATACAATCAAGTTTATATGACCATATCAAGCAAGATACAACTAGATAAAAACCCAAGTCAGATATAAAAATCAAGTTTTATATGGCCATATCATACCAGATATAGCTTGATAAAAATTCATATTAGATATGCAAATGAGTGTTTTGTTGTATTTTATTTTTGTTTTGATGAGACGCTTGAACTATTCTTCTATCACATTAAGACATGTATTGGATACAGCGACACCTACCTAGACATTGCAGTCATTTAGTTGGTACACCTTTCCTAATACTGCAGTGTACTAAGCAAACTTATGCAAATAATTTGCTTATTTGGGCGGAGCCTGTATCTAAAACTTCATTCTACATGATTTAGGAGAGTTAAAAGTAAAACATTTAGTAAGCAGTGGACAACATCAAGTACAAAAAGGTTTACAAAGTATATAAAAGAAGCACATAGCCCTGTGATCACATAAAATAGAAATTTGAAAGCATTTTTCCGTTTAGTATTATGAAGGATGTAGACTTTCTGTACTTAAGTCAATTCAACCTGATATTTCAAGTAAATTTCTGATGGAGCTGTTAGACACAGCCACTGTCGAGGACCTGTTCTATTCAGCCAGTCTAGAACGGGACCACTGTCAGGTGGTGTCAGTTAAGTCAAAGTTTGTCCCTTGGGGACGTTGTTACTCCGTCGGGGAGCAGAACTCCTTCGGGAGTATTGTTTGGTTTTCGCCCCTGGCTTTTCGCCAGAGAGTCAGGGGACTTTTGGAAAAAAAAAGCGGGGACCTGTTCTATTCTATTTTGTTTCTACGTACGTAAAAAGCACACTGCCAGTCTTGTCCTACCCGGGCGGCATTAGCCGCTCGACCGTTGGTCGGGGTTGCAGTGTAGATGTTGTTTTCCTATCTGTAAATAGTCCTGTGTGGTGGGTGGGCGGGGGTGTCGTATATATTGGCCACAGAAAATTTTGTTTGGTAGCTTAATGTAAGATAAGAATGTAAATGGTTCGTGGTTGTGTTTTTGCCGGTCCGGTTTGGGGCCTTTCTGTTTTGACAGTGTCCGTTTCTATGCACTTAAAAAGCACACTCTGTTCTATTCAGCCAGTCTAGAACGGGACCACTGTCGGGTGGGTCAGTTAAGTCAAAGTTTGTCCCTTGGGGACGTTGTTTCTCCTGCAAGGTGCAGAACTCCTTCGGGAGTATTGTTTGGTTTTCGCCCCTGGCTCTTCGCCAGAGAGTTGAGGGGACTTTTGGAAAAAAAGGTGGTGAAACTTAAGTCAAAGTTTGTCTCTTGGGGACGTTGTTACTCCTTCTGGGAGCCGAACTCCTTCTGGAGTATTGTTTGGTTTTCGCCCCTGGCTCTTCGCCAGAGATTCAGGGGACGTTTGGAAAAAAGCCTACCTGGCGCAGCCTGGTCCTGGGTAGGACTTTAAACTGCATCCGGTTGTGGTGCTTGTTTAAGCGTGGGGATAATGAGGTTACCCTTTGCCACAACTGCCTCCGGGGCACCCTTGGGCAAGGTGCGCCTGTATTTGCCCAGTTCAGTTTGAGTTCCCGACGAGAGTGGACGTTCCAGATCCCCCGCCGGGCTCGTTCGATCTCTTTGGGAGTTTTGTTTTTATTGCTTGTAAATAGTTGTATATACTGTAAATAAACTGTAAATAGTGATTTTAGTGTGGCAGGTGGACCCCCCGTTTCCCTCCCCACTGTGGTTTCCATCGGGCGTGTTGTCGTCTTTGGGCGTGTTGTTGCCTTGGATGTGTTTGTTGCTTTTAGGCGTGTGTTGTTTTGGCCTTGAGTTGTTTTGATCGTTGATGGTTGGTGTGGTTGTGGTTTCTGTTTGTTGGCGGTGGCAAAGACTATTTCGTTTCCTTTGCTGGGTGTGGATGGTGAGAGCATGTTGGTGATTCTGTGGGTGGTTTTTCGGTTGCGTTTTGCTCAGGTCCAGTTTGGGTTCTTTGTTCCTCAGTGCCTGTTTCTGTGTACTTAAAAAGCTCCTCGCCTGGCGCAGGAGTATCCGTGATCGCGGAGGGCAGCCGTGGTCGCGGAGGCTGCCTGATGCCGGGGGCGGGGGTGCCACTACCAACAGACCCGAGCTGTAAATAGTTGTTTGTAAATTGTGTAATGTTTGTAAATTCTGTAAATAGTTTTTGTCCTTGTGTTTAACGTCAATTCCGGAATTTGTTTGGGACTTTGTCTCCGTCGAGTCCGTAAGCACGTAAAAAGCTCCACGTCTCCATCAGGTTGTGAAATCTGTTTAAACGTGGGTATATTGGGGTAACCTTTTGCCACAACTGCCCCCGGGGTACCGTTGGTTAAGGTGGACCTATATTCGCTCAGTGCTTTTGTCGTGTTGTTGCCTTCGTGGGGGCACCGCCTCGAACTGTTGGGCGTTGAGGGCCTTTGGGCTGGTTGGGTCATAGGTGGGACGTTGGGCTACATCCGGTTGTGGGGTGCTTTGTTTTGAGGTAATTTTGTTTGTAGTTGTTGGAGAATTCGGGAGTTGTTTGGGGGTTCGGGTCCCGACCCCAGTCCAGGTAGTTTTGGTATGCAGTTGTTGGAGAATTAGTGTGGGGTCGGACTGGGGTCGGGACGGTGGTTGTCGTCGGCGACGGATGTTGGTGTTTGGGCGGCAGTTGGTGATGATAAATACGGCGGCGATCTCTGTTTCTCAGTAGTAACAAACACTCTTTCGTTTCCTGTTGCGTGCATGTGGATAGCTTTTTGGTGTTGTGTTTGTGATCCGACGGGTTTTGTTTGGTCTTTGTTTGTGATCGTGTCCGTTTCCAAGCACGTAAAAAGCACCGTCGTTCAAAGTCTCCATGAGCAATGTGGGCCCTGAGTCCATCAATGATTCATATCTGAAGCAGATACGGTCCAGACATAGACCATCTCTGGCCCAGATAAGCCTGAGCCCTATAATATTTTATAGGGACCAGATCTGGTCCAGATAAAATTTTATCTGGTCCAGATAAAGTCTGAGCCAGATGAAATCTTATCTGATCCATACATGGCACATATAAAGTTCTGGCGTATATCTGCCAAATTTTTTATCGAGCCGGATATAAATTCCAGATCTGGTGCAGATATGCTCGAGATATGAAATCCTGATCTGCCCTACATATATATAGGATGATTTCATATCTGACCCATATGGTATAAATATGGTATATCCTTATATAAACCAGATATGGTTCTGCTTTATACGGGATAAATATGGAATAGCTTTACATTCACCAGATATGTTATTACTTTATACGATATTCATATGGAATAGCTTTATATAAAGTAGATATGGCATTGCATTTTATTGTCCATATCTGATCCATATAAAGACTTGATCCAGATAAAAGTTTATCTGCCCAATATATGGCTTAGATCTGGTTTTGGTTTAGATTTGGGTTATATCTGCCCAATTTTTTATCTGGCTAGATATAAATCCCATATCTGCATCAGATATGGACCAGATGTGATTTCCATTCTGGCCCATACATGGAATTCCATATCTGGACCTCGAGTAAGGGTTTTCCTCCATGGATGAACATTCCGCCATTTTGACCTTGGTCTCTAGTCTATAAGTACTCTTAGTGTTTATGTGGGGAAGCTAAAACAAACGCACGCATATGCACGCGTGTATACTGACCAACGATGTGCCTCAAAGCCCCCAACACCGCGGTTGGCGCGCTTTGAGCTTTGTATGTTGCCCAGGTATTGTGATGAAAGCCTTTTCATGAACTTTCTAAGGCAACTTTACCCCAGCGTTACATTAGTTCCACATTCAGGTACGCGTCCTTATATGGCGCAGCATTTGTGCCGACAATGCCGTCACAAAGGTCAGGTGACCTGTTGCGGCATTTTTTCAAAATTCCATTTTATGGCGTTTTTCTTCAAATTCTTTTCGTAGCGAATTGCATCTCTATACATAATTCACTCAAAAATCAAGTGCTAATATCAGCACTTGAAATGCTAATTTGTTAGCACTTGCAAGAGCGCCGAGAGGGACCGCACCTCCTCAAGTGTTTCACTAGCACCTATTTAGGTGCTGTTTTTCAGCACCTCGAAGGTGCTGATACAAGTTTGATGAATCTGATCTGAAAAAAATTGTTTATGCTTGTTAAAATGATGCATAACATGCATAATCCATACCATGGAATGACACCATGACCGTTTTCAAATGTACTTTTTCAAATGACCCCTCGACTCTTTGGCGAAGAGCTAAGGGGCGAGACCAAGTATTACTCTCGAAGGAGTTCTGCTCCAAAGGGGGCAAAGTCCCCAAGGGACAACAACAAGCTTAACTGACCAACCCTCGACAATAGGAAATCCGTCTCTGTGATCACGAGCACTGCTGAGTACCATTTGGAAATGATTTTAAAAAATTCTCATATTGGTGCATAACATTATTTGACAGCTATAATGAATAGGTCATAAGAAGCTATTTCAAGTTATGTTTACAATTCTTATTTAATAATCAATAATTTTTACAAAGTGCTATAAACTATATCATTTAACCTGCCAGGAAGCGTTGATAGTGGTAGCTTCGTGGCGCTATCAACTCTTTATCAAACCTGCCATGAACAGATACAAAATGTCCACAAAAAGACGCTGAAAGAGCTCTCTGATAGGGGCCTAGGCTCGTTTGCATATTGTTTGTTAACATTCTGTTTCTAGGTCGGACGTATCTGAGTCGTTTTGGCCGGTAATCGCCATTGGAGTGTTATATTCAATTATGCTCTTTGGGCCAATGTATGAGGTGTTGCATATTGTCACTGTTGTAGTTGGTGAAAGCAAGGAGTTGCTGTTTGACAGCAACTCCCTGGTGACAGCATGCCATATAATCGTATGGTGGCACAGGGTGATTAGCCATGCGCGTCGCCAACCGTGGGTACATATCCTCCATATGCAGAATGCAGTGCAAAGTAGAAGGCTGGAATCATGGCTATAAAGTAGCATGAATATTAAGAATATAAAAGATCATGAAGACAGTAAAGACGTTTTAATTATTTAAAGTCCAGATCCGCACTTGGGTTTACGAGGAGCTTTCGGTATAGCAACGTTTAAGGACCAACACATCCGTCTTTGACGAGGCATAGGTGCAATATTGAGCCCCCACAAAACACTAAACACAAAATATTGGTTGTGTGGAAATGTAAATAAATAGGATATCCTCACAGGACCAACATCAAAGTTAGCCTTAAAAAGTTTGTGGTCCTACTACTATTCTCTGTATATCTACTTTGTAGAAGGTAGTTCATAGTTCAGGATACACTACGTGGAATTTTAGACCCACTCATGTTCATCCACTGCCACAAGGTCTCCTGATACTATGTTACCGACACTGGAGGTTTAAAAAGTAGGAGGTGGAGCTAAGATCAGTCTGCAGCTATTTTGTCCCATTGACCTGTTAATTGTCAATCAAGTTAACCTAATTGGAGACAACCTGGTACTAGAGCTGTGTTGTATTTATCACGGAAACTCGCTTGTAACTACCGTATCATTCTCCTTTTAATAAACTTTTAATATCGAAAGATCGCTGGACAATGCTTTTACAAGCGACCTTTTCAGGCAAATCCACTTACTTTCCAAAAGAGTTGTATCTTTACCTTCGTTCCGTCATCGGCCAAATCGATGTGGGCCTCTCCGCGCCACATCTTCTTCCATTGCGAAGGAGATACCATGCTATCAAGGTTAGTATTGGTACCTTTGTCACCCTTAGTGAGTGGAAAAAATATAACCAGTAGGGACAGTTTCTGTGCAACCTTTTAATGGTAAGCTATCGGCATTGTTAGCTAATCCCACTTACTTTAAAGTACCATGCACTCAGAATTTGCTATCGGTTCTGTTAGTGGACCCGATGCTATTAACGCTTTTGTGTAGTCCTACTAGGACAGTTTAATATGTTTCCGTTCAATGAGTAATTTAGGGATAGTTTTTACATTGCTTTCAATTCACTTCAACTGTTCATTATAAATGTATTTTGCAGTTAGTAACGCGAAACAGTATTCATGTCCCGGGAGAGGGACTCGTAACCAGTGCGAACAGAAATGGCTCTTGAAGGAGATTCCTCCCGGCAACCACGAACTTCTTCGCCGTGTGCGTGAAATGAAGGCACTATGGGATCATCACAGGGAAACCGGTTGTTTCGGGGGAATACAGTTTATGTCTAGTGCAGGTATGAAAACCTTTTATACCATACACGCTACGCGCATGGCATAAAACCTGATTTACTGTAATTGTATATGGTTTATTGTTAGACAGCAAAGGGCATAGGCGTACGAGACGGGATCTGGGGGGCTGCAGCCCTCCCAGAGCAGGCAAAATGCTTATTTCAGGGCACTGACACTTGTATTTTCAGGGCAAGGGGCAGTACAGTGGGCCGTGCGGCGGGCAGCGGCGTTTGCCAACAGGGCAAAATGCTTATTAGTTGCACAACGCATACTGTTGAATATATGGAGTAGAAAATGTAAGTTTATCATAAGCGATACTCAGCGCACACAGCAGGGCACCAACCAAGCTTCTGCTTTACTTGCTCTTTCTTCGTTTTATCTTGTAGTGTTTCATCTTTATTTCTTCAGGGATGTAATAATATCTTTCTTTATATTTTGTGGGGGGAGGGGGGGGGGACTTATCCATACCCGTCCTGAGCGTTATCGTGGTAAAAGGGGAAAATCAGGGCAATTTGCAAACTTTTCAGGGCAAACACCCTCCCCCCCCCCGTGAAATGTCTTCCCGTGTGCCTATGGCAAAGAGGCATGGCACAAGGCTATCTGTAGTCATGTAAGGAAAATAAAGGCGTTATCCATCTTGGTTATCCACCTTACCAAAAGTGGAGTGGAAATATTCTTCTATCCTAAAGTGATTTCCACCTAGCTCTAGATCCAACCATGCTTTAGAAACGAGACAGAGTAATAAATGCACCTGAATCACACACAAGTAGTGTTAGTCGTGCAGGGTCGTCCTGGGGCGGGGGCTGTCTTTCCAATTTTCATGCAGCTGCCGGTTGGCGCATGAGCAACCTGTACCTTTGGGGAGGGCATTGTAGGGCAGGGTTCGTGTTAATCAGTAGAGACCTCCGGTTTTGATCAGATGATATTGACTGGAAAATGTGGGAAGATATTTTATCTTTTTTCATTTATGTCATCTTTTTTAATTTTTGCCAAGCAAATCGCAAAACTTGTGAAAGTGATTCTATAGCGATATCTGTAATTGTTAACAGTCATAACAGTAATACATAACTGTAACAGTAATACGGTCAAACATGGGAAATGTAACGACACTCACCTGTGTGCGATTTGGAAACCCAGCTCCCACCGAACAGATCTTCTAAGACAGCACATGTTAAGCACAATACAGGCTATATGTGCAAGTAGCCTGATAATGTACTCTAGATTTACCTGAAATGTTAATACTGACGGAAAATTCAATGACATGCAAAGCCTAGAAATAAAATCGTTTTGCAGGAAAACAGTGAGCTTTAAGTCAGGCAAAAAATTCAAGTACCAAATTACGAAAGTTGCAGGGTCGGTCGATGAACATAATCAAAACGGTGAAAGGTAACAGTTTTGTTTTCGAATGTCATCCCTTTTGCGAAAGCTTCCGTCGATTTGATGCCACACCTTCCCTTTCTCTCGTAACTTCTAAAAGAAAGCAAGATTTTGCGGGAGAAACCGTACAGTCATCGAGAGGATAGATTCTGTCTAGAAAGGGAAAGCGTTGAATGAAATTTGCAGACGCTATTGGATGAGTTCACGACTACCAAATACTCCTTGGACGGTACGAGTCACGTTGTCAAGCAATATCGAGGTTTGCCTTACATGAACATCAGAAAATATGTCAATAGTGAAAGAAAAGAGTGGTATTTAACATTGAAATAAACTGTACGAGCCAGGGAGATTTGAAATACTTGATACAAGTCAACTACAAGTAAGCTACAAGTTTTTCTGTTAAATCAACCTTCATCTGAAGTATTACGGGAGAAGGGATCGATGTAACGGTGAACGAAATTGTAAAAGATAAAGGAAAAACACAACCCCACTGAAGGTATTAAACAATCATCAAGGAAACTGTTTTCGTTTTGCGGGTCGTAACAACACCGTCGTGGAAGTCTATCCTATCAACTGGATAGTGTATGGTTTTGTTAAGCCTATATTTTCGCCATACATCCGGTCCCAATATGATCCATCCAGCATGGACTGCACGGCATCCATTTTTCGGCTGTTGTCTTGAATCATAAGTACAATGTCTTCCATGAACATCTCCAACACCAGACAAAGCAGGCAAAAGATTCTTGACGTTGCCTTTCAGGTTACTTCAGAACTGCAGAGCAGCATGGCGTTACAGCTCTGATTCTCCAGAGTATGACCCAAACCATTGAAAGGAAAACTTGAGTATTTAAGGGATCTCGTAGAGAGACAACAATCTACCATATTTAACTTACAGAATAATCAAAACAAATAATGCAAAGGGTGGGACAGCTGAAAAAAGACATGGCTACGATCTTGGGGAGCGGGGGTGCAGGGTGTTCCAACGAGTGTTTTCCAAGACTGTAGCTTGTAATCGCACAGGTTAGCACAAATCGGGCTATAAATGTCCTCTAACAGTGTAGGAGGCAAAATAGTGTTCGTGTTTTTGGATCCAAGAGTCACATGATGAAGATTTAAATAAGGTAATCGAAACGTTTTCGGATACTTTGGAACTCGATGTCTCCTTTCAGACAGAATCCATGGAGTTGGTAGGAAGGGGCAAAGCACCAGACTTGGATGATTATAGTCGTATCAATACAAATCCAAAATATCAAGGCAAGAAGAGAGGTTAAAAAAGTAGGTATTACAACAACAGTTGCAAACTGCTGGACTTAGGACGGACAAATTATAGCTTTCCTGAAATCCACTGACGAGGTACTCTCAACAGTTAAACCCAGTTTATCAGACGGTAAATGATATTTAAATTAAGGTGTTATCATCATGCACTTCATCATCAATTTTGCCAGAACTGTGATGTCAGTCCATACCTTTATATTGCCTTTTTGTGTATTCCATTTAATTGTTTCTGTATGTGTACCTTTATCTATTTTCTGATCAACAAATAGTCCTTTTTTCTTTTTTGCTATACATTATCATCTTGTAAAACAATTAAAGCTCAAGATCCTTACCAAATTTTGCAACACAGTATTCTAGCATGTGTCGAACTTACACGTGTATTGTGGACTGCAGTACAATTGTACCTTTAAGTAAGCTATGCTCATGGAATTTGCTGAATTTAGTGATTATGTAGGTAAAAGACAGTATTTCATTGAATATTATACCGAGAAAAACTTTGTTAACATTTTTATCAAGGACATTCTGCGAGTGATACAGTTTCACACATCAGTGCACGTAGCCTTTCTGAAAACTTTGACTCTTTTACCTACGATTTATTCTCTATAAAGCACACGATTCCATTCATTGCTGTAACCGAAACGTGGATTAATGAAACAACTAATCGTAGTATGTTAGACACTGATGGTAACAGTTTGTTGCACAGGAGCAGGACTGGACAGGGAGTTGAGGTTTTGGTGTCTACATTCAACATTATATGAATGTTAAAAACAGAAATGAATTAGGTTGAAAAAAAAAACAGGAGATACACTTATTGAGGTTTTGAGTGAAATCTTGTCAACACTATTATCGGTATCGTGTATAAACCTCTTGAAAGTGATTTTCAGTTTTTCAATCAGGATACAAGTATTATCTAGAAGTTATATCGGTTGAAAACAAAACTTGTTTGTATTAAAATGATCTTCCCCTCCATCTGCTGGAGCTTTCTTAAATGCTTTTATCCGACAGTCGACAAAACCACTAGAACCAGTTAAACCTCTTCTACATTAATAGACAATATTTTGACAAAATGTTGCCTAAGTGCGGAGTGGTATCGGATAATTCCGATCACTACTCTTTCTTTGCTTCTAGTAAAATATGTTTTTTAAAAGTAATCATTCCAAGAGTGCAACTTTTATTAACAACACCTTAGAAGAACATATCTTAACTTCGAAGTGAGTTGTCATTAATCAGCTTTGTTGTCTGTACTTAAAAAATAAATGCCAAAAGTGCATTTATGCTTAACTTAGATAACTTGAAGGAAACAACAGTGGTAACCTGTAGTAAACTGTTAAGCAATTATACCTTTAGAAATTCGAATTGTGATAATAATGCTGATTTGTTACTTTTCTCAAAGGCAGAGTAATCAATGACAAATGTGCTGTATTCACCAGGTTTAACTAGTAGTTTGCAAATGTTGTCCAGGCACTCTCCGTAAATCTTCCTCCGAGTCAATTTGATCCTCCTGAAGTCTTGACTTCAACAGAAACACCTTTTATATTTTTGCTACAGCCTCTGTTAATGTTCACTACGCTATTAACGATCTAAGAGGTGAGAAAAATCCTGGTTTTGATGGCATTTAACATTAGATTCTGAAACATGTCGGTGATGTTGTTGGTTTTATTCTCTTGCATATCATTAATCTTTCTTTTTTTAAAGGTGTCTCGACCTCAGAACTTAAAGTTACAAAAATAATTATCATTTTCAACTCTGGCAACCAGCATCAGTTCTTTAACTACAGGCCCGTTTATCTACAGCCCTCTGTTTCTACATTGTTCGAACGTTTAATATACAATAAGATTTCCAGTTTTCTTTGTAAGCATAATGTTCTTAACGCGTTCAGTATAGCTTCCATACAGGTTATTTAACGGTCATGGCTGTTATTTACCTACTAGACGAAGATTCAACAGCCTTTGACGACGAACTTTCAGTGATAGGAATTGTGATCGATTTTTCACAGGCAATTTATACCATAAACCACACTATTCCTTTAAACAAACTATTTGCTTATGTGGTTTGAGGAGCTGCATATACTTGGATTAAAAGTAACTTGGATCAAAAGTTACTTGGAAAAAGAGTTTAATATGTTTACTCTTGTAGTATATCCTCAAACAAAATAAATTACAGCGTAGTTGCCCCACAATCCATCCTTTGTCCTTTTACACATAAACAACGCTCATTCATTTAAAAAATTACATAATGATTACAAGAAATATCCACAGTGTCACATACAATGTTCAATGTACTCCGCTGTTTAAGGCTTCTAACATTTAAAATATTTTCGATCTTCACGGCTGTTGTAAAAATTTCATAACGGACTTTCACCAGAAAACCTTTATGTGTATTTTACACACAACTGTGACTTTCATGATTGTAATACTCCCTTAAAATCTCTATACATATATAATACTTGAGGACAAAACCTGACCAATTGCAAATTTGCAGTGGTGGAATTTTCCTCTGGAACTCTGTCAAGTAATCTAAAGGATTCAAAATCCTTGCATCATTTTAGAAAAATGTATTTAGCGCTTCATTCAAACTTCATTAATCAAGTTTTTCTACTGTATAAAAATATTTTAACCCAACGATGGTATTCTTCTTCAGGAAATAAACTCGTAGTATCATACATGTTTTGTGTGAAAACATATATTATATGACTATTACAGATGGTCAAATTGGGGTATATATATTGGTGCAAATTTGTTCCGTAATTTCACCTATTTTACCCGCTGTGCCAGTTTTATGTTCTTTTGTATTTTGCTGCTGATGTTTTTGTTATACTTAGTGTCATTTTTTTTTCTTCGAAGGGACCAGACATGAAATGTTTTGCTTATTCTGGTTCCTCTACCTTTCCATTTAGCAGTCTGTGTTAGTATAATATCGAAGTACTCACATTACTTTATTGAAAATCAGTTTCTACTTCCTTGTAATACACTACTGATTTACATTTATTTATGTAGGAAAATAATATACTTTTGTTGTATGTGATTATGGTAGAATAAACTTAAAACTGGATCAATGCTATGGGTTAGATTAGGTTAGATGAGGTTTAACGTCCCAGTTTCCAACCAATTGGTTCAAGTCAAGACGACCACTGCCTTTTTTCCAGTTGTGGCTCACTGGCTTGTTTTCCCTACTCCATTGTTTAGTCTGAGCACCAAGCACAAAGGCAGTAGGTACCATTTTAAAGTCTTTGGTATGACCCGGCCAGGATTTGAACCCTGGGCCTTCCGGCTGCAAGTCGGATGCTCTAACCACTTGAGCACTGCAGTCAATGCTATGGGAAATTACTTTGCATTGCATGAGGGTACGTTCAAAGTGTTCTTGGGGTAAGAAGGGAATCCCAGTGGCGGAAGGGGTGGTCCGTAAGCGCCCTTTTTAGGTGTTTACCGTATCTACCTTCTTCGAAGGGCCCCTACAGGTCATTCTCGCCCCCTCTGACCGAATTCTCTTGCTCTACCTACTTCAAAGCATCCTACAGGCTATTTTTGCCCCCTCTGACCGAATTCTCTAGCTCCGTTTTCTGTGAAGTAGCATTATAGTGTATATCAAATTGATTTCAGTTTACAGAAAGTAAAACTGAATAAAAATGAAGACACACATGTTGAATATCTTTGTTTATTTTTTATTATTTCGACTGTTTTATACTGTCATAAACCTAGATCTTTTCCAATCCTCATTATTCCCCGAATAGTATTCATGCACTCTCACCAGTGTTGTTATCTCGTCTGTCCGAGCATCAATGGATACCTCATATCAACTGCACACAATGGACCGATTCCGGTAAAATTCGTGTCGATAGTCGACTCTAGGAAGTTGCGTGGGTATAAGGCAAGCAAATTTTATCCTCGGTTTCACAAATCGGTGTCTGTTTCATTTTTCGTTCGTAAGTCCCCCCCTCTTAATTACTCCCATTGCTTCATGCATTTCAAGTAGAACTTCTCAAGTGTCGATCGGGCATGACACATTTCCACGACCATCGTCCTCCTCCCAAACATTATCGGTCACGGTCATGGTCCCCACCAGATTCCTCGGCGTCCCTACTGGTACCACTGCTGTCAGTTTAGTTTGCAGCTGTCAGTCATGGTGTCTTCCTCCAGCGGTTCTGTTGCACTATCGTAAGTGTCACGCACGCAGTTACGGTCGTATGGAGACTCGTTCTTAGAGTAGGGGTTGCTTGCAAATGCCAATTTTAGAGTTCTTTTCGTTCCCTTGGCGGTATTCATGACGGTGGTTGCTATGTGGCGACCGATATTGCAGCCTTCCGTAAAGACAACTGACAGATATGACCAAGATGAGACATACAAAAAGTGCTGTGATCACGGAGGTCTGCTGTGAAATGTGAGAAAAACTAGTCTCCTTCTAATTTAGTGTACCCCGCCAGCATTCACAAAAGTACAGTAGAAGCAAGGAGGGGCATGTGCAATGGAACAATAAAATCACGGACGCATAGGTAATGGAACACAAGAAGCAGTATGCGTCATGGGGTACTCAAAATAGGGGAGCATCAGTGGTATATTCGTAACAGGGAACAGATACAGTGAAACACGGGGAGCAACTGAGTATGCCGGAGAGGGGAGAGACAACCGGAGTAGGGGGAGCATACCTAGTTGAGTGATCCAGTTAGGGTAGCATTTCAGTGGAGCACTTTCTTTGTCCACGAAAGCTCATCTGTCTTCGCCTTGGTAGCCCGTTAGTCAATGAAGATACGAAGCGTCTATGCATAAACGCCTTTGGCCTTACGTGATGCCGCACCGTTAGCAAGAGTCTACTCACTAATCCCATATTCTCCTGATATCTAGCTTTACTCGCCTCTTCAGTCTTAAATCTTTCGCGTAGGGGTTGCCAGTATTGATATACGTTATCTTCTGCTCAGCTAAAACTTGACGCAGTGGAATAATCAAATTGTTATGGCGCAGCATGTGCCGCACAATGAAAAGACGATAAAGCCTTGATTGGGCTTGCTTTCTTTAGGGCTTATCGAAATTCTTGTTTTCGTTTTCATGTTCGTAAAGAAGGTAACATGTAGAATATATTCTTATTCGTTGGCATGGTATCCATAACTTTTGACTCATTTGAGTGGAAGAACTTTCAAGCATCTCAACAAACGTACACAGTTAACAGACATCTAAGCTTAGAATGATGAATGCAAAACCTTATGTAACTAACAAGACAGGTAGGTTTGTTGATGGTTTGTTATGTCTAGCCTAATTCATGCTGACCTGATGGTGATCTTCCAACCTCACTTTGCTATGGTTCAAGTGTGGAATATCTTATCACCGACCTCATCCGTTCTAATAACACCTGGGCGGTCAGTGAGGGCTACGCTTGGTATGGCCTTTCGCCCTGACCTGTCCTGCAAGTGTTAGCGGTATACTTACCTTTGTTACGGCCTCCATAAAACTTGTTAGTAGTAAGAGGCAGCCTTTTAGCAAGTGATCGATCAGAAGCCAGTATTGGGATGACGTCATGGTTGCTAGGCAACGGTCAAGGTCACGGACATCTTCCGTCAGCATTGGGATGACGCCATCGCTACTAGGCAACGATCAAGACCACGGCCATCCTCATCACCAATCTATGATTCACCGAGGTCTGGGTCAATGCCGAAAGGACTGGTTAAAGTTCACAGTGATTGTCAAGAGGGGCAAAGGGACTGATTGGGGATAGAATGGAGGGCTGTCGCTAGGCAACATCTAAACATCCTTGTGACCGGTGAATAAGGATAAAGGTATTTGTACGTAGGCAAAAAGCATACCTTCAGCAACGATTAAGTTAGGTTTCGGGTGATAGCACATGTTGAGGTGATGTTGCTGGGCAACGTATCAACATTGGATTGATAATGGACAATCGAGGATGGGGATTTGGGATGGATTCGGATCATAAAGAGCCCTATTGAATGACACATGACACGACATATTAAGAAAATAAAATAAAGTTTGAGTGCAGCTCTTATTTCTTTACTCGTATGAATACATTTCAAAGATACACTTTTACGTAACATGCACTACTTTGCTTTATACATTCCATAGCAACGAGGAGACAGGTCCAACCTGTTCCTGTATAAGTTATTTCGGATTTTTACGTTACAGAAAAGGTCTTAAGGCCCCAACCAACCAACGCCCCAAAGCGTAAAAAGCAACCGACCATGATTCTTTTCTCTGATCATTTGTTTCAGTCACCAGAAAATAGGTCGCAGCCTGTGGTGCTGATCTCATGAAGACCGAATGGGCGTTTTGAAGTTGAATCTCTTTTCTTTTTTTTTCCGTCTATTCTACCACAGCAAAACGATTATTTACATATGTCACGGCACAAAAATGTTTTATTACATTGGAAAAGATAGCACTCTAAAGCGAAGGACTGTTTCGGGTGAAAGATGGTTGATCTTCGACTCCGGGATTTCGAACGAGTATATTTTATCCTCAGTTTTACGAAGCAGTATTTGTGTATATCTTATGTTCTCGTTTTAAAATGACTTCCATGGCCTTATTCATTTTGACTAAAGCTTCCCAAGTGTCGATCGGGAAAGACACCTTTTCAATGCGATCGTCCTCCTTGCCATCATTATTGGTCTTAGTGTCGTCTTCTTCGGACTCCTCTTCGCTGCTGTCGGCTCCTTCGGTGTCGCTAAAGGCATCAGTGTTGTCAGCTTCTCTGCTGTCAGCTACGGTGTCTTCCTCAAAAGGCTCTGGTACACTGGTGTTGGTGTCACTCTCTGCGATATCCTTGTATGAACCTTCGTCTGAAGAGTCGTAAAGTCGCTTCACTATGCCCCTCTTAGAGTTCCCACCGTTCATCTCGAGGTCTCCATGACTGTGTTTGTGGACCCGCTCTATGTGCCGACGGAGATTGAAGCTTCGCGTAAAAGGCAACTGGCAGATATGGCAAAGGTGAGACATGCTTCAAGTGTTGCATTCACAACGATCTGTTACTAATTGTGGGGAACACAAGTCTCCATCGACTTAAATGTACCCCATTTGCTCGGAGCAGATGAGCATGCGTCATAGAGCATACAGCACATGAGCATGGATCATGGAGCGCATGGAGCAGAGGAGCATATATATACAGAGAGGAGCACATGGAGCATGGGTGCATGTCTGATATCACGCGGGGGGCAGAGACTGATACAGTGGCGCACTTACGGCAGATAAACATGCGTATGAGGAGCAATCGCAGCATACCTAGTGTAGAAACATGATCAACGTGTATAAGCAAAAGAGAGGTGTTTACGAACCATTCACCAACTTTGACGAAAGATGAACAAAAAGTAGAATTCATGGAGCAGATTGTACATTGGGACTTTGGGAGTTGTATAAAGTCCAGGCTATTCGTACAGAAAACGCTATAAAAGATTAGGGTTTCCATTACCTCGGAAGGTCTGGCCTCTGCTTGAGGCCAATCAAACCAAGACTACCATACCGAACCATGTTGCCAAAGTATCGACAACACTAATTGAATCATGCATACCAGTGTAATGTGTTTGTTTTCAAGTACAGTATATCGACTGAGCACCCCCTCGGGGCAATGATAGAATAACGCGAGAGCAAGACGAGCATAGGCGGATCAGGATGGAACTTACCATGAGGATAACGGAGCTTGGCAGGAGCAAAATGGAACTTGGCCGGAACAGGATGGAACTTGCCCGGAGCAGGACGAAGCTTGTCCAGAGCAGGATGGAACTTGCCCGGAGCAGGACGGAGCTAGGCCGGAGCAGGATGGAACTTGCCCGGAGCAGGACGAAGCTTAGCCGGAGCAGGATGGACCTTTCCCGGAGCAGGTTAGTGCTTGGCCGGAGCAATTTAGAACATTTTCAGAGCAAGTAGAGTACGTCATCTAGAAAACGGAGTACGGCATACTGGTGTGTTGCTAAAGTGGTAGTTCCCTGTGTCGATGTGGTTCTCTTGTAGACTCGTTACGTACATACAAAAACACATTGGACTCAACGGGTAATACTTTATCCTTAAGAGTCTGGTTTTTCTCTATACGTTCTGATAATATGTAGCTCCGTTCCTTGTCTCAGTCATGAAACATTTGCTAAAGCTTCGCCAATACCCGAGACAAATGAGTGAGCTTTGCTGGCCAAACAAACATGCCGCAGAGGAAATGACCACATTAACATGGCGTATCACATACTGAACAATGACTTGACGCGTAGACCTCCATGTAGGCTTTCTACACAGAGGCTTTACCGAAATCTTGTTTACATGCTCGTCTAGACGTTAGTTGGGACATACTATTTTACGTAGAGCTTATTCAATTAATGTTGCTTCTTTGATTGAGCGCAAGAACTTTCAAACTCCTCACCAGTAAACACAGTGAAAGACTTTTTACCCAACAACGGTTATTGCAAATCTTAATGTAAATGTGACGCTTCACACATCTATTTGCTGATGGTATCAGTAACAACTTGATATGCAATGACGTGATGCTCTGATCACTACCTTACTCATAGAAAAGAAAATAATACTTACCTACTTGTCACTTTCATTTACACCCCCTTCATCTTAATGGAAACATCTCACTTGAAGTGTGTGCTTGATAAAATTATATTAAAGCTCTTACTGTACCTTTTCATGTAATCTCGAACTCATAAACCTTGAGATGACCCCTGATATAAAAAATCAATATTTTCAAGGCCCATATCCACAAATGCAGTACAGGCCAATTTGTTATTACCTATTCATTATGATTGACACCCATTTCATGTGAAAAATAACATGATCAGTGTTGCCATGATGACTTACAACTATGATGTGACCAACGATCATCTGAAAACTGATAGCTATCAGTGCCTATACCTTGGTCAATTCAGTGAAGTTGAAAACATCTATGAAGCAATATCTTTCCATGAGTTCAGACTATAACAATAGACGTACAGGGACTAGAGTCCTTTAAAATATCATACGGTAGTCTGTAATTGGGAAATGCGTCGATAACTCACAAGACAAATATTCCTGTAGGATTCGAACCCACAAAAATCTTCGAGAGATTTACTCCAGATGGAGTTTGGACCAGGCGCGGTTCTAGATCGAGACCTTTGGGGGGGGGGGGGCTTAGGGGGGCTTGAAACGGAAGAATCATAAAATTTTCTCTCAAATATGTAAATCGGCCACGCGCACGCTGAAACCAATGATAATAAAAACAGTACCATAACCAGGGACGGCGCAAAGGTTATTTTGATAGGGGACATGGGTTGAGTGATCGTCGTCTTGGGGATGGGTCTAAAGGGAGGGGTGTCCCCTTCCTCTGAGAAATTTTTGCTAATTTAAGGTTGCTAAGATGCAAATGGTGCGTTCTTTGGGTAATTTTTTGACTATATGACTGGAAAATGTTCATAACTTTGTGAATTCTAATTTTTGGTTGGGGGAAAGAGGGCTTCTTAGGGGAGAGGTCTAAGGGGAAGGGTGTTCCCCTCCCTTTGAGAAATTTTTGCTAATTTAAGGTTGCTAAGATGCAAAATGGTAGGGTCTTTGGGTTATTTTTTGACTGATATATATGGCTGGAAAATGTTCATAATTTTGTGAATTCTAATTTTTGGTTGGGGGAAAGAGGGCGGTCCTAGGGGAGAGGTCTAAAGAGAGGGGTTTCCCCTCTCCTGTGAGAAATTTTGGTTACTTTAAGGTTGCTAAGATGCAAAATGGTGCGGTCTTTGGGACAGTTTTGACTGATATATGGCTGGAAAATGTTCATAACTTCGTGAATTCTAATTTTTGGTTGGGTAAAAGAGGGCTGTTCTAGGGGATAGGTCTAAGGGGAGGGGTTCCCCTCCCCTTTTGAGAAATTTTGGTTACTTGAAGGTTGCTTAGATGCAAAAATGGTGTTGTCTTTGGTATATTTTTGGACCCGATCATATGGGTTCAAAACATTCTTAATATTTTGGTTAGGTGAAAGAGGAGCCTTTTTGTCTAAGGGTATGTATCAACAAACCTCCTGAAGTCCCCTTTTGGACACATTACTGCCTTCTAGTCGGGGACAGTTTTACGCAAAAATACGTGCGTGGAGTCCACAGAAATATTCTTGAACTATTAAGAAAATTTGCCTTGCTTTTGTGCATTATAAAATCGTATCTAAAGGCCGGTAGAAACCGGAATATGGCCTCTTGGAAGCTCTGGATTCCTAGATATAGGCCTACCCCGCCCTCCTCTTTTCTTCTCCTTTACGTCTTCTTTTCCTACTCTTTTTCTCTTCTCCTGCAAATTACAGGGGGGATAGGCCTCCCTTTCCCCTGAGTGGCACCTCCCCTGACCATGACATAGATGTAACGTATATACAGGCATATATTTTTTTTAATTTGGAAGAATGTAGCAAACGTTACTGAGAGATACGAGCAACTGGACCTGTTCACATTAATGGGAGTAACGATTCGGCCTGTAGATTTGACTTAAAAAGACTGCTAATATAGTTTGACGAGATCATATCATATCAGCGACGAAATGACTCGTTTTGAACTTCCAACAGATGATTAATCCGTTAACGTGATTTACATGTACGCACATACTATCATAGATGTTACTTATGTTACTTGTCTGACCCAACTTCCATTGTATGAAATCGTGAACCTAATATGTGATTTCGAGACACAGACGACAGTTTCCCTTGACAAACTAAATCCACTGGACCAAGATGTGCACAAGTGTATTGGGTAATTTTGTTTTTCTCAGTACACGCACATATAGCATAACACAACCTCTGAAAATTTTTGGGGGGCTTGAGCGAACTTTGGGGGGGCTTGAGCCCCCAAAGCCCCCCCCCGTAAAACCGCGCCTGGTTTGGACCCCCTCCTTGTGGAACCGACACATCTTACAACTACAGTGCCATATGTTCAAGATTTATAGGATCACGAAGACTTATGATCGCCATTTCATACTTATCAGTCGTCAAAGCAACAACAATCTTACACTATGACATCTCCATGGCAAATCTTAATGGATTCTGAAGAAAAAATGTATTACTACAACCCTCTCTCACGAAAAACCAGCGGGCGCTCGCCTATGCATGGAAAAGACATGCAGCTTTAACACAACCCACCCCCAAAGCCTCCGCTGGCTCTCTTAAAAGTGGCAAGACCAACGTATCAGTGTCAGTACCGCACGTCGCTTTCCTTTTAGGCAATGCGTGTGTGAGCGTGAAATGTATAGGTCCCAAAACCTACATTCGTATTCAGCAACCACCCCGAAAAGGGCCACTCAGGCGTGACACGTCGGAATGCACTTATTTAAACCAGGGGGAACCTTTCTTCTCTGACGGGTAGTTTTGAGGGTCAAAACCCGGCCGTACATGAAGAGGGTGCAATAAGCTTTCCCTGTAGGACCCAGGCTAAAGTCCTCCAAACAGACTCTGGTGGGTCTAAGCCAGGAACGTCTAGGCAAGAACTGTAACGAACCTCCCGGAAGCTCAGCAATTTGAACTAATTTGTAGGGAGCAGCAGGGAGGTGTTAGGAAGGAGATCCAACGTTCTATAGACTCTTTGAAGCAATGTTCGTTTCCGACAGTTATCTTGCCTTTCATCTCAAAATTGTTATCTCAATACCTATATAAACGAGTATCAGTGAGGCATTGTCAAAATGACAATGAACAGATACACCCCTTACGTTGAACTCGTTAACTTTTCGTTGCCAGCCGTCATGCAAAAATTTTAACCTTTCGTCGTTATTCGTCGCACTAAATAATTTCATTTAAAGTCAGCTAAGAATTTCTTAACAACTTAATTTTCGAATATATTCCCCAGTGATGGAAATTTGCTGGTAACTAAGAGGAATGTATAGGCTTGAACAATGGCTCCAGCAGGTGACGTATAAAAATCGTGTGGGCACAATTGAGGTACATTATTTAAACGTTTATTTCCAGCCGTTTTACTGAAAATCCTGATTAAATTTTGTTCATTGGCGGAGACCTTTATCTCGGGATTACTTGGAAAAGAAAGGGGAAGATCATAATTAAAAGGGTTTAGTCAACAGAGACTAAACAATAGGAACAAAGAGACCTGTCAATCAAATAGCAGTGCCTGAAAAGAGTTAAATCATTTTCAAGTACATATTGTCTGACAGATTTGGTGTTGTTTCTCCGTCCTAAAAACTCCCTGAGAGCAGAGTAATAGTTCATTATCTTTGAATGACGCAGAATGTGCAAGGCTACACAGGTCAGAAGCCCTATCACAATAGGACTCTTTGTCTTTTTATTTATGTATGACGTAATACTGAATGATCGCATATAAAAAGTGTGTGCAAAGAGCGCAAAAACATTTTTAAATTAGTTTTATTTTTTCCTCATTTTACATTGCAAAGTTGTCCACTTTCTACCTTTTCATTCACTTTTCGGAGGAACAGTTCGAAAACGGAATAGATACAAAAAGTGCCCACTTAGTTTAAACTCTCATAGATAGATCTACACTGGTGTGTAATTTCGTAAATGTAGCCTATCGTCTACGCAAAAGCTTCCGTTACCTCCAGAAGTACAAGGATTCTGCACCTGATTTATGTCTAACGAAACGAAGTGGCGTGTTACATTGTGCATACAGGATTTTAGTATATAATATAGGCCTACTGATACTTTTTCGCAGCAGACGTGAAATACCCGGAAAGTGGGACTGTGTAAATAGGATACACAGTGGAGACAGTGGTGAGCTAAAAGATTATTGTCAATTACCTTTCAAACGAATCTGAATCTAAATCTATGAACAGTTGCCTCGTGGGTCGCGTACGGCCGGTAGGCCGGAAGACCCCGTCCCTGATTAAGCCTTCAGTAACGGCAATAATTACTCCACGATGTCAGTGACTATCAACACCTTGGCTTATGATATTAAACAGAAGTAAAATCGCACTTACCAGTCAAACGACAACCCACCATGTTTTTGACGAAAAAACGCTAACTCGATTACCTCCAATGAGTTCACACAATCACAACTAACGTTCTTAAATGCCTGCCATTACTCGTATATACCGTGCGTACTAATGAAACGTTCGACGAGGATCTGGTCTATGAAACTATCTGAACTAGTGGTGCTCCTACTGCCCTGAAGGATGGATCAGGAATAGCCACCAACGCATGGACTATAGCCTATATATTATGCTTCATATTCCAATGAACCAGCGACATTGTCAAACAGTGAAGAAAACACAGAGCTCCTGCAGGAGCTCTGTGAACTAAAGAAAATCTGTAAACTATAGAAAATGCACATCGTTGTACAGTGCGAGCAAACAAAGGGTACATGACACTCAGTCGCCTTTAATCGATTCCATTTTGTTTGATGATTGATGATACATAATAGAAAGTTCCAAGCTGATCATTTGGAAGCGTCCTGTGGTTTTTGTTAGTTTCGAAATTCTATTAATCGATACCTTAATTTAAAAGACTTTAAGTGTTGCAATCTTCACTGATCGATGCAGTGGTTAACACAAATGACCCCACTCGGCTATACGAGTTTCTTTCCATTGCATGGACCATGAACTGAGCATACATTCAATACATTATAACCATAATAATCACATACCCATAGTAATGACAATTACATTACAACAATAATAAGATCAGCAGTTCTCGAAAGTACTCATAATATACGAAAGATGCTAAGGTCTCGAACTGTCAGTACATGAAACTGAAGTAACAACCGAAAATGGGAAGGTTTACTATTATAACCCTCACTCAAAGGAGACTGTCGACAACACATGCAACAGAAGCGTAGACACACATCAGTCTCACTGGGCATTCTCAAGAGTGATCAAACCTATGTAACTTTCTCTGTCACACGGCTTCCCGTTAAGCAACACTGCATCTGTGACCGCCAAAGGATACAAGTTACAACGGACCATACCAAATTGTCTTAAGCGGACAATGTACATCTGACTAACATAGTTAAGTGGCGTTGAGTATTCCTACACCGTAACCCTTCATGTTTCATAAATATGAAAACGATACCATTACTGCACTGTTTTGAACGAAGGATTGTGGGTCTACATTTTGCAATTGAATTGAATGGACATAAACAATGATGAACACTGGACACTGTACATATGACATAAAATAAAGAAAATATTAATACAGTTGCCTGGTAAGAAAAATCAATATCAAAATCCTCGAGATGAGTAGCCTAAATTTAGTATTCACTAGGCCTACATCTAAAAAAAGCAGTACAATTCAATTTGTTATTACTAAAGTTATGATTGACACCTGATACATGTGAAAAACTAACAAGATCGGTGTTGACATGACGACTCGACTTAAACAATGATCTGAAAAGGTCAATAGCAGTTCTTTCATCTAATGACATTGCATAGACTAAATAAGCTGTCGATGAACATACAAATAGGGACACCTGAGGGAATCGAACCCTCAAATCTGAAAGATCCATCCATACGGTGCTTTGTTTAGTAGAACCGACGCTTACAGCTACGACAATGTCACTATTTTGACGTGATTTAACGGATCACGAAGGGTCATGATCATTTTATCATAGCTGTTAGTCGCCCACGCAACACTGATCTTACCACACCATGGCATCTTCATGGCAATCCTTCGTCGATTCAAAAGGGAACATGTATTACTACAACCCTCGCTCACAGGAAACCAGCTGGCAAAACTTGTTGAGGGAAAGCCTACAGCTTCAACTCCAACCTACCCCAAAGCCTCCGCACGCTTTCTCAAAAGTGACCAAACCTATGAACACCTCTCAGTCGCTTGACTTCCCCTTAAGCAAGACTGCATTTGTGACCGTGAAACGTATAGGTCCCAGGATTTATGTTTGTATACAACGGACCGAATCAAGAAAGAGTCTTTGTCGACGAGGAAAATGTTTCTACTTAAACCCAGATGAATGGCAACAGTGTTACCGTGCCGGTAATGACATTCAAGACCTACCACGTGATGTATCCTGTGATATGATAACAAAAGAAAGAAGCCTTTAACAGTCTTGGAGAGAAGAATCCATTCTGTTTTAAATCACGAAGAACATAATACTGTTTAATGGTGTGTACAAAGACTTTCTCCACCCATCGGAACTAAGTTTGTTAGCCTGAATTTTTTTATGAAACTACTCTTCCTGTTGCTACAGGAAAATTACCTATGGGTCCACAGAAGGAGGACAGTCTTCATTTCTTCTTCGTTCACAACGTTTGTTGAGGTTCTCCGAGTATAAAGATTGTATAACGATGTAGTCTTTGTGTACAAAAAACTTTCGCCAAACGTAAAATGAGATTTTTAGATCGAAAAAACTTATTGCGAAACTACTATTTGTTCAGAAACAATTGCTCTTGTAAACTTGACGGTCCAAAGATAGGATTCCGAATTGTCATCTTCGTGTTACTTCTACGTGTAAAGCTTTATTCCATCCAAGAACATTCTTAAGACTTGTTTCCATACTCCTGACACTGCAGGAAAGTACCTATGGTCCACACAGAACGCACGCCACGGACAGTCTTCATTTCTTCATTTGTTCACACTATTGTTGATGTAAACCTCCAATTATTGAGCAAGTCACCACAATTCTACTTCTCTTTTAATGCATTTAATTAATGTACCATGGTTTTTTAGTGCACTATGAATGTAAACCAAGTTGTTTCAGCTTCTAGTACAGTGACTCTATTACTATGTAGAACCAAGTATAACGTCTCTACAGCGGTCTATTTTGTCATCTTTTGTACAGCGGACCATCGATATCGATTTTTGTCCAAGAGCAAATAAAAGTCTTGTCAATCCAACCGCCAGCCTATTGTGTGGTCTTTTCCTTTCTCTGTCTGTATCGATCGGTTGGGACCGGTACCTGAATAAAATAAGTATGCACTCATTTTAGTCAGGTTATCACTTGGCCGGCCGCCATTGGAGTGGTTTGATGACAAACGCGTGGGTTCGAGTCCGGTCTCTGCCGACAACTTTAAAAAAATATTTTCTATATGATATTCATATGTAAATTACATAATAATTATACAAATATGACCATGAGCTTGACCTTGACCCTGACCTGAAAGTCAATGCTAAATGACTGACCTTGACCGTTACTTAGCAACGATGACCTCATCCCAATACTGGCTTCTGATTGGTCACTTGCTAATAAGCTGCCTCTTACTACTCTTGTTTTATGGAGAGACCGGTGTAATATTGTATTTAGGGGAAGGGGAGGCCTGCGGATGCCGTCCTAGCGTCGGTGAAGAGGAAAGTTAGGCTGAGGATTGAGGCAGACTTTGCACGTCTACGCAGGGCGGCATTCGACAGGTGGTAGGGTCGACTTGTCTTGGTGCAGGCAGGTCGGGTGAGGATTAACTTGTAAATATTGTAAGTACATACCACTTTTAGTTTTATATAAAAAATAGGGTTTGGAGGGGGTCAGCTTGTAAGGATTGTACAAAGCTGCTACATGAAAGGCTCTTCTCTTTGCTCGTTTGATGTAAATAGTTTTGCCTTTGTGTTTAAGTCTGGTCCCGTTTTTTGTGTTGTACTTTGTGTTCAGTTCGTTTCCGTTTCCAAGCACGTATGAGCACATTCCATCCGTTTTAATTTCCCAGACCAATGTCCTCTGGTAACTGAATGATCATTTTGTTCATAGAGCGAAAGGCACGATCAACGTAGCATTTACTTCTCCTTTGTTCTAAGTTGTTACAGTTCTGCGATTAAACCTGTAGTGTAGTTAGTTCCTTTGTTGCTGTGTGCCAGAGACTGCAAATTTTCTAGAGAGTTGTAAAGCTGATGACGCAAATCACTTAATCCTATTGGGAAGCTGTCTGTATCAGGTGTTAAAACTGATTATTTAATAGTTTAAAGTGTTAAAGTGATATTACCTGATCAAGAAAAGGGAAATACATAAACCCTAATGTTTTTCTTTATTTATCAATACACTAACTATGCTTATCATGGATGAAGTCGTTAATGTTGTGACTGAAATGGTAGTATGGACGGCAAAATATAAAGAAACAGTGAAAAAACAGTCAAACTCTATAGGCTATTTTGCAAAAACGTTCTCATTAATACTAGCTTAAACCACGCCCATAGCCCACCAGAACACTTTATGAATATTCAATGAGTCACGCAACTGCGCGTAACGAATTAGCCGTGCACTTTGGGCTTATATTGCCGCGGTTTTTCTTGCATTAAGTTGGAAAAGTGTGAATTTGAAGGTTGTATACTGCGCAGCACACTTGAGTTCTTGAAACAAAAGCACACATTTTTATCATAATACCCGTATTAGTATATTTCATCCCCTAAGACTATTCAAGAAGACACTTGCATACTAACGCTACTAGCATTAGTACAGTACGCAAGGGCTAGTAACGGTAATCAGTTACCCTGTACACTTGAATGTGTACTTCTACGCATCCCAAGCATTTGTCCTTGGGTGGTACATGCAGATACCTATCAAATAATCTACGTAAAATGTGCAACCATACACTGACGAAAAATGTGTCACGAGTGTAGATGCCGTTCACCAACAGGGGGCACTTACAGTATGAAGATGGAGCTACAACTCCATGGTATGACAATCCAAACCAAAGTACCTCCCTTTGATTTACTCTGTGAGCAATGTTATGTTTTTTCCCTCGGTCAATTTCGATTGTTGTAGATGGTTTCTCCAAGAGTTTCCAACATGTAAAAGAATTTGTGTCTTTTGAATCAGAACTCCCTGCTTGAATCAAGGCAACTGTTTACATTTCAGCTGGGAAATGTAACAGGGAAAGTATGACCTTGCGACGCAAGGTCATCATCTCAGATGTCAGACTCAAAACTGATACCGATGTCCAGTGAGGATTTCAATGACTCAAGAATTATTCAGTATTATTCCTCGGAGGTAGTACTCACATATTACATCAATGGCCAGTCTCGTGGGTTAAAAGAGTTAGAATTACTCGTATTTTCTTTGGGTCCGCCTTCAGAGTTATGCAGTGGGGGTGCAGGCGGGGGGCAACAGGTGCGCGCCTTCCCTATTGGCCGTCATGCGTTAAAAGAAGTTGAGGCAAAGAACGAAAGTGCTTCAAAATGTGTCAAATATCCCAGCTAATACGAAAACGTTTTCTAAACGTTCTTAAAACGTAACCACTTACGTTTGCAAAACACCTCTTATTACGTTTTTAGCACGTATTTTTGTGGACTTTTCATACGGTTTAAAAACGTTTTTTAGACGTAAACGACGTTAATAAAACCTTTGCCTGATCATTATACCGACGTGTGGAAAACGTATCAGACACGTAGAGAAAACTGGTAAGTACGGAAAACGTCCGGGACATAGGGAAATCGTGCGGGACGTTAGAAAACGTTTAAGGGTCTACGAAAATACCCTGTACGTTCAGAGAACGTTCCAGAGACGTACACAGAGCGTCTAGGACGTTTAGAAAACGTTTTAGGGATATAAGAAAAACCGTCCATGACGTCCAGAAAACGTTTTAAGGACGTACGAAAAATAACCAGGACGTCTAGAAAACATTACAGAGATGTAAGAAAAATGTGTCGGACGTCTAGAAATCGTTTCAGGGATGTAAGGTAAACTTCTGTGACGTCCTGGAAACATCTCAGGTGCTTACGAATACTGTTGTAGTGGAACTAAAATATATAAAAGGGAGCAAATGCTAATGTATCCCCCTTCCCTTCGATGAGATAGACCCTTGGGCTGCTTTACGGTCATTTGTTTAGGAGAGAAAGGTTTAACTAATGGATTTTACTGGGAGTGAAAGGGAAATTTCACTTAACTGTAAAGACAAAGAAGAGGATAATGAAGTTCAAAAAGATATAAAAGGTTTTCGTCTTCTTCAACTATGTACCTGTGAAATAAAGATACTAGCTTTAATCAAGTGATCCATTAAAAGACTTTTCTTAATTTCTTAGCACTGGCAAGTGGATATGTGGAAGAATCTTACAACTGTACTTTTAACCGAAAGAAAACACTGCACAAACTTATACATGCCAAAAACAATAAATCATTGCTGGATAGTACATGGTACAGTTAAATTTTACCATGGTTATGGTGGTTAAGTATCTGAACAACTTGTAAGAAATGATACTTAAATCAACCTACGTATGCTTCAAGAAGTAAACACATACATCATTCTATATGATAAAGAAGTAAAGCCAGAGCCAATGACTATGAACACCAAGTTAATAACAGTTAATATAATAATATTCCTATCAAAGCTTAATTCTGAGAAATCTTTTGCATAATAATATAATTCGTAGAAATGGTCAATTTGTGTTGTGGATGAACTTTATTGTATAAATAATGAATAATAGTATATAAATAATGAATGTAAACAGGACTGTTTAATTGAATGTAAAAATGAATACAATATAGAGAGTTCATATCAAGCCTAGCAGACAGAAACTAGGAATTTTAAGTCTGAGGCTGTGAGTTAGTGCAGATACACAGCAATGTTCAATACAAAATTAGAAAATCCAAATACAACAAGGCTTAGTTTGCTACTGCATGCGACAGGAAAGAGAATTAAACTAAGTTTTAAAAAATCTGGGATGAAATAAAGAATGTAACTTTATCGAGGTGCGTGGATAACATTTCTTAGAAAAAGCTAGAGAAAATGCTATAAAAATAGTTAGAAATCTCAAATAACAAACTCAAAGATTTCTTGGGTAGAACACATGAAAGCAATAATACTACTTATAAACTTTATGATGTTCCTATTGCATAAACCTATTAAACAACCTGGCTAGAAAAGTACAGTAGTCTCAATGTGACAGGAAAGCAGTATTCTATGTACATAAAGTAGAAGACAAGTTGGATTAATGTTTGGTATACGACAGGAACCAAAATATTGTGTGACACTTTGATATCAACAAGAAACCGCTGTTCTCATACTGTACTTATGATGGCAGCTTATTACAGTACGGTAAGTGGTATGTTAAAATGCCTGTACATTTGTTGCTAGACCAGAAGTTAAATTCTTAGATTTATCATTTACATTAGTAACTGAATTTCAACCGTACAGTCAAATGGCAATGATAACACTGGATTGAGAAGAGCAGTACAAATTGAGATTCTTTGGAGCTTATATGAAAAGTTATAACAGCAAACAAAGAGGAAGCTTTAAAAATTGTCTCCTGTTTTACAAAGTACTACATGGCCAATGAGTACCATTTTGCATCCAAGTCCTCTTCCTAAAGCAAAACTTTTCCAAAGGGGAAAGGTACACCCCTCCCCTTAAATTCCTACCCCAGGACAGCGATCAATCAAACTTGCGTCGCCTCTATCGAGAATTCCTGGATACGCCTAATATGCAAAAAACACTCTTCGGTGAGTACGCAGTAAGCTAGGCTACGACGTAAATATAATGTGTTCAGTGCTCGTTCGCTTTCATATACGTGGGCACCTTTTGTTGTGCTGCCTTTTGCATATTCATGTATTAGAGCACTCCCATTGGTTCGTTCAACCAGGAGTGGGATTGAATGGAACAAAGATTGTGTGCAGACATTACCGATTTTCAAAATTCGCGTCGTTTATTTTATGATAATTGAATCAATATTTAGAAGAACTACTTCCGTAAGCGATCTTTATCTTTATTGTTCGAATGGATTGCTTATCCGTTATTATCACTTTGGATAAGGTAGTTTTATGTATTTACCTTAAGTTCTTAAATAGGTAGTACCACTTTAAGTGTCCTCAGACGCAATCAAGTAAAATATTACTGATGAAAGTGCTTTTAATGTAAGTATTTCATCATGTACACGTTTATCTGTTTTCCTCTGATGTGATTTAATAGGCTGACGATGCAACTTTGGGGCTTATGGCTTCTAAAGTCTCGTCCTAGTAATCGGTTACGTGATAAAAATGCCATTTTTTAATACGGGAGGCAAACTGGTTCACCGCTACTAAAGGAAGTCAGAGCATATTTTTTCAATATCAATATTTCATGTAAAATTAGTGTGCTGTTTGTCAGGCGACTTGTTACATAGCCGGTATTGTGTTTTAACATGTTCTTTCTTGGAAAATCTCTTCGGTGGTAGCTGAAATGGCACGCAGGTAAGGGTTGTTACATTTCCCTTGCTCTTCTGTATTACGATAAACGTTATACCTCTGTTATCAAGGAAACGAAAAATATCAACATAGCCTCTTTATCACATGTGTTGCTACTTGATTAGCAATACACGACAGTGGCGAAACAGTTATAAATAAAATGTAAATGAAACACTCTGCCCTCATTTCGCATTCGATATCTTCTGATCATAACTCGAGGCCTCCATTGACTCACCAAATACCCCTCCCCCAAAACATGGAGTCACCAATGCCTCCCCGAGTGGAGGGGGACCCTGCATGACTAATATTAAAACAAATTTCATTTTAATGCAGGACACAGTATACCCCTTTTCTAGCATCACCCCAGTACATCCCCATACTTGAAATGTACCGGAACAGCCCAAAGCATTCTTAAAAGCATGTTTCGCTTATTTATGACACTCCAAATATGACGAGAACGAGCAAAGCAACAAACTGTCAAAGTGGGTGGAGGAACATTCCCATGAAGATACTGGGTGGGAAGGGGCATATTATTTTGTCCATTAGGAACGGTACTGCACTATCCATTCTGAACAGTTATTTAATATCCCGTATTTCAGGCTGGAGTTTCTGTATTTTTTGAGGTAAAATTTAAGCAGTCGCATGGACGAGAGGGGTCCATCATTGCACAGAAAGATTGCCAGCAGCTTCCGTAAATTGAGTGAGTATGTTAGGGTAAAGAACAAATGACCAAGAGCAACTTTGTAGCCAGTTTAACAGTCTGTCAACCATTACCCAGTGTTTTATACATCTCAGCCCACGGAGATATTATTTCATCTGATGTATTCGTTAATATCGTTTCTGAAGGAACAATTTTAGTAGGGTTCATCCCAGTTTTAACTAACCGGTAGGCTTACTAGCAAATCTGCGTTTCGTAAAACTCAGACAAACATGACTCTTTTGCCCTCATCGAGACATTGTCGTGTTTATTAATGTGTATGCTTTCACATGTTTCATGCAGGTCACGAGGAGTGCGACTTGGAAACTGCTGCACGTGATGTAATTGGATACTATTGTAAGGATTGCAAGACAGAATGGTTGTCAGATGAGTGGAATAGAAACTCAGCACCAAATATTGAGGAAAAGATGGTCGACCATCATTATATCCCTAGGTTCCGATATCTCCAAATGTCAGACATGGGAATTCGTGTCTATTGGGACCATGTTCAAGAAAAATTACAGCCAGGAGACCACATAGCATGGCAAAGGTCCTGTTCATACTGGCATCATGCTATTGTGGAAAAGGTAGAAAAACGTAAAATCACTGTAATTGAGTGGACATCGCACTCTTCTTGGGGGGAGGTTTGCGGTTGTAGACTCATGCCCAGGTTCACCGTGACTATCCATCGAACGGATATTGACAGGCGCGACCGCTGTTGCGGTCGAATAAAGGAACTCGTAGATGGTCCAATGTACAAGGTCGTTTATCCCGAGGCAGTGCAAATGCAAAACCCCCCTGAACTCGTATTGTCCAGAGCACATTCACGGTTAAATAATGCAGGGTACAAAGTTGCAAGGGATAATTGCGAACACTTTGCCACCTTCTGCAAAACTGGTTCCCATAAAAGTGGACAGATAAAACAAGTAGGATTGACATTTCAAGCTTGGGGTTTGAAGAGGCTTGTAATAGCTCTTATTTACGTCACTTTGTTAGCAGGTTTTGCAGAATTGATCGAGGAAATCTTTGGAAAAGGACAGGACTATGTGGGTCTAATAATAATAGGAGCGGTCGAGCTTGTTCACGTCGTTTATATAATCTGTGTGGTATACATCTCCGATATTCCAGAGGGAAAATTTATCTATACAAAGTGTTCACATCGTGTGCGCGCATTATTTTGTGCGTCTAGTAAGATCATTTTTAAGTTTGTTTTTATGGTTGGCGGAACAGCTCTCGCCACTGTTGTTTTAATAAACAGTGGTCAGATAAAGAAAAGGCCAAAAGGAGTGCAAACCATTTGTGAAATTGGAGTCTCGTTGGCAGGTGGCTTATTCGGCAGCGCAGTAGGATTTCTTTTGGTACATTCGTTCACTTCATGTTCTTCCTGTGGCGCGTGGTGTTGCCAAGGGCAAGTACACCATGAAAACTCTGAATACAACCTTGGGGAACAAAATTTTCAAATAACACCTACCCAATCCTCTTCGTCAGCTTGAAAGAAAACTAAGAAATATCTACTGAAGGGACAAAAACCTCAGCGTACACAACCTCATACCAATCAGGTAAACCCAGATAATCGGTGCCGTAATTGTGCACACTGGTAACTGCAATAGTTTGCACCCGTGGTAATCATATATATTTAAAAATTGTCACAGTTAAGTAAATTCTCCTTACTTTAGTTGAGAGTAGGAGAAGAATGTGTTGTCTAAGTGGAAAGATGGCTACCAGTCCCCTTCAAGACATTATGGTTTACATTAGGCGGTTTGCATGCAAAGAGGTGCTACCTTTGGAAAACCTTAGACAATAGCAGGAAACACACCAAGCAATTCACGAAAATCGTATTTTTAGTAATTTTGAACGAGAATCCAGACGAACAGCCTCCAATGAGGAGTGAGTGAGAGGGAGAGTACATTTAAAAGAATTCGTAGATGATGTAGAGGATGTACAGGCATGTTCCGTTTACATACTTTCAGTAATTTAGCAGTTGATGAACTTTGAAAAATCTTGTGTAACCACTGATATACTTCAAGCAATCACGCTACAAATGTTGCTGATGATGCACGAAATTCCAGCGGCGTCACAAGGGTTGTTTGCAGGGGGATCAAGTTACTCGACTTGGCCCCCAGAGCCCCGCCCCCGACTACCCCTCTGCTGGATTATCTCCTGTGGGAACTCAGCAAACTCTTATTTAAGGCCCATACAGCTGGAGGTGTCATTCTTGCAACAAAAGAACATGACCGCATCATAACGCTCAATGGAATCTAAGTGCTCTTGCCGTCACGATTTAACAGTTCACCGGAGGCGGAGGGACGCGAAGAGTACACGAGCTTTCATTTTCTTTTTCCTTCTCTTTGTATTTTTCTTATTCGTTGTTTTCTTATCCTTTTCTCTATTTTCCTTTCTCGTCTGCCTTCATTTTGCGCCCCTGCCCCGTGTAGGGAGGGGCGACTGCCCCTCCCTCTCTTTTATTACGCTACGAATGCCAGCTATTGCGCTCGTCATGCAAGCCTCAGGTTTGGAAATCTCTACGTTTTGGAAAGGAAGTTTTCACCAAAATTGTTCCTTCCATTATGCTTGCAATTGACATCACAACATTATCTCAGAGGAGCCTCGCCATCGATGGGCGAGTAACGTACGAAGAACGGAAAAAATGTTTACAAAATATTTACCAAATTGCAGGCTGGAATTGGCATTTTCCAAGCTTAACCTGCACCTAAACATTTGTTACTTTGGCATCTTGTGTTTTACAAATTCAATTACTCTTTTTGTTAAAACGACACTG
Source organism: Holothuria leucospilota (assembly GCA_029531755.1). Lineage (NCBI taxonomy): Eukaryota > Metazoa > Echinodermata > Holothuroidea > Aspidochirotida > Holothuriidae > Holothuria > Holothuria leucospilota. The sequence goes on from CM055972.1 coordinate 49,917,487, forward strand.
CACGGGGACGTCTCCGCAATGAACAGATCTGTAATAATGCCTTTTTGGTTTCGTTTTAGCGCTCTCCGGGAATCGCGGGGTTAAGGGGACGTGTGCCGAGCTCTTCAGCTCGAGAGCTCTGTCGTAATTACAAAACTTCGATACTTACATAAGCAATTCAGACGATTGGTGGGCAGTGGAGAGGGGACCTGAGGGTAGTAGCAATAATGGAAAAGTATTGAACCAACAAGCATGTTTGGAAGGCTTTTTCTTTATAAGTGTATCATCATTTACGATCTAATGACGAAGTATGCCCGAGAAGCGCGCTGTGTAAAATGTTTTGAAAAAAAAAAATATAACGAAAAATTGCATACTTCCAAACACATCATGCTTAAAATGCTACCGTTTAAGCATATTATGACATAAAACTGATCTAAGATCCCCTCTTGATGCGCGATCCCCACAGAAGTGAAGACGTACTCCTATGTTTCGGAAAATGTATTTGGTCAGAACAGGGAGCTGTGAGATACAGCTCCCTTACAGCTCCCTGGTCTGAACATTCCCTGTATGAGGCTTTTGCCCTAATAATAATCATGAGACATGGAGTAAGAACCATGGCGAATTCGACGAAAATGAGCCGAAAATTTGTATTAAAATTATTCCGTTGTCACAAAAGTTGCTTGCATGCACGAAACTTTAAATTGATTCGAAAGATTTGTGAAATTTTTGATAGTTTGAAACGATTTGTGAAGAAATATTATCAAACAGGTCCATCACTTAGCCAAACAAACATCTCATCCTACCCCAACAGAAATATACAGCTTTTGAGCTCATTTTAAAAGGTTTCAAAAATTTTGATGGCGGGCGCATTCCCCTCACGTTCCTCTGCCGGCGCCGCTGATACCTGCATTGATGGAACAATGACATAATGCTTATTACTTGACATCTAAATGATTATATAGAGTATGGTGGAGTATGGTGCCAAGCACTTTACAACTATGATCGTATTTTTACTAATTTTAAACAAAAATACAGAGGAATAGGTTCGAGCAATGGGGAATGGGAGGGAGAGTGTAGGTGCAGGGTATAGCAAGAGAATAACAAGCGCTTTTCAGAACTTTGTTTTTTGTCTTAAGTGTATTAACAATCACGAACTATACCGATAACAGCTGCGCGCGAAGCCTTTCTTAAAATTTTTTGCAATTTCAGCAAAAATGTACTTTCATCCGTACACATCATGCTTCAGTTTAGATTGAAAGATCCAATGTTGATGAGAAACCCCTACAGATATTAGCAGATGTATCTCTCTTTTTCGGAAACAGTTATAATCAGAATGGTTTCATATATTATTGCCTTAATAATAGTAATGAGAGTGCAAACCCTGTCGAATGCGGGCAAAACGAGCCGAAATTTTTCATTAAAATATTTCCATTACAAAAGCTGCATTCAGGTCCTCTATCGAGACAATTTCAACTGCCCAACAAATCTACATGCCAACCAGAAAGCCAGTCTTTTACCTGGTAATTCGTAAACAGCTTTCAACTTTTGCTGCTGTGACTCTTCGAAAGTTGCTATCGGAAGATATTGATAATACAAACAACAGGTAAGGTAAGGTTTGAAGCGCTCGGAGCGGGAGAAATTGGGAACAATTTGAGAGAGAAACATTTTGTGATTAAAAATGATTACAAAAGATCCATTTCTTGATTGAAAAACACACCTCATTCTACCCTTACAGAAATCTAGTGCTTAAACCCCTTTTGGAATCATTTTAAAATTTTTAGAATTTTTTCAGAAATTGATTTGGGGAGGGCACGCCCCCCCCCCGTGCCGACCGCACTGTTTACAACAGTAAGTATTGCGGGCTTAATATTCCGTTTTACAAGAAACTACACTTTACGTGAAAACGTTTGCCAGAAGCAACGTTGGGCCATGGTGAAAAAAATGCAAATTGTAGCCTGTCCCTTTTGAGATATGTTACAGTCATTAGACGTATTTCTACTTTGGGATTTAATTACGAATGGCAGCTTCTTAACCTTAACCTTTCGTCATATGTGTAGCGATATATTGAAAGAATAATTTAAGCTGTAACTATTTCAAAGACGTTCCTCATCTCATTATGCCTCTTAACTCAAATAAAAATGGTATTGTCGAGGACGACACAACCTAATTAACAATAAAGGTTAATTTGTCAACTTACTTTACAGAGTATGTATTTTTGAGATTATGCTTTATGAATTCCTGATAGAAAGATAAGGTATTGCTGGTTTTGTATCTGGCTTCCTAAAATTTACCAAAAGAGTAATTCGATATCATTCATCAAAATTTTAGAACCGGCCTTACCTGATAGAACTTGCCTAAACTATCGTATCATAATAACTGATAAAGATTTTATCTCAGCGATTTGTGATGCAAAGCATTCTGTTAATAGGTTTACGTTGCTTGTTTTGACTTTAACTTTAAGGCACACGTTTCATGAAAATATGTGTCCACGTATTAAGTGTAGCTTTCGACAAGTAGTCTATTATACAATCTGGAATGACAAAGACTAACGGTTACAGAACTATGCAATAAGAAAAGAAAATCAAATTAACACTGACCCTTGTATCTCATTTGTTCCCAATGTAATTTAAGTTATAGATAAATTATTTGTAAAATGTAAGAGACAAAAAAAAAAAAAAAAAAGAGAGCGAAACGTTTAAAATAAGCTCAAACATTTCATTTTTATTCTTCCGGCATTTAGGAAAGATCTCAAATGATTACGAACATATTAAACTTAAGACAATCGACCTGCATCTTTCATTTATTTAAGAGTAAAACTGTATTTTCAACTATTGAATACGTATATTGCACCGATGCGTCTTCAACATTATTATGGCACGTTTCGTACGTTGAGTAAACGTAAAGAGCATAGAAAAATTTAGGCCTTGTTTAAAGTGTACTTTACTTTTTGAAACAAGGAAACTTTTTAATATCAGGGGGTCCAGAATTTTCTTAAAAAGGGAGGGGGCTAACTCCGTGAGGGAAATGTTCGCACCTGCGAGCCTCAAATGTGCGAACCCACCATAAGAAGGAGCTTGCTTCATTACTTCATTGTGTGGTTTTTAGAGCATGAAAACTCTGTTTCGTTGTGTCTAGTTGTCTCTCCAGTTGCACGTTGTCTTGCAAGCAGCAACATTGGACGCAATGCATTATTTCGTCTATAAGTCCACATTCTTTTATCAGTGTTATTTTAGCTAGCGCTCTCTAATACACAGTTTATGGTATCTAACTTTACTCTTATTTTCTCTTTCAATGTATAAATCAACGAAATGCATTAAAAGATATTTCATATTTCAAAAGTAGTAAAGAGGAAGTAATAATCTTATTAGTTTAACGCATTTTAAGTTGAAATTTCCAAGTCGGTTCATTTTTGTGAAGCCTTTAGCTTTGTGTGATCGCTTGGTACGTAAGCCTCTTAAAATAATAACAATTCAATAGCAATCAACAAAGAAGGTAAATGAGGTGTCTGGAATTTGTACGTACTGATAAGAGGGCGCCAACGGCTCCATCGTGAGGGCTGATGCGAGTTGTTTGGGGATTCTTATAAGCATCGCATATGAAAATATTTAAACAACTACCCAAGAATTCGTGAAGTACGTGATGGATGTCCATAAAATGATATGGCACCGCCACTGCTCTACTGTTGTATGCTTACTAGTACCTACCACAATGACTGTGATCCCCCTGTCGAGGCTTCGACTTACTACCAAAGTCTCCACCCATTGGGTGAATTTTCCCTCCATGCCCGAAGCGTCAAATAAAGAGTGGCTACAAGGAATTTTGAAATCATGTATTTATGGTAGTTACGAATTTTCATGAAAAATTTTGCAGGCTGTACATATGCTGTGTTATATCGCGACTGTCAAGAGAGAGGTTTGGTATTGCTGTTACAAGTTGAAAATTATGGAAATAATCAAGTGGTAAATCATTTTGGTTGCTTTTCAAGTAAGCCAAGGATAATTAAAATGGTTTTCATGTGGTCATCGTCCGTTGATATAGTTTTTTTTTTACATATTGACCAGGGACGGCAGCGCAGAAGCGTTGATAGTAGCAGCTTGGATAGCACAATCGACTCTCTACCAAACCTGCTATCACCACGAACAAAATGACCGCACAGATGACGCTGATAGAACTGCTCTCTGATAAGGCGCTGATAGGCTCATTGGCGTTTTATTGGAGTGAACGTTTATTTAGAATAGGGGATTTCCCTCTTGGTTTGGCCCGTAATCGCAGTTTGCATTGTTTTATCAAGTATGCCGCCTCATATACAGGGAGAAATGGCGTGGAAGTTTTCCATACGAATCGCTTACAATAGATGCACATGCTTTGTGTTGATAAAATTTAAACTTGTGCATATTTTCACAGACGTCAGTGGCGACATCCTGTAAAAATGCTGTTGGCACAGGATTATGAACTGTACACGTCGTCAACTATTGAAACATATTCTAAATGGCGAACATTCAATGTTAAGTTGGTCGAATTCTCACACACCCACTATTTTGTGTTAATCGTTAATCTAAGGGGCTATACAGAACTACTTGGATATCAAAATTTTATTTGAAGATCAATTTAATGTTTGGTCGATAAGGCAGTCCCATTTAATCACATTCCTACACACCCAATATTTCGTGTTAAGTTTAGTCTTTGTGTGTGCACGGTGTATAGAGGATTGTTCTCCTTCGTACCTACGCCAAGGCATAGCTCGTTACTAATATTAAACACAAAACGGTTCGGACCCTAGTTATCTAAATACCCCGCCGTCTACAATGTCCTGTTTGTATTGCACAGCCTTGATTCCTTGGGCCCAGCCTTCAATTTGGCAGTGCATTTCCTGTTGGCGATGTGTATGGTCCCGTGTATAATACATGATGTCACCATGTTGACATTACGCACAACTGTATGCATTCATACAAAGTAGCAAGAGCCGAGGATGTGAATGTTTGACTTTTATCAGCACCATGGACGTGGATCCAGTGTAAGTCTAAATGAGGCGACGTATGAACAAATTCTCACGCCATTTCTCCCTGTTTAGGAGGTGGCAAACCTGAAAAGAAGACACTCCACCGGCAAATAGCGATTACTGGTAAAACCAACAACCCGATCTTTAAATAGACTTCTCAGCCAATCGTATGCTAATAAGCCTATCAGCATCTTATCAGAGAACATTCTATCAGCGTCGTCTGTGTGGTCATTTTGCACCAGCCGATAGTAGCAGGTATGATAGAGTTTCACAAAACTTCTCAGCTTCTTAGCTTAGATCATGAGAAGCATCTGTTCTTTTCAGCTAGTTGAGATTGGACAACGAATGACAAATCCTTGATGTAGAGGCCAGAGAGTCCAGAGGTTGGTCAGTTCAGTTTGTTGTCCTTTCGGTAACGTAGCACCCTTGGTAAGTAGAACACCTTCGGGAGAAGCCTTAGGTTTCGCCCGTTGGCTCTTCGCCAGAGAGTTGAGGGGACTTTGGAAAAAAAGTGATACAGAGTTGATAGCGCTATCAAAGCTATCAACGCTTCTGCTACGGCCGCCTTATGAGCTGACATGACCATGCAAAGGTGCCATGTGTGTGCAAATGTACCATATTCAGTCTTGGACTTTTTCAATTTATTGCGAATTCTGCTCTTCAATAAAGTATTGATATATAGTTTGCATGTCATGACACTCAATATCTTTACATTATATCTCAGTGTTAAATTCTTTTTAGTGTGTAAAACATGTTTTACCAATTTTTAGCTTAAAATCGCACTTGATAAAGGAATAATAATAGGTATGATGGTAAAATAACTATTTAACCAATGTTGCGGAGGGCTACAGACCTGGGGTGGCCGCACAGAAGCGTTGATAGTTATAGCTTTGATAGCGCTATCAACTCTCTATCAAACCTGCTTCTATCAGCAGGTGCAAAACGACCTCACAGAAGACACTGATATAAGTGCTCTCTGATAAGGCGCTGATAGGCTTATTAACATATGAAAGATCGGGGATTTCCTAGTTGGTTTGGCTTGTAATCGCCATTTGGAGTGTTTTATTCAGGTATGCTACCTCAAATACAGGAAGAAACAGAATTTGTCCATAGATGGCGTCACTTAGACCTATACATTTGATGCACACCCTTCGTTTTGATAAAAGCAAAGTATCTGCATCCTCGGCTCTTGTGAATTTAGACAATGTGTGAGGTTGTGCGTTGTGTATTACTATGTAAAGGTACTAAATTTAGGACGAACAAATTCCAACTGATGGCCGTAGTCTCTGGGGCAGAGGAAAGTTGTCCCTTGAGATTTCCAAATAGTAAATAAAAGTTGACCTTCTTGAGAAAAAATACGTAAATTGCTAAAACTTTCGCTGTCCAAATTATGATTTCTAGGACCCCCAAAACCTGGGAAATTGTATAGTAAAGTTTCCTTTTCCCCAATTTTTTTCCGGGGGTCACCCTCCGTGGATGTGTTCTTAATGCGGGTTTCTCTTGACGAATAAACCGTAGATACACAGCTTGAATATCTTCACCAAGCATATACGTTGGCGAGAGATAGCATATGGTTACCTTTAATCATTAGCTAAACCTAACGAGGTGGCAAAGAAACTGAATATAAAAGGAATAAGCAGAGGCAGAAAACTTATTTTGAAACGCAGCTAAATCTTATAAATGTCCTACTGCGTCACTTCAAGTATCTTTCGTGACGTGTTAGACTAAAAAATATTGCATATTCAAGGTAAACCAAGAAGTTACTCTATACGGGGCTTTTACAACTCAGAAACGTATTGCAACATGATCCTTAAAAAGCCATTCATGAAATAGGATTCCCGGGTACACTCATTCAAATTGGGGTGACTGCATTTTTCCTTTAAATAAAATCTAATTTTTCTTCTTCAAATCTAAATTTGCTATAAACTAACTTAGCATGAAATCTAAAAGTTAAGAATGCTTAGAAGCAAATGTTAAGGTCTAAAACGTGTCATTGGCCCCATATGGGACACATTGGACCGAAATTTCCTTATAGACCTCCGCTATGTCTACTCGCCAACCGTTGGTAGATCCCCCAGTCCTGGTCAGCCAGTGACCGCACTAAGATCGCTAGGGGAAAGCCCGCATCGGGTACCAGCTTTTTAGAGGTGCCATGCCACCGTCGAAAAATTCAGTAAATAATTAAAATTTCAGATCATGTCTTTACTAAAGATAACACCACTTTTTAAATCCAGGAAAACTTAGAACATGAAAACTTTCACAAAGAGTAGAGGTGTCATCTCTGCCCTGAGGCAATATCCCCTCCAATTACACCCTAACAAAAAAGAAACAAATCACTAAAAAGGCTGATTCCTAAACACAAAATCAATTCAACGCTTAACGAAGCTTTCATAAAGATTGCACCACTTTGCATTCAAGCCACCTCACAAAAAGTGGGAATTTTGGAAAGCCCAGTCAGTCTGCAGCCACTTCCTCCTAAGACTACTGCAAAGTACTCAGTTTAGTTGGGGGAAATTTCCCACTGATGTCCATTGCTACTAAGCCTTCAGTTGTCACACAAACATATTTGTAACTCAAGGTACCGCTTTTCTAATTCAGTTCCTACAATATCGAAAAGATGAAGAAAAATTGTTTGAAAGTCGTGTTATAAGTAACCTCATTCACTAGTTCTGTTTTAGGTTTGCATATATTTGCCTTTTCGGATCGTTCCGTCATCTACGAAGTCGATGTCGACCGCTGTGCTCTACATTTTCTTCCATTAGGAATTAAATGTTGCGCTATTAAAGTCACTATTGGTGCCTTGGTCACTGTTAGTAGGTTGACAAAACATTACCAGTAGTGATAGTTTCTGTGCGGCCTTTTACTGATAGCCTATCAGCGTTGATAGCTAATCCCTCTATCAGTAAGCTTCTATGCACCCAAAATTTTCCATCAGCGCTATTAACGGTGTTGATAGAGCTATCAACGCTTCTGTACGGCCACCCCTGGGGTGGCGGCATGACACAAGAACGGTAGTGTTCTTGTATAGCGTTCCACTGTCAAATACAATCCCTACAACATCGAAAAGAGCAAGAAAAACTGCCCTTAAATAGCAACATTCATCCACTGTCACTTTCTTCTTTTGAAGGATGGGTGTCTTTGCCTTTTCGTTCCCGTCATCGGGGAAAGCGATGGTGTCCGCTCTGCACCACATTTTCCTTCATTACGTAGATATTGCACCATCAAAGTCACTATCGGTGGCTTGGTCACCGTTCTTGATTTGATATAACATTACCATTAGTGATATTTTCTGTGCTGCCTTTAGATGATAGGCTATAGGCGTTGACAGCCAATCCCTCTGACTTTAAAGTCCCAATACGACTTTGTATACGAATTTGGATAAGAGAAATGAGTGAGTGATGCTTAAGGTTACTTAAACCCAAACATAACCAGAGAAATGATTTGTTGAAGAAAAAAGACATTTAAGAAAGTGAAAGGTTGTTTTAAACAAATCGTGACTGTAAATGTAACGGCTGTTTCAATATGCACAAGGTTCATCACGGTGGGAAGTTCTAGATCATTATGAATATTCATTACTCAGCTGCTTCGAGATCACATCATGTCGACGACTGTCCAGCACGACAGCCAGTGTACATCTGCTGCATACGCACTCGCTTACCGTATTTTCATTGTGCACTTGTCAACAACGAATGTTAGGCTACGATGTGCTTGCTGCACGAAGAATGTAGCTATGGGCCGTAACACACAAGCAGTCTGCGGCTGTACATGTACGTATAACCTGCCTGTATTTTGCCTCGCTGTGCCAGGCAACGTTATCTTGCTTAGGATTTCAGGTGAGGTTTTCCTCATTTTTCATGTTAGTTGTGCAGCAATTTTGTTGGCGTGGGTAATTATTTCTAACTAAAATTCAATTCTAAGCCTTCACTAGCCTGATTATAGTCCTATAGGCTGTTTGTGTAGTCCATCCGTCGAATATGCAAGCAAATGCTCTGCACTGTTTACGTGCGTAAATTTCATTACAGTTGAGCATGTAGGCAAAGCACCTATAGTTGTTTATTCATGAATAATCATAAACAAACAGACTTTCATTGGTTCATACTCCTGACTGATAGGCTCATTACGAGGAGAGAACTCGAATTTCAGTTGGCAATCCGAATTCAACAATTGCATTTCGGACAAAGATTACTCCCGAAAGAAGCTAAGACTGTTCTTCTAGGTATGATAGAGCCTCTTAAAGGGGAATTTTCATCATCCCAGACAGTTCCAATTCTCCCAACTATGCATCTTCTAGCTCCTCCCATAACTGTATGAGGCTCTTCCTTGTGCAAGAATAAACCTGTTTTATTGCTTAAGGCCATATCCTGGTGAGCATACAAGGCTATAAAATGTAATAAAAGTACTCTCTCTGCCTTGTGTGGAATGTGAGCTACTCTGCATCTTTCAAATTTTCAAACTTTGATGTCAATCAAAGAGCAGTCACCAACTGAGAATTTTGATATACATACACTAAAAATATACTTTGGGGTGATGACTGTCTGTCTTTAAACTGCTACCAATACTTCATATATCTGGCTCTCGTGCTATGACGATTTTTGGCGGTTTAAGTGTTTCTTTATACAAAGTCGTACTGGGACTTTAAGCTTCTGTGTGCTCAAAATATGCTATTAGTACTGATAGTGTAGCGTTGATAAGATATAAACGCTTCTGTGCGGCCGGTCCAGGTAGTGAATGACATAGTTTGGTTTGGTAAAACAATTGGTTTTGATTCTGCGTTTCTCGTAAAGAGTTAATGGAATGAAAAAGACTGTTTTGGAAACCTTAAAAGGTGGTTCCTTACCTTTCTATGAAATTTTCATTTTCCTTCGTGGTATTTCGTTGAATAAGTGCACTGTTTCCCTGATATCCAACTATAGTTTCTTTGTATCTCTTTAATTGGCCAAAATTCAAGGGCCACATACTCGTGATAGCCTACATGAAATTTCACACCCACTCATGTTTATCTCCGTCCAAAAACCTTCCTGCGCGCCCCTCTACATTGAAAAATTCGTACTGGGTTACCATCCTTCTGAATAAAAAAATATAGCCTAAGTAGGATTTCACAGGGAATAACAGAAAAAATGTCTTTGGTCTACATTTACCGTAAAATGGTAACCTACTATGTAAACCACGGATAGGGCACAAAAAAGTGGGAGGTGCACTGGAGCAAAGCCCGTTCTGCAGCCATTTTTTCCTTGGGCTAATGCTCATTGCTCATTTAAGTGTGGGACAATTTTCCACTGATGACCCCTGCTACTAGGCCATCACTGAAACTTATTTGTAACTCGCGGTATGGTTTTTATATCTAATAAATTTTCTGTAATATCGAAAAAACGTGGAAAAGCTTTTTTAAAAGCCATATTTGGGAAAAATGTATTGTTACTTTCCTCTATAAAAGAAAAACATCTTGCTTTTTCGTTCCATCATCGGCGAAATCGATGTCGGCCGCTTTGCGCCACATTTTGCTCCATTATGAAAGAAATACAGGTGATACCGGTGCCTTGTTGATATCACATTACCAGGAATGATAGTTTCTGTGCCGCCTTTTAATGATAGGCTATCAGCACCGATACCTTATCCATCCTCCTAACTGTGAGCTTCTGTGCGCTCAACATTTGCTATCAGTTCGGTTATTGGCGCTGATAGTGCTATCAACGCATCTGTGCGACCGAGCCAGGAGGTAAGTTTCCATAATTTATCCCACTTTGGTAATACTGCGGTAGGTTTAGTCCCAAGGTCGACAGGTGGGCAGGGCACAATGCAGTATTAGACAAATAGAACAACTAGGTAAACTCTACCTCGAAGGCACAACTTCCCCAGAAGTCAGAAAAACGCATTGTGGGTCGGATGCAACTATCCTTGCAATTGGCTTTTGCGTTAGGACCACGGCCACTACAAATATCCCTGTTTCTGTGATACACACAGACAAAAGAATGTGAAATTAGACTTTTGGGAACAACAATTAATAGACCCTGCTACCACGTCGATGAACTCGTTCGAGTTTGCTTAAGTCGTACTAGCTTCTTTACTCTACAAATTCCCCAGATTTTTGAACGCTTTGAAAATAAAAATGTTCTTCACATTTGGTAGAACTCGTGCATTTAGGTCACGGCAAAAGTGTGCCTTCACCGTAAAAACGGGAATAACGAGTATGTTTTAACACGCACCAAGTCTTGAGATATATGATCGTATTTCTAACAAAGAATTAGTTGGCAAAATGGTTTGAGAAGAGTCTTTTGAACGCCAACAGGCTCCAGATATTGAACTTGAGATTTCTAGCACGATTTAGGTACAAATTTATCATGTTTGTCCATCAGATGTAACCATAGTCGTACCTGAGGATTAAAGCAACAAATTTCGATTTAATTTCAACACCAGGGCTGTAACCTGTAGAGGGGGAGGCCAGCTTTGGAGCCCTGAGATTTCCTAACCGTAAATGAAAGTCGGGGTGCTTAAGAAAAACAAGTATTGCAAGGCTGAAAAATTTACGGTCTCAGTAATGATTTTAAGGCCCTTAAAACCTGGGAGATTGCATGCGAGGATCCATTTCTTTTCCGAATTTTCGCGGGATCGCCGGACCCCGCCGTGGGTCAGCTCTTGAATAAGTTACCCCCTTTCTGACGAATGAACATTCGCTCTTCCTCCTACATTATGCACAGCTTGAATACAAGTTAAACATATACGCAAGCTATAAATCTGAAGCATTTCTCATACCGTGATTCAGCATGCTTTTATAGGTAGCCTGTGGTTATGTTTGTTTGCTAAACTGCTGGCAAACTAACTTTCAACTTTAATCAAATCTACGCTTTTCTTTTAAAATCTAAAGCAGTTTCTAAAGCAAGAAATGTAAAAATGGAAAATGTTTAGATGTATGAATGTTAAAATTTCAAGGTCGAGAATGAGCCATTCCCCCCCCCCGCATAGGCGTAGGAAAGTATTTGGGAGTGGGGGAGGGGTTGGCTAAACCGATATGTGAGAGCATTGGCCTAGGTATGAGGCCACTGTAAGTCCTGAAAATGGAGTGGCGGCCCCAAAATTTTGTAGGGTACCTTTAGGGGTATTTATGTGTGACACTGTCTAGGTGGGTTGCCACCACCACTTGGCACGTAGAAAAGTTTCGCGGGAAATGGCTCCCAGATTTCAGGAAATGACACCCTAGAACTTGACAGTGCATCTGAAAGTTTTTCTTTTTGAGATTTCATGATGTGTGAAATAAAAAGGAAAGTAAATAAACTTTACTTTAAAAGCTTGATCCGGGATATGGGATTCTGGAAGACAACTTTCTGACAGGACATTAACCATGTAATTTCTGACACAGGGAATTTCAATGAAAGCTTGTTTTTATATGGATCAAAGAGCCTAGGAAACGCGTGGGAAATGCCATTTCCTGCAATCTGGGGGTCTTCTGGACCAAACATTTTCTCTGTACGCTTCGCGCCAACTCATGGTGGCGCTCCGCTTAGATAGTAACTATATTGCAAGCCCCCCTCCCCTTTAGTCAAAACCTGCATCCGCCCGTGCATGACAATCAAATTTGGGACCCAGCATAGGCTACGCACGGCTTGCGGACAGGATGTTCATGCGATAAGGTGTTGAAATGTTTAGATATCAAACCGCAAAATAGCATAACTAAAATGTAGGCAAAGGACTGAACTAAGACACATGTCCCCATATACTCTTCTATCAAAGTTTTCATCAGATTGAATGTGGTGTTTATTAGAATGCTGAGGATGTTTGTTAGCAATAGCAAGTGTAGTTTTCACTTACCTCTCGTTGATATATATAGGGAACCCGTAACAACAATGTGGTCCCAAAAGTGAGTGAAAAATTTCAAGATTTAAAGTTTTCATTAATTACTTTTCTGTTAATATTTTTGAATTGAAAAAAGTTGTGAATATATTGGAAAGCCATTATGCTATCATGATGAAGGCAATATAAATTATGATATCAGCACTTGAGAGTGATGGACGGAAAGGGGTGTTCGCCCTCACCTGTGAAAGTAGGGGAGATCCTACCTTGCCCCTCCTCTTTTTCCTAGGTCTATGATCTGGCAGGCATTTTCGACCAAATATTTTTTCAAAAGCCTTCGGTGAGTCTACAGATCACCCGCTAATGGACCCCAAGTGGCACACTAGGAGGAGGCAGCAGCTATTAGTCTTGCAGGGTGTCATACCACATCCCAAAATTTTCCTAAATTAGTAACACTTCTAATCATACGGTCAGTTCAAAGCTTTACCATATATAATAACATTTTGGATATAGGAAACCTTCGAGCAACAAAATTTTTTTAAACAGTAGGGGTGTCACCCCTCCAGTACTAAACCACACCCGGGGGAAGGAACACGTACCCCAAAACGTTGCGTATGTCCCTTGTGTCCCCCGCAATGAGATTTTTGGCATTAAAAATTATTAGTGTGTAATTTTTAGCCCCATTAATGACTAATAATGTGACAGTGGGTCCTCCCTCACGTATTGATATATAAACGGCATAACTTTTAATACTCAACATCTCATTCGGGGTACACTCAACGATGGGGGGGGCACGTGTACCTACCCCGGGAGAAGCCACTTGGAGTATCCCCCCTTTTCAGTTACTGCTGAATAAAGTGCAGTGAATATATTCGTCATAATTACAATTTTATAATAGCCAAAACCCAATGAACCTCATTCAAGGGCTTCTCTTTCGCAAATTGTCAAGGCTAACCCTGTATCCGCAGATGCACCTTCAATAACCTTATGAAAAGGCTTCCCCTCAGTGGCATACCTGGAGGATAGTAATCTCATTATGTTTCCTAATAGGCATCGTGAGTGGATCTCCTTTTGACGCTCAATGAAAGTCTTCCCCCCCCCCCCCTCCGAAACATTGAATCGTTAGTACGAGTAAGGCTGACAAAAATGACCAAATTGTGATTTGCCTGTTTAGTGCACATCCGGTGCCATTTGGGTGTATTTAAATGCTTTAATCTGCTAGTCACATTATCCCAGAATATCCTGGGGTCTTCCCCCACTGGGCCTTTATTGGAGTATTACCCCTTAACACCACCAGTGGACCTTTTGTGGACCCTGAGCCCCAACGCCCACAGGGTAGAGCTTTCGTCACCACTTCTTCGGCGGCGCTAAGTCCTTCATTTCGGTTTGCCCTCCGGCGGAGCATTGTGCCCCTAGTATCCCTGTTCGAAAATTCTTCCGACGCCACTAACTGTAAGTTGCTAATAGTGTTAGTAACGATATCGTGGTTTCACTAAAACAACCACAACGGGGACTACCGTAATGATTTCCGATGGAACAGGATATCAGGAAGATATCTAAAGTTTGCCATTACGTTGGACCGTCAGCTGAAGCCATTAAAATAATAACTGGGAAACAAAGTAACTAGTGAATAAAATGGAGATTAATGAGTGAGTGTATGTAAATAAACCAAAAGGCCAAAATGGGGAAAAGTATACTATGCAAAAAACTGAGCGTTGGCTCTTCTTACCTTTTTACATCATCATAACAGCTGTAGTTGAGATCTACACAACCATGCAGTAAAACGACTGGTCACTAACGTATTAAGGTGAAATCGATGCTCGCGTAAAGGTGCGTTCACACCAAAACCGAAATCTGCCGAGTTTTGTGGGCAAATAGGGGCAATTTAATTTCCTTGGAAATTTAGAAAATTGCCCCATTAGTTCTAAGATAATAATTTCGCGTCCCGCCCGCAAACAGCAGATTTCGGTTTTGGTGTGAACGCACCTTCAGGCTACTACGGTGCAAAGTCTACGTCATGGGTGCGGTGTCCTGCATTGTTTACTATCCAAATTGACATCGAGTGACTTCAATGCATAAGATCTCTTAATAACCAATAAATGAATGAATTAATGAATTAATATGAATGAATGTAAAATAAATAAATAAATAAATAAATAAATAAATAAATGAATGAATGAATGAATAAATGAATGAATAAATAACCAAAGAAATAAATAAATAAATAAATAAATAAATATGTAAATTAACCAAAGTTTATAGCACGATGTAAGGGATGAGACCTGAAAAGTCTTAGACACTTTTCACTTCATTTCTATTTCATTTATTAAAACCAGTCTAAATAGCAAGTATTTGTAAAAGAAGTACAGATAGTATGGAATTGCTGTAAGGAGAAAGACCATCATAACTCCTAAGAGCCCGTTTTTAAACATTAGACCTTCTGAGAAGTTATACTGTCATATTTATTTTACATAAAGGAACCCTGGAGCTCGGTCAGGCTATAGAGTGAGGCCTAGTTGGCCAGTTGGCCAGTTGGCATAGTACCTTACATCAAAGGGGCCAATTCCTCCTAACAGGAAAAAGAAGTGAAACTTTGATGACAGCTTCGAAATAAGGCTTAAATTTGCTACCTGGCGTAAAGCTCCCACGATTTGCAAGGTCCAGTTGGTTCCTCATATCAGGGAGTTGTTATTTTGAATACTTCGTTTTGTTTATTGTTTTTTCGTTTTACATATATACATACAAATAAAGAATATAACCTTTACATAGGAATTAATGTACATGCATAAGCGAAAGGAAGTTCACGAAAACTCCAGAGGGCTTGAGAACGTGCACTCCCTATAAACAAAAAGAGAGAACCCAAAACAACAAACAAGGAAAGTGCTTCGACAGTAACAAGAAAAACAAGTGACCATAAAACCACAGAGAAAAGGTTAACAGAAGAAAAAGAACCAGCCCAATGAAAAAACCCATCCTCATCAGCCCCACCCCACCCCAGCAACGGTGATGGAGAAGACGATGCTCAAGACAATTAAGAGAAGCCAAACGTGAAGATCAGAAGTCTACTGGATGAGTCCAGTGAAGTACCAATTAGATTAACTCTAGTAGTTTTGAATATAATTAAGTAAAACACCTTTCCTGAAGGATTTTGTGTTTTGTGTAGCTATGACAGAAAACGGGAGGAAATTCCAGAGCCGAATGGCACGATTACGAAGAGAGCTATGTTGTAAAGAACTTTGAATAGAGTCCAGATGTAGGAATGCAGATTGTGGAGTGTTGTGATCATGAACTGAAAAGTGTGAAAAAAGTTTGAAAATTGACAGGGCAGCAGGTCGTGTAACGATCGGTAAGTGAATGTGACAATGTTGGTGTTAAATATATCAGTATGTTTCAGAAGGTTCAGTGACTTGAAAAAGGAACTGGTATTGTCACGTGGTTTGGAGCAAGTGATATGTCAAACAGCTCCCTTCTGTAAGATATTTAACTTATTGAAAAGAGAACGACTTGTACTAGACCAAGCAATTGAACAATAGTTAAGATAAGGATAGATTAAGGGGAGCTAAATTGAACGGAGAACATGTCTAGGTACGATATACTTAAGCTTTCGTAATATATCTGGTGTCAACTTCGAGACAGTGCGACGCCTGCAATATGCAGGCGTCAGACTGTCCCGAAGTTGACACCAGATGGACACACGAACATGGAATTTGAAATTTCGGGCGAAATAGCCCCGAACTTGGTCAAACAGCCAATCAACGGCCGAAGCAAGTACGATGCCTACAGAATGTCACACGATGGCATCCGAACCACACACGAAGGCAACACGAATATGTTAATTTTTATAATAGTTTATACCAGAAGGACAAACGAAGGCGGCATGAAGGGCATACGAAGGGAATACGACGTCGTATTGAGGGCACGATGCGTTCGAAATAGGACACGAAGGCGTCACGTATCCAACCGATGCTATAAAACATTTAACCGACCGTGTTACGGCTAAAAATACACCAACAGCGCCCGCCGCCACTCGTTTTCAAACAACCTAAACTCCACACATTAAAACTAGGCACCTACAGCAAGCCTTAACAGACTACTGGAATATAATTGCATTTGACCAGCAAGTGTCCCGTCTGTTTGCCGACCAGCCCACAGAAGGGTACAAAATTTCAAAGATTTACTTGCAAAATCAAGGTTTTCCCCAGACCAGGAGTCGAACATAACAGAACAAAGTTATGACGATATTTTGCTTGATGCGCTCATAGCTGCATTACAAAACTTTTGACAAACCCTGCCTTGGCATATAAAGGCTACTACTGATGACGCTCTGCCTATAGTGAGAAGAACAAAACCGGGCTAGTTGGTTTGAATTCGATAAAACCTCTTAATTGTCAGTTTGAGAACGACTCACATTCCTCCAAAAGAGTGGAATTCCTTAAAGCGATTGCATTTATCATGCACGACATGATCGCCGGATACTTCGCCGACTTGGTAACGTCAGATAGTGGACCACTTACCCCACCTCCTTTCACTTCATTTCATTTAATTGAAGCTTTGAGAGTTATACACGCCTCTGCTGTGTAGAGGTGCTCAAAACTGACTGAACGTGTGACTAATTTAAGGTCCGTTTTCACGGGGCCAGAAGCCCTACAAAGTAGCGTCTGCTGGATCCGACTGACTAGCCCGTACGTTCGAACAGTCGGTATATTGGCAATTGATGCTCTGAGGCTGGTCTCCTATATGTCCACATGGTCCCATCTCGATGTCATCGTACTTTAATACGATGGTTAAGGGTCTGTTTTCACGGGGCCAACGAACGATTTGCGAAGGATGCGAATGTCGAAAAAATGGCAAAATCCAACATTCGGAGAAGTTTTTCTCCGAATGTCTCCCGATGATGGAGTCGTAAACCATTCTTGCGCAGTTCTTGCGAAGTTCTCACAACGTATGTGCGAATGTCGTGTGTACCGTGACTGAACTACGACCATTCCACATACACGAAGAACACACGACTTAGATGCAAACAACGCGAATGTTCCAAGAATCACGGGCGAAATCCTTGCGGATATGTAGCGACACATGCGAACTTTTCCCGCATATTTCGCAAACAACGGAGTCCGGGCGACATTCCTGTGACATTCGAACATATGTCCGGCGATTATCTTGCGACTGGTGATCCGACCGACAATTGCGCAGTATCTAAATTTCTTGAATAGCATTGCCACCATTGTTGTTGTCCAGAGGTCAATGATATCTGCCCAGCAAGCAGATGGATGAAGAGGAAGTTTTCGATTTTCTAGAGGAAGCTCTGCTGGTTGTGGCGGCGGGACTGTGTTTGAAGCGGAAGTGTGAAGAGGACGAAGAAAAAGCAACAAAGAAAAAAGAGAGCGGCATGTTGCTGTCTTGAGTTGATGTCAAATGAAGTAAATAAACCACCCACTGCTGAACTCCTGAGACTATAGTATATGCCTACATAACCTACTTGCCTACACAGAGTAGCAAATGCGCAAAATAGTCGTGCCCTTTATATAGGTCAAACGTGGTGTGGATTTGCCGCCAAACGTGCACCAACCGTTCGTGAGAATGTCTCAAGAACTACGCAAAAAGTTTGCAGAAAGGTCGAGAAATAATCGGGCGAACTTCGCTTCTAGCGCGAGACATTCTTCAAATTTTCGGGGTTTGTTTGAGGATTTACGAAAAGTTTGCAAACATCGCGCTCGCGAGTAGATGCTGCGCACATGTGGAAGCTTTTAAGACATTTTTGAGAACAATTCACGAGCAAAACACGACCCGGGATGCTGGAAATGTTCGCAAGAAATTTCAAAAATTTTTGAAACTCCCACCGAGCTGAAATCGACCCTGGCGAATAATTGACGATGGTTTGGCGACCCTTTGCAGCATAAAATACGAATGTTGGACTTTGCCATTTTTTCGACATTCGCGTCTTTCGCAAATCGTTCGCGTGTCCCGTGAAAACTGACCCTACACGAGGGTATTGCGAGGGCTTCACCAAGTCATGTTGCCTTCCTAAGAAAATCGTGCAGCTTCTTGTTTCCTTCTTATTGTCTTCGCGAGGCGAAAAATGCCTGATGGCACCGATGATCACGCGAAGTAAAGACAAACATGACACGATTTGACCAGATGCCCTCACGATGACCTTACGAAGGGCAAAATGGACACACGAATTAAACACTAAAATGAACCTTCGTAAGGTCCTTCGGCAACAATGCAGGCGTCACACTGTCCCGAAGTTAACACACGATGGACACACGAATATGAAATTTGGAATTTCGGGGGAAGATAGCCCCGAACCTTGGTCAACAGTCAATCAACAGCCGAAGCAAGTACGATGCCTACAAAAGGTCACACGATGGCACCCGAACCACACATGAAGGCTACAAGAACATGTTAATTTTTATAGTAGTTTATACCCGAAAGACAGACGAAGGCGACCTGAAGGGCACACGAAGGCTACACGACGTCGTATTGAGAGCACGATGCGTTCGAACAAGGTCACGAAGGCGTCACGGTGACCTAAAATACCATTTGTGGTGTATTCTTGGGCGGACGAAATCAATCTCTCGGTGGCATGGACGCACATGACACGGGTTGCTGCTCCCCCCCCCCGGCTGCTCCCCCCCCCCCCGCCAAAAACTAATAAAACAGCTTGGCCATCTCGTTCTCACTTCCCTTCAAAATTAAATTGACCTTCACTTCGAAAAATGTACGCAAAATTATATGGAGCATTGCTTTATTGATTCCTTGCCGTAGGCAGGCAAGGAATCTATGCGATGGTGATGCCGTGTGTGTGTATGTGTGTTTGTGACGCTGCTTGTAATCGCGATATCTCAAGATAGGATTGACCGACACTTTTCATATTTGGTATATAGATTTGTCATGTTGAGAGAAAGAACCCTATTGTTTTTGGAGGAGGTCGAAGGTCATTGGAGGTCACCAGAGGTCAAAAACCGAAAACCTTGTAATCGCGTTATCTCAAGATAGGGATGACCGACACTTTTCATATTTGGTATATAGATTTGTCATGTTGAGAGGAAGAACCCTACTGTTTTTGGTAGAGGTCAAAGGTCATCTGAGGTCACCATAGGTTAACTGCGAAAACCTCGTAAATGGCTTGTAATCGCGCTATCTCAAGATAGGAATGACCAACACTTTTCATATTTGGTATATAGATTTGTCATGTTGAGAAGAAGAGGCCTATTGTTTTTGGTGAAGGTCAAAAGTCACTTGGGGTCACAGGAGTTAAAAAGCCGAAAAGCTGGTTAATCACGATACCTCAAGATATGAATGACAGACACTTTTCATATTTGGTATATTGACTTGTCATGTTGAGAGATAGAACCCTTTTGTTTTTGGTGGAGGTCAAAGGTCATTTGAGGTCACCAGAGGTGAAAGACCGAAAACCTTGAAATCACGATATCTCAAGATAGGAGTGGCCTGTATGGATTTGTCGTGTTGAGAGGAAGAACTGTATTGTTTTTGGTAGAGGTCAAAGGTCATCTGAGGTCACCAGAGGTTAAACTGCGAAAACCTCTTAAACGGCTTGTAAACACGATATCTCCAGATAGCAATGACCGACACTTTTATTTGGTACATAAATTTGTCATGTTGACAGGAAGAAGCCTTTTGTTTTTGGTGAAGGTCAAAGGTCATTCGAGGTCACTGGAGGTAAAAGCTGAAAAGCTCGTAATCACGATATCTCAAGATAGGAATGCCTGACACTTTTCATATTAGGTATATAGATTTGTCATGATGTAAGGAAGAACCCTATTGTTTTTGGTGTAGGTCAAAGGTCATCTTGGGTTACCAAAGGTCAAAAAGCAAAATTTCCCAAGAATTCCCAAGATTGTAATCTGGCATCACTGGGGTCAAAAAACAACATTTCCCAAGAATTCCCAAGATTGTTATATGGGGTCACCAGAGGTCAAAAAGCAAAATTTCCCAAAAATTCCCAAGATTGTTATATGGGGTCACCAGAGGTCAAAAAGCAAAATATCCCAAGAATTCCCAAGATTGTAATCTGACGTCACTGGGGTCAAAAATCAACATTTCTCAAGAATTCCCAAGATCTTCATCTGGAGTTATCAGAGGCCAAAAAGCAGAAGCAAAATTTCCCAAGAATTCCCAAGATCCCAAGATTGTTATATGGGGTCACCAGAGGTCAAAAAGCAAAATATCCCAAGAATCCCCAAGATCATGATATGGGGTCACCAGAGGTCAAAAAGTGAAATTTCCCAAGAATTCCCAAGATAGTCATCAGGAAACACCAGAGGTCAAACAGCAAAATATCCCAAGTATTCCTAAGATCGTCATCTAGGGTCACCAGAGCTCAAAAAGCAAAATTTTCCAAGAATTTTCAAGATCCAAGATCCATTGGAGTTGAATCCCTTTCAAGACACTTCAGATTTTCCTTTTTGTTATATTTGGTGGGGTTCAAAGGTCATGTGAGGTCAGCAGAGGTCAAATTGTTAAAACATAAAATGATGTAGTCAAGAGAAATAAATCTGAGGGATAAACCTCAGTGCAACAAAGCATCCCCATTCGGCAAGGAATCACTAAGCCTTTGGGCTTTCTGGTTAGAAGGTTAGTACTTCTTTTGTTGATCATAAGTTGATTATATCTTGAGTCACTTACTTGTCACCTAATTTTCAGCATGGTGAGTGCCATGTTGATATTTTCAAGAAGACAAAATAAACAACTCAGGGAATACCAACATTACAACTAGTCTTGAAAAAACAAACAATGAAAATACGATCAAACAAAATACCTTCTGAATCTCTCTCTCAAGCCATAAATTGACAAATTACTCTTTGGTCTATTCCTGACGCATGTGTTCAGGCATTGGCTGATAGAACTGTGAATTTTTGATAGAGTTTGAAGGGAAATGTGGCTACTTCCTGTTTCAATCCTTGTTATGATAAATTTATGATGACGTTTACATGTCCACAGACCTACAACGAACAACATTCGGGCCTTTTCTTCATTGAGATTGAAATGTACGTGTCTGCCTTTTATTTTCCCTTACCTTCAAGCTAAAGTACTCAATTCACAAGCATATTGTGTTGGGTATTTTCGGGTAGACCTACAGTTGCGTAGCCACGGGATGGGGAGGGAGAAGGGCTCGATTCCATAAGAGCCTAGTGTGGAAACTTATGCCGGAATCATCGCTTTCTTGGGAAAATATTCCAATATGACTTCCTGACCAGCATTACTACTCTCGAAGAAACGCCCAGTGGCGTCGCCAGACTTTTCAAAGGTGGAGGGGCACAACGTTCCACCATAGGGGCACATCAATATGAAACACTGAACGGCGCTGGAGGCATGAAGGTGACGCCAAACGCTAATTCTCTGTAGAAGTTGGAGTCGGGCTCACCGTAGGGTCGCTTGCGGGGTTTAGGGACAACGTCCATCTGGGTTTTAGGGAGACGAAGCCCCCCAAAACTGCGGGGTATTTACAGAATTGTGGCCATTAGAATCAAGCATTGAATTGCGGTATATCTAGGTACACGGTCCAGTGGAGGGGAGCCCTCACCTTATAGAATTGTGATTAATTGTAATTGGAGATGTGGGAGTTATACGCGCCTCTGCTGTATAGAGTTGCTCAGGATTGACTTAACGTGTGACTATGCCCTAGAGGGTAGCGTGTGCTGGGTCCGACTAGACGGCACGTTCGAACAGATGGTGTAGTTTGATAATTGATGCTAAGAGGCTGGCCTTTCATATGTCCTCGTGGTCCCATCTCGATGTCATCGTACTTTAATACGATGGCTACACAAGGGCGTTGTGAGGGCTTCACGTAGTCGTGTTGCCTTCCGAAGACAATCGTGCAGCTTCTTGTTGCCTTCGTAAAGCCTTCGCGAGGCGAAAAATGCCCGATGGCACCGATGATGACACGAAGGAAAGACGAAGATGACACGATTTAACAAGATGACCTCACGATGGCCTTACGAAGGGCAAAATGGATACACGAATTCAAACAAAAATGAACCTTCCCAAGGTCCTTCGGCAACTTTTTGGCATGCCAAAGATTTTGTCATCGCTCCCGAAGCCTGAGAAACTCCACCGGCGGTCATACGATGGCTTAAGATGCTCTCACGATGTCACGATGTGCTTACGATTAGAGCCGAATTCGAACATTTCCTTTATGTGTGTCCATCTGGTGTCAGCTTCGGGACAGTGTGATGCCAGCACAATTTTATGCATGCCAAAGATTTTGTCACCGCTCACGAAGTTGCTCCCGAAGCCTGATTACTCCACCGGCGGTCATACGATGGCTTAAGGTCGGTTTTCACGGGGCACGCGAACGATTTGCGAAGGATGCGAATGTCGAAAAAACGGCAAAGTCCAACATTCGGAAAAGTTTTTTCTCCGAATGTCTCCCGACAAAGGAGTCGTAAACCATTCTTGCGCAGTTTGTGCGAAGTTCTCACAACATATGTGCGAATATCGTGTGTACCGTGACTGAACTACGGCCAGTCCACATACACGAAGAACACGCGAGTTAAATGCGAACAACGCGAATGTTCCAAGAACCACGGGCGAAATTCTTGCGAATATGTAGCGACTAATGCGAACTTTTTCCGCATATTTCTCGTACAACGAACGCCGTGCGACATTCCTGTGACATTCGTACGTATGTCGCGAGATTATCTTGCGACTGGTGATCCGACCTACAATTGGGCAGTATCTAAATGCCTTGAAAATTATTGCCACCATTGTTGTTGTCCAGAGGTCAATGATATCTGACCAGCAAACTCATGGATGAAGAAGAAGTTTGTGATTTTCTAGAGGAAGCCCTGCTGGTTGTGGCGATGGGACTCCACGGGTTCTTCTGATCGCTCCTCCTGGGAGTTATGGGCCTCTTGCACACCTTCCATCTCCCCTGACAGGGGGTTTGCCTTCCTCTTCTTGGTCAATCCGACACCTCGGCCACGACTCTTTCCTCCCTTGGGCGGCATGTTGCTGTCTTGAGTTGAAGTCAAATGAAGTAAATAAACCACCCACTGTTTCAACTATGACGCTATGTATTGGTCTACATAGCCTACTTGCCTACAATACAGAATTTACACAGAGTAGCAAATGCGTGAAATTGTCGTGTGCTTCATATAAGTCTATGGGCGGCCATCAGGGCAAAAAAGACAACACCGCGAAACAGGAAATACAAACGTCAAAACGAAAAGACAACGCCGGAAGGAAAGGTCAAACGCCAAAAGGAAAAGACAAACGTCAAAAGGAGAAAACAAACCCCGAAAGGAAAGGACAAATGCAGAAGGAAAAGTTAAAACCCAAAAGGAAAAGACTAACGTAAAAGTGGAAAACGACAAACGCCAAAAGGAAAAGACAACGCCGAAAGGAAAGGACAACGCCAAAAGGAAAGGACAAATGCAGAAGGAAAAGTTAAAACCCAAAAGGAAAAGACTAACGTAAAAGTGGAAAACGACAAACGTCAAGAGGAAAGGACAACGCCGAAAGGAAAGGACAACGCTGAAAGGAAAGGACAAATACAAAAGGAAAAATTGAACCGCTAAAGGAAAAGACTAGCACAAACGTGGAAAGTGAAACACCTCAGAGCTTCCCGGGCTTCGCCCTTTAGACTCCCACCAAGTTTAAGCCCCATGGAACCCACTACTAGGAGGTCCTTAGCGAGCTCTGGACCTCATCCGCTAAAGCAAAATATATACCCATTCTGAGCCATACATTTTCACCCACAGATATGCTAAATCCTCAGAGCTTCCGGGGGCTTCGCCCCCTGGACCCCCACCGGGACGTTACCCCTTGACCCCACCAGGGACCCTAAGGCGGGCCCCTGGACCCCACCCGCAAAAACGAGCGGCTCGCGCTCGGTTTTGCTCTACGCGCGAAAAATTTTTTTGCCCCCCAACATTGTCCTTTGCCCTCCATTTGCCCCCCCCCCCCACTTTTGAAATCCTGGTGCCGCCACTGCTCTGGCTTCCAGTCTGCGCACATGTATTATAAACACATGCAGGCTTGCGCATCATATTTCGTTTTCTCGTCAAAATGAAGAATTATTATTCTTTGAAAGAACGAAAATCGGGACATTATAGCACTATTTGCATATAAGCCCTTCGAGACAGCAAAAAAATAAACAATAGGGGAGTGGACACCTTTCCCCTTAAACCCATCCTCATAACGGCGATCCAGAATGGGGACGATGAGTTCACTTTGCCCCCTCACACCAAAAACCTGGCTACGCCCCTGTTTTGAAATGTCTGGATCCGTGCCTGGAGGGGTCAAAGGAGAGGGGGACGAAAAATTGAAAAAAAAAACGAGATAGTTCATGCAATAAGATGGTAAATGGTGCAATATTTCTCAGCCTTGAAGGTAACTTTGTTTCCACAAATTTTAAATTTTGTCGGTCATTTTTATGTTAAAGATGTAGACCTTATATTGCTTAATGCTATCTTACGCCTTGTTGTCACTGGGTCGTATTCACCACGGACGTATTGCAAATTTAGCCGTGAAAATTATTTGCTGTGATGAATTGCTGTATCGGACTCGGAGATCTTGAGTTTGATCTCTTTGAGTAGGCAATTAAGTTAGTTGAGGCCGTTATGCGTGTAATCATCCAATAATGCGATAAATAGTGAACAGCGTGTGAGAATCATGAAATGCTTGTGACACACGCGAAATCAGTGGCGTAGCTAGAGGGGGGGGGCAGGGGGCGGTCGCCCCCCCCCCAAGCCTCCGAAGGCCTCTGTCGGAAATTTCTAGTCTCTGTCGGAAATAAATAGAACAATTCATTTCAAACACTTACAACACTTCTTACGTTTTTAAGCAGAATTACACATCGATATGTCAACGTGAAAATCAAAAGTCGGTCTCAAAACTCAAAACTCAAAACTGCCCGGAAAGAAAAAAAAAGAAAAAAAAAAGGTCCCCAGAATTTCGAATCGGTACAACTATCAAGATAATATCTGTCGGAATTTATTTTTTTGCTTTTGACCCGCCACAAAAATATCTAGCTACGCCACTGCGCGAAATAGGTAGGCTACGTGTGTAATGGCAAATCGGTATTTGTGTTTGACAGTACTGTGCTTTTTACGTGCCGTAGAAACAGACACGTCACAGACGAAAACAAAACCCCAAAAGAAAAGTATTTGGCAATAATGGCTGCTCTTAAATGGCAAGAGCAGTCGCCCCAAACTTATTTTGAAACAACAGCTAATTCTCACTAATTTCATTTCTCTTCCAAGTAACTTAGTTCAGGACTTGAGTATTTGTATATATCCAGTTAATCTTCATATAAATTTTACAATTCAGTGAGAAAAGTATAAACATGATTCACAAGAGCGATTCATGAAATAGACCAGCTATACACTGATTCAAATTGGGATCTGCAATTTCTCTTTAAGAACGGTAAACGCATGAATCGAGTGCACGTGCATTGAATATGCAAATCGTTGAGAGCCTTGAATTCTAGAATCCAGTAACCATTCCCCCAAATTGACTGATTCAACTGTTTTTGACCTATAATTACTAAGGGGTAAATACAACCAGGGAGCTGTTATTTGGATGGAGATAGATCGCTTTGAAGTGAGGTTTGTACCGCCAAGGTCACTCAGTAATCCATCGCTTGTATCTTTCTTGACATTTCTATAAGACTTACACTGGATTAAAAAGTTAACACAAAAGGGACTTGTCGTCTGCTAAATCTACAGTAAGACTGAGGGTTTTACTCCACTGACACAGCATTGCCAGTCGTCAGGGAAATTAAAAGAATATTGCATGTTTCGACGCTCGGTGACGCACATGACAGTATATCAGTTAGTGTTTATGTTGAAATATGAACAAGAATCTAAATCTGGTTATTTCAGGAAACTTCAGGAAACTTTCATATTGTTGTAACAAAAGTTAGACTTTTACCTCGTCAACTCATTTGCATACGGTATCTTGTATAGGAAGGGACTAACTGTATTCTTTTAAGTTCAACTGAACAGCCGTTTCTAGTTTATTACCACCTGCTCTAAACATGCTGGCGGCGTAAACCTACACTTCAAAGTATTGTTCTGCGCAGGCCACTTGTTAAAGGATTACGTGACTTGAATGATATTGCTTGGTGAGTGCCATTAAATTGGAGCCACCAAACAAAGGAAAGAAATGCCTTTGAGCCAAATAAACTGCTTATCTTTGATACTCTCCCCTCGATTTAGTGGGTCTTAAAGTATTAGCATAAATTAAACTTTTCGATATAGCTCCATCCAAATAACAGCTCCCTGATACAACAACCCTTTTCTCAATATTACCCGAAATTTCCAAAACGTTTCCCGAAACTATCGAAATTTCCCGAATTTTGAGGAATTTCCTGGGACAAGTGGAAACACTGCGTGCATGATTTGCAGATCTATCGCTCGATCATTGCAGGCGGGCCGCGATGTTTTTTTTTTTTTTTTTTTCGTAGGATGGAAATGGAAGAATCATGCCAATGGACGAATCAGCTTCTTGGAAATTGGCCACACCCCTAATTCCTAAATAACAGCTTTTCAGCTATTTTTTTGTAATTCTGACGCCGGATTATGAAAGAACAGGTCAAATATCCTTTGTACACGTAATTACCCTAACCTTAATACTATAAACCCTAACCGTGATTTTGAAACAAATTTAAAAAAAATTTGAAAACCAATTTTTCCATTTTCATCCTACGAATAAAAAACTAGCGGCCTGCGATCTAACTTCATAGGCTACGTTTAACGCTAGGACCGTCTGTGCCTTGAATCTGCTTAAATATATTGCATAATTAGTAGGCTTATAAGTCGCTCCCCAGCTGGCTATTGAGCAGCACTGTCAATGCACAGTATACGCTCTTTTCGACCTTTGACGTTTATCTTTTCCTTTCGGCGTTTGTCTTCTCCCTTTGACGTTTGTCTTTTCCTTTCGGCGTTTGACTGTTCCTTCCAGCGTTTGTTGTCTTTTCCTTTTGTCGTTTCACTTTCCACGTTTGTGTTAGTCTTTTCCTTTAGCGGTTCATTTTTTCCTTTTGTATTTGTCCTTTCCTTTCAGCGTTGTCCTTTCCGTTCGGCGTTGTCCTTTCCTTTTGACGTTTGTCGTTTTCCACTTTTACGTTAGTCTTTTCCTTTTGGGTTTTAACTTTACCTTCTACATTTGTTACTTCCTTTCGGCGTTGTCCTTTCCTTTCGGCGTTGTCTTTTCCTTTTGGCGTTTGTTGTTTTCCACTTTTGCGTTAGTCTTTTCCTTTTGGGTTTTATCTTTTCCTTTTGCCTTTGTCTTTTCCTTTCGGGGTTTGTTTTCTCCTTTTGACGTTTGTCTTTTCCTTTTGGCGTTTGACCTTTCCTTCCGGCGTTGTCTTTTCCTTTTGACATTTGTATTTCCTGTTTCACGGTGTTGTCTTTTTTGCCCTGATGGCCGCCCATACTAGTCACACGTGGTGTGGATTTGCCGCCAAACGTGCACCAAACGTTTGTGAGAATGTCTCAAGAAGTACGCAAAACGTTTGCGGAAAGGTCGAGAAATAATCGGGCGAACTTCGCTTCTAGCGCGAGACATTCTCCAAATTGTCGGGATGTGTTTGGGGATTTACGAAGAGTTTGCGAACATCGCGCACGTCTTGAGTAGGTCCTGCGCATATGACGAAGCTTTTAAGACATTTCTGAGAACAAATCACGAGCAAAACACGATCCGGGATGCTGGAAACGTTCGCAAGAAATTTCAAAAATTTTTGAAACTCCCGCCGAACTAAAAACGACGCTGGCGAATAATTGGCGATGCTTCCGAACCCCCGCGATGGTTTGGCGATCCTTTGCAGCATAAAATACGAATGTTGGACTTTGCCATTTTTTTGACATTCGCATCCTTCGCAAATCGTTCGCCTGCCCCGTGAAAACCCACCTTTAACATGCCCTCACGAATGTCCCGATGTTTTCACGATCAGAGCCGAATTTGAAAATTTCCTTTATCGTGTGTCCATCTGGTGTCAACTTCGGGACAGTGTGACGCCAACATATACCGACAACTTTCGCGATCTGGGACGAAATATTACACACATGTTCATTTCATGAAAGCTTAGAATCAATATAAATCCCCAGAAATTTAACATTTTCCACACGTTGTAAGTAATTGCTATCAATAGAAATTTTAAACTTATGACCCCTGTTAAGGGTGTTTTTATAAAAAACAATGAAGTTTCTTTTTTGTCACATTTAGGGAAAGACTTTTCACAGTGAACGAGTCAAAGTGGAGCTTAAGTTTATGGCACGTTAGCTCCTACAGACGATGTGGATCAGAGTCGCTGAAAATATATTAGTTTCGTGAGCAAACTATACAAGGAAAGCATTCCTTGAAACATTGGAAATATCATTTATATAAATTATGAAAAAAGAGGTCCAAGAATAGAACCCTGTGGAACACCACATTTTACCATCCTTAGGTTAGAGTTAACGCCATTGGGGGAAATAAATTGTTCTCTGTTAGAAAGGTAAATTTTAATCCAGTTGTAGGTCTCTCCTCTGAAACCATACTAAGATAATTTAGTGAGGAAGATTTCATGGTCAATTGTGTCAAAGGCTTTGGAAAGATCGATCAAAATTGCCACGGAAGTCTCTTTCTTAGCCGCAGCTTTGTTTAAGTTATTCCAGGGCATATACGAGCGCAATTTCTGTTGAACGACGAGGAAGAAAGGCGTACTGGCAGGCTGAAAGTATATTATGCTTTTTAAGAAGTTAATAGATTCTATTGTGCAAGACTCTTTCTATGATCTTTGACAAAAAGGGGAGGACTGAAATAGGACAGTAATTTACAAGCTTAGGTTTGCCATCTTTTTGAAGACAGGAATTACTCTAGCTTCTTTCAATCTGTCAGGAAAAACACCCTGAGACAGAAATGTTTGCTGATTGAGATAGTCATGACTACTTTCGATTGCACAATTTGATATATTTAAGCAAGAGACGGCCCAACATTTACAAAAAAAGCTTTTGAAAGAATTTGCGATACTTTGCCATTCTGAATGAAATAGTCAGGATAGCTAGAATCTTCTCTACCTTTATGTAAAATGTCATTGATATGTTTCCATATAAGTTTTGAATCATTTTTGACATTATGAAAAATACTATGATTATGATTTCTTTTTACGATACGCATTACATGATTAAGTCTGTTTCGATACTGACGGTAAGTTCTCTCATTGTCCTAAGTCGGTGGCCTCAAGTACTGCTTAAAAAGTTTGGTTTTACGTTTAATAGATATCAAAATCCCTGAGGTATCCACACTTGTTTTTTCTTCTTACTTTTTCACACTGATAAAGGGAAAGAGTCACAGTAGATGCTATTCAACATATCACTGAAAATATTGAAAGAAATATTTGCATCATTTTATTGATACACATGATATTAGTTTACACTGGAAATATGAGATAAAATTCTCGATACTATGAGGACTGTAATTCCTAGGAAGGAAAGGTGACATACTCTCATTAGTGAGCAACATTTTGTAGGTAGCATTTACAAAGACAGTGAGATGGTCTGTTATATCACTTAATAGAATATCAGAAGACACTATATTAACACTACTGTCGATGCTGATTACATTAGTGAGAACATTATCATTTAAAGATATATTAGTATTCGTAATTCTTTTCGGCCTGTTAATTGTTGGAACAAAGCCGCAAGAAGATAAGTTGTTACGAAAATCAACTGATTCTTATTTGCACATTATATTATAAATATTATATATTACAAATATTATGTTATTAATACTATGTAATATATTGTAAATATCAACTCCCTGCGTGAATCACAGCAAGTGAAAACGTACATTCCCAAAAAGGCAGTAAATAGAAAAAAGTCAATATACTGTGGGATTCAGAGTATCATAAAAGCAGGGAGTTATTATGGAACGCAAAAAGACCACAAATACACATGGTTATGATTTTGTTTACCTCGGTGTACCTGCAAACCAACATTATACGACACCATTATATTTACAGTTGTTTTTCCTTTTCATTTTTGATTCCTTGTTGAAAGCAAAAGGAATGTATGCAATCACGCGGGATATTGTGTGTGTATGTATGTATGTGTGTATATATGTGTGTCTGTGACGCTTGGCTTGTAAACACGATATCTAAAGATAGCAAAGATGGATAATTTGCATTACTTGAAATGTAGAATAATCATTTTAAGAGGAAGATCCCTATTGTTTTTGATGGAGGTCAAAGGTCATGTGAGGTCACCAGATGTCAAAAATCGAAAACTTTGCCAACACGATATTTCTAGGTAGGAAGCATGAATGTTTTTCATACTTGGATGCGTTATAGTCAAAAAATGAACCCTATTGATTTGGTGAAGGTCAATCTTCATACTTGGTATATAACTTTATCATATTAAACGAAAGAACCCGTTTGTTTTCAGTAGAAGTCAGAGGTCATTCGAGGTCATCAGAAGTCAAAAACCAGAAACCTTGAAAACATACAATATTTAAGACAGGGATGGATCCTTTTTCATATTTGGTATAAAGATGTGTTACTTAAAAAAAAACGGGAACCCTATGGATTTGTTCGGAGTCAAAGATCGTATGAGGTCATCAAAGGCGAAACTACGAAAACCTCGTAAACTAAATAGACAGTGAGCGGTGCCTCAAAATTGCTTCCGGCGTTTCGTGACTAACGAAAAGTTAGGCCTGAATTTTCTATCATTCCAAAGATAAAGTTATAGAAAGCAGCATTTATTTTTTCACAATCATAACTCTTACAGTAATAATAATACTTCAAATTACCTAATTATAAACACGTGAAAAGGAAAATGTGACTATAACGTAATTAGCAATACCTCACGCTCAACAAGGTCCATTAGTGACGTACTTGATAAGAGCTCGGTTTCTCATGTATGCAGTCCGGGGTACGAATCCCCCCTAAGATACTTTCCTTTTTTCATTTTTGCTACTCACTTTTTCGTGGGGTTCAAAGGTCATATAAGGACAGCAGAGGCCAAGTTGTGAAAACATTGTAAAACTTGATATAGTCAAGAAGTATGAATTAGTGGCATGAATTCAGTGCAACAAATCACCCCTTTCAGTAATAAAGGAATAAATGCCTTATTTGGCTCATTGCTTACACCTTAGCAGAGTCTCTTATCCTCTATGTCTACTTGTAGGCTGGGGGAAAGCAAGGGATAGAGTGGTCGCAAGGGATATGAAACAGAAGTGTTAAAACTAGTTAACACTTGTGTTAGTTTTCTTCAGAAAGTTTTCCTTTCTCACATGGGCACATAAGCGCAGCAAAGTGGAAGGATGGACGCCACCAATATATACTTGAGTGCGATGTTATACGTAGCTCAAGTATGTACGATTATGCTGAGAGGCATACGCGGTGTAACAATAGCCTGCTTACAAGAGCGCTTGACTTGCAGGTTCTTTGCAAATTGCTTTCATACAGGGTATAAGGAACGAAAGGTGAGTACGGACACTGTCATATAATAACTGAAAGAGCGAACAAAATAAATAATCAAACAGGGACGCTCGAACAAGGTTTGAGCGATAGGTAAATGAGAAATGTTATGGCTCGTCTGTACATGTAGACGCGACACTGCACGTTCACAAAGAAATGTCAGGGAAACAATTTTCAACGGAGGCTGCATCCCCAGTAAGTTTGGCCGAGACAGTTTGAAAGCTCTACACGAGAAATGTTTTCTGATAGATTTTGCCTCAATATTCACAAGCAACAATCCGGGTGGAGAGGATATATCCTTCCCACTTTTTAACAAGGGAATGGCCTACAGAAATACCCACCCAGATTTTCAAAAATGTTACAAACTAGTTACGCCATGTATTTTTCATTTTTGCTCTTCAATTGATAACTTTTGCAATATTGCAATATAAAGTGAACCATTACTAAGCGTAAGTGTTTTCAAAAATGTTGTTTTTCGGGGGGCTTTGCGCTCTCCTATTGTACCTAGTTGTCTCGTTATAACATATCAGCTTGAGCTAGGACAGTTTTCAAAGCCCAAAGCAACTCCTACTACCAACTATTCTCTCCAGACACAAGCAGTGGCGTATCAGCCAGTCTGCTAAGAAAATGCCTTTGACGGTTTTTAATTGGGGAAAATAGTTCGAATTAACGACTGCTGCTAAAAGGGTAAGGTGAACAGAAGATGCAAAGGAAGAAGGCAGTGGTCTTCTTTAGAATTTTTGAAGGTAGAGGACTGGAGGGGGCGCAACATCCCGATGGATGGGCACACCAACATGAAGGACTGAGCGGTTCTGAGGGCATCGTGGGGCTTCCGTGTTGGCGTTGGCGTCCAAGGGCCCGCCATAGGGCCCCCTCATAGGATCTAGGGACAAGACCCTGGGAAGCCCGGAGGCTCTAGGGTATTTACAAATCTGTGACCATTAGAATGATATTTAACTAACTCCAAATGGTATTGGATGTGCACTAAGCAACCCAGGTAAAAAGCAACCCCAGGTAAAAAATACAAATCACAATTTCGCCATTTTTTTAAGCCAAACTCTCGCTAAAGATTTAATGATTTTAAGGGGGTTAGGGAGGGTAATGAGTAGGACGACGGATCATGTTAAGGTTTGCATCGAGCTGAGAACAGTAGTTCTACCCATGCTGCCCAACAGGGATTATTTTGGATTACAATGACCTTCTAGATGTGCCCCTGAGGGGAAGCCCTCTTAATAGAGCATCTACGGGACATTTACGTTGGCAGATTTGGGAAAATTTAAAAAAGAAAAAACCTTGCATGTGATTTATTGGGTTGTGAGTGCCTTAAACAAAAACTTATGACGAATATATTTCCTGCAACTATCTCAGCAATGAAAGAGAAATAGGGTGTTCTTGTCCACTGCTACCACCCTCGGTGTGCGCGCTGAGTGCAGAGAAGTTGCACTCCTTATGGATGTATTGCCACTTGATGATCCCTGGTGAAGTGCTTGGCTTTGTTTCGGGGAGGGCGCGGGAGAGTTAAGTTCCTCTGGCAAATTTTGAGGCACAGGTATTTAATGTAAAAGGACATTAGGCTATGAGATGAAGCTATTTAATTATCCTCTTACGTTCTTGGATGCATGTAAAAAAGGGCAACAAAAACACAAATTTGACAGCTTTCGAACATAAAATTGGACTTTAAAAAAAAAATCGATTTAGGAATCTCTCACGGCCGCAGTGGTCCCATAGCAGTTTATGCATCATGGTGAGTTTGTCTAACCCACAGAAAAATGAGTCACAGAACTCTAGTTAGTTCCAACTTTTCTTCGGACCAAACATGACCATGGAGTACTCGTAGTTCAATTACCAAGACGTTTTGTTTTAGAGGTTAAGATAGGATTGCAGATAACTATGTTACCCTAGCACAGGGGTGGGGAACCTCCGGCCCGTGGGCCGTATGCGGCCAGCGAGACAATTTTGCCCGGCTTGCAAGGCAAGTCATAAATTCAAATTCAGAATCATTTGAAAAGTAATTGATTAAATCTTTTAGCCCATGGTTCCCATCGTTTATCCAACTTTAGCCCAAGGTGTCCATCATTTATCCTGCACGTACCACTTTCTGAATATTTCACGTAATACTGCTACTAAAATCCTAGTATGCACAACATAACATCCCCACTGTTTTGTTAGATAAACTAGGTGCAGTATCCTGATACCTCTGGTGGTGAGCTGCATGGCACCAGTGGTGTGTGACGTGTGCTGTGGGCATGGGTGCACTCACCAACCTGTCCATATCGGGACATGGGGCGGCCGGCGAGGGCTCCGCTCTCGCACGTCTTTTCAAGCTCACGAGATGCTCGAAACTGGCGTAGCTGCCCGGAAATTCGGCCACTGCAACGAGAAGTCACGCGCGGTTGCACGTGCTTGCACGGCACCGCAGCCCGCCCTAAAGCGGCCAAGTCTGATCACCTAGATCTCTGGCAGCTCCGCTGCTTGGCAGTTCCAGTCTTTTCCCTACCGGGACATTTCTCGTGTCCCGGTAAGGAAGCGAGGGTGCGTATGGGTGCATTGAACAGAATTGGAGGATCACACATATATATGCCTATCTATTACAGTAACTTAGAGGGAACTGTATTCATTCCGGTAGATTGGGGGGGGGGAGGGGCTAGGAGTGTCCCTCCGAAGTGTGAGTTAAACGTTAAAAAGAAGATAATTTTGCAATTTAAAGTGAAGAAAAATTAAGTTGGTTCAAAATGCGCGATTTTTTTGGGCGCGCTTTACTCGCACTTTTCGTTCACTGTTGTTTCATGCATAAATAAGAAGACAAATGGTTAATATTGTGATACTCCTGGTCTGAGTAGCCTTGCACAGTCAATGCCATTAAAAACAAGTGGATGAGCATTCTATTGCCTACAAATTTGCACAAACTTAAAAGCTTCTGGAGACATCGCACTAGTTCCTTACCTGGGCGTTTTCCCTAACCCCATTTGGACCTGTTTGGGGCTCCTTGGCCTGCGCCCTTTGGGGGAAAGCTTTTTGCGCCCTCACTATCTGCGGCCCGCGAGTGGATTATGGCCATCAAAACGGCCCGTCAAGGGAAAAAGGTTCCCCACTCCAGGCGTTTCATGTAATACACAGTTAAAAGTGTGCAATACTTAGGCCTAGACTAATAGCCTTCAGAGTCGCCAGATGGCTGTAGTATTATGTCTGATCAATATGACCAAATGCTTTAAAGCTGCCCTTTTTCCCATCTAAGAAAAAATTCTGGTCGATAACTTAAGATATTTATATATGGAACTGGTATATTAGTTCATTCTATTTTTTTTTAGCCAAATGATCATTAGTGGCCAGATTTGGTTAGATATGGTCATGAAAAGACCACCAGGCAATCCCGAAGGGCTGGGAATGGATAGCACTGAATAAACACTGAGAAGGGGATTTCAACACACGCACACACAGTGAACACGCAAAGCAGTGCAGTACCAGACTGCCACTGTTCTGATTATACTAAGTAACCTTACCTGTGTCCCATGCACTATTATCCCCATTGACCATGCCAAGTTTAAGACCCACTCATTAGCTCACAGTAAAAAGTTCAACCCATATTAGATACAGTGTATGGACTCGCTGGATGAATGATTTTTTCTCAATGAATTAGTTTTTCAATGAAAGTAAATGAGGAAAAAGTTTTTGCCGGTCTCGAAGCGAGACCGGAAAAATTCCGAGACCGCAAGGGTTCGAGACCCAGACCAAGACCGAGACCACAGGGTGTCGAGACCGAGAACGAAACCAAGACCGGGAAAAACGGTCTCGAGACCAGTCTCGAGACCGAGACCGGTCTCGAGTACTACATCCCTGGTCATTTCAAATTTTGGTCAGTAACTGCTTAAAGACTCCAGTGGTCGTGGCTATTAAATTTTTGGGCTGTGGGAAAGGGGTAGGAGGACAGTTCTTACCTGTGCAGGAGACAGCCCCACGTGTCCCCACCTGGGTTTCCTTTCGTGGGGCTCACCCCCACCATACTCTTAGCTAGGATAATACGCCTATGTGAGAAAATAACTAAAACTTCAGGAAGAAACTAATACAAGGGTTGAGCAACTTGTAACACTTTTTTGCCCTCCCTGCTTTCTAGCAAACTGGAAGTTAGTAGACTTTGGGGATAAGCGACTAGTCTAATATAACATTCAGTGTAAGCAATAAGCCAAGGTTTTACCAAAAAGAGATTAAACGCGTTGTAGATGTATATGAAGCGTATACTGTGGTTTGTAGGTACAAGGAGGTAGACAAAATTATTACAATGTTACTTATTATCTTTTTGCATTCCATAAACACCAACCATTACAGCTGCAGTTAATCGCATGTATTTTGCTACTAATGTCTGATGTTTCTCATATTAAATATATTGATGTACTAAAATCGACTATCACACCAACGAACTGCTTTCTACTGATAAAGAACCTTAAAAATATCCGTTCCTTACGTGCACTGGAACTTGCTAGAGCAAAAATGTTTTCATAACTTCATATATTATGAGGGACCTTGATTTATCTAAATTTACCACACAAAGTGCGAAAAAATGTAAAAACGAATAAAATGACTTCCTTAGTTAAATGCACATACTATGGAGATATAAAATCATCCGGTTTTTTGACGTGCAGCGGAAACACCCCTACTATTTTTGTGGCCTCCCTGGTTCTACACACAGCGTTACACTGAGTCAGCATTATCGCTTACTTCAATTTCATGGTCTGATTACATCTTTCTTAGAGTGTTAGGATTACCAATAAAATAGCAGCTCAGACATTTGCTGACACATAAAAGACCTACACTACCTTTCAACTCTTAGAGGTGTTTAGAGGTTATCGGAAACATAGCTGCTTTAAACGAGGATATCATATTAAGTAAAATGTGCAGATTGACTTTTATTGTCTGAAAATATATTTTAATGTGCTGCATTTGGTCACAATTTTAATAAAAAACCCAATTAAAAAAACCCAAGTCAATGATCACCTAAACTGCCATCTGCCCAAATGCCTACCATTCCATTTTTATAGCAGAAACTGGATAAACCAGTCATCTATCTTAATTTAAGAGGGAAAAACGACGGATAAGTTACGAAACGCCTTTTGGTATTTTTTCAATCTCATTTTGTTGCGTGGACACAAACTGTATTAACCTATTAAATAATAAAACTTTACATTAATGTTATCTATTAAACACAGATAAGTAGTGGCTTCCTACACGTTGCTAAATTGAATCTACAGAATATAATCATTAAGATATACTATTAACACAAACATTACGTGTTCAAAATATTCCACTGAAGTTGCAAAGTGTAAAATGTTGGTGAATTTATCCTGAGCCGGCTGATCCAGGTTTTTTTCTCTTTTTGCAGAGAGTATTAAACAGGAGGGCCAACATTGATAGACGCCTGGCTATACCAGGAAAATGTTACTAAAAATACCACGTAGATTGCAGAAAATGACATTACCACAGGTATTGCAAGTTACATTGCCTCCATGGTATTTACATGGAGAAGGCCCGGACACCTTAGGTCCCCTTGGAACCACCCCTTAATGCGATTTTTATTTTATAGTGCTGTGGTATTCGTAGTCTCACAAATAAATCCAAACTGCACATGACAATACGCAGAATGAAATAGTCCATCCGGACCCCCTCGTATTTGGCCGCACATTGGATGATCCGCAACTTCGAATGGATGACCACCGTTCCAGTTTAAGTATGTGGCGTTTCTGCCTCCCGATAACCATATTTTGTTTTCTGTTTTCATGAAAAGGAGAAAACAAAACTCAATGTTACAAGCGATCTTCTGGTTATTCCTATCCCAGATAAGTACACTTAAAATTATAGGGTCTTTGCCAAAACTCTTGAAAAAGATTAGGGAGGCTGTCCCCCATATCTGCTATAAGTTTTGACGAAAGACTCATTTCGGAAGCAAGTTGCAGCATGGTGGCAAAATTTCATGAAGCATTGTTTTAGCAGGGAGTTGTTAGGAAGGAGATATAATAGCCAAATTTGTCAGACAATATGTACTTGAAAATGATTTAAATCTTTTCAGGCACTGCCATTTGATTGACAGGTCCCTTTGTTCCTATTGTTAAGTCTCTGTTGACTAAACCCTTTTAATGATGATTCCACTTTTCTTTTCAAAGTAATCCCGAGACAAAGGCCATTGTCTATACATGCTTTGAAGTAAGGTTTGTTTCCGCCAATGAACAAACTTTAATCAGGATTTTCAGTAAAACGACTGGCAACAAACGCTTAAATAATATAATTCAATTGTGCCCCCACGATTTCAATACGTCACCTGCTGGAAACATTGTTCAAGCCTATACATTTCTCTTAGTTTTTAGCAAATTTTTCCATCATTAACAAACATATTTGAAAAGTAAGTTGTAAAGAAATTCTTAGCGGACTTTATATGAAATGATATTTAGTGTAACGAATAACGACGTAAGGTTAAAATTTCACATTTTCGCATGACGGTTGGCAACGAAAGGTTAACGAGT
This sequence comes from Holothuria leucospilota, assembly GCA_029531755.1. NCBI lineage: Eukaryota > Metazoa > Echinodermata > Holothuroidea > Aspidochirotida > Holothuriidae > Holothuria > Holothuria leucospilota. The sequence goes on from CM055972.1 coordinate 49,956,185, forward strand.
TCAACGTGAGAGGTGTGTCTTTTCATTGTCATTTGGACAATGCATCACTGATTCTAGTTGATGTGGGTATTGAGATAAGAATTTTGGGAAGGAAGGCAAGATAACTGTCGGAAACGAACATTGCTTCAAAGAGTCTATAGAACGCTGAATCTCCTTCCTGACCAGGCGCTGATCCAAGGGGGGGGGGGGGGAGGGGAGGGAGCTTTTCCGGCCTTAGCCCCCTTTTTCGCCACATAAACAATAACAGATACGCGAAAGTTAGCATAATGTTAATCTAGGAGAATATTCAAGGGGGCTTTCAGCCCCCCTTTCGAAATGTCTGGATCCGCGCCTGCTAACAATTCCCTGAAAGTTAAAGAGATATCAGATGCAGGATGCCTTCTGGCTTTGTAATACGATACAACATCAGTGGCTATCTTTATTAGAATCAGTCTTAATGAGGATAGTTAAAATCACGAAGTATTAACTGTAAGCAATGGCGTCGCTAAAGGGTAGGGCAGGGGCCCAAACTTTGGCTGCGCCCCGTGCACCCCCCAAATAAGATAATGTATATTGAAACATAAGTAGTCCTTTACATAGTTCAAGAAATAGATGTGCGCAAAGAGCGCAGCAAAATTGCGGTTTTGAGAAAATATTTTGCAATTTTAGTCCTATGATTTACTGATAAAGTGACAGGGGTCTTCGTGTTGATAACGATGTATCAACGGCATAATTTTTAATACCCAAAATCTCGTTTGGGGGAAACACGCGGTGGGGGAGGGGCTAGGATTTGGGGGCGTGTCGACTGGTCGGCTTGGAGACGGCGCCGGTCACAATTTTTCCATTTACGGCTGAAGAAAAGCAGAAAATGCACTGTCAAAGTAACAATTTTATGACAGTGAAAAACCAATGAGCCACATTCAAGGGCTCCATTTTCCAAATTTTCCTGGCTAGCCCGGATCCGAAGTCGTAGATGCACTTACCATGCTTTAATGTGAATGCTTCCTCTCAGTGGCATACCTGGAAGGTAGATGTCTCAATAATATTTCTTTTTGAGCAGCATGGGTGGGATTTTTAAAGCCCAAAGCAAAACTTACCATGATCCATCGTCTCGACTTACCCTTCCTCTGAATCATTGCATCGTTTGTGAGAGTAAGGATAACAAAAATGATCAGATTTTTATATCCATTTTTGTGGTCTGCTTAGCACTCATCAAGTGCCATTTGGAGATATTTAAATACTTCATTCTAATGATCACAGTTTTGTAAATGCCCTAGAGCCTCCTGGGCTTACATTTTATACCCCCAATAGAGCATTGTCCATGGACACGACCAGGGGCCTTCCGGTGGGTCCTAAGTCCCAAGGCTATAAAGGGGAGCGCTTCACTTCACCACGGCGCCTCCAGCCACGCTCAGTCCTTCATTTTAGTGTGCCCCTCTGGCGGAACGTAGTGTACCTACTTCGAAACGTCTGGCGACGTCACTGACTAGTTGCTAACAGTGAAAACGATGATATCGTGGTTTCACTAAAGCAACAGCAATTAACGATATGGACGACCACCATCATTCCCGATTGAATAGGATATCGGAATGATATCTTTACTTTGTCGTGACGTTGGACCCTCAGCTGAAGACATAGACATTATTGTCAGGAAAGAGCAAAGCGAACAAGAAAATGAGATTTAGGAGTGGGTGTATATGAACAAACAAATAGGCCAGGATGGGACGAAGTATACAATCGAACAGTCCTACTCTCTAAATGTAAAAGAGTGAATTTCACTCTTCGACGATTGCCTACAGTAACCAGTCTCTGTTTCGAGTGGAATTCACTCCCCCCACCCCCCCCCCCCCCCACCCCCCCCCCCCCCAGAAAACGGGGCCAACGATTTGCCCAAAGATTGTCTGAGTAAATTTCGAGAAGTTAGAAAACTGGCTCGGCGGCCCACGGTTAGAAAGTGTTTTTCTTTTGCGTTTGCGTTTGATTTCCCCCTGCAAAACGGTAGGTTGTCCTTTTGCGTTAGGTTTATAAGGGAAGTAAACAGTAACAGGAGGGGAATTTAAATCCCAGGGCATATTCTGAGTTCCCGTTTGGGAAGGGTTTCTTGTTTAATACAATACTATTGGAAGCTACAAAGAAGGCATTGGGAAAAAGGTAAGCTAAAAAAATAAAGGTTTCCCAAGCGTCCTCTCGTTTTCAGGAAAGGGGGGGGACCATTTTCCCAATTAGGTCCCCAAAAACGTAATTGTTTGTTGGGCTTACCCCCACTGGGGTCTGAACAAGGTTTACCAAATAAAAAAGACCACATTCAAAAGCAGGGGAGAAGTGAACGTGTTTGTATCCTGGGCCTATTTTTAACCTTTATATTAAAAAGGGGGGGAATTTTACCAGAAATAAAGTAAAAAAAGTACCTTAAACTGTAATATTCAAATTTGTTCCAACCTTTTATAAAAAAAAACGCCAGTAACTTTTCATTGTGATGTAAATCTGAAACTATACCAGGGAAAAGTATTGCCCCATTACACGTGCTAATTTGGGACGGGAGGGGGATACCGGGGAGGTGGACGGCGGGCTAAGGTTAACACCCAAACCGGTCTCTTTACCATTTGTTTTTGGAGATGCCAAAAAATTTGAAAAAAGGCAAAAATGTTAAAAGAAAATTTGAGATCGGGCTAAAAAAGGAAGGCCTTAATAGGGGGGATGTACGTCATCCAGGGCTTCATGTAACCATGGAAAAAAAAAATGTTGTTCATAGGGCCATCAAAATTCGCTTCAAAAAAAATATTGGGTCTCTAAAAACCAGCCCTAATTAACGAATCATACCCCAATCGTTTATAATAAAAAAAGCTTGGGGCCTTGTGCAGTTCTGCTTTTTTACCATTTTCCATGGTAAGATCCGTGGCGGGCTCTTCTTTCAGTTTACAAATTTCTTTGCCTTCTTTACCACTAGTTAGCAAATTAGGCAGTGAGGGGGGGTGACTCTTCGGATTCTTGTCCATGAAAAGAAAATTGTTTTGTGTTTTCCTTCTTACAAACTTAAGGAAAGAGTTGGTCCATCCTCCCTTTTAATTTTGGCTAGATAAAATGGGCAAACGGCATTAATGGGGCAAACCATTTTAGGGGACCGGTTGTCAGTTTACGGAAAAACCGTAAAACACATTTCTGCCCCTTGGGCATTTTCCCTGGCGGAATACCCTGGAAAAAACAGTTCTAATCCCATTAGTGATCTCGCCCACAAACCACCAATTAAAAAATCAAAAATAAAAAAAACAAATTAAAAAAACACAAAAGAACAACACATTAAAAAAAACGATTTTTAAAATTTTATTGTTACTTGTCATTTGACATAAAATCCGTCCAAAAGGTCTATACAAATAAGCCTCCGAAAAAAAAAAAAAGGGTGTACTGGGGAAATTTACTAGGCTTGCCTTCGGGAAAAAAATTAATTCATTTTTTCTATTGAATTTGTTTCTCGTAAAAAATCCGCATCACTTTAAAAACTTTTCCCAAGGGACAAGTTTCTGAGAAAAATTTTCGAGGGAAGGTTAGGAACTGCTCCGCGGGCCCCACGGTGTTTTAGGAAAAAGTTGTTTCTCGGGAAATCGCCTTCCACTTAAAACTCCAAGGTACAATCTTTTGGGACCAAAAACATCGTTGGGACCACGCCCGCCTCCCCTTCACCCAAAGTTGACCATTTTTCCACGGGGGGCAGCCCATTTTACAGTCCATTTCTCTCTGGCGGCAAACTTTTGGAAACCGGGGGGGAGGCGGGGGGCTTTCAATGTAAACCTGGGGGGGGACACCGGGAGATTTCAAGGGGTATAAATTATGGGGGAACAAAAAAGGCGGTCCCCAAAAACAACAAAACAAGTGGTTTTTGTCCAAAAACGGATTTGTGCTGAGCGAAAATTCGAGAAGTTAGAACTGCTTCGCGCACCCACGGTCAGAATAGTGGGTTTCCTTTTTGCGTTTGCGTTGGATTCGCCAACCAAACGGGTAAGGTGGGGGTTCCCTTGTTCGTTAGGTTATAAATGAAGAACAGTAAACAAGAGGGAATAAAAATCAAGCATATTTCTGAGGGGTTTCCGTTATTGAAGGTTTCTTGTTAATACAATACTATTGAAGCGTCAAAAAAGGCAGTTGGGAAAGGTAAGCAAAAATTAAGTTTTCCAAAAAAGGCGGTCCTTTCATCGTGTTTCAGGGGGAAATGACATTTTTTTTTCAATTTAGTCCCACGTTATTGTTGGGCTTTACCCCCCCACTGTTCTGAAAAAAACAAACAAGGTTACCAAATAAAAAAAAGAACCATTTCAGGCCAGGGAAAAGTTTTTAACCGTGGTTGTTGATCCCCCATGCCTATTTACTTTATATTAAAGGGGGGAAATTTACCATGTTGGGGGGGGAAAAAAATAAGTTTAAAAAAAAGAAAGTTACTTTAACTGTTTATATTCAATTTTCCAACCTTTATAACGGGCCAGTAACCTTTCATTTTTGGAGGTATCTGGAAACTATACAGAACACACCAAAAATATCTGCCATTACATTGCCTAATTTTGGACGAGAAACCGGGGGGTTGACGGGGCTAAGTTAAAAAAACCCCAAACACGGTCTACCATTTTGTTTTGAGAAGGCAAAAAAAATTTGAAAGCAAAAATGTTAAAAAGGAAAAATTGAGTCGGGCTTAAAAAGAAGGGCATAAATAGATACTGTGTTCATTCAGCTTTCATTGTAACAATGAAAAAACAAACATGTTGTCATTCAAGGGCATCAAAAATTTCGGCTTCAAAATTTATGTCTAAAACCAAGGCCCCTAATGATTTTTTAAAAAAAAAAAAAACCGAATCTAAACCAATTCGTTTATAATAAAAAAAAAGGGCTTGGGCTTGCAGTTCTGTGCTTTTAAAACAATGTTTCATTGGTTAAGAATCGTTGGCGCTTCTTTCAGTTTAAAAATCTTTGGCCTTCTTGAACTCACTAGTTAGGCAATAGCAGGGTGACGGACTCTTTCGATTCTGTTTCCATGAAAAGAAATTGGGGTTTTGTTTTTCCGGTCATTTTTTTACAACTTAACGACAAAGGGGGGAGTGTTCATTTCCTCCTTTTTAAATTTGCTTAATTAAAATGCAACCGGGGCATAATGGCAAACCATTTTAGGACGTCGTTTACGGGACGTTAAAACATTTCTGCCTGGGCATTCCCTGCGGAAATTACCCGGAAAAACAGGTCCATCCATTAATGAATCTCGCCAACCCCAACCAATAACATTAAAATGAAAAAACAAATAAACAAAACAAAAAACCAAAACGACATTAAAAAACCAATGTTTAAAAATTATACTTTTTCCATTTGGGACTAAAAATCCTTTCAGGTTTCTATTAATAAAGGCCCTTCCGGAAAACAAAAAAGTTGTTTGTACTTGAATCACCCCAAGCTGACTTCGGAATAATAATCATTTTTTCTATTGAATTGTTTGTCTCTCGTAAAGTCCAGGCTTCAACTTAAAAAAACTCAGAACAAAATTCTTGGACCCAAAAACAACAAACAAAAAAAAACCTCGTTTGGGACCACCCCCCCCCGCTTCCACCTTCCACAAAAGGTTGGGGGGGGGGACCCATTTTTCCACGGCCATTTACAGTTCATTCTCCCTCTGCGCCAACTTTGGAATGGGGAAACGGCGGGGGCTTCATGTAAAACCTGGGGGAACGACGGGAGATTCAAGGATATATTATGGGGACCAAAAAAAGGGCGTCCCAACAGGGGTTTTTTGTCCCCCAAGAATTGTCCTGAAGAAAATTCCCCCCCCCCCCCCCCCCCCGACAGAAAGTTCGTTAGTAACTGCTCGCGGGCCCCTCAGGGTCTATAAGCCCTTCCGGAAAAAAAGTGTACTGGAAATTTTTACAGGGCTGCTCGGAGAAAAATTAATTCATTTTTCTATTGAAATTTGTTCTCGTTAAATCCGCTTGCAACTTAAAAAAAACTTCATAGGGGACAAACTCCCTTGGGACAAAAAACTCCGTTTGGGAACCAACCCCCGGCTTCCCCTTTCAACCAAAAGTGGGGGGGGACCATTTTTGTCCACGGGGGCCAATTACAGTCATCTCTCTCTGGCGCAAACTTTGGGAAAGGGGGAAGCGGGGGGGCATTCATTGTAACCTGGGGGAAAAAACGGAGATTCAAAGGAATATTATGGGGGGAAACCAAAAAGCATTTTTTCCAACAGGTTTTTTGGGTCCAAGATTGTAGGCTACCCCCTCCCCCCCCCCCCCCCCCCCCAGTTAACAACTGTACAGGATGGTTCCCATGTAAGCCCGATATTTGATCAAGCCATTTACTGCTAGGCCTAACACTGTAAGTTTAATGTTCAGTAACGTCAGGAGGCTAGAGTAACAGCTAAAAGTACGTTGGCTAGACCTGGCGCTAGGCCCTAAAGTTAGACCCACGGGACTTCAAGTTCATGCCTTCAAATGTTATAATTGTTAGGCGTAATTCATATTAAATAGGGCCTAAACATACCAAACAATTGCCATTAACACTGCACCACACATCATATGTACAAAACTAATGCACGGACACGGTCCAACTTGCGTTATTTATTACGATAAAATACATGAGTCGATCAATGGGCCATTGAAACTCTGTAGTAATTTCACACAAGCGCGCACTCTGCATATGCAGAATAACGTTAGGATACTGTAACGTCGTTTAAGAATACCTAGCCCGGAAGTCCACTTTATAGCCTAAATTTCATTCAAAATCAGGCCTGAAACATCTCGAATCATTAGTGAGGGGCTGTATAATTTTGTTAAGGACCTGAAACCAAACATTTTATTCCCCGTTTATGTTTAAGACGCTATTCTCACAAAACGATAAAATGCCAGTAAAAATGCTCACCTGTACAAGTTCAATTTCATAACGATGGGGAAAATCGTCGTCAGAGAGCACTTAATTCGGAATTTTCCGTTGTTACTCGTTTAATTCCGGAGTTAAAGGTATTCCGGAGTTAAAGGTATGTTCTTTTAAATAGTTTACGTCAGACAGCTCGGAGTGACTCGTGGATGTGAAAATAAGCCGATTCTATTCGAGCTCATGAATTCGTCTGCGCGAGCATTGTAAACCGGAAAACAGAATATAAGCAACTTCCGGTGCAGGTCACAGTGCTTAATAATGATGAAATAACGGCTCAGAATCGAGGTCAGATCTCCGACTGGTATGAGTAGCGGGTGTGTTTAACGTGAACAGACTCGAAATAGATCTTTTTACGTCCAGTTTCCTATAGATCAGACAGTCAAAATTTCTTCAATCACGGATGTGGACCACAATATTTCGACATATTCTCTCAGATTTTTGCGAGTACCTTGTGGCGGCGTTGTTGTGAGAATGTCGTTTCCGAAACGGTGTGGCGGGCTTTTGTTTTTGAGATGAGTGTGGGTGTCCGTCTTACCCGGTGCGCCGTCTTACCCCACTTTCCCCTATGTTACCTAACATATTCAATGTTTATACTTGTAAATATCATTTAATATGCTTGAAAGTGAAATAAGAGAAGATCTGAAAGATTCAGCTGATTTTTTTCAAAATAAATTTGGTGTGACTGATTCCCTGTAAAGGCAATAGGCAGTTGCCTCAAAATTGCTTTAAAAAATCCGCAAACTCTTGCCGATCTTCTCTTGTTTGCTTGACAAGTACCTATGAAGATGTTTTTTAACATAACTGTTACAATTACAAGAGGTAAAGGATGGAGTTATTTGCCATGAATTTACCAATTTACTAACAAAAATATCATCACATCATCAAAATAAGCCATTCATGAATTAAGGTTACAGGGTATTCGAGTCATACCAAAGACTCTAAAAATGGAACCTACTGCCGTTGAGCGTGATGCTCCGCATAAGCAATGGAGTAGGGAAAACAAGCCAGTGAGCCACAACTGGAAAAAAGGCCGTGGCCGGCTCGACTTGAACCAATAGGTTGGAAACTGGGCCGTAAAACTCCATCTAACTAACTAACTAACTACAGGGTATTCTGATTGGGGTGACTGCATTTTCCCGTTATGAACTGGACTCATGCTTATGTCAGGACGATGTATGTTGTAGCACTGGTTGGCAATATACAGTGATATTTGCTGTTCATACATGGTATAGTGCATGTACATATTCATATCGTACAGTGGGTGGTTCAAATTAAAGTTTGAACACTGCTTAAAAAAGTCCATGGCCGTGCACAGCGATCAGCCGGGGCTGCAGGGAGGAGGGGAGAGGGGGGAACAGCGGCAGCCCCCCCTCCCGAAATTTTCAAAACAAATTTTTATCACATGGATCTGAATAAATTTCTGACAATTTAAAATATTGGTTCTTTATATTATGCAACTTGTAAGGCATGGATGGTACCATTTCCAGGAATATGGGACAGGCATACAGGACGGTATAGGTTGGGTTTCCTTCAGGATATTTTTCCTATTTTTTCCATTAGTCATATTGCTGTAAATGTCGAAAAAAATTGTTTTGTTTTTTTTTTTTTTTTTTTTGGTGTAAATTTCAGGCAAGCATTCTGACTGCTGGTTTTTCCATTCTTACTTCCATGCTGTATGAAAATTTGGCTAAAATTATTGTTACAATGCCCAGCTGGAAACTCTTTGTGATAAATTAACTCGTATTCGAGCAAATATTGCAGTATATATTTCCCAGGAAAAGAATGTTTCTTGGTCATAGAATCCCCAAAAATCCACAAGAAATAGCTGTTTGTTTAAGCATTTCATTACAGAACTAGCTGGCCCCGACGGTTGGTATTATATAGCCCTCAATCAGTGCCCAATATACTACGTACACTCCATTAGACTATACGGCGCAAAGTGCTAATGGAGCATAGTGTGTAGGGCCTGATTGAGGACTAGATAATACTATACTGACTAGATAATACTATGCTGTACCACCTACAGTATCCTATACTGCATAACATGAAGACTAAAATATAAGACTGCAGGTCATTCCGCCCAAACCGTAGGCTAGATAATTCCAGTCCCCTTCGCGGAACTACTGTTTACAAAATTACAGTGATTATACTGTTCGGCTAGCCTAAATGTTTACCAAAATGAATCGTCCATGTACTCCTATGGCTACTTTATGCACCTAGTTTGTTGACAAATTAATTGACACTCTGAATGAGCTTGCACAGTTTCTTTCATTTCAAGAAATAATGTTCGATTCATAATGAAGGATCTTGAATAATAAAAACAGCTTACCACAAACCAAGCCGATCGCATGTCAGCTGAAAAAGTGAGCTGTAGGACCCACAGTATTATACCGCAGTCACTCTGTGGTACATACATTGCAGTGTGTAGCGCGCTGAGTATTTGTGTGCAGACGACTGTGGTCTTGCCAACCACATGCAGCAGTCGCAATTGAGTGACGTCATTTGTTTGTTTACATGTGCATATTTGTAGTGCAACTTCTCAAGCTACTACAGTATGCTGAAATGTTTTGCCTACGTGGCAGGCTGAGCGGCATATTCCTGGCAGTCGTAGGCTATCCCTTGTGTGCCAAACCCTAAAAGAGAGATTGAGCGAACAGAGTCCACTCTGCAGGAAAATCTGAGTCGTGCGTTAGCTGACTGGTGTTTTAGCATACTTAGTGCAGCAGTTTCTAATGGTAACTAGACGGTTCCCCCGGATACACGATTTTAGCATGGGCCACTCCCCACCACACAATTTCCATCCAGCCAACTTAATACCAAACCTGACAAACATCTCGACTGACAATTGAATCCTACCATGAATCGTTATATCCTCTAGATTTGCCCCCCCCCCCCCCCACCACTAAAACCGACTATTAAATAGGCTTTATAGGCCATTTTGTGTGTTAATTTTGGATTGTCCATGGAGGAAGCTGCTCTGGTTACATGCACTGGGTGGCGGCCAGGTTCGTTTACGGGGCATTGGCTTGATGGGAAACTTTTCAAGGTTGGAATTTTCTGGGAAGGAGAGAAATATGGGGGTTTGCGTCTGTCCAAATATCCAGTAATTATAGTAATGCAGTAAAGGCTTGCTACCCATACTCAAAACTGCACTCATGACTTGGTACCCGTACTCATGACTTGGTACCCGTACCCATACCCGTACTCATGACCTGGTACCCATACCCGTACCCGTACTCATGGTCCTGTACTCACACTACAACACTGCTCCTACCCCCCAAGAAGACTACCCTTTGCAATCTTTGCCCAGAGGAACAAGAGGCTCTTTTGTCACTCAAAAGAAACAAGAACCTTATCATCAAACTATACACAATGTATTACTTTAAGCTATTCGGGTAGAAACTATTAAAATGTAAATACACGCGAGTGTCGGTAGGCCTGTAGTAAAATGAAGTGGTAAGTAAACAAGGGAGTTGTTATTTGGAACACCACCCTGCATCGAGGAAGGCAATCTCAGTGGCGGATTTCTGGAAAGTAAACTTAATTGACTTATGGAAACTATTTTCATGTTCTTTGAATAATTCAAAAAAGTCTTCGCCGTGATGCCAGAGAAAAAATACGTCATCATTATAACGACAGTAGTGAAGAGATTTCATGGGGAAAGCTGTTAATAAATCCTGTTCTAATCTATGCATAAAAATGTTTGTATACCAGGGTGCCATTTTGGTGCCCATGGCGGTTCCGTTGACTTAAAGATAGAATTGGTAGTTAAAGGAAAAGTCCAAATAGATACCTATATAGGTCAGGCGCGGTTCTAGATCGAGACTTATGGAGGGCTTAGGGGGGCTTGAAACGGAAGAATCATAAAATTTTCTCTCAAATATGTATATCGGCCACGCGCACGCTGAAACCAATGATAATAAAAACAGTACGATAACCAGGGACGGCGCAAGGTTATTTTGATAAGGGACATGGGTTGAGTGATCGCCGTCGTGGGGGAGGGGTCTAAGGGGAGGGGTGTCCCCTTCCTCTGAGAAATGTTTGCTAATTTAAGGTTGCTAAGATGCAAAATGGTGTGTTCTTTGGGTAATTTTTTGACTATATGACTGGAAAATGTTCATAACTTTGTGAATTCTAATTTTTGGTTGGTAGGAGGAGGGCCTTCTTAGGGGAGAGGTCTAAGGGGAAGGGTGTTCCCCTCCCTTTGAGAAATTTTTGCTAATTTAAGGTTGCTAAGATGCAAAATGGTGGGGTCTTTGGGTAATTTTTTGACTATATGACTGGAAAATGTTCATAACTTTGTGAATTCTAATTTTTGGTTGGTAGGAGGAGGGCCTTCTTAGGGGAGAGGTCTAAGGGGAAGGGTGTTCCCCTCCCTTTGAGAAATTTTTGCTAATTTAAGGTTGCTAAGATGCAAAATGGTGGGGTCTTTGGGTTATTTTTTGACTGATATATGTTGCTGGAAAATGTTCATAATTTTGTGAATTCTAATTTTTGGTTGGGGAAAGAGGGCGGTTCTAGGGGACAGGTCTAAAGGGAGGGGTGTTCCCCTCTCCTGTGAGAAATTTTGGTTACTTTAAGGTTGCTAAAGTGCAAAATGGTGCGGTTTTTGGGACAGTTTTGACTGATATATGGCTGGAACATGTTTATAACTTCGTGAATTCTAATTTTTGGTTGGGTAAAAGAGGGCTTTTCTAGGGGCTAGGTCTAAGGGGAGGGGTCCCCCTCCCCTTTTGAGAAATTTTGGTTACTTGAAGGTTGCTTAGATGCAAAAATGGTGTTGTCTTTGGGATATTTTTGGACCCGATCATATGGGTTCAAAACATTCTTTATATTTTTGGTTAGGTGAAAGAGGAGCCTTTTTTGTCTGAGGGTATGTATCAACAAACCTCCTGAAGTCCCCTTTTGGACACACTACTGCCTTCTAGTCGGGGAAAGTTTTACGCAAAAATACGTGCGTGGAGTCCACAGAAATATTCTCGAACTATTATGAAAATTTGCCTTGCTTCATTTCTGCGTTATAAAATAGCATCTAAAGGCTGGTAGAAACCGAAATATGGCCTCTTGGAAGCTGTGGATTAATATATGGATCAGATATAGGCCTACCCCGCCCTCCTCTTTTCTTCTCCTTTACGTCTTCTTTTCCTACTCTTTTGCTATTTTCCTGCAAACTACAGGGGGATAGGCCTCTCTTCCCCCTGAGTGGCACCGCCCCTGACCATGACATAGATGTAACGTATATACAGGCATATATTTTTTTATTTGGAAGAATGTAGCAAACGTTACTGAGAGATACGAGAAACTGGACCTGTTCACATTAATGGGAATAACGATTCGGCCTGTAGATTTGACTTAAAAGGACTGCTAGTATAGCTTGACGAGATCAGCAACGAAATGACTCGTTTTGAACTTCCAACAGATGATTAATCCGTTAACTTGATTTACATGTACGTACATACTATCATAGATGTTACTTATGTTACTTATCTGACCCAACTTCCATTGTATGAAATCGTGAACCTAATATGTGATTTCGAGACACAGACGACAGTTTCCCTTGACAAATTAAATTCACTGGACCAAGATGTGCACGTGTATTGGGCAAGTTTGTTTTTCTCAGTACACGCAAATTTAGCATAACACAACCTCTGAAATTTTTTTTTTGGGGGGGGGGGGGCTTGTGCGAACTTTTGGGGGGCTTGAGCCCCCAAAGCCCCCCCCCCCCGTAAAACCGCGCCTGATATAGGTTCGTTCATTTGGCCACTCGAAATAAAAAAAAAAGTTTACACATTTTCTACTTCACACAAAATCCATGCTGGTATATCGTTGGACGGAAAGAAATTGTAGGAGTCCGCAGTACGTACAAACACAACCATATTGACTTGCCAGTATTCGCTTGTTTAAACAACAGTTTACATTTTGTAGATCAAGCAAAAGTACCTTACAACCGTTTGTGAACACCTGACCTAGGTGGGTTTGCTTGGAGTTAAGATGAAACAGTGGGATGTTATATTTGATGATTGTTTCTGGATTTTATCTCAGGTACTATGAAGAACTGAAGGCAACAGCTCCGACGTCTCTAATGAAGCGCAGATCCAGGGTTTCGCAAAAAGGGAATACCTTTGCAACTACAAGCTCAAACCAGCTAGGTGCTGACTTTTTGGGGGTCTTGTTCGGGTAGGGAAGCTAGCCTAGGATTTGTCCAACAGGGGCTTGCTTCCCTAATGGGCGTTGGTTGCAAATTTGCATTACAATAGTCTCCAACATGTATACGTGCTAGGTCATCATACAACATTTGTCCAATTTAGAGGAAACATAATTGTAAAGTGTCCACAACATACAGCAAATTTTCGTCTGGCATATTTTCCACTACAAACAAACCTAACGTATCCAGTTTAGTGCTGGTTTGATGTCTGTCCAGTGGAGTGTGAGGATTTTGGGGGTGGGGGGTGGGGGCACGGGCTGCTGATTCCCCCGACATATATGAAGTAGTGGTGTAAGTGGCTACACGGAGAAGTTTAGAGTCAACGACCAAATAACACTACTCGAAGGATTATTCTAATTTTAAGTGCTTCGGTTTTTTTTTCAATTTCTCCACCTTTTCCTCTCTCTTTTCCTTTATCTTAAATTCCCTACTGAGCGATTCCCCTCATTGACCACGGAGAATCCAAACAGTTGCCCGGCTGCCTCAATTTTTTTCAGGAACAGATAATATAAAAGAATTTGTTTTTACCAGAACCAGTAATTGATGTACATGATGTCGTGGCTGGATAAAACGAGAAAAGATAACATGCACTTGTGCATAGCTACCAGAATATATATATATATATATATATATATATATATATATATTTCTTGTTGGAAACCGAAGAGCGTTGTGTGTCTTTATTTTAGTGGAATATCAGGTAAAAATATCTCACACCCAGCTCAGGATGTTGTCCCAAATATTTTCCAAGGCGAAGAAACTATTCCCAATTCACCACAGTGCCTCTCCTGTAGTGGTGTTAAATGACAGACTGTAGTTAGCTTGCATTGTAGCACTGTTTATAACAGTGAGTGATTACATTCACCATTTTCATACAGTGATACAGGATCTTTTACACTTTACAGAAAACTGAGTAAGATTGGGACGTGTTAACATCTCCTCGAGTAACACTCCCTGGTATGTCTCGTTAATTATGTCACTTGGTCCGAGGGTTAGTATTTATTTATAGAGGTATTTCAAGTGACGTCACGCGATTGGGATTGCCCGGCAGTGCCGGGCACAGCACACGCACACCCAGCACACGGCACAGCCATACACAGCCATACACAGCCATACTGCTGTGACACAATGGACGCTTGCCCGGCAAACTGTCTAACAACCAAAATTGGCCGACAGCCATCTTGCACTCCATACTTTGGCAAAATATTTGGACATTGTTCTTTTACCAAATATTACATACATACGTACTCTTAAACGTAAATATATAGGTATAGCCTTTTTGTCTGTGCTTGTTTGATTGAACAAAGTTGACAAAAAGTGCACTTGAAGCTCCGAGAAAAAACCTTGTTTTGAAATCACCAGCTTAAAGCTAAATCTCCGTGTATTAATATATCAGAAAATATTGCTCTCTTTGTACAAAACTTACGCATGCATGCATGTTATGTATACAAATGTATACACCTAGGCCCAGGGCCGTAGCTAGGGTCATATGTTTGGGGGAGTGTGAAGGTCCCAAATTCCGACTGGATAGATATATTTTCCTACTGAATGGTGGAGCGTAAATTGCACCATTTTTTTATGCGCCCTGCGTTTACATGCAGCAGTGAGGATCCTTCCTTTGCATAAAGGTGCCGTCGTGGGGGAGGGGTCTAAGGGGGGTTGACCCCTCCCCTTTGAGAAATTTTTGCGACCATTCGCAAATTCCATCATCTGCCATAAATTAAGATGGAGAAAAGCTAACGTAAGCTTATGACCTCATGTTGACTTCAAGAGTTTGCCATAAAACGTGTAGGCCTAATGCAGTTTTTTGTACTCACATTGATTGCCATATGCCTTACTGTGCTTTTGCGCAATACAGGTTATGCAGCTTATATAATGTTGTGCAAGTAAGGTATAATGCAAGTTCATACCTTCACGAGAGCGTTTTGTTACATGTCTTCATGAGACCCTCTCCAAGTTGGCACTCTGTGATTGGAATACAGTTTCAATTACGAGATTGCTAATGGAGGGTCTATAAGACATTCTACTATACTGCTTAGTCATCTGTAATGTAGGGATATGTTATAACGCAATAATACAGAGGGCGCTACCCGCGGTTTCGTTTCCCGTAGATTGTCTCTAGTTCACCGGCACCATATTTGTTTCTCAGTTTCCCGTATGAAAACATACATCACACTCCAGTGTATAAGGGCGAAAGAAGAACACTATATCAGAGACGGGTTTCACTCGAGTCATTCACAGGTAAGGGAATGGCGATCCATAAGAATTTATGGAATGTAATCTACGTGTAATTCTGGCTTTCACATTTGATTTTCGTTTATTTTCATTTCGCTTCAATGGCTTTATGTTTTCGTAGCACGGAGAAACACGCCCTTGCTTCCATGTGTTGTACTGAGGGTGCCGTTCTTCAGCACAGTGTTAATTGTGGATGTACGAACTACGTTGTAATGTACTAGCCTAAGTTGTTCACAACTTGACCGAAGACTAACTTCAGCCTTCTCAGATCAGTAATCACAACCCTTCACTCGAGTTACTGTCAGGCTATTCTATTTAAGAACAAGTCCTTACATGAAGTTGCTAAACTATATGTTTTCATGTGAAATATTTTTAAAATAATCTCTTTCGAGTTTGCACAACATATTTACTAAGCAACCCAAGCTGCTGTTGATTAATCTGCAGCCCATGCAAAGGGAAGCTATACTACACTGGAAACATGTTTTAATACTTGTAGAATGAACAAAGGCTGCGTATAGTTACAAATGGGTGAAAAGTGTACCTTAATTGTCACCAGATCTTGAGGCGGCTTTTGATTCTTCATTTATCTGAGATGAAAGGAACGTAGCCTACATAGCAATTTAATTTCCAAATACACAATCACCATTGAAAGATTTTCTCATTACATAGGCTATTGCCAGTGACGGCACAATAATTTTAAAAATGGAGGCAAATGGAGGGCAAAAGAAAATGTTGGGGACAACAACCTTAGGGCCCCTGGTGGGGTCCAGGGGCGAAGCCCCAAAAGCTGTGAGGTTTTTGCTTATCTCTGGGTGAAAAATTAAGTCTCGGGATAGGTGAATTTTGGTTCATAATGCATCATCTAGTGCAAAGATTTCAAATAATTTTCATTTATTAGGCTATTCCTCCCATTAGGCTTCTATACTTTTAAGCAAGTGGGGTCTAGGGTGCGAAGCCCCCGGAAGCTATGAGGTTTTAGCATATCTCTGGGTGAAATATTAATTCTTAGGATAGGTGCGTTTTGGTTCATAGTGCATCATCCAGTGCAAAGATTCCAAATAATATTAACGGTATTAGGCTATCCTCCCGTCAAGCCACTATACATGTAAGCGAGTGGGGTCCATGGGGCAAAGCCCCCGGAAGCTCTGAGGTCTTATCATATCTCTGGGTGAAGCATTAAGTCTCAGGATAGTTGTATTTTGGTTCATAATGCATCATCCAATGCAAAGATTCCAAATAATTTTAATGTATAAGGCTGTTCCTCCCGCCAGGCCAGTATACTTTAGGAGCTGAGTGGGGTTCATCTGGGGGCAAAGGTTCTGACTGGGAGGGAAATGCCCTCATGCCCCCCTTCGTGCCGCCACTGAATATTTTACCAAATTATATTTAGGGGCTTTCTTAAATAAAAATTGGGAGGGAAGCCGTTTCCCTTAACACCTCTCCCAAACCCCTGTTCTTCTCTTTCAGACAAAAAATCTGCCCTGAGTGTGATATGCTTCAGTGAAGTCTGCTGTATGCCCTGGGGCCTACAAGACAATGCATGCAATGTTGAAACCTGGAACGCCAGTTGGGGGGCAGGAGACATGACCCCTCGTCTAGGAAGGCTGTCTGAATTTCGCTTTAAGTTTTCTTAGCCTGAGAAAAACTTCGTTGATTTCATATTCTTTAATAATGGTGTGATGCTTGTCACATAGGAGAGTCGTATCTTGTGCTACTGTATAGAGCAGGTCTGTATGTAATCCCAGACGGCGACGTCAGCCCGACAGTTTACCTGTTTATGCTCTTGGTGAGGACCAAAACCCAAAATTTTCAGTTCTTGCTGGATTGCCTCAGTTCCTCACACAGTTACAGTCAATAAAGCAGAGACGATCAAGCAATTCTCTCCCTTCTTGAGTAATCTAGAGGGTCCCAGTGTTTTTGTGAGAGGTCAACAATCTCATCCTCATTGGTATGGCCTATATGTTTTCTTTAAGACCAATTTGTTGTGTGCTCAGTAAGCGATGTTTAGACACCATCATTCACCACATGGGTTATATACGATACCAAGCATGTTATCTATAATAATAGCCAGCCTCCCGAATGTGTTTAGTTCGTTTTGCTCTCGGTGAGGACAGAATCCAAAAGAAAGTAACAAATATTTTTCGAATCGCTTCAAGGGCTGTAAAGGTTACTTGTTTCATATTTTTCCTACCGCTGGAGAGTATGGTTTTTACACGAATTGTCACCCTTGTATAAATGAGAATGAGCATGGTAGGTCGTTTGTCCCATTTTGTACCGTACTTAATATTTATCTGATCGAGAAATCAAGTGGCGAAAATATCTCGGCTTTTCATCATCGTTTCATACCCGGACTTCTGTCGCTTCGATCTGTACTTGCCTGTACTACAAACTGTCTAGTTGGCAATCGAAATTGTTGATAATTTTGCAGACGATTGCTCACTTTTTAATGCAATATTCTTTCAATACTTGTTACTCTCAATTTTGATGGACCATGCATGGCCTGGCGCAGACATTAATATATACAATAGTAGTACTACTATAGTACACATTTCGTACCATTTGACCCTACTTCTGCATACCTGCAGGCTGTTGTGTTACCAGTAACTGTTACAAGCCTAGCATAGTTTCATCCGCCTTCAGAATTATCACACTAAGGACATACAAAACTGAGTAACAGTTCCTAGAAGACCTGTTGCCAAGCAACGAGCTACAGGGTAAGCAGTAACACAACGTTTTTAATGCAAGAACAGGCAAGCCTGGGGTCACAATGCACTGTGCATTTCGTTTGGAGCATATAGTTGCCTGAATGTGTAAAACATCTTTGTGTGTTGTGTTCGTTGGAAATTTGCAGAACTACTAGTTGTTTAATTGACTTCAATGCTGTGTCGGCTGTCACTCTCTTCGTGACCTACACTGTTTAGTTGCTTTGTAAGGATTGTGTAGTTTTAATTCACAGTAGCGAGTAAACGTAACAAATTTCAGATGTTCGTACTTTCAACTTATATTTGAAGCATTGTTGTGCTCTGATGGTAGACAATTTCGTCAAAAACCATCATTGCCTCTTAAAATTTAGACTGACAATTAAAAAGACGTTAAATTTTAGCCCCATTCATATTATTTATATGGAAATGATCAAATGAATGTTTTTACTGTTATTATGTGGCATGACTGCCGACAATTCTAGGGTTGTAGAGACCACACACCATGTATACTGTTGGTAGATTTAACCCACCTTGATGATGATAATTAATTTATAGAGTATATATTGTCATACTTAGAAACATTAGTTTATGTAGACCGGTAGACTAACTCAGTTCAGGCTATTTTCAACATAACATCAGAAATGTGGGCCAATATTACGTTCGAGAGTATATAGATGTATTACTCTATGAAAATGGTGAATATAATCACCCAGTTCTAAACGGTACTATAATGCTAGCTAACTTTAATGAGATCTGTTGATCTAACACCACCACAGGTGACGGACGGATGGCCTTGGCGGAATAGGTCCTCCCCCCTTGGAAAATTTTTGGGACAAATATCACAGCAGCTGATCTACATGCCTTTTCCAGATATCTCCACCTGAAATCCCACTAAACAAAAACACACCACAATGCTATTCTGTTTCAAAAACCAAGAGAGAATATATGTTCTGGTAGTACCGTATGTACAAGTCATGAGTGAGCTGCCGACAGAGCACGGTATTTCACTTACTTATGTATAACAATCCTCCGCACTTAATTTTTAACTAACCTCCCCGATACGAAAATGCAAGATAACAGCAATGTCTTCTACACTCCTTTAGCTTAACAGTAGCACACATTACCATAAAAAAACAAATGATGTAACTTTGCAAGTTCAACCGATCAATTGGTTTTCGCATTCTACCCGTTCTTCTGGGTAGGACTGTTGGAGGAGCATATCTGTGTCGGGCCCACTACCAGATTTCTTTTGTACAGTTGTGGAAACCTCTTTCTGTGCACGTGTTTTTGCTTCACCTTCAGAGTTTACCTCTAAATCTCTGCAGAAATTTGGCAGCACTTCTTGAAATGCTTGTAACCCGGGCAAACTTCGCATATAGGGTTTGATTCACGTTCACCACTTTGCTTGATTGTTGCCCTTTAACTGATCTACATGCCTTGTCTAGATTACGTAGATCCCCGACTTGAACCTGGTAAGTCACTGGCCCTAGTTTGGAAACTATCACACCCCTAATCCACTTATTTGTGGACTTCCGAATTCGTTCGGAAGTTCACAAATGAGTGAATTAGGGGTGTGATAGTTTCCAAACTAGGACCAGTGACTGGATGGATTCCGTGGTGGTGGCTTAACATGGTGTACCCCATTTCCCATTTACTAGAAGGAACATCTGACCTCCAAAAATTCCTGCGAAATCCACATGTATCCTCCCCCTACTTCATTGAGGTAAATCCAATGATTTTCTGGCCCCTGATAAGGATCGGGAATCCCCCGGCAGACTTCACAAGCAGTGGCGTAGCTAGAAGGGGGCCGTCGCCCCCCCCCCCACAAAGCCTTTGAAGGACTCTGTCGGAAATTTCTAGTCTCTGTCGGAAATAAATTAAAAACAATTCATTTGAAACACTTACAACACTTGAAATGTTTTTAAGCAGAATTACACATCGAAATGTGAACGTGAAAATCAAAAGTCGGTCTCAAATTGCCCGGAAAGCAAAAAAAAAAAAAAAAAGTTATCTGTCGGAAATTTTTTGCTTTTGCCCCCCTCCAAAAAAATTTTCTAGCTACGCCACTGTTCACAAGTACGTATCATCTGCACAATGTCATAGTCAATGCTACGCCAATACACATGCGTGCAAGAGACTTAATCTGGACAATACCCTGTTGTGAGTGTAACTCTGCCAATACTGACTCTTTCAGTGATTCAGGGATGACAACACGCAATCTCCATACCAAAAATCCCTCCTCAATAGTTAGTTCATCAGCATTAGTTTCTTCTTCATTAATTTAGTTCTTCATTCAACCCAGTATTTGGCCACCCATACTTTGTAAAGAGCAAAACCCTTGTTAAAACCTTGTCCTTTTCTGTCTCCTTCCTTTTTTACCTGAGCCTCATTTGTCTCTGAATCATCGTCTGTCCAAAACACAGAAAAAACGTTTGGTGTCTGATGTTTCAGCCGATGCCGATGACCTACACCTTACCTCATAGGTATAAGATCTCAGCATTATTGCCCACCGCTGCAGCGTCGATGCTGCCAACTCTGAAATTCCCTTCTTAGGCCAAAATCAGACTCAATTAAAAATAGGTTTACAGAACAAAATGTCTGCAGCAGAAGTACTGATGAAATTCTCAAATCTAAAAATAATTGCCAACGCCTTTCAATTTGTGAGTTGTGCTTTTCAGCCTCAGACAGTGACCTCGTTGAAAACGCGATGGGTCTTTCAACACCATCTGTGATAAGAGATATGATTGCGCCAACCCGAATGACGGGCCTAGCTCCCTGTACATTTTGACTCCTTGATCTTCAACCCAAATCCTCTTACTCTCTGCAACACCTTTTCTAGCTTTACCAAATGCTCATTATCATCTTTACAAGTTACTATCAGATCATCTACATAGCATACCACTCTCGGTAAACCATTTTAAAGTTTCTCCATGGTTTCCTAGAATATTACCGTAGCCAGGGACGTAGCGAAGGTGTAATCTTTGGGGGTGTAGAGATAATGTTTTGTCGACAGATCTAGTAATGCGTTGCGCGAAAACGAGGGACCCAGCGGGCAAAGCCCCCGGAAGCTCTGGAGTTCAAATGCGAAGATTGTTAACAATTTTAATGTATTATACTGTTCCTCTCGTCAGGCCACTATACTTTAAAGCGGTTGGGGTTCAGGGGCCCTACTTAGGGCCCCTGGTGGGGGTTCAGGGGGCGAAGGCCCCGGAAGTTCAGAAATTGTCTCTGGTCAAAAAATTAAGTCTCAGGATGGATACATCATATCGGAATTACTTGCACTCGCAGCGTTCATTAACCTATCTGACCATCGGCGTTCCGTGATAAGTATGGACTGTTCCATTATCGGAAAAGGTCTGTACAGCGTTAAAAAAGCAATAATCTCTTATTCACATAGAAGCCACTTATTACTCATATTATTAGTCGAAGGAAGCAATTATAGTTAGTTTAACATATGTCTGCGCGCTATTCTAGTCAGCAGTTGCCTGAATAATCACAAATTCTGCTCATTTATCTCAAGGTGCCCTTTCGAGTATATCAGTATTACAGAACCACTTCCACGAAAACAAGATGGCAAAAATATACGTGGGCCTAGCCTATTAACCGGGCTGCTGGACGAATAGCACGTATGTTATTGGTCCGGCTGCAGCACTGCAGCACAAATTTTTAACTGATCTGCAATCGCCGATACCATAGACGACATTAATACTTTGTTGAGTAATCTTCTGTCGCCTTATTTACGGTATCAAACGACTCAAATTCAACTCCAACATCCATCTTTACACGTATTTATGTTGAAAATAAAGCCAGTAGTGCAGTACAGTGCACACGCGCACATATGCATATAGGACTATCTGTAGATATTCTGCTGCACTACTGTTTGCTAGAACTGGAACTGTTGGAGGGTGTCTGGACAGCCGGGTCAATAGGCACTATAGCAAAATATAACAACTTAGTTATAACTTATATGCTGCTAGAATTTAATTGGAGATTTTAGCCAAAATGACCCAACAAAAAGGATTTTTCCTGGGTGAACACTATGTTTCCACTTGCAATGGTAGATCCCTTTTATGCTGGGCTTTTTGGGTATTTGGTTTGGTTTAGGTTTTGTTTTGGGTCTGGATCAGAGGGCATTTATACGGCTTTTGCACTCCTTTGCCTTTTAACGTGTTATGTTATGTTAAACAAGCTAGCTCTGTTGACCACAGACTCTTTAAAGGGTTTAAGCAATGCCTTTGTAATGAAGGGCTATGGTTGGCAGTGTTGGGATTTATCACTTCATTAACGTCTCACTGCAATACAACAACAAACCCCTTTTAAAGAGGGATTTGCATCACCCCAAGTATGACTTATTTTACTTGGAGGTAAGCCCTGCCCATAATTGTCTTTACTGCTTCTCCTTGTGCAGACACACCCATAGTGCACTGCTCAAGGCTACATCCTGGTGAGTATTAAAGGCATCATGTGTAATCAAAACATTCAAGTTCTCTGTGCTCGCTGTGTGATATGAGCTGTTCTGCATCTTTTGAATTTTGTAACTATGATGTCAATCAAAGAGTAGGCACCGATTGAGACTTTTGCTTACCCCTATTTCGGGTGATGCAAATCCGTCTTTAACCTAGTTTATTGACCTCAAGATCATAGCTGCACAGGAAGTTCACTGATAAGCTGTGGATTAATAGTGGTCAACTATAGGCATGGCTAAAACAAACTTGGTATTCTTTTCTGGGGCATCATTTATGTGACAGCATTTTTTGTGGAAAGTAATCCGACGCTAGCACTTCTCATGGGTAATCCTGCCCTGGGGTATAGCATTTGCTGTTAACTTAACAATTTCGGCAGTAGAGTCCATTTATTGAAATTTCTACAAAGCGAACGTTGATTGCATGGGGTGGCCTGGGTTGACTATAGGCAGATCGCTCAGGCTGCCAGTGTACTATGACCCAAAATTGATGGTTTGATTACTGTTCCCCTCACAAAAATGTTCTGCAGTGATTTTGACAAGCAGTTGTCTGATCCCAATTGGGAACTCAGCAATAACAATTTAATACATGTTGCCATAACCCGCAGGGATGTAGTGATACCTACCGCTGGCTCCACCTTTTCGGTTATTTTACAAATGCTATATTCAGCACCTACAAATGGCACTGTCTAGCTGCCAGTAGTTCTAAGAGTGGGGCACTCTCAACTGAGAATTTGACCATAAATTTTAAAGGTATCCCCTTTGGATAGTGGTGCATCTGTGACTCCTACCAACCCTGCTTTCTTGGTTTGGACTAGTGTTTGCTACCAACTTAGCTCAATGGCAACCTCTAGTAGAATTTGGTTGGGGTCATTAATTACTATAGTGGTGGAATGGATACCTCAAAAGTGGATTCTGAGGGATAAGTGATCCATTAAATCTACAGGTTCCCATGGAAACATTGAGTAAAGGGTTCTCAAGGGATCACTTTGAACATCTCTTTTGCAGCATTTCAGTCTTTATTCCCCACACAGAGATGTAGCTGTAAATGTTTGGCTCAATGTACTAATATGCTACTAAAGCAAATTAGCCATACAAGCAAGTCTACATAATCCATTATAAAACTTCTTAACCCATTTGCCAGGTAAGTAAATGCATCTTATTCTTTACATTTAGAGTCTGCCCTTCTTTTATCTGTCTATATCCCGTGTCCAATGAGTTTTAGCCCATTCTTACTTATGTCATAAAATGAAACATGACAAAAAGATTTTCCTCATATAGTAGTAACAATTCATTACATCTTCCTTGAAATGGTTGATGTGCACAAAAACATCAGCAGTTCATCATAATGAACACAAAGTTAAGATGTGCCTATAACATTTCAAAAGTAAACTCAACTAACAGTTTATCTTCAGGTAAATGGCATTCAAGTGAAAAGCACAATGGCACATTCATTTGTGACCATCAAAACCATGGAAAGCATGTAATACTGCACATAAGAATACAACATTAGAATTCAATTTGAATATAAATAAGTACACTGTTTTGCATTAACATTCATTCCACATTATGATAATACATTATGATTAATTCTTTCCAAATTAGCCACTTTCAGAGTGGCCATTGGCTCAATATTAGCTCAAATGTACCAATACAGTACTTACAGCATGTCATCTGACAGACCTTTAATGATGCATAGACATATAGTGTAAGACCACAAGGGTAACCTCTAGTAGAATGGTTGGGATCATTAATTACTGCAGTACTGGAATGGATGCCTCAAAAGTGGGTATTGACACATGAGTGATCCATTAAATCTGCAGGTTCAAGCCCCGTAGAAACATTGTTTAAAGGGTTCTCAGGACAGTTCATCATAATGCAGGTGTATATGTCTGGCTCAATGTACTAATGCTACTAATGCAAATTAACAGAAGAAAGTCTATATAATCTGTTTTAAAACTTTCCAGCTCTTAAGTCTTCTTACCAATGTGCACTGTATGTAAATGCATCTTATTCTTTACATTTAGAGTCTGCCCTTCTTTTATCTGTCTATATCCTGTACCCAATGAGTTTTAGCCCATTCTTACTTACTAATGTCATAACATGAAACAGGACAAAAAGATTTTCCTCATATAGTAGTAACAATTCATTACCTCTCCCTTGAAATGGTTGTTGTGCACAAAAAACATCAGCAGTTCATCATAATGAACACAAAGTAAAGATGTGCCTATAACATTTTAAAAGTAACCTCAAGTAACAGTTTATCTGAATGGTGAATAACATTCAGGTGAAAAGCACCATGGCACATTCATTTATGACCATCAAAACCATGGAAAGCATGTAATACTGCACATAAGAATACTACAACATTAGAATTCAATTTGAATATTAATACGTACATTGTTTTGCATTAACATTCATTCCACATTATGTTAATACATTATGATTATTCTTTCCAAATAAGCCACTTTCAGAGTAGCCATTGGCTCAGTATTAGCTCAAATGTACCTATACAGTACTTACAGCATGTCATCTGACAGACCTTTAATGATGCAAAGACATATAGTGTAAGACCACAAGGGTAACCTCTAGTAGAATGGTTGGGATCATTAATTACTGTAGTAGTGGAATGGATGCCTCAAAAGTGGGTATTGACACATGAGTGATCCATTAAATCTGCAGGTTCAAGCCCCGTAGAAACATTGTTTAAAGGGTTCTCAGGACATCTCTTTTGCTGCAATGCAGCTGTATATGTCTGGCTCAATGTACTAATGCTACTAATGCAAATTAACAGAAGAAAGTCTATATAATCTGTTTTAAAACTTTCCAGCTCTTAAGTCTTCTTACCAATGTGCACTGTATGTAAATGCATCTTATTCTTTACATTTAGAGTCTGCCCTTCTTTTATCTGTCTATATCCTGTGCCCAATGAGTTTTAGCCCATTCTTTCTAATGTCATAAAATGAAACATGACAAAAAGATTTTCCTCATACAGTATAGCAGTAACAATTCATTACCTCTCCCTTGAAATGGTTGTTGTGCACAAAAAACATCAGCAGTTCATCATAATGAACACAAATTAAAGATGTGCCTAACATTTTAAAACTCAAGTAACAATTCATCTGAATGGTGAATGACATTCAGGTGAAAAACACCATGGCACATTCATTTGTGACCATCAAAACCATGGAAAGCATGTAATAGAATACAACATTAGAATTTAATTTGAATATTCATACATTGTTTTACATTAACATACATTCCACATTATGTTAATACATTATGATTATTTTTTTCGAAATTAGCCACTTTCAGAGCGGCTGTTGGCTGAATATTAGCTCAAACGAACCTATAATTATAGCACGTCATCTGATAGACCTTTAACGATGCATACAGTAGACATACAGTAATAGAAGACCACAAGGGATGACCATACAGTATGCTGGTACAAACGCACATGTACTGTAGAAGCCATGAACCTTTAAGGTTCATGGCTTCTACATGTGCGTTTGTTGTGTCCTTCATGGCTACAAATGCCACAGGTATGAACTGTAGTGTGTAGACTTCCTTTGGATTTCAGAAAGCTCATTCTATTTTGTTTTTGTACAATTTGTTTTAACGCCTCACACCAATGTGATGTGAAGACCTATAATACCACACAGTTGTTCGATCATTCAACTTTTCTAGCCCCTGTTGTGAAAATTGGGCTAGATTTCCATGAAGCCTCAAAGCTTTGGGAAAATGGCTCACTAAGTTATGCATATAGGGAGTTACATCTTTGGATGGGTACACGGTTACAAACAAATGTAACCAATCTCTAGCTCTTTTTTGAAATTCGTCAATTTCTGAAGATGTTAGTTCTTTTTGCAAATAGTGCATAAGTGGTAAAACTTCACTCCATAGCTTTTGAAGATACTGTAATTTGGGGTGGTTTGGTACCAACTGATCTAATTTGATATTTTCCAAAACTTTTTTGTGCTCGGGGCCAGTGAAGTCACGTGATGAAATTTTGTTGTTGCCTTTCTCAAGGAAAAACTGCCATTCAATTCCAAGTGAATTTACAAATGACTGAAATTTAGCCACATGATGGCAACTTTCAAGTCCTTTCTTTGCAACTCTTTTTGAAATATTATCCATTTCAAGTAATTCTGTCACTAATTGAGAAACAAGCTGGTCACTTAGTCGAAGAAACAGATGCAACGTGTCTGGAACGACATTTTCTACTGGTATAGTTGGAAATAAAGGGGCTGCAAAACAACCTTTTTTATCTTCAAACCGTTTCTTTGACTGACAAGCAATAATACTATCTATAGTTCTGGCACCATCTGCAATGTCTGTCATGGAACATTTTTTGGATAAGTCCCATCTAAGCTCACTTGGGCATGTGCACCATAGGCAACAATATTTAGCACCAAATGACTGTATACCCATAACCAAGTTTAAGAACTTCAGATCACCACCCAGAAACTTGTTTACAGAGATATCATGGCCTTCAACTTTGATTTTTTTAAGTACAGACACTTCCTCAATCAATGGTTGTAAGGCTAATGAAAGCTGATCATATTTCTCTGGAACCTTTATTACTGCAAGTAAATGGCTACCTTCTCCTGCACAATGGTTTTCCCCAATAATGGAGAAAGCAAAATTCATAACGTGCATTCGTTTCCCAAATGTTGTGCCATCTCCAGTTAACTTTACATTGACTTCAGCAGACTCAAAAATCTTTAACTTCAAAGGATCATTATACTGAATAGAGGTAATTACCTGGCAAAGCAGCCAATGCTATGTGTATTGGGTAGGCAAAGACGTTTCTCTAAAGATTTCCAGACTCCTACAAGGCCAACACATTCATGAATATCAAACTGAGCATTGACTTCTTGCTTCCTCTTAAAGACTTGATAGCTTGTTGGCAATCCACTGTATTCCTGTGACAACTGATGGTACGCCCTTCTACTTATATTATGTTTATCACAAACATAAACAATTTTATCTATAAGCAAATCCTTCTGCAGTCTATGGTCTTCTTTTATGCAATTCCTCTCACCATTGTCAAAGTTTACTTTAACTTCTTTTCCTTGATTGTTTGTGAATACAAATTCTTTGGGGATAAAGAATGATTCAGTCAACCTAGCAGCAGATTTCCTTAGGTTTGCCACTTTCATATTTGTTAGCGTTCTTGTGTAAGATGATGAATACACCATTTTGTTGTGGGAACACTTTCCTTTTCCATCAAAACCCTGCCTCTTTTTCAAAGCTGCAAGCTTTTGTTTAGTCTTGAGAAGTTTTCTCTTTACCTTACTATTCTTTCGTCTCTCAGCATATAAGAGCCTTTTTGTTGGAGAATTGGTGGCATATAAAAACTTAAGGACATAAAGTGCAGTGTCCAATAGTTTTTTAATGTTTTGTAGCCAGCTCCACCCCGACACTTTCTCATTTTTGCAACCATATTCTTTAGGGTGTATTTCATTACTTTTACCAGTGGTGGTAAAACAACTTTACTAACATCAATACATTTTTTCCTTAATATCATTTACCATCATATCTTATCGCTAAACTTCAAAAGGTTCAAAACGCCGCTGCATGACTTGTAATGGGTACTTCGAAATACGGTCACATTTCACATGTACTTTACAATTTGCATTGGCTTCCTGTCAAACAACGAATTATTTTTAAGATTTTGATTCTTACTTTTAAATGTATTTACAAGCTTTCTCCATCTTATCTCAGTGATTTAATCTCCGTTTATTCCCCCTCACGCACATTACGCTCCTCTTCTCAGTTTCTACTTAATTCCAAAAAAGTCAAAACTTCAAATTTCGGCACTAGATCCTTCAGTTATGCAGCTCCTTATTTATGGAATTCCTTGCCATCCAACATCAGACAAACTGCAAATTTTAATTCTTTTAAGAGTAAACTTAAGACTCATCTTTTTAGTACTGCATATTCTTAACATTTTATTATTTGCTTGTTTTACCTTCTTTAATTTTGTACTTTTATTGTTAAGCGCATTTGAATATGTTTATAGTATTTGCGCTATATAAGAACTGTTTAATAATAATAATAATCATTTCTGTGATCTGTTGAACGCAACTGTCATCCAAAGAAGCTGCCTTAATCCCCCCAAACTGTAATGCAGTGTCAAACAAACACAACTTTGTTACAGGAACTTTAACCCTATTGACATCATTGGGACTTGCATAAGACTCCTCTAACATCAAAATAGCAAACACGAAGAAATGAAATAGTAGTGAGCATCTCTGCTGACTAGAATTAGATGCAAACATTTTAAAATGTTTTCAAAACTGAGTAAAGTGCCAAAATTCATAAGTTCACTCAAACTCTTGAAGATTCTGTCACTGAATGAAAGTCATGCTTGTTGCCACGTCCACGAAAAAATGAAAAGACAAACAGGAACCCCGGATGAACAAGTTTCACTACAGTCCCAGCTGAGTCAAACTCTTCCATAGGCTGACGTTCTAACATGTAAATCTTACTGTGCCTTCCCTGACATAGCCAAAATCACAAAACCTATTAACAATCCGGATGTGCCAGTTTTTGCCTAAAATCTGATTAAGCATCGAAAGAGAGGACACTGTGAAAGTTTTACAGTTTCTGCTAATAGTTTGACCTACAGCAGCAAATAAATCAAACAAATCTTTTTTCATAACCATCCGAATCGTCACAATACTGTTTGTCTTTTTTGGAATGGTCAACTTTTCCTTAATAGCTATTTTTAGCTGTTCCAAAGAAAAACTCTTTGTCCTCAGCAGAAGCAGTTATGACATATGGAGGTGTCTCTAATAGCTCTGAAGCTATGATCCACTCATCAAAGCGATGATGACAGCCAAAGAAATGAACTTTGAAGTAAAGCACACCATTGTCCAACTTTTTGTCCATTACTTCTACTTTGAAGTATGTAGATTTTGACCACTTTAAAGGTTGAACTCTTTGTCTGCTATCAATTGGTGGTCCATTGTTCATTGAACAATAATCGACTTTATCTTTCCTACGAAGTTTCGTTTTTGCCATGTTCTCGCTATCCCATTCTGTGTATGATCAGAGCTGTGCTGTTAAAAGTAAACTGAATTAAACAAGTGCATCCATTTTCAATAAATTGCGGGGCCTGCTGGTAAATTAAAATACATTTTCCTACCAAGTGGTAAGCAACTTTGTTACAGTGCTGACAACCTGCAAATCCCTGTTAAAGCTACATCAAAACTGTAACAGGGTACACATGGTCTACAGTAGTTCAACTGATGCAGTACTGTAACTGCAAGAAAAGGAAAGCTTTTCCCCATAACGCACCATTTTTTATGATTTGTTAATAATAGTAATACAGAGTCACATGATACTATTGCATGGTACAGTTACTTGTATGTATCAGAGAAAGGATGACCACAGTTGCTACACCTACAGTCCACCACAAAGCTGTAAAGCATGCAGTACTGTCAGTAGCTAATGCTTACTGACAACCATTCTTTTAAAGCTACTGTAACATGTATTATTGCTAAAGTATACTACAGGAAAATATTTGAACTTGACAGAATGTTTGGTTATAGTATTCTCAATCCATATAAACCTTAGGCCTAGGCTAGCTCCACAATATCAGTTCAATATGTTACCAAAGGTTCCCACACCTACAGGGTACTGTACAGTAAGTCACTTGAACAATGTGCTCCACAATTAGTGTTACAAAAGAGGGTGAAGAAAATGACACACACGCATGCAGTACACATTTGCTGTTTCATGATGTGAACACAAGGTAAAATGTTTCACCTCCATTACAAACTATAGGCTACAAGTGCTTTGGCCCTTTTAAAAATGTGGCCATCAACGTGGCATAAGTTAGGCCTAATCAAGTGGTAACAAACAATTATTACAGAGGGTTGCCATGGGGGAAACCTTCCAAAAATGTGAGTAACCTTGGCTCTGGCCTAGATATGTGAACATATGAGTGATCAGTGATAGATACATTTCCTGGATACATGGGCTGCGATCCCTGGGGTGGGGGGACAAGGGGACATCCCCCAACATTTGAGAAATCACCTAGGCTAGCCTATATTTACTAATTTTTTACACAATAAACTATTTGAAAATGGGGTCATCCCCCATATTGAGATCAAATTGCCACCTTTGTCAGAGGCACTCTGACAATGCTGAGGCTATGGCTGACCAAAAATTGAAACAGAAATGGTCCAGGCTCTGGCAGTGGGGTCATGGCAGAATGGGTTTACATTGTCACATCATGGAGAAGCCTGATGATTTTTCAAAGTCTAACGTTTGACCTGCTTTGTTACTGTTCAGTGGCATCACTTAATCCTGTTGGTAAGGACTGAAAATTTACTTGGTAAAGTTATCTTGTGTTAGAAGGAGGGTCTAAGTTGTAACGTTTGGCAAAAGCCAAATGCAACGGTAACTATAGGCCATACTGTACTAGGCCATGCTAATGTATATTACATAGGCACTCCACATCTTCAATAATCACACCCCCTACAATTAACCAGACTATAATGGTACATGCCAGCTAAACGTTTATCGACGTACCTCAATATTGCTGATGAGTTATAAAATTATAAGAAATATCTTATCGATTCAAAACCATTAGCAAAATACGAGGATCTGTAGGGGAACTCTTCTAGAATACACATGTAAAGTACGTACGTTAAAAAGGATCCACTTCAAATAAAATCTTCCCGGTCATCGGCATGAATTGCCGTATTACTGATGAGGAATGCGGCATGCAGTATGCAACTGATGCCATCAGTTGAACAGTTGAAGGTCAACTAGCGTAATTGAGTTAGTACGTGACCTAGGCTGGTTCCGTCAGTCAAATTATTATTTTCGACTTTTCTCATTCGATAATTTTATTCAACAGCAAACTGCGCTAGGCTCCACTCAACCAATCATAACATCTCTTTCACAGTGTTATCAAGGGCATTTTCAGCTTCTGTTTCCACTTTAATCTGGGTCAAACGCTCTTCGTTTCGCTGAGATACGATTTTTTCAGTACCGGGAACAGTGAAAAATTAGCGGGGTGTCCATTAACTTTCCTCATTTTCCTATTTTTTTAATCAAAATCTGCGCTGGGAATATCAAGTTGTATTACTCAGAAAAATCAATACCAGGAAAGAGTAACATTTTTTGCTTAAAAAGCAGTTTAATCCAAATGAATAACTGCCCATTCTTGAAAGTTAAGGTAAAATTACTACAAATCCACAAACGCCCTTATAACAGTTAAGGTCGTAGGCTTGAATGGATGAGCGCGTATTTCCAATATGTTTGGTTCATAATTCATCATCAAATCAAATGCAAAGATTCTCAATAATTTTAATGTATTAGGGTATTTCTCTCGTCAGGCCACTACACTGTAAAAAAGTTTGGTAAATTTACAATTAAGTTCTGTAGAATTTTGAGTAAAATTCCTGTAATTCATAATTTACGTAAAAAGTTCTGTAATTTTTACAGAAGTTTTACGTATTTCACTTGGTTTACGAACTAAATTTGTATTTTTATATGAATGGAAACTTACAGTAAATATTCTGTAAAATTTTAAAGAAAATATCTGTCTTTTATATTTAAGAAAATATTCTGTAAGTTTAACAGACGTTTTATGTATTTTCAGCAGTTTACTAAAAAGATATTTTTTCAAATGCAAATTAGAAGTAGACCTAACTTGGTAAATGATAACACCGTAAACACTCCCTAGGGTATAGGTTATTAGTGATATCACAATAAAGCACTCTGTAACCTTCAGATGAGTGCAGACTGACCGAAACTCCTTTTACGGAGAAGCTACTAAAGTGGGCGTGGCCAAAAGTTTTGGTATAAAAATTGTAAATTTATGCTTAGGGCGGGTCTAAACTAATCAGATCTGTAGCAAGAGACACTTTTTGGACTAAAGATAAGTAGTTTATCAATACAGATAAAGAATATTAAGATATATGAACTGTATTTCTTTAAAAAATATGTAGTAACATTTTTCACTATAACCAACGTGTCATAGACGTGGTACATATAACATAGCGCAACGTATATTAATCTAATCCAATGTTTTCAAATTAGTGTTGAAGTCTGCCTTCGGCGGTCTGGCCTTCGCACGCCAGGTAGTTCGGTAGTTCCGGTTGAGTTGAGTTGTCCCTTGGGGACGTATAGCTCCTTCAGGGAGCAGAACTCCTTCGGGAGTATTGTTTGGTTTTCGCCCCTGGTTCTTCGCCAGAGAGCTGGGGGACTTTTGGAAAAAGCTCTGGATCCTTGCCAGATGTACGAAGGCACATTGGAACAAATAACCTCTTCGTTGTCATAGTCCAGGCCTATGGTCACCACGATCATTATGATGAAAGTCTCTGCCGCCAGAACTTTACGGTTTTTGGTTTCGATGATAAGAGAAACCTATGCATTCATGATGGCGTGTGTGTGTGTATGTATGTGTGTGTGTGCGCACTTACTTTGCATTCAGATTGAGGACCTAAACAATGGATTTCAGGTCCTTAGAAGGAAATACAATAGATTTCCCATGTCCTCAGAAGTTTAACAATTGAGAGTCTATTGTTAAAGTTAGGGTTAAGGAAGCAAACACAATAGAGAAAACAATGAAGTCCTTAAACAGTATGTAAAGCACACTTGTGCGTGTGTGGGTGTGTATGTGTGTGTGTATGTGTGTTTGTGACACTTTGCTCGTTAACACGATATCTCAAGAAGGGAAACTCTGACAGTTCTCAAACTTGGTACATAGATGCCCCATATTGAGAAGAAGAACCCTATTGTTTTTGGTGGGGGTCAAAGGTCACCTGGGGTCACCGGGGGTCACTCTGAAAACCTTGTTAACACAATATCTTGAGGTAGGAAGCTTGGATGAATTTCATATTTTGTATGTAGATGCGTTATGGTATGAGAAAGAACCCTATCATTTTTGGTGGAGGTGAAAGGTCATCTGGGGTCACCGGGGTTCAAACCCTGAAAACTTCGTTAACACGATATCTCAAGAAGGGAAACTCTGACAGTTCTCAAACTTGGTACATAGATGCCCCATATTAAGAGGAAGAACCCTATTGTTTTTGGTGGGGGTCAAAGGTCACCTGGGGTCACAGGGGTCAAACTCTGAAAACCTTGTTAACACAATATCTTGAGGTAGAAAGCTTGGATGAATTTCATACGTTGTATGTACATGCATTATGGTATGAGGAAGAACCCTATTATTTTTGGTGGAGGTGAAAGGTCATCTGGGGTCACCGGGGGTCAAACCCTGAAAACTTCGTTAACATGATATCTCAAGAAGGGAAACTGTGACAGTTCTCAAACTTTGTACATAGATGCCCCATACTAAGTGGAAG